>JANJGN010000067.1:592500-1792500 GCA_026770705.1 Isurus oxyrinchus
GTTCTGTTCTGTTCTGTTCTGTTCTGCTCCGCTCTGTTCTGTTCTGTTCTGCTCTGCTCTGCTCTGCTCTCTCTGCTCTGCTCTGTTCTGTTCTGTTCTGTTGTGCTCTGCTCCGCTCTGTTCTGTTCTGTTCTGCTCCGCTCTGTTCTGTTCTGTTCTGTTCTTTTCTGTTCTGTTCTGTTCTGCTCTGCTCTGCTCTGCTCTGCTCCGTTCTGCTCTGCTCTGTTCTGCTCCGCTCAATTCTGTTCTGTTCTGCTCTGCTCTGCTCCGCTCTGTTCTGTTCTGTTCTGTTCTGTTCTGCTCCGCTCTGTTCTGTTCTGTTCTGCTCTGCTCTGCTCTGCTCTGTCTGCTCTGCTCTGTTCTGTTCTGTTCTGTTGTGCTCTGCTCCGCTCTGTTCTGTTCTGTTCTGCTCCGCTCTGTTCTGTTCTGTTCTGTTCTTTTCTGTTCTGTTCTGTTCTGCTCTGCTCTGCTCTGCTCTGCTCTGCTCTGCTCTGCTCTGTTCTGCTCCGCTCAATTCTGTTCTGTTCTGTTGTGCTCTGCTCCCCTCTGTTCTGTTCTGTTCTGCTCCGCTCTGTTCTGTTCTGTTCTGTTCTATTCTGTTCTGTTCTGCTCCGCTCTGCTCCGTTCTGCTCTGTTCTGTTCTGTTCTGCTCCGCTCTGTTCTGTTCTGTTCTGCTCCGCTCTGTTCTGTTCTGCTCTGCTCTGCTCTGCTCTGCTCTGCTCTGCTCTGCTCTGTTCTGTTCTGTTGTGCTCTGCTCTGCTCTGTTCTGTTCTGTTCTGCACTGCTCTGCTCTGCTCTGTTCTGTTCTGCTCTGCTCTGCTCTGCTCTGTTCTGTTCTGTTCTGCTCTGCTCCGCGCTTTTCTGGTCTGTTCTGCTCTGTGCTGTACTGCACTTTTCTCCTCCATTCTGCTCTGTTCTCCTATGTTCTGTTCTGCTCTCCTCTGTTCCATTCTGTTCTGCTCTGTTCTGTGCTGCTCTGCTCTGCCTTGTTTTGTTTTGACCTTTTCTGCTCTGTTCTGATCTGCCATGTTCTGTCCTGCTCTGTTCTGTCCTGTTCTGCTCCATTCTATTCTGTCCTGCTCTGTTCTGTTCTTTCTTGTTCTGCACTGCTCTCATCTACTCTTTTATGCTTTTTTCTGGTCTATTCTGTTTCTTCTGCTCTGTTCTGCCTTGTTCTCTTCTGCTCTGCTTTGCCCTATTCTGTTCTCCTCAGTTCTGTTCTTTTCTGCTCTACTCTGTTGTGTTCCGTCCTGCTCCGCTCTGTTCTGCTCTGTTCTCTCCTGCTCCCTCCTGTTCTTTTTTGTACTGCACTTTTCTCCTCTCTGCTCTGTTCTGTACTGTTCTGCTTTATTCTGTTCTGTTCTGCTCTGCTCTGTTCTGCTTTATTCTGTTCTGTTCTGCTCTGCTCTGTTCACCTCTATTCCATTCTGTTCTGCCCTGCTTTGCTCTGCTCTGTTCTGTTCTCGCCTGTTCTTTTCTCCTCTGTTCTGTTCTGCTGCATTCAGCACTACTCTGCTCTTTGTTTCTCCCTTCTGCTCTGTCGTGTTGTACTTTGCTCTGTTCCTCTCTCCTCTGTTTCGCTCTGTTTTGATCTGTTCCACTCTCTTCTGTTCTGTTACACTCTCCTCTGTTCGGCTCTGTCCAGGTCTGTTTGGTTCTGCTCTGTTCATCTCTGTTCTCTTTTGCTCTATTCTGCTCGGCCCTGCTCTGTTCCGCTGTCATGAAGCTGTTCATGTATATAATATTGGAAAATATTCTTCTTTTTAAAATAGATGTTTAGTCTTTGGGTGTGTCTTAATTGGATTAAAGCCAGCTGGTCTGGGTGCTTTAATGTGTACTAGTTTTGAGATGTAAGAGAGGTAGAGTGCATTTGCATTTTGTTGAATAGAGCATTCAAGAAGCGAGGTGAAACCTGGTACCTAGCTAGCAGAGACCAAACGATGTATTTATATTATTAATAAAATTGGTACTATGAAAGGGGTTTGATTGTTAGAAGAGGCGGAGTTCAAAGAGGCTGGTGATACAATGAGAATTTACATTCACTGAGCTGTGCTGGATATAACCAATAGCAGTTTTGTGTGTGCGGGGCAGAGGCAATGTAACATTAAAGCAGCTGTAAGTCTCCAACTGTCTCCATGGGAACCAAAGTGAAAGGAACCTCATTTTGAATTTGTACGGTGAAAATGCTTTGCTTGATGTCTGGTTAAGTCTATGGGTTGCTGTTGCCTTAATGGAGATTAGTTTAGGAATTTGTTAAAAGTTATGATGGTAGTAATTTGTAGCCATTTGTATGTGTTTGATGTATTCTAATTTAATAAAATGTTTCATTTAGTTTAATATAAAACCTCTCGAGAACTGGTGGTCTGATTCCTGAATTTAGAGCTGCATTTTAAACATACCACTTAAAAATATAGGTTATGACCTATATTTCAGTCATAACAATTGAAGGCTCTAATAAGATAAAAATATTTCTAATTCCTTGATTGGTTTGGAATTGGTGAATCTTAAGGTTACGAGTATGAGAAGCACTCATACATCCTCCTCCCTATCAAAAAATGAACCATCATAATTCTAAAAGACGGCTTCATTTTAATAACCCATTTCACACAATCTCCTATACTTATTACACTATTACATTATCAGATGCACACACACATGTCATTGCTATCAGCAGAAATCACTCCAGTTCAGTGTCTAGATTTTATTTTTAAATATCCCATTTTCCTTTAAGCTTCCAGCTCTTGATAACACATTTGCGAACAGATTTTCTCTTCCAGCAATATGTATAATCTGTAGATTAAATGGTTGTAATAATAAACGCCATCTGAAAAGTCTTCCACTTTTGTCTCGAAATTTATCCAAAAACTTCAAAGGATTATGGTCTAAATAAACAATTGTTTCTGATTAATTGTTTGCAACATAAATTTCAAAATGCTGCAATGCTAACACCAAACCCAAAGTCTCTTTTTCGACCATTGAATATCTTCTCTGTTGTGCATTCAACTTCAGTGAAAAATACCCTATCAGTTTTTCAATTCCAGTGTCATCTTCTTGTAACAGTGCAGCCCCAATGTCTATATCACTTACGTCAATGGCCAACTTGAATTGCTTGGCATAATTGGGTACTGCCAAAACTGGTGTTGTAGTTAATACAGTTTTCAAACTATCAAGTGGCTTCTGACACTCTGGTGTCCATTGAAACTTCTTGTTTTTTAATAGTTCAGTCAGTGGAGCAACCACTTGGCTAAAATTTGGTACAAATTTCCACTAACAAATTTGTACTAAGCCACTCATGCCCAGAAATCTCACAATTTCTCGTTTAGTTGTAGGCACTGGGAAATCCATGATAGCCTTGACTTTCACATCTCTTGGAGCGATCTTAGCATGTCCAATGGTATGGCCCAGATATGTAACTTGCGTTTTTGCAAATTCACTTTTAGCCAAGTTCATCACCAACTTAGCTCCTTGTAATTGAGTAAATAATCCTTCCGGATGCTGTAAATGCTTCTCCCACATCTGACTGAAAATGATTAGATCATCAATATAAACCACACAATTACTCAGACCTGCAATCACTTTGTTTGTCAGTCTTTGAAATGTCGCAGGTGCATCCTTCATATCAAATGGCATGACTTTAAACTGATATAGTCCACTTGGCATTACAAAAGCTGATATCTTCTTTGCTGTTTCCGACAATGGTACCTGCCAATATCCTTTTAGCAAATCAACCTTTACGATAAATTTTGATTGTCTCACATTCTCAATGCAGTCTTCCAACCGTGGTATGGGATATGAATCCCTTTTGTCACCACATTCACCTCTCGATAGTCCACACACACCATCTGTGTTCCATCCGGTTTTTGGTACCAGTGTAATAGGTGAACTCCAGTTACTGCAACTAGACTCGATGATATCGTTTTGAAGCATGAAATCAATTTCTTTTTGTACTTGTGATAACTTTGCCGGATTTAAACTATTAAGTTGTTGCCTTATTGAAGATGATATTTCAATACATACATCATGCAAAGCTAAATGTGTCTTTCCCAGCTTATTTCCATAAATAGGTTTGTCTGAATACAATAGCTTTTCCAAATCACTTTGACACTTGCTTCGAAGGTAACTCAATATTTCGTTTAAATTTTCAAACAGCCCCTCATTATCCAATTTGATTAGAGGAAAATCAATTTCAGAGTCCTGCACCTCTACCTCTTTCTCATCATCCACCATCACTAATACCTCGTTTTGTTCCTCTTCCCTGTCAAAGTACTTTTTAAGCATATTTACATGGCACACCCTCTGCTCCTTTCTTCTATCTGGAGTATTTATTAAATAATTTACTTCACTCAATTTCTTTTCAATCTTGTAAGGCCCACTAAATCTTGCATTTAATGAATCACCTAGTACTAGTTACAAAACTAATACTTTCTCTCCAGAATCAAAACTGATTTTTAGCTTTCTTATCTGCCTTCACTTTCATCACTTGCTGTGATGTCTTTAAATGTTCCCTAGCCAACTCACATGCCCTGTTCAATCTTTCCCTGAAATTTGATACGTGTCTAGGAGAGTAGTTTCTGAATTTTGACCCACCAATTTCTCATGAATCAGTTTTAGTGGTCCCTTTCCCTCATTACCATAAACTAGTCCAAAAGGGCTAAAACCAGTTGATGCACTCATAGCGTCTCTAATAGCAAAAATGGAATTCCTGTATCCCAGTCCTGTGCATGATACTGACAGTACGCTCTTATCATAGTTTTTAAAGTTTGATGCCACATTTCCAAAGCTTCTTGTGACACTGGATGATAAGCTGTTGACTTAAACTTTTTTTATCCCCAAACTGTTCATTACTTCCTTAAACAGCTATGACCACTTATCTGATTGTATTTCCTGAGATAAACCATACCTTGTAAAAAATTTAATTAGCTCCTCCACAATCTTCTTAGTTGTAATATTTCTTAAAGGTATCGCTTCAGGAAACACATCCATTATTGTCAACAAATACTGATATGTTAATGGGGTGAGATGAGACGGTGTGAGAGAGGGGTTTGTCTGGAGTATGTACACCCATATCCAATAGTTGGGTGAAGGCTCTGTTTTTCTCTATTGGATGTTCTTGTGTGCTATTCATTTTCTTTATTTGTGAACTTGGGCATTGATTCTCCTGTCCTCTTTTCTCTTCTCCTGTTTGTTCTTCCAGTGCTGATGCAAGGCCCTATCAATCTGAACCATTAACATTGATCTGACATGATTGTCCTCCACTCTGCACCTATTTGCAGGCACTGCACCCTGGAAATGCAATGGATAGGATGAGAATCATCAAACGCAGGCTGTCGACCACCCTACGCAGTAGTCGGCCTCTTGATGACTCCCTCTCCCAACTTGCTGAGCAGATGAGCTTGGAAGAGAATAACTCAAAGGACAATGGTAAGAGGTCCAACCTTTCCCTGGATCCAGAACTTCAGTGCGGCACTTGTTATGGTATTTTTGTTTGTGTTGACTTCCAGCTCCCTCTAGGTTCTTGTGTGTGTTTGGCTGCAGTAAACCCATGGTTTCGCTTCCAGTTTATCAAAGTGCTTGACTGACATGGTCAATTCGGTTTTCTGAATATACTCCAAGGAGAGAGACCAGTTTTATTTTAATTACAGACATGGTTTAATTAACATCCTAAATATTTGCAGATGATAATGAAAGATATGTTTGAAGCTCTTGCAGAAGTGGTTAGTAAAGTAATCAGTACAATAGATTCAGAATTCTGAGCATAAATGATTGCCAATAAATAGCTATTGGTGTAAAAAATCTCACTCCTTAATTTCATTCTATAATCAGCTCTCTCTTTGTGCTTTTAGAATTTTATTTCACTTTCTAACTTCAACAAGAGGTGCAGTATTGTTGATTCTTCCAGAAAGGGTTTCCATAGCTAACCAAGCAAATGCACTGCTAATCTCCCACTGACTAAACTAGCATTAGTGTTTGGTTCATAAGCTTCTCTGTGATCATTCAGAAAGCGGCAGATTCTCCCATTGTGTTTCTCATAAAAGCTTCCAAGGGGTTGTATCAGGAGCGCTGATACAATGACCCGAACTTTGATATACAAGGCATAATTGCAAAGTTTGCAGATGATACGGAATTTGGAAAGGTGTGAAATAATGAGTAAGACTGGGTAAACTGGTAAATGATTCTATAAAATGAGCAGACAATAGATGAAATTTAAAGCAGAGAAGAGTGAAGTAGCACAAGAACGAGGGGAGAGAATGTGAACAAAATGATGCAATATTAGAGGGGGTGCAAGGACAGAGAGAGTTGGGGGTTTATGTACACTAATCTTTGACGGTGACAGGATCAGTTGAAACATGAGGCAGGATTTTTCAGACTGCAGGGGTTCCCATCTGTAAAGTCACACTGTGGAGCATTAGTTGGCTGGAGGCCGGACTTCTGGCCCCATCCACGGAGACATCTCCCAGCTAATCCTTCCACCAATTACTTTGAATCTTTGCTCCCGATTATTGATTTCTCTACTAAATGTCTTTCTGATCCACTCTATCTGCATTCCTCCTAATTTTACACACCTCAATTAAATCTCCCCTCAGCCTCCTCTGTTCCAAAGGAACAACCCCAGCCTGTTCAATCCTTCCTCATCGCTAAGATTCTCTGGTCCTAGCAACACCCTTTTACATCTCCACTACAACCTTTCTAGCATGGTAACATCTTTCCTCTAATGTGGTGACCAGAACTGTACAGAATGCTCTAACTGCAACCTACAGTTCCAGCATCACCTCCCTGCTTTTTTACTCCAGGCCTCAGCTAATAGGCCTACTTGTCTGCCTTGTTGAGCTGTCCTGCTCCCTCCAGGGATCTGTAGACATACTCTCCAAGGTCCCTCTGCTCCTCTATACTTCTTAGTAACTTACCATTTATTGTCTATCCCCTTGCCTTGTTTACCGTCCTGAAATACATCACCTCTCATTTCTCTAGATTGAATTCTATTTGTCACTATTCTGCCCACCTGACCAGTCCTTTGATATCTTCCTGCAGCTTTCTTCATTATCAACCACACAAAATGTCTATGTCATCTACAAACATCTTAATCATGCCCTTGACATTTAATTTTAAATCATTTAAATACCACATAAAGCAAGAGATCCAGCATGCCCTGTGGACCCCTGTTGGAAACAGCCTTTTAGACACACCCATCGACTAGAAACCCTTTTCCTGTCACTGAGCCAATTTGGATCCAAATTGCCATTTTCCCTTGGGTCCCATGAGCTTTTAATTTTCTGACTAGTCTGCCATGTGGTATCTTGTTAAAAGCTTTGCTAAAATTCAGGTAGACTAATCAAGTACCCAACCCTCATCGACCCTCCATGTTACCTCATCAAAAAAGTCAGTCAAGTTAGTCAGACACAACCTTCCCTGAGCAAATCCCCACTGACTGTCCTTGATTAATCTGTGCCTTTCTAAATGATCATTAATCCTCTTTCTGAGATTTTTTTCCAATAATTTGCCTACCACCAAGGTTACACAACTGATCTGTAATTACTTGGTCCTCTAGTCCTCTAGCATTGCACCTGTAGCCAGAAAGGATTGGAAAACGAAGGTCAGAGTCTCTGCTATTTCCTCCATTGCTTCTCTTTACAGTCTGGGATCCATTTCACCTGAGCCTGGTAGTTTATCCAAATTTCAAAAATGCTAACCCCCTTAATATTCCCTCTCTCACTATGTTTATATCAATATTTCACATTCTTCTCCCTTAACCACAGTGTCTTTGTTCTTTTTTGAAAACAGACGCAAGGTATACATTCGAACTATGCCCACACCGGCCTCTGCACATCGGTTATGCATATCATTGCTAATTGGCCTGACTCTTTCCTTCGTTGTCATTTTACTCTTTCTGTATTTGCAAAACACCTTTCGGTTCACTTGATTTTATTTAGCAACATTTATTCATGCCCTCTCTTTACATTCCTGATTTCTTTTTTTCTAATTTCACCTCTGCACTTTCTATACTCCCCTTAGCTTTCTGCAGTGTTGAGCTCTTGCTCTCTGACATAACCTTCCCATTTTTGCCTCATCCTGCCCTGTAAGCTCCTTAACACCCTGGATGCAGGGAGGGATCCAGATTTGAGAGTTCCTCTGCTCCTGCACTCCCTTTACAATTGTACCCTTTATTTTATATTGTCTCTCTGTGCCTGGGTGAACTCAGAACTAAAAGACAGGCTGTTGGATACTGAGTGTAAGACACTGCATAGCAGTTATAGTTCAGGCTGTTAGGAAAGAGGTTTTTAAAGTACTGAGTCAAATTTCACAAATTCAAAAGCTGCCACACGGCCAGGAAAAAATGTAATGACCTCACAGGGGTGGCCAAGGTAAGTCAAGACACTGAGCAAGGTTTTCCAGTCCCACCTGCTGACGGGATCATCGGTTTTGCCAAAAGGCAATGGACTTTTGGCTGGGCTGCCACAACTCCCTTGGCCGGAAAATCCCGGCCACTGTTTCCACTGAATATAAATAGAGGCTACAATTACCTCCTCAGCTCTCATATTCTTTCTCCGTCACCACTTGGGCCTATGTCTAAAACTATCTCATTTAGACATTGGAACATTGACATACGCAACTCTCTGGATGGAAAGTGCCATCTGTCCCTGTTCAGCATGGGCTGTGAGAAGTTACTGGGTCATTGTCAGTCAACCAAATATTCCTAACCTGGTCTAGGAAGGTCCTGTCAAATTGTCCTGCTCAAAGTGGAATCAGCCTCTCAGCATATACCCTGTCAAGCCCCCTAAGAATCTTATATGTTTCAATAAGATTGCCTCTCATTCTTCTAAGTCCCAATGAGCACAAACTACTCAACCTCTTCTCATTAGAAAATCCCCCCATACCCAGGATCAACCTCATGAACCTTCTCTGGACTGCCTCCAATGCTAGTATACATTTCCTAAGATAAGTGGACCAAAACTGTTCACAGTGTTCTGGATGTGGTCTAACTGGTGCCTTGTATAGTTTTAGCAAGACATCCCTATTTTTATACTCATTCCCTTTGAAATAAAGGCCAACATTCCATTTTCCTTCCCTATTACCTGCTGAAGTTCTATCTTAGCTTTTTGGGATTCATGCACGAGGACTCCCAAATCCCTCTGTGCTGCAGCTTTCTGCAGTCTTTCTCCATTTAAATAATATTCATCTCCTCTATTCTTCCTGCTAAAATGCATAACCTCACATTTTCCCACATTATATTCCATCTGCCAAGTTTTTGTCCACTTATTGAACCTGTCTATATCCCTCTGTAGACTCAAATATAAAAACAAAGAAAACTGCGGATGCTGGAAATCCAAAACAAAAACAGAATTACCTGGAAAAACTCAGCAGGTCTGGCAGCATCAGCGGAGAAGAAAAGAGTTGACGTTTCGAGTCCTCATGACCCTTCGACAGAACTTCCAAGTTCTGTCGAAGGGTCATGAGGACTCGAAACGTAACTCTTTTCTTCTCCGCCGATGCTGCCAGACCTGCTGAGTTTTTCCAGGTAATTCTGTTTTTGTTTTCCCTCTGTAGACTCCTTGTGTCATCCTCACCACTTGCCTTCCCACCTATTTTTGTGTTATGTGCAAACTTGGTGATTTTACATTCACTTCTCTCATCCAAGTCATTAATATATATGGTAAATAATTGTGGCCCCCAGCACTGATCCCTGTGGCACTCCACTAGTTACAGTTTGCCATCCTGAAAATGACCCCCTTATCCCAACTCTCTGTCTTCTATCAGTTAGCCAATCCTCTATCCATGCTAATATACTACCCCCAACACCACGGACTCATCTTATTAAGTAGTCTTACGTGTGGCACCTTATCGAACGCCTTTTGGAAATCCAAATATATTACATCTACTGGTTCCCCTTTATCTATCCTGCTTGTTAACCTCCTTAAAGAATTCTAATAAATTTGTTAGGCATGATTTCCCCTTCATGAAGCCATGCTGACTCTGCTTGATTATATTAAGTATTTTTAAATGCTTTGCTATTACATCCTTTATAACAGACAATTAGATGTTAAGCTAACTGGCCTATAGTTACCTGTTTTTTGTGTCCCTCCCTTTTTGAATAAGATGTTATATTTGCCGTTGTCCAATCCTCTGGGACTTTTCCAAAATCTAAAGATTCTTGGAAGATTACTACCAGTGCATCCACTATCTCTGTAGCTACTTCATTTAATATCCTAGGATGCAACCCGTCAGGTCCAGGGCACTTATTGGCCTTTAGCCTCATTAGTTTCCCGATTAATTTTTCTCTAGTAATAGTTATTGTATTTATTTCCTCCACACCCACCCCCGACTTTTCCCCTTGATTATTTAGTATTTTTGGAACGCTATTAGTGTCTTCTACTATGAAGACTCAAGCAAAGTATTTATTCAGCTCCTCTGACATTTCCTGGTTCCCCATTATTATTTCCCTAGTCTCATTCTCTAAGGGGCCTATGTTCACTTTGGCCTCTCTCTTCCTTTTTATGTATTTAAATAAGCTCTTACTGTCTGTTTTTATATTACTTGCTAGTTTACCCTCAACGTTTATTTTCTCCTTTTTTTTTAGTCATCTTTTGTTGGTTTTTAAAATTTCCCCAATCCTCTGGTTTACCGCTAATCTTTGCCACATTGTATGTTTTTTCTTTCAATCTGATACTATCCTTAACTTCCTTGGTTAACCATGATTGGTTTATCCCGTTCCTAGAATCCTTCCTTCTCACTGGGGATATATCTTTGTTGTGAGTCATGAACTATTTTCTTAAACATCTGCCATTGTACATTAACCGTCTTTTCTGCTAAACTCCTTTCCCAGTCCACTCCTGCCAACCCTGCCCTCATTCCTTTGTAATTACCCTTATATAAGTTTAGCACAATTGTTTCTGACCCAGGTTTCTCACTCTCAAACTGATTGCTAAATTCTACTATATTATAGTCACTGTTTCCTAGGAGATCCTTTACTCTGACGTCATTTATTAAACCTGCCTCATTGCACATTACCAGATCCAAAATAGCCTGTTGGATTGGATTCACAACATATTGTTCTAGGAAACTGTCCTGAATACCCTCTATGAATTCTTGCTCGTGTCTACCTCTGCCAATTTGATTTTCCCAATCTACATGAAGATTAAAGTCACCCATGATTAATGTACTGCCTTTTTAAATGCCCTCATTATCTCCTGATTCTCTGTCCTCCAAAATAGCTACTGTCAGGGGACCTATAGACTACTCCCAACAGTGTCTCCTTCATCTTGTTATTTCTTACCTCCACCCATGTGGATTCTACATCTCCCAATCCAAGATCATTTCTTGCTATCATACTTATTCCATGTCATACTAACAACGCTACCCCACCACCCTTTCCTTCTGCCTGTCCTTTCGAAAAGTCACATTCCCCTGAATACTTAGTTCCCAGCTTTGATCTCCTTGTAACCACGTCTCTATAATGACTATAAGATCATACCCAATAACCTCTATTTGTGTCATTAATTCAGTTATTTTGTTCCGAATACGAAGTGCATTTAAGTAAAGAGCCATTAACTTTGCTTATTTTTACCATTTTTCCCCTTTTGATCCTTTTTGCTGCTTTTTTTTATGTTTGTACACTCTGTCCCTTCCTGTCACATTCTGGACATCATTATCTAAATAGCTGTCCTGCAAGGCTTCCATATCCTTTTGCTTTGTTTGCCTACATATCCCCCCTCCAGAACCACCAGCGACCCCCCCCCCCCCCCACCCCGCCCACCCCACCTGCCCCACTTCTACTCTGCCAGGCCCACATTCACACTAGTGTTCAGGGTTTCACCCAGTCATAGCCTTTCTGACTGGGAGCTCCTAGATCCTCAGTGAGTATCTGTGCTGGACCTAGCACAACAATGATGCCACAACATGGTTGCTGAGGGAATGGTTGGAGTTAAGGTCATGGTTTGGCAGCCAAACCCCCCTGGAGTCTAACCCGTAATGTTGATGGGAAACGCAGGATGTGCTCACAATGTCGATTCCTTAGTTGCAGAAGCAGCTGCTGAATGTAAGGATATTGTCATATTTCCAGCAAAGAAACAAGGAGGAGCTTAATGCTGAACACCCATTCACTGAGATAATAGCAACGTTTTAAACATTACAGATGTGTGAACAGTGACCCTGATATATTGCGCACCTGGAACAGCTGAGGAACTAATCCTCTGATTGGAAAAGGAAAATGCATTTGGAACTTTTGATCAGATTTCCTGTGAGATGAACCAGAGCAGATAGTGCAGTCATCGCACAGCAAGATCCCGCAAACCCCCTGGAGATGAATGATCAGTTAATCTACTTTTGCGCTCTGGGATGTTCAGTGTTCAGCTAATAAATTGAGAAAACCTATTTACCACTTATTGAATATCCAGCATCTCATTAATTACTGCATTCAGTCATTGAGGCAATAGAGAACTGGCTCTGAGCTGACAGAGTCCAGAGGACAGCTGTAAAATATCAGCAGAGTATTGAGCTGCTCACACCCCCGCCCTTTCTGGGGGCAATCGTGGTGTAGTGGTAGATCAGTTAGCCAGAGGCCCATTACTCTGGGGGTACGGGGCTGAAATGCCATCATGGTATCCAGTGGAATTTAAAATTCCCCTCTCTTTCTGATGTAGCTTGGCAAGGTTTTGTGCAAGTGGACATCCTACAATATCATTAAGACTGAGTGTGAGTGAGGAATTTAAACCATAAACTTCCGTTGATTGGGCCACGAGGAGCAGGAGTTCCCTGGGACACTTGTGAAACGTTACAGCCTCCCTGAACCCAGACTGCACCCCTTCACTCCTGCCAGACACTCCCTGAATTATCCACCACCCCCCCCACCCCCCGCATAAGACCCACTGAAATAGCCCCTTGTGACATCCCCTGAATTACCCGTCTGCCATGAGACCCCCTGAATAACCCTTCTGTCAGACCCCCTGAATTGCCACCCCCATGAGACCCCCTGAATTACACACCGCCCCCCCCAAATTACATCCCCCCTCCTGTGAGAAATGCCTGAATCACCATCCTGCCAGACACCCCTGAATCACCCACCCCATCAGACACCCTTGAATCAACCCCACCCCACAATCAGCACCTCATGGGAGAGCCTCCAGAAAGGAGGGGATTTGTAGGCAATTTACAGCTTCATGGGTAATTGCGTTGCACACTGTTTTAAAGGTGTCAGAATCCAAAGGGTTAATAGCACTCAATTTCCCTGTCTAATTGTAGTTACATAATGACTGTGTAAACACAACACTGTCACTGGAAACAGGAACCATTAACACCGCCACTGGAAACAGGAATCAACTGCACTGTCACTGGGAACAGGAAACACCTAACAGCACTATGGGTGTACCTACACCACATGGACTGCAGTGGTTCAAGAAGGTACCATCACCTTCTCAAGGGCAACTAGGGTTGGGCAATAAATGCTGGCCTAGCCAGCGAAGTGAATATAAAAAAAGCAGGAACCACCAACACCATCACTGGGAACAGGAATCAACAACACCTTCACTGGGAACAGGAACCACCAACACCCTCACTGGCAAAGGAACCACCACCAACACCATCACTGGGAGCAGGAAACAACACCAACGCCGTCACTGGGAACAGGAACCACCAACACCGTCACTAGGAATAGGAACCATCATCACCTTCACTAGGAACAGGAAACATTGCCACCACTGTCACTAGGAACAGGAACCAGAACCACCAACACCGTCACTGGGAATGGGAACCACCAACACCGTCACTGGGAACAGGAAACAACAACACCGTCACTGGGAACAGGAACCACCAACACTGCCGCTGGGAACAGGAAACACCACACCGCCACTGGGAACAGGAAACAACATCAACGCCGTCACTGGGAACAGGAAACAACAACGCCATCACTGGGAACAGGAAACATCACCAACACAGTCACTGGGAACAGGAAACAACAGCACCATCACTGAGAACAGGAACCACCAACACCTTCACTAGGAACAGGAGGCACCACCAAATTTGTCATCTTCATTTGGGAGTATAAACTTTCCCAAAGTCCCTTCTATCTGGTAAACCCATTTATCTGACCTGCTTCCTCTCCTAGCCTTCAGTTCTATCCATAGTCCTTTTCTAATTCACTAACGAAATGTGGCTGTGGTTGACAACACTGCCATTTATCACTCATCTTGAACTCCTCTAGTAGGTGCTGGTGTTTTGACATGCTGCAGACCGTATGGCGATGGCACCCTGGAATGTTAGGGCTGACGTTCCAAGATTTTGACCAGTGCTGAGTACAGGGTCATAGGAACAGAACAGGCCATTCAAGCCCCTGAGTCTGTTCTGTCCTTTAATAAGATTGTGGTTGAACTGTGACCCATATGCAGATACTTGCTTTTGCCCGATATCGCTTAATACCTTGGATAGCAAAAACCTCAGATTTAAAATGAACAGTTCAGCAATTAGCATCGCTTGCAGTTTATAGAAGAGAGTCCCACACCTCTCCCAGCCTTTGTGTGTAGCATTGTTTCCTAATCTCACTCCTGAAATGACTGGATCTCATTTTTAGTCTCTGCTCCCTGCTCCTAGACTCCTTGACCAATGGGAGTAGCTTCTGCCAATCTACCCTACTGTTCCCCTTAAAATCTTGAGAACTTTGATCAAATCACCACTCAATCCTCTAAATTCCATGGATTATAATTCCAGTTTGTGTAAACTCTCTCTAATTTAACCCCTCGAATTGCTTGATGGCATATCGCAGCTGATCATTGATGATGAATCGTTCTTGTAGTAACTGATGTTATATAATAACTTTGCTGATTGTTAGTTTACCATGGCTCTCTGGTCATTGATGGTACATCGCAATGCTGTTCATTAATTATTAGAAACCAGCAAAGAATGACTTAGAAAATGAGGGAGAAATTAGAGTATGAGAGAAAGCTAGCGAGGAATATAAAAGCATATAGTAAGAGTTTCTACAAGTATTTAAAAGGGAAAAGAGTAACTAAGGTGAGTGTTGGTCCCTTAGGGGCTGAGACTGGGGAGTTAAAAGCAGAAATGTTGAAAGGTATTTTGTGCCTATCTTCACCACAGAAGGCACAATAAACAACCTAAGAATACTTGAAAATCAAGAAGTAAAAGGGAAAGAGGAACTTAAAACATTGACAACCACTAAGGAAAAGGTACTGGGAAAGCTATTAGAACTAAAGGCTGATAAGTGCCCATGACCTGGTGGCCTACATCCTACGGCCTTAACAGAACTGGCTGCAGAGATAGGAGATGCATTGGTTCTAATCTTTCAAAATTTCTTGGACTTTGGAAAGGTCCCAGCGGATTGGAAAATTGCAAATGTAACACCTCTATTCAAGAGAGGAGAGAGATAGAAAACCAAAAGCAATAGACCAGGTAGTCTAACATCTATCATTGGGAAAATGCTAGAAACCACTATTAAGGAGGTAAAAGCAGGACATTTAGAAAATCATAATGTAATCAGGCAGAGTCAACATGGTTTTGTGAAATCGTGTTTAACTAATTTATTAGAGTTTTTTGAGGAAGTAACAAACAAGGATAAAGAGGCATCTGTAGATGTGGTGTACTTGGATTTCCACAAGGTATTTGATAAGGTGCCACATCAAAGGTTACTACACAAGATAAGAGTCTGTGGTCTAGGGAGTAACACAGTGGCATGGATAAAGGATTGGTGAGCTAACAGGAAGCAGAGAGCAGGGATAAATGGGTCATTTTCAAGTTGACAAGCTGGAACTAGTGGAATCCCACAAGATCAGTGCTGGGGCCTCAACTATTTACAATAGTTTCAATAATTCGGATGAAGGGACCGAATGTATGGCAGCTAAATTTGCTGATGACATAGGACCAGGGGGAGAAATCATGGGCCCTGGTATACCTCCTCCTTCTGGGCTCCTTATTCCCATACCCCATGCCCCCCACCCCCACCACACACACACACACACTTAACGCTCCTCCTTAATCATGCATGATATTTTTCCCCTTTTCAAGATTTATCAGTCAATTCACCAATCACAGAAAGGTCTTTGTAAAATTATAACACCCATTGTTAGCATCTGGTTACAAATATGACCCAATATATATACAGCATGGGTCATTAATATTAAGAGCAGCAACAATATAATGCAGTGTTTGTTGTGTGTGTCCTATAGTGATCCCACCATGACCATTGAACAAACCAGAGAGTACAAATTTTACTTTAACAGCATTGTGCAAAATTGTTAATTTGATAGGAAAATATCCCATTAGTTATTTATATCACTGATTTCAATGACTGCCTCAGCCCTCATTAACATGTCCTGCACATTGCACCATATGGATACGGTGACAATAAATTTATTTTGGGGGAAAAATTCAGCCCAGATAAACCGCACAAGACCTTTTTCCATTCTGTATAAGCAGAAGACTTTATATTTTATCAGCAATCTCGCAGGATAGAAAGATCAAGTGACTCCTGAGCAACAAAGTGGAATGGTTGAACAGCATAGGTCTTCACTGTCAGTGAAAAGCATTGGAGTCCTCAAGTGTCTCTGTCCGACAAAACTTTTAAGAAGCCAGTGGACAAAGATTAAATGGTTCACAATTGTATCTGTGTTTTCTTGATCAGCAAGTGTGAAGACTCTGTTTATTGCTGCTTCTCTATACAATATTTTTCCAATATCGACTATTCAACACAAATTTATCATGACATTTCAATACCTCAAAAAACTCATAAAAGCACAACTATAGAGTGGGATAATAGGTAAGTGGACCTAAGGGCGAAATTGAAGTCAATGGAAAGGACTCTTGAGAATCATAGAAAAGTTATGGCACAGAAAGAGGCCATTCAACCCATCATGTCTGTGTCAGCCAAAAAAAGAGAAAAATAGAAGCGAGCTGTACATTTTTAATTCCACTCTCCTGTACTTGGTCTGAAGACTTGTAGGTTACAGCACTTCAGGTGCAAATCCAGGTACCTTTTAAGTGAGTTGATGCTGCACCAGTAATCTAGAGACCAAGGGTATTGCTCTGTGAACCTGGGTTCAAATCCCACCACGGCAGATGGTGGAATTTGCATTCAATAAAAATCTGGAATTAAAAGTCTAACAATGACCATGAAACCATTGCCGATTGTTGTAAAAATCCATCTGGTTCACTAATGTCCTTTAGGGAAGGAAATCTGCTGCCCTTATCTGGTCTGGCCTACATGTGACTCCAGATCCACAGCAATGTGGTTTACTCTTAAATGCCCTTTGAACAAGGGCAGTTAGGGATGGGCAATAAATGCTGGCCTAACCAGCCATGCCCACATCCCATGATTGAATAAAAAGACAAGTTGAGCGTTTCAGTTTCAACCACCAGCTTAGGCAGTGAATTCCAGACGCCCTCTACCCTATGGGTGAAAATGTTTTTCCTCATGTCCCCTCTAATCCTTCCACCAATCACCTTCAATCTGTGCCCCCTGGTAATTGGCCCCTCAGCTAGGGGAACCATATCTTTCCTGTCTACCCTATCTAGGCCCCTCATAATTTTGTACACCTCAATTAGGCCACTCCTTAGTGTCCTTTGTTCTAAGGAAAACAACCCTAGCCTATCTAATCTCTCCTCTTATGCAATTTTCAAGACCTGGCAACATTCTTGTAAATCTCCTCTGCACTCTCTCAAGAGCAATTATGTCTTTCCTGTAATGTGGTGACCAGATCTGTACACACAATTCAAGCTGTGGCCTAACCAATATTTTATACAGTTCCAACATTACATTACATTACATCCAGTGTAAAACATGTTACTGATTCGCTGTGAGCCCTTTACACACTCTTGTCCTGATAATCTCACCCCACAAAGCCCACTCATAGTAAACTTCCATTGGCAACAAAATAAACAGAGCTCCAGCCATGATTCCATCCTCTGTTCACCAAAATAATTATGGATGACAAAGGTAATCTAGCCCAGTTCACCTCATCCATCCAAATGACATATGAACATACGTATGTTTCTATCTCTAAAATTCTAACAGGACTAAACAGGGTAGATGCAAGAAGGATGTTCCCAATGAAGGGGGAGCCCAGAACCAGGGGTCACAGTCTGCGGATATGGGGTAGACCATTTAGGACTGAGATGAGGAGAAATTTCTTCATCCAGAGAGTGGTGAGCCTGTGGAATTCACTACCACAGAAAGTAGTTGAGGCCAAAACATTGTATGTTTTCAAGAAGGAGTTAGATATCGCTCTTGGGGGCGAAAGAGATCAAAGGATATGGGGAGAAAGCGGGAGCAGGCTATTGAGTTGGATGATCAGCCATGATCATAATGAATGGCAGAGCAGGCTTGAAGGGCCGAATCGCCTATTCCTGTTTGTATTTTCAATGTTTCTATGTATTTGGAGCAGGAGTAAGTCATTTGGCCTCTTGAGCTGCTCCGCCATTCGATAACTTTGCCTACTTAAAATAGCGACTACAACAGAAAAATATTTAATTGGCTGTAAAGCGATTTGGGACATTGTGAAATGTACTGTTTAAATGTAGTTTTTTTGTTTCTTTCATTACATCTGCATGCAGTAGGCAGAGTAGCTGCAGCAACGGTGAAATTAATAGTGCAGCAATGGTGAAATTGACGGCCCAATGCTGATTCTCTAAGGATAATTAATCATAGAGCAATCAACTGACGTTAGGAGAGTGGCTATAAATAAATCACTACATTTACAAAACAATGCAACTATGTAGCTAATACGACCTTACTATTCTGATTTCTCTGGCACTAACCCACAGCATACCATAAATGACATCTGCTCCTTTTGCACTAATGACACTATCCCCAGGATTTGTCAGTCAGACATGAACCAGCAGCTTAGGAAGAATTTAGATTGAATTGTTGATATGAATTTTTTAGAAAGATACATGGTACATAAATTCAATACGGCCTTAATCCAAGAACTGGATTGTTTCCTCTTCCCCCAGAAGCTGTCTTACAAGCTGTATTGCTGTCTGTGAATTTACAGCCTAAAATGGAAAAATGTAATTAATAAATAAGAAACTTCAACAGCAAAAAAAGAGTGACACCCCCACCCCACACCATCCCTGCCATCTCACCCCTGCCACCTCAACCTCCCTCCATACCACCCCACCTTCCCAACTCTCCCCACACCACTCCGTTAACCCCCATGCCTCCAACAGCACCCAACCTCCCCCCACTGCTCCAAAACTCCCCAACACCCCAAACCCCTCCAACACCCTCTGACCGCCCCCCCCACTCATCCAACACCCTCCAACTCTCTCCAACCTCCCCCCACCCTTCCAACATCCCCCTACCCATCCAACACCCCCAACCTCCCCCCACCCATCCAACATCCCCAACTTCCCCACCCACCCCTCAAAAACTCCCCAACCTCCCCCACACCTCCCTAACACCCCCAACCTCCTCACCACCCCTCCAACAATACCCAGACTCCCCTCTACTCCCTCTAATACACCCCAACATCCACTCACCCCTCCAAGAACACCTAACCTCCCTCCACCCCTCCAACGGCACTCAACCTCCCCCACCCCTCCAAAACAACACCAAACTCCCCCACACCCTTCTAACATGCCCAACCTCCTGCTTACCTCTCCATCAGCACCCAGCCTGCCATCCTCACCCTCCAACTCCCGTCAACACCCACTCACCCCTCCAAGAACACCCAACCTTCCTCACCCCTTCAACTGCACCCAACCTTCCCCACACCCTTCCAACAACCCCCAGCCTCCCCACCCCACCTCTCCAACACTGCCCAAGTATCTAATTGGCTCTAAAATAGAGATTTCACTTACCCTTTTTCAAATAAGAGCACTCTCTGTTGCTACACTGCTGCTGTTTCTGGCTTTCAGGCAACTTTGTGGTTTTCTAAAAAAAAAATCAGAATCACAAAGCTGTGTGAAGGTCAGAAACTGTAGTTCAGTGAAATTGACCTGACTGACTAACTTTAAAAATATCAGAAATCTCAGGGTGAGGGTCTGATTTTTAAGAACTCATTCCTTCAGGTCTGCAGCTCAGCCTCCGGTTTGGGGACAACAATAAATTCCATTTAGAGCAATGAGTGCCCTCCAGACCCTGGGCCCTGGTGTTTGCCACTGTCTGCATACCCCTCTCCGAGGCCCTGGACATAGATAGGCAGGTAAGAATGTAAGTTGTCAGGAGGATATAAAGAATCTACAAAGGGATTTAAATAGGTTAAGTAAGTGGGCAAAAATTTGTCAGATGGAGTATAATGTGAGAAAATGGGAACTTGCCCACTTTAGCAGGAAGGATAGAAAAGCACTATACTATTTAAGTGAAGAGCGATTGCAGAACCCTGAGGCATAGAGGGATCTGGGTGTCCTGGTACATGAATCACAAAAAGTTAGTATGCAGATACAGCAAGTGATTAGGAAGGCAAATAGAATGTTGGCGTTTATTGCAAGGGGAATGGGATATAAAAGTAGAGAAGTTTTACTGCAGCTGTACAGGGCCTTGGTGAGACCACTTCAGGAATATTATACAGTTTTGGTCTCCTTACTCAAGATATAAATGCATTAAAAGCAAATCAGTGAAGGTTCACTCAGCTGATTCCTGGGCTGAAGGGGTTTCTTATCAGGAAAGGCTGAGCAGTTTGAGCCTATCCTCATTAGAACATAGAAGAAAAAGAAGTGATCTTATTGAAACATAAGATCCTGAGGGGACTGAGGGATCCTGCAAGGATGTTTCCCCTTGTGGGAGAGACTAGAACTAGTGGACACAGTTTAAAAATCTTCAATTTAAGACTGAGATGAGGAGAATTATTTTCTTTCAGAGGGTCATTAGTCTATGGAATTCTTTTCCCCAAAGAGCAGTGGAGGCTGGATCATCGAGTATTATTCAAGGCTGAGACTTTTGATCGACAAGTGGATGGGGGGTGCAGACAGGGTAAGAGGCCACAGTCAGATCAGCCATGATCTTATTGAATGGCTGAGCAGGCTCGAGGGACTGAATGGTCTACTCCTGATCCTAACTCTTGTGTTCTTTTATGACAACCGTGGTCATTCTTGGTATCCACTCATTATTAACAGGAGAGATCTGAGTGGGCAGAATGTAATTTCATAAGAAGTAGGAGCAGGGGTAGACCATACTGCCCATCGAGCTTGTTCTGCTCTTCAATACAATCATGGCTAATCTTGGGCTTCAACTCCACTTTTCTACCCACTCTCCATATCCCTTGATTCTCTTGAGAAACCAAAAATCTGTCTCTCCCAGCCTTAAACATGTTCAACGAAGGAGCACCCACAATTCTCTCGGGTAGAGAATTCCAAAGATTCACAATCCTTTGAGTAAAGAAATTTCTCTTCATCTCAGTCCTAAATGATCATTCCCTTGTCCTGAGACTGTGCCCCTGTGTTCTAGATTCTCCACCCAGGGGAAACAATCTCTCAGTGTCTACCCTGTCAAGCCCCTTCAGAATCTTGTAGGTTTTACTGAGATCAACTCTCATTCTTCTAAACTCCAGAGAATATAAACCCAGTCAATCGACATTTACAAGTTTCACACCTTTCAAAAAATATTCTGCTTAACTATTCTTATAACTGAAATGAATAATCTCACACTTCGTTGCATTATACTCCATCTGTTATTTTGTTGCCCACTCACTTAACCTGTTTGTATCTCTTTGCGGCTTCTCTGTGTCCTCCTCACAGCTTAGAATATAGAACACTACAGCACAGAAAACAGGCCATTCGGCCCTTTTAGTCTGTGCCGAAATATTATTCCGCTCGTCCCATTGACCTGCTCCTAGTCCATAACCCTCCAGACCTCTCCCATCCATGTATCTATCTAATTTATTCTTAAAACTTAAGAGAGAGCCCGCATTTACCACGTCAGATGGTAGCTCGTTCCACACTCTCACCATGCTCTGAGTGAAGAAGTTCCCCCTAATGTTCCCCCTAAACCTTTCCCCTTTCACCCTAAAGCCATGTCCTCTCGTGTTTATCTCTCCTAATCTAAGTGGAAAGAGCCTACTCGCATTTACTCTGTCTATACCCCTCATAATTTTGTAAACTTCTATCATATCTCCTCTCATTCTTCTACGCTCCAAGGAATAAAGTCCTAACCTGTTTAATCTTTCCCTGTAACTCAACTCCTTAAGACCCGGCAACATCCTAGTAAATCTTCTCTATACTCTCTCAATCTTACTGATATCCTTCCTGTAGTTAGGCGACCAGAACTGCACACAATACTCCAAAGTTGGCCTCACCAATGTCTTATACAACCTCACCATAACATCCCAACTCTTATATTCAATACTTTGATTTATGAAGGCCAGTATGCCAAAAGCTTTCTTTACAACCTTGTCTACCTGTGACGCCACTTTCAGGAAACTATGTATCTGAACTCCCAGATCCCTTTGTTCCTCCGCACTCCTCAGTGCCCTACCATTTACTGAGTATGTCCTACCTTGGTTTGACCTTCCAAAATGTAACACCTCACACTTTTCTGCATTACATTCCATCTGCCATTTTCTGGCCCATTTTTCCAGTTGGTCCAGATCTCTCTGCTAACTTTGAAAGCCTTCCTCGCTGTCCACAACATCTTCAATCTTAGTGTCATCAGCAAACTTGCTGATCCAATTTACCACATTATCATCCAGATCATTGATATAGACAACAAACAACAATGGTCCCAGCACAGATCCCTGAGGCACACCACTAGTCACAGACCTCCAGTCTGAGAAGCAATCATCCACTACCACTCTCTGTCTTCTCCCACACAGGCAATTTCGAATCCAGTTTACAACCTCTCCATGCATACCAAGTGTCTGAACCTTCTGAACTAACCTCCCATGTGGGACCTTGTCAAAGGCCTTACTAAAGTCCATGTAGACAACCTTTCCTTCATCTACTTTCTTGGTAACCTCCTCGAAAAACTCTACAAGGTTAGTTAAACATGACCTACCACGCACAAAGCCATGCTGTCTATCTTTAATCAGCCCTTGGCTGTCCAAATAATTGTATATCCGATCTCTCAGAACACCTTCCAATAATTTACGTACTACTGACGTCAGGCTTACTGGCCTGGAATTACCTGGTTTATTTTTGGAGCCTTTTTTAAACAACTGAACAACATGAGCTACTCTCCAATCCTCCAGCACCTCACCCGTGGCTAAGGACATTTTAAATATTTCTGCCAGGGCCCCTGCAATTTCTACACTAATCTCCCTCAAGGTCCGAGGGAATGTCATGTCAGGCCCGGGGGATTATTTGCTGTAAGGCAGCAAGCACCTCCACCTTTTTAATCTCTATATGTTCCATGACATTATTGCTTGTTTCCCTTCCTTCCTTATACACTATGCTAGTTTCCTGAGTAAATGCTGATGCAAAAAAACTGTTTAAGATCTCCCCCATGTCGTGAGGCTCCACACATAGACGACCACTCTGATCTTCAAGGGGACCAGTTGTGTCCCTTACTAACCTTTTACTCTTAATATACTTGTAGAAACCCTTCGGGTTTACCTTCACATTATCTGCCATAGCAACCTCATGTCTACTTTTTGCCTTCCTGATTTCCTTTTTTAGTACTTTTTTACATTTTCTATACTCTACAAGTACCTCATTTGCTCCTTGTTGCCTATACCTGCTATACACCTCTCTCTTCTTCTTAACCAGATCCCCAATATCCCTTGAAAACCAAGGTTCCCTATGCCTGTTAACTTTGCCTTTAATCCTGACAGGAACATGTAAACTCTGCACTCTCAAAATTTCGCCTTTGAATGCCTTCCACTTGCTGAACATATCCTTGCCAGAAAACAACTTATGCCAATCCACTCTTCCTAGATCCTTTCTCATTTCCACAAAATTGGCCTTTCTCCAATTTAGAATCTCAACTCGAGGACCAGACCTATCCTTATCCATAATTAGCTTAAAAACTAATGACATTGTGGTCACTGGACTCAAAATGTTCGCCTACACATACTTCTGTCACCTGACCTGTCTGGTTCCCTATTAGGAGATCAAGTATTGCATCCTCTCTCGTTGGTACTTCTATATATTGATTTAGAAAACTTTCCTGAACACATTTGATAAACTCCAAGCCATCCAGCCCTTTTACAGTATGGGAATCCCAGTCAATATGTGGAAAGTTAAAATCTCCTACTATCACAACTTTCTGTTTCTTACATCGGTCTGCTATCTCTCTACAGATTTGCTCCTCCAATTCTCTCTGACTATTGGGCGGTCTATAATACAACCCTATTAGTGTGGTCACACCTTTCCCGTTCCTCAGCTCCACCCATATGGCCTCTGTAGACGAGCCCTCCGGGCTGTCCTGCTTACGCACAGCTGTGATATTTTCCCTGACTAGTAATGCCACTCCTCCCCCTTTCATCCCTCCCCCTCTATCACGTCTGAAACAACGGAACCCCGGAATATTGAGCTGCCAGTCCTGCCCCTCCTGCAACCAAGTCTCACTAATAGCAATAATGTCGTAATCCCACATGCCAATCCACACCCTAAGCTCATCTGCCTTTCCGACAATACTCCTTGTATTGAAATAGATGCACCTGAGAACATTTCTATCACGTACGGACCCTTGATTTCTGTCTATACATGCATTCCTCGCTTGACCTTTATCCTCCTCCACCTCACTATCTGCTCTAACACTCTGGTTCCCCTCCCTCTGCAAATCTAGTTTAAACGCCCCAGAGCAGCACTAGCAAACCTATCCTCAAGGATGTTAGTCCCCCTCCAGTTCTGGTGCAAACCGTCCCGTCGGAACAGGTCCCACCTTCCCTGGAACAGAGCCCAATTATCAAGAAACATGAAGCCCTCCCTCCTGCACCATCTCCTTAGTCACGTATTTAGCTGCATTCTCCTCCTATTTCTAGCCTCACTAGCACGTGGCACGGGTAGCACTCCTGAGATCGTAACCCTGGAGGTCCTGTCCTTCAACTTAGCACCTAGCTCCCTAAACTCTCTTTGCAGGACCTCCTCCTCCTTCCTATCCACGTCATTGGTCCCTACATGGACCACGACATCTGGCTGCTCACCCTCCCTCCTGAGAATACTGAGAACTCGATCCGAGATATCGTGGACCCTGGTACCAGGGAGGCAACAGACCATCCGGGATTCTCGATCTCTCCCACAGAACCTCCCATCTGTCCCCCTAACTATCGAATCCCCTATCACTACTGCTCTCCTCTTTTCCCTCCCTCCTTTCTGAGCTGAGGGACCAGCCTCGGTGCCAGAGATGCGACCACTACAACTTGTCGCTGGTAGGTCGTCCCCACCAACAGTATCCAAAACAGTATACCTGTTGTTGATGGGAACGGCCATAGGGCTGCTCTGCTTCTTCTGTCTACTCCCCTTTCCTCTCCTGACATTCACCCAGCTGCCTGCCTCCTGACTTTTAGGGGTGACTGTCTCCCTGAAACTCCTGTCTATTACTGCCTCTGCCTCCTGAACGATCCGAAGTTCATCCAGCTCCAGCTCCAGTTCCCTAACTCGGTTTGTCAGGAGCTGCAGCTGGATGCACCTTTTGCAGGTGTATTCATCAGGGACAATTGTGCTGTCCCAGACTTCCCACATGCTGCATTCGGAACACTTGACTGCCCCAACTGCTGCCTCCATTACCTATTCCTAATTTACTTAAAGGACTTTACCCGGTCCTACCCCACTGGGAGCAAGCTCGTCCTCAGCCTCTGCTCGCCGAAGCCTCTCGAGCCAAAGCCTCATAGCTCCACTTCTTCACTGGGCCACTCACACACTGGCCGCTCACAATCTGGCCGCTCCTCTTCCGCTTCCCTCCTTTTATTTTCAATCTCTGCGCTCTTTTGATGCACCAGCACTGAACCCTCCAACACACCACTCGTCACAGCTTGCCAATTTGAAAATGCCCCCTTTCTCCCCACACCCTGAATCCTGTCAGTTAACTAGCTGTGCTAATATAGCACCCCGAAACTCCATGAGCCCTCATCTTGTGTATTAACCTTTTGTGTGGCACCTTATCAAATGCCTTTTGGAGAAGACTGAATGCACCAAGAGCTGTTCTAAATAAAGTCCAACAGGCTGCTGGGTGCAACTTTGCCAGGATATCCAAATGTTCTTTTACATTAGAAATGCTTGGTGCATTTATGAAGCAATCAAAAATTCCACAGGCCCACCGGCAAAATAGCTGTACTGAAAACAAAGGTATAGGAGGTCATTGCCAGCTGCAATAAACCTTTGGAGAGGTGGGTGGAACACTACCTTGAGTTGTACTCTAGGGTGAACACTGTCACTGAGGAAGCTGTAGACACAATAGAAAGCCTGACTGTGATGGCAGAGCTAGATATGGAACCCACAGTGGAGGAGCTCAGCAAAGCTAACGACTCGCTTGTCATGGTCAAAGCTGCAGATGATGATACTCTACTGCCTGAACTCTTCAAGCATGGGAAACCGGCCCCCTGCAGCATTGGTACCGTCTTCCCTGCTGGAGGGTGGGAGCAGTGCCCCAGGATACACATGATGCAAAGATTGTGACCCTGCACAGGAACAAGGGCAACTACAGAGATTGCAACAACTATTGAGGCATTTCTCTCCTGAGCATTGTGGGGAAAGCATTCGCCCTGGTCAGACTGCAGATCCTGGCAGAAATCATCTATCCCGAATCCCAGTGTGGTTTCAGAACTGGAAGACTGACAACTGACATGATCTCCTCAGCCAGGCAGTTACATGGGCATGCCGTGAGCACCGGAGACCACTATACATTGCCTTCATCGATCTCATCAAAGCATTGACCATGTAAGCAAAGGCAGTCTGTTTAAGCTGCTGGGGAAAACTGACTGTCCACTGAAGCTGCCCAGTGTGATCTCTCCTTTCCATGACAACATGATGGGTAAGGTCAGCTGTAACAGGGCAACATTGGAGCCCACTGAGGCCCACAGCAGGGTCAAACAGGGTTGTGTTCTGACACTGACACTGACACTGACACTCTGGCATATTCTTCTCTTTGCTGCTGTCATATGCCTTCAGGTCATCTACAGAGAGTGTCCACTTACATACCAGAACTGACGGAAAGCTGCTCAGCCTTGCCTGTCTGAGATCTAAGATAAAATTGAGCCAGGTCCTCATCAGAGAGTTGCTCTACACCAATGATAATGTACCAACATTCCATGCAGAAGAACACCTGCAGCAGCAAGTGGACAGAATCCCTGTAAAGAGTTTGGTTTGACCATCAGCATCAGGGAGATAGATGTCATGGTCCAGGATGTTACCATATCGTCATCTATCAGCATAGACAAAGTGATGCTGGAGGTAGTTGTTAGCTTAACATATCGAGGCTTCACAATCGCCAGCAACCCGCCATTGTGTCTGAAATTAACATGTGCATTGCAAAAGCTGCAATTATATCATATTCAAGCTGAGTAAGAGAGTGTGGAAGAACTGCAACCTGGCTGAGAACACCAAGCTGCGAGTTGACCAAGCCTGTGTCCTCAGCGCACTCCTTCATAGTGCTGAAACCTAGACAACACATGCTAGGCAGGAAGAAAGGCTGAACAGTTTCCACCTTCACTGTCTCAGATGCTTCCTCAGCATCTCTTGGCAGGACAAGATCACCAACTCCCAGATCCTGGAGTGTGCTAATTTCATCAGCATGCACTCAGTGCTAAGCCAATATCACTATACCATAGGGAGGAAATGCTTCTGTATCATGGGGCCATCTGCAACACAGACCGTAGCATCCAGCATTGCAAAGAAGATTTCAGATGTTCCTGTCTTCTGCTCCCAATCAAATCTCTCTTTACCCTAATCCTGCTATCTGGTATGAAGTGCAAGCTGCTGATCGAGTGGCCATGGACCATGAACTTCTTGCTTTCCTCCCCACCCTGGACCCTATACCCCACCCTCCCCTTTCGATTTCCTGCTTTCAGATTCCAGTGAGCCACAGCAGCCTCGGGAGGAGGGGGAGAGCAACAGCACAACGTTGTTGAAGAGGAAACACGCCCTCGCAGCCACAACTCAGTTACTGGAACTGTGTAAACTGTGGAGGGTTAAGTAGATTTGGGCCTGAATTTTGCGCTCATTGGGCACGTGAAATTGGCGGGCCCGGGAATGGAGGCGAAGTGTGCTTCCACCTGCAATCAGCCCCCGACTGCAATCTTACACTGGCTGGCTAATAAATGGCAGGAGACGGGAAGAGGGCAGGCACCAACGGCACTGCGGGTGCTGGTGAGCGCTTCCACTGAGCTCCCTGAAGGCAGGCAGCTGTGTCAGGGAGCTGCAGACCTCCAAATAATAGAAGAAAGCACAAAAATGCTGCAAAAGATGTCCACGCAGCACAATCTAGCAACTGAATGCAGACCTCAAAAAAGAAAACACTCCCCAGATATTTATTTTAATTTTAAAACCTAACGGAGATTTCATCCCGCCCTTGGATAAGGTTTCATCAAACATGTAAAGCCCTGTGTCCGCCCACTGTAGGGTTGGATGGGCCATGAAAAATCACTTGCAATTGGGCTGTTAATGGGCTTAATTGCCCTCTTAATTGTTAGCGGGCGCTCTTCCGACTTTTGCACATGCCCATTGAGCGAAATACCGTCCTAGTGTGCAATGATGCTGGGACGCTCGCTCGTGACATCTCGCACGATTTCTTGCCCATTTGGGTCGGGCACATGCCCACCCGCCCGCAGGATGTAAAGTTTTGGCCTCGGGATCTGCATGTGGCAACTCACTGAACATGAGTGGCCTGCAATCAGGCAGGAGAAAAGGATAGCTCATGTGAGAGCTCATCGGAGGGCGAGGCCACACATGCTATAGGGGCCTCAGATGAAGACTTTGGGGCAGTATACAGTTGATGAACATGCACATCGAGATGTTTAGTGCATTAGCAGCTCTGCCCGGAAGTCTCTCATCACTGTTTAGGAGTATGGAGGAGTCCGACTCCCAACTTAAGACAGAGCATTGCACAGAGTTTGGAGTTTAGTCTTTCCAGTATGGAGGTGGTGGTCAGGTGCAGTGACTATGCTTGTAGATCCAACTGTGGTGCAGTGTCTGGTAGCTCCCAGTTCAGCGTAGACAGAAGCCACCCAACAACTCAGTGGAAGCTAAGATTGAGGTCCTGAGACCCATGTTTGTTGGTGTTGCAGAGCCAGATTCTGCTGCCACCATGGATGTTGGTCTCAGTGCTTAGAGGGGATTACAGATTCTCTCAGCAGTCCATCAGTCTGTCCTCCAATAGGACTGCTGAGGTACCGTCCTGGGAGAGTGGCAGTGTGTTATGGTACAGCAGATGGTAAATGCCGATCTGCTCAAATCCCAGGGGGAAACTTGAAACAGCTGCCACAACTGTTTTGAAATTTGTATTTTATTTTGAAATGCATGCCATGAATTCAGTAGTATAAATCCACTGAGTCTGAGGCTTTTTACAAAACTAAATTAAACATTTATTAATAGAAGAAACGATTTTAAGCATATACATAAGTCTACAAATTACTACTATAATAACTCCTAAAAATCCTAATTAATCCAACTCCCAGTTACACCTCCGTAAAGGCAACAGTAAAGCAAAATAGATTTCAACAGACCCAGGCAAAGCACACAATACCCTGGACAGTGATTTTCACAGTGAATTTTGTCAGCTTCGGTCCCTGTAGAGAGCAACTTAATACATACAGGCTGGAGGCTTTTCACAGTTGTTAGATCTTAGGCTTCCTTCTCCTTTACACATAACCTCATCTCCTTTATACAGGTTTCTCCTTTTGGAATGTAAATTCCATTGTCCCAATATGTCTTTGCAACTTTACTTTTCCCATAAAATAAATCTTTCATAGTGCTTATATTATCAGTAACCTGTGGGAAAAATAAACACACTGTTTGGCTTAGCCTCTTATGGCTAGGTGTAACATCCCTTCATCTCTTTGAAATTTAAACTACTCTGGTTTATCTAAAAATGCAAATGTTCCTCATACCTCACATTCTAAAACTTCAGCCATGTTTACGTATTTGGCATTTCAAACCTAGCTTCTCTTCTGATAACTCAAAAGCTCCAGACTAGCTGTCTACGGTTTAATTAACCCCCCCCCCCCCCCAACACACACACACACACACACACAAACTCACAGAGAAACTAATCCAAACCCCACTTTTAACCTACCTTTATAACAAATCACTGTAATATTATGAAATTATTACATTTTCATGAAACAGTGAAATTGTTGCCTTCCCTCAGTATGATCAGTTCATGCTCCCTCCACTGCCAGTATTCTTGCTGCTGCCAGTCCGCCACACCAAACTGCTGCCACCCAGTCTGAAGTGGTACAGTCCTATTCAGCCCAGAGCTGCTTGACGTCATCCTAAAGGTCCGCCACCCCTGCCTCGCCCGGCCCAGTCCCAGTTAGAATCAGTGGCCTTCCAGCAGTAAGGCTGCAGTCACTGAGGTAACATTGTGTAAGAGCACTGGACAGACAGAGACACTGCAAGACAGGCACTGAAGATGTTGTGTGGAAAGGGTTATATTGGTTTTTTTCTGCAGCGTTTGGATGAAGGGGGCAGTGTGATGTGATGTTGCAGATGGATGTGGGGAGTGACGGGGGGAATAGAGGAGCCATAGTGGAGAAGTACCACCACCAATGGATCCGGAGCCTGAGCAGGAGCTCACTACAGCTGTCCAAAGTGAAAGGGTCCCAGACGCCACTTCTATCTTCACCCTCCCCCTCCTCTCCCTCCTTATCCCACCCTCCATCGCCTCTTCCTGCTCCTACCCTCCTCCTCCCTTCCTCTTCCTTCCCTCCTCAGCCCTTCCTCCATTGCTTCCTCCTTCTCCTACCGTCCTCCCCACCTCCTCCTCCTCCTCCATCACCTCCTCCTGCACCTACCCTCCTCTTCCCCTCCTCTTCTTCCTCCTCCCTACCTCATCCCCACCTCCCCCTCCTCTTCCCCTCCATCCTCTCCTCCCCCCCACCTCTCCCTCACCTTCCATCTTTCTCCTCCCCTTCCTTCTCCTCCTCCCCTTCCAACTTCCTCTTCCTCCTGAGGTGGTCTCGGGATTTCTGCTGGATTTGAGGACATGGCAGACCCCACCGCCAATGTAGACCTGCCCTGGAGACAATTATAGGGAACTCCCCGTGCAGTCTTGGCAGTGAAGCCGTCCACTCCACACTGTTTCCAGTGGCAACATCACATTGTACGCCTGTTGTCCCTGTGTGCTTAGCTGGCAGAGGTGGGCAGGGGCTGTCATCAGTCAGGTGTAAAGGGTTAAACATGTGTCTCCATCCAAGTAGCCACCCTCTGGTTCTTTGTGAGAGGAATGGAAGACTGCTTCAGGGTGATGGCATTGTGGTTAGTGCCACAATAGCGGGCATTCACCAACATGATGGTTTGTGTATGGCTGGAGACTATCTGCAAACTGATGAAGTGGAATATCTTGTGGTTCCTCTTGCTGTTGACTTGGAGACATGGAGAGTCGATGATTCCCTGCTCTACTGGGAGTGCTACTATCCTGGTAAAGCCATGAGCCTACTCCACCTGCTTTTCTCTGTAGAAAGACAAAACAATGAACTTAGCTCCCCTTACATTCCATCCCTGTCATCTCAGCAATGGATGATGTTCTGGGAGATATTTGCTTTGTCACTAGCTCCCTCCTGGAATGACCTGGCTGTGTAGCAGTTTAGATTGGCCCTGACTTTGACAGCCACTGGCTGAGCCATCTGTGCCCTGGTGAGAGGCTACAGTCCTTTGGAAGGAGTTGGCACAGTTCATTGATTGCCCGTTGTCCTCGAATGTTTGAGTGAACATACATTCAGCTGAAAGTTACCAACTGGGTGTTCAGGAGACCTGTGCAGTCTAAATTTCAGAAATGGTGTCAAATCAGGGCTGCTTCATGTCAGGACCTGCTGACATTGGGAATTCCTGAAATACGCACAGCTTACCCATAATGGCACCCTTACCAACATGGGGCACAACGTGTGGACTGTACAAATGATAGTTCAATGAAGAGTGCAAGAGGGCATGTGAGGAGCAGCACCAGGCATACCTAAAAATGAGGTGTCAACCTGGTGAAGCTATAACACAGGTCTTTGTGTGCCAAACAGCATAAGCAGCAAGTGGTAGGCAGGGCTAAGTGATCCCACAACCAGTGGATCAGATCTAAGCTCTGCAGTGCTGCCACATCCGGTCGTGAATAGTGGTGGACAATTACACAACTCACTGGAGGAGGAGGCTCTACAAATGTGTGTACCATCTACAAGATGTACTACAGGAATTCACCAAGGATCCTTTGACAGCACCTTTCAAACCCACAACCACTACCATCTAGAAAAATAAGGGCAGCAGATAGATGGGAACACCACCACCTGGAAGTTCCCCTCCAAGTCACTCACCATCCTGACTTGGAAATATATCGCCGTTCCTTTACTATCGCTGGGTCAAAACCCTGCAACTCCCTTCCTAACAGCACTGTGGATGTACCTACACCACATGGACTACAGCAGTTCGAGAAGGCAGCTCACCACCACCTTCTCTGATGGGGGAGCCCAGCACATCAGTTCAAAAGATAAGGCTGAAGCATTTGCAACAATCTTCAGCCAGAAGTGCCGAGTGGATGATCCATCTTGGCCTCCTCCAGAGGTCCCCAGCATCATAGATACCAGTCTTCAGCCAATTTGATTCACTCTGCGTGGTATCAAGAAATGGCTGAAGGCACTGGATACTGCAAAGGCTATGGGCCCTGACAATATTCCAGCAATAGTATTGAAGGCTTGTGCTCCAGAACTTGACGCAACCCTAGCCAAGCTGTTCCAGTACAGCTATAACACTTACATCTACCCGGCTATGTGGAAAATTGCCCAGGTATATCCTGTACACAAAAAGCAGGACACATCCAACCTGACCAATTACTGCCCTATCAGTCTACTCTTGATCATCAGTAAAGTAATGGAAGGGGCCATCAACAGGGCTATCAAGCAGCACTTGCTTAGCAATAACCTGCTCACTGATGCTGAGTTTGGGCCACTCAGCTCCTGATCTCATTACAGCCTTGGTTCAAACATGAACAAAAGAGCTGAACCCCGGAGCATTATGACACAGATGGTAAATGCTGAGTTGTTCAAATCCCAGAGAGAAAATTAAAACAACTGTCACAGCTAATTTTAAATTTTGAGTATAAATTTTGAGATGCGGCATTGAGTAGGAATAAGACCACCAAATCTTCTAGGTTTTTTTTATAAAGCTAGATTAAACATTTATTAATAAGATAAATAATGTTAAACATATACATAGATCTACAAATTACTACTGTGATAACTTCTAAATCCTCTAATCAATCTAACTCTCGGTTACACTTTCATCAAGGCAACAGTAAGACTCATAGATTTTAAAAGACCCGGGCAAAGAAACATGACACCCTGAACAAGTTGAATTCCAAGTGAGTTTTCTAAACTTCAATCCTTTGAAGACAGCAGCTTGAGGCATAGATGCTGAAGGCTTTTCGCACTTGTAAGATCTTAAAAATAGCATCCTTTACAAACAGTCTTTGCTCCTTTATACATATTTTCCCCTTTGAATGCAAATACCCATTGTTTCACTATGTCTTTTGACTTTATCTCCCTGATAATAAAACCCTCTCATAGCACTAAGTTTTACCAGTAATCTTTGGGAAAAATAAACACACTGTTTCTAAACTTCAGCTGGCTAGACAACACGCTTCACCCCTCCTTTGAAAGCAATCTAGCCTGGTTTATTTCAAAATGCAAATTTTCCCCTGACACCTATGTTTTTAAACTTCCTCATGTTTCCCTAATTAACATTTCAAGCCCAACCTCCCTTCTTAGACCAAATCACCCAAACTAATTCAATTAAATCTCACAGACATGTGACACAAAGACACATGTGGACACATAGACATATAGAAATATAAACTTAGAAACATAGAAACTAAGAGCAGGAGTAGGCCATTTGGCCCTTTGAGCCTGCTCCGCCATTCACTATGATCATGGCTGATCATCCAACTCAATAGCCTGCTCCCGCATTCTCCCCATATCCTTTGATCCCTTTTGCCCCAAGAGCCAAATCTAACTCCTTCTTGAAAATATACAATTTTAACTACTTTCTGTGGTAATGAATTCCACAGGCTCACCACTCTCTGGGTGAAGAAATTTCTCCTCATCTCAGTCTTAAATGGTCTACCCCATATCCTCAGACTGTGACCCCTGGTTCTGGACTCCCTCACAATTGGGAACATCCTTCCTGCATCTACCCTGTCTAGTCCTGTTAGAATTTTATGAGATGCCCCCTCATTCTTCTGAACTCCAGCGAATATAGTCCTAATCGACTCAATCTCTCCTCATATGTCAGTCCTGCCATCCCAGGAATCAGTCGGGTAAACCTTCGCTGCACTCTCCCTCTATAGCAAGTACATCCTTCCTCAGATAAGGAGACCAAAACTGCACTCAATATTCCAGGTGTGGTCTCACCAAGGCCCTGTATAATTGCTGCAAGACATCCCTGTTCCTGTACTCTAATCCTCTGGCTATGAAGGCCAACATACCATTCACCTTCTTTACCACCTGTTGTACCTGCATGCTTAACTTCAGCGACTGGTGTACGAGGACACCCAGGTCTCGTTACACATTCCCCTCTCTCAATTTATAGCCATTCAGGTAATAATCTGCCTTCCTGTTTTTGCTACCAAAGTTGATAACCTCACATTTATCCACATTATACTGCATCTGCCATGCATTTACCCACTCACTCAGCTTGTCCAAATCACACTGAAGCATCTCTGCATCCTCCTCACAGCTCACCCTCCCACCCAGCTTTGTGTCATCTGCAAATTTGGAGATATATTTAGTTCCCTCATCTAAATCATTAATATATATTGTGGATAACTGGGGTCCCAGCACCGATCCCTGTGGTACCCCACTAGACACTGCCTGCCATTTGGAAAAAGTCCCATTTATTCCTACTCTTTGTTTCCGATCTGCCAACCAGTTTTTTATCCATCTCAATACAGAACACCCAATCCCATGCACTTTAATTTTACACGCTAATCTCTTATGTGGGACTTTGTCAAAAGCCTTCTGAAAGTCCAAATAAACCACATCTACTGGCTCCCCTTCATCAACTCTACTAGTTACATCCTCGAAAAATTCCAGTAGATTTGTCAAGAATGATTTCCCTTTCGTAAATCCATGCTGACTCTGTCCGATTCCGCCACAGTTTTCCATGTGCTCAGCTATTAAATCTTTTACAATGGACTATTACTCTATTTCACAATAAATTCCAATAACATTATGAGAATTATTATATCTTCTTGACAAGAGGTGAGAGTGACTGCTCTTGACATCAAGGCCGCATTTGACAGAATGTGGCATGAAGGAGCCCTAGCAAAACTGGAGTCAATGGGAATCAGGGGGAAAACTCTCCGCTGGTTGGAGTCAAAGCACAAAGGAAGATGGTTGTGGTTGTTGGAGGTCAGTCATCTCAGCTCCAGGACATCACTGCAGGAGTTCCTCAGGGTAGTGTCCTCGGCCCAACCATCTTCAGCTGCTTCATCAATGACCTTCCTTCCATCATAAGGTCAGAAGTGGGGATGTTCGCTGATGATTACACAATATTCAGCACCATTCGCGCCTCCTCAGATACTGAAGCAGTCCATGTCCAAAAGCAGCAAGACCTGAACAATATCCAGGCTTGGGCTGACAAGTGGCAAGTAACATTCGTGCCACACAAGTGTCAGGCAATGACCATCTCCAACAAGAGAGAATTTAACCATCACCCCATGACATTCAAAGACATTACCATCACTGAATCCCCCACTATCCACGTCCTGACCATTGCCCAGAAACTGAACTGGACTAGCCATAGAAATACTGTGGCTACGAGAGCATGTCAGGGACTGGGAATCCTGCGGCAAGTAAATCACCTCCTGACTCCCCAAAGCCTGTCCACCATTCTCAATGCGCAAGTCAGGAGTGTTATGGAATATTCCCCACTTGCCTGGATGAGTGCAGCTCCCAAAACACTCAAGAAGCTTGAAACCATCCAGGACAAAGCAGCCTGCTTGATTGGCACCCCATCCACAAACATTCACTCCCTCCACCACCGACGCACAGTAGCAGCAGTGTGTACCATCTACAAGATGCACTGCAGAAATTCACCAACCCTCCTGATATATCGCTGTTCCATCACTGTCACTGGGTCAAAATCCTGGAACTCCCTCCCTAACAGCAGTGTGGATGTACCTACACCACATGGACTGCAGCGGTTCAAAAAGGCAGTTCACCACCACCTTTTCAAGGGCAATTAGAGCTGGGCAATAAATGCTAGCCAGCAAAGCCCACATCCCGTGAATGAATGAATAAAAGGAAATAAAGCGCTGCATACCATTTTATGAATTTTGAAGCAGTGTTGTGGTGCCCAATTTCAGGGCCAGGATATTTCTATGAGATTAACCCTTTGATCTATGACAGGAAACTCAACACTAGCCCCCTCAGCTTTCCTCCTTATTGTTCTTGATTCACAAGGCACAGATTACGAAGACTCTAAACTTCAATGCACAAATGACAGCATTGACCTGCTTATCATTGTGGATTTAACTGCATCTTTCTTAGATTGTAGGTTTGTTGATGTGAAGCTGGGTAATTATGGATAAAGTGATTTTATCCCATGGTCGGTATTAACCTTGGGTGATTCTGGGATAATGAAGCAGAGGTATCCTTGATCTCTTGTGGAGGGGATGGAGTCATTGAATATCATCACAATCTCCCAGCAGTGGAGTGAACAGAGCCGTCCCAGTTATTGCAGTTTGCAGTGGGACACCAGATCCCTCTCATTTGTGTGACTGGAAAGGCACCTGACACTGTTAGGATTAATGAGCCTTTACCTATGGTCCGTGTGGATGAGACTCAGTGAAATGTGTACATATCTAAGGCTTGCCTTTGTTCACAGTTCACTAAGGTAGGGAGCATTTGAAGAATGCAAATAAGAAAGACATTGCTATTTCTGTTGATCAAGTCAATGTGTGATGCACATTGCCGATTGTCAGGAATACAGTGAGGCAGATTCACCCCTGAGCACGCACTTGCTCAGAGAGGGCTCTGCAGTATGCAATTTGCAAAGAGAGCAGCATTCACTGGGCTGTGCTGGAACTCAGTAAGAAATTAATAATCAGCCTGGAATTGTCATTCTTAGCAGCCTGTGGCACTGCAGAGATTCTGCTTCAACTGTCAGTTTGGAAAGGCCCTTCCAAATCAGTTTTACCTGTATTCCTAATCGACGAACAACATGAATCCTAGTGGGGAAAGACAGAAATTATCTCCATTTCGGATGCTAAAGATGCTGGAAAACTACAAGCCTTCTGTGAGCAGGATAGGTGAGTGCTTAAAGCTGCAGTCTTTCAGTTACCCTTAAACTCATTGCATCTGATCGTTTAAACATCTGCTCATTCTTGCAGTGAAATCTCATATGGAGTGGGGACATTCTGTTCTGACTGGAGATTTCTGTGAATTTTTAAAAACTGAGCACATTAAATGAGGTGAAAGATGAATAGGTATAACAAATGCTAAATAATTCTTCACCGATTTCTGAAGCCGTTAAAGCGTTGGCTGTTCGAGAGGAATGGCTTCAGGGAAACAATGCCTCAGGGTGAGAGAGGGCAGATTGAAATATATTTTGGTGTAGGTCCTTCCTGACAGAGGAGACAGACTGTGAAACAGAATGCATCAGCCATACATACATAATTACTTAATGTTGCTTATATGATCTGAGGTCAGTGCTCAATTATAAATAGAATTTATCAATATAGAAATATTAAACATTTGTATTGTAATGGGAAGGGGTAATCCTGCTTGCTATTGGGTATGAGTGAGGTATATCCCTCGAAGAAAAGTATATCACCCTCATCTCAAAAATAGAAGATAGGAGAAATAGTTAAAAAACCAGGTGAAGGCAAATTCAAAATATTCCTCATCTGATAAAGGTTCACTTTCAACTGAAGGACAATGTCAGTAGGATTCTCCACCCACTTAGGGAGTAAAATGGGTTCTTAAAGGCTGTTGCCTCAAAGGAACTGCATCAGCATAAACATCCCCAAAAATAGACTGTTCTCTTTAAGGCTGCTGTGATCGGGATCTGCTGCATGTAAGTGTCGTCAACAACATCATGCGTTTAGTTCAGGGAGAGAATTCCAGAGCTTAGGGCCTAGGCACAGCCACCAACAGTTCAGTGATTAGAGTCAGACAAATACAAACAATTAAAATTAGAGGAGCACAGATCTCGGAGGGATGTGGGGCTGGAGGTTACAGAGGGAGCGAGGAGCAAGGTCGGAAAGGGATTTGAAAACAAGGATGAGAATTTTAAAATAAGGGTGTTGCTCCACCAGTGAGCACAGGGGTGATGAGTGAACAGGGCTTCATCCGAGTAAGCACACAGGCAGCAGAGTTTTGATTGACCTCAAGCTTATGGAGGAAGAATGAGAGGGACAGGTCAGCAGTCTGGAAGTAACAAAGTCGTCGATTGAGTTTCAGCAGCAGAGCGGAGGCAGGGGTGGAGACAGAAAATGTTATGGAGGTGGAAGTAGGCAGTCTTGGTGATACAGGGGATACGAACACAAGAAGTAGGAGCAGGAGTCGACCCATTGAGCCTGCACCACCATTCAATACGATCATGGCTGATCTTGGGCTTCAACTCCACTTTCCTGCCTGTTCCCCATGTCCTTTAATTCCCTGAGAAACTGAAAATCTCCCTCCCAGCCTTAAATATATTCAATGATGGAGCATCCACAACCCTCTGAGTTAGAGAATTCCAAACATTCACAATCCTATGAGTGAAGAAATTTCTCTTCATCTCAGTCCTAAATGATCATCCCCTTATCCTGAGATTGTGTCCCTGTGTTCGAGATTCCCCACCCAGGGGAAACAATCTCTGTGTCTACCCTGTCAAGCCCCTTCAGAATCTTGTGTGTTTTACTAAGAACACCTCTCATTTTTTTAAACTCCAGAGAATATAGACCCAGTTTACTCAGCCTCTCATCATAGGACAACATCCTCATCCCGGGGACCAATCTAGTGAACTTTCACTGTACTCCAATGCAAGTATATCCTTCCTTCAATAAGGAGACCAAAACTGCACACAGTATTCCGTGCGTGGTCTCACCATAGCACTGTACAACTGAAGCAAGACTTCTTTGTTTGTAAAATAAAGGCCAACAATGCTATATGCCTTCCTAATTGCTTGCTGTGAAGAGGGGATGGTGGTATGCTGTTAATGCTACTGGACTATTAAACCAGAGGTCCAAGCTAATGCTTTGAGGACATGGGTTCAAATCCCACCACAGCAACTGGTGAAATTTGAATTTATAGGAACTAGGAACAGGACTAGGCGATTCGGCCCTTCGAGCCTGCTCCACCATTCATTATGATCATGGCTGATCATCCAACTCAATAGCCTGCTCCCGCTTTCTCCCCATATCCTTTGATCCCTTTCGCCCCAAGAGCTATATCTAACTCCTTCTTGAAAACATACAATGTTTTGGTCTCAACTACTTTCTGTGGTAATGAATTCCACAGGCTCACCACTCTCTGGGTGAAGAAATTTCTCCTCATCTCAGTCTTAAATGGTCTACCCTGTAGCCTCAGACTGTGACCCCTGGTTCTGGACTCCCCCACCATCGGGAGCATCCTTCCTGCATCTACCCTGTCTAGTCCTGTTAGAATTTTATAGGTTTCTATGAGATACCCCCTCATTCTTCTGAACTTCAGCGAATATAATCCTAATCGACTCAATGTCTCCTCTTATGTCAGTCCCACCATCCCAGGAATCAGTCTGGTAAAACTTCACAGCACTCCCTCTATAGCAAGACCTTCCTCAGATAAGGAGACCAAAACTGCACACAATATTCCAGGTGTGGTTTCACCAAGGTCCTGCAGCAAGACATCCCTGTTCCTGTACTCGAATCCTTTGGCTATAAAGGCCAACATACCATTTGCCATCTTTACCGCCTGCTGCACCTGCATGTTTACCTTCAGCGACTGGTGTACAAGGACACCCAGGTCTCGTTGCACATTCCCCTCTCTCAATTTATAGCCGTTCAGATAATAATCTGCCTTCCTGCTTTTGCTACCAAAGTGGTAACCTCACATTTATCCACATTATACTGCATCTGCCATGCATTTGCCCACTCACTCAGCTTGTCCAAATCACACTGAAGCATCTCTGCATCCTCCTCACAGCTCACCCTCCCACCCAGCTTTGTGTCATCTGCAAATTTGGAGATATTACATTTAGTTCCCTCATCTAAATCATTAATATATATTGTGAACAGCTGGGGTCCCAGCACCGAACCCTGTGGTACCCTAGTAGTCACTGCCTGCCATTCAGAAAAAGACCGGTTTATTCCTACTCTTTGTTTCCTGTCTGCCAACCAGTTTTCTATCCATCTCAATACAGAACACCCAATCCCATGCGCTTTAATTTTACACGCTAATCTCTTATGTGGGACATTGTCGAAAGCCTTCAGAAAGTCCAAATAAACCACATCCACTGGCTCCCCCTCATCAAATCTACCAGTTACATCTTCAAAAAATTCCAGTAGATTTGTCAAGCATGATTTTCCTTTCGTAAATCCATGCTAACTCTTTTCGATTCTGCCACTGTTTTCCAAGCACTCAACCATTAAATCTTTTATAATGGACTCTGTAATTTCCCCCACTACTGATGCCAGGCTGACTGGTCTATAATTCCCTGTTTTCTCCCTACCTCCCTTTTTAAATCATGGGATTAAATTAGCTACCCTCCAATGTGTAGGAACTGTTCCAGAGCCTGTAGAATCTCGGAAGATGACCACCAATGCAGCCAATATTTCTAGGGCCACTTCCTTAAGTACTCTGGGACGTAGATTATCAGGCCCTGGGGATTTATCATCCTTCAATCCCAACAATTTCCCCAATACCATTTCCCTTCTAATACTGATTTCTTTCAGTTCCTCCCTCTCACTAAACCCTGTGTTCCCCAATATTTCTGGTATGTTATTAGTGTCCTCCTTTGTGAAGACAGAACCAAAGTATGTATTTAGTTGATCAGCCATTTCTTTGTTCCCCATTATAAATTCCCCTGTTTCTGACTGTAAGGTACTTACATTTGTTTTCACCAATCTTTTTCTCTTCACATACCTTTAGAAACTTTTACAGTCTGTTTTTATGTTCCCCACAAGCTTACTCTCATACTAAATTTTCCCCTTCTTAATCAATCCCTTGGTCTTCTTTTGCTGAATTCTAAACTGTTCCCAATCCTCAGGTCTGTTGTTTTTTCTGGCCAATTTGTATGCCTCTTCCTTGGATCTAATACTATCCCTAATTTCCCTTGTAAGCCATGGTTTGGCCACCTTGCCTATTTTCCTTTTGCGTCAGACAGGGATAAACAATTGTTGCAGTTCACCCATGTGCTCTTTGAATGTTTGCCATTGCCCATCCACCGTCATCCCTTTAAGTAACATTTCCCAATCCATCATAGTCAACTCGAGCCTCATACCATCGTGGTTTCCTTTATTAAGATTCAGGACCCTGGTCTCAGAATCAACTACATCACTCTCCAGCTTGATGAAGAATTCTATCATATTATGGTCGCTCATCCCCAAGGGGCCTCGCACAGCTAGAATGCCAATTATTCCTTTCTCATTATACAATGCTCAGTCGAGGATGGCATGTTCTCTCATTGGTTCCTCAACATATTGATCCAGGAATTGCTCCTCTACGGTATTGTTACTAATTTGATTTGCCCAATCTATATGCAGATTAAAGTCACCCATAATTACAGATGTTCCTTTATTGCATGCGCCTCTAATTTCCTGTTTAATGCCATTCCCAACATTACCACTGCAGTTTGGGGGTCTATATACAACCCCCACTAACGTTTTTTGCCCTTTAGTGTTTCTCAGCTCTACCCATACAGATTCCACATCGTCGGAGCTAATATCTTTTTTCACTATTGTGTTAATTTCCTCTTTAACCAGCAATGCAACTGCACCGCCTTTTCCTTTTTGTCTGTCCTTCCTAAATAGTGAATACCCCTGGATGTTCACTTCCCATTCCTGGTTACCTTGCAGCCATGCCTCCATAATCCCAATGATATCATACCTGTTTACATCTATTTGTGCGGTTAATTCATCCATTTTATTGCGAATGCTCCTTGTGTTAAGGTACAAAGCCTTAAGGCTTGTCTTTTTAACATTATTTGTCCCGTTCCCACTATTTTTCACTGAGGCCCTGTTTGATTCTTGCCATTGATTTCTCTGCCTATCACTTTTCTTATTCCCCTTTCTGTCTTTTGTTCTTGTCCTTGATTCCCCTCCTCGGACTCCTTGCATAGGTTCCCATCCCCCTGCCATTTTAGTTTAAACCCTCCCCAACCACTCTAGCAAATATTCCCCCTAGGACATCAGTCCGGTCCTGCCCAGGTGTAACCCGTCCAGTTTGTACTGGTCCCACCTCCCCCAGAACCGGTCCCAATGCCCCAGGAATCTGAAACCCTCCCCCTCACACCATCTCTTCAGCCACGTATTCATCCGATATATCCTGCTATTTCTACTGTGACTAGCACGTGGCACTGGTAGTAATCCTGAGATCACTACCTTTGAGGTCCTACTTTTCAACTTACTTCCTAACTCCCTATATTCTGCTTTGAGGACCTCTTCGTTTGTACCAATGTGTACCACAACCAGTGGCTGTTCACCCTCCCCCTTCAGAATGTCCTGCAGCCGTTCTGAGATATCTTTGACCCTAGCATCAGGGAGGCAACATACCATCCTGGAGAAAAAAAAAGAGAACAAAAAACTGCGGATGCTGGAAATCCAAAACAAAAACAGAATTACCTGGAAAAACTCAGCAGGTCTGGCAGCATCGGGGGAGAAGAAAGGAGTTGACGTTTCGAGTCCTCATGACCCTTCCACAGAACTGAGTTGGAGTCTCATTTGCAGCCGCAGAAACACCTATCTATTCCCCTTACAATGAAATCCCCTATAACTATTGCATTCCCACATTTTTTACTCCTCCCCTGTGCAGTAGAGCCAACCGCGGTACAATGAATTTGTCTGTTGCTGTTTTCTCCTGAGAGGCCATTCCCCCCAACAGTATCCAAAGCGGTATATCTGTTTTGCATGGGAATAGCCACAGGAAATTCCTGCACTGCCTGCCTAGTCCTCTTGCTCTGCCTGGTGGTCACCCATTCCTTTCCTGCCCATGGACTCTTGGCCTGCGGTGTGACCACCTCTCTATACGTGCTATCCATGATACTCTCCGCCTCGCGGAAACTCCACAGTGTCCCCAGCTGCTGCTCCAACTCCAAAACCCGGGTTTCCAGGAGCTGCAGCTGGAGACACTTCCCACACACATGCTGTCCCCGGGCACTGCAAATGTTCCCGGCTTCCCACATAGAGCAGGAGAAGCACACCAGGGCTTTGAGCTCTCCTGCCATGACTTATCCCTTTCAATTAAATTAAACCTTTTGGAAGATACTTATTATCAAATAATATCAATTACTTTCGGGCCATTTTTCCCTGCTCCTTGTTGTTTTAGAATATACCCCTTACAAATGATGAACCACAAAATAAGACCTTAAAAACTATAATCAAGAAAAGTAGTAAATATTTACCCGGCGGTAATCACCTCGTTCACTCCTTATCAAACTCCCTCAGTCACCCCTGCTCGCCTAGAATCTCTTCAACTCCTGGTCCTCTCGCACTTCTCTTCAACTTGCGGTTCATCTAGGGCTTCTCTTCAACTCCCGACTCCTCTGGTGCTTCTCTTCAACTCCCACCTTCTCTCACACTTCTCTTCAGCTCCTGGCTCCACTCACACTCGTCGTCAACTCCCGGCTCCTCGCCCGCTCCTTTTGAGCTCCCTGTTCCTCTCATTCTTCTCTTCAACTCCCAGCTCCTCTCGCACCTCTTCAACTCCTGGGTCCCCACATGCTTCTCTTCAACTCTCAGCTCCTCTCGCGCTTCTCTTCAACTCTCAGCTCCTCTCGCACTTCTCTTCAACTCCTGACTCGTCTCGTGCATCTCTTCAACTCCCGGTTCCTTTCGCACCTCTGTTCAACTCCTGAGTCCTCTCCCAGCTTCTCTTCAACCCCCGACTCTTCTCGCGCTTCTCTTCAACTCCCAACTCCTCTCGCGCTCCTTTTCAACTCTCGGCTCCTCTTGTGCTTCTCTTCAACCCCCGACTCCTCTCACGCTTCTCTTCAACTCCTGACTCGTCTTGTGCATCTCTTCAACTCTGGTTCCTTTTACACCTCTGTTCAACTCCTGAGTCCTCTCCCAGCTCCTCTTCAACTCCCAACTCCTTTCATGCTTCCCTTCAACTCTCGGCTCCTCTCTTGCTCCTTTTTAACATCTGACTCCTCTCCTAGCTCCCCTTGCACCCCCGACTCCTCTTGCGCTTCTCTTCAACTCCCTACTCCTCTCGTGCATCTCTTCAACACTGGTTCCTTTCGCACCTCTGTTCAACTCCTGAGTCCTCTCCCAGCTCCTCTTCAACTCCCGACTCCTCTTCTGCTTCTCTTCAACTCCCGGCTCCTCTTCCGCTTCTCTTCAACCCCCAGCTTGTCTCACGCTTCTCTTCAGCTCCCGGCTCCACTCAAGCTCGTCATCAACTCCCAGCTCCTCTCATATTCCTTTTCCACTTCAGGCTCCTCTCACGCTCCTCTTCAACTCCCAGCTCCCCTCGCACTCCCTTTGAACACCTCATTCCTCTCCTCATCCCTATTCAACCCCCAGTTCCTCTCATGCTTCTCTTCAACTCCCGGCTCCTCTCGCGCTTCTCTTCAACTCCCGGCTCCTCTCATGCTTCTCTTCAACTCCCGGCTCCTCTCGCGCTTCTCTTCAGCTCCCGGCTCCTCTCGCGCTTCTCTTCAACTCCTGACTCCTCTCGTGCTTGTCTTCAACTCCGGACTCCCCTCGCGTTCCTCATCAACTCCCAGCTCCTCTCGCCCTTCTCTTCAACTCCCGGCTCCTCTTGCGCTTCTTTTCAACACTTGATTCCTCTCCCGCTCCTTTTCAACTCCCGTCTACCTCGTGCTTCTCTTCCACTCCCAGCTTCTCTCACGCTTCCCTTCAGCTCCTGGCTCCCCTCACGCTCCTTTTCAACTCCCGGCTCGTCCCACTCTTCTCTTCAACTCCCAGCTCCCCTCGCGCTTCTCTTTAACTCACGGCTCCTCTCGCGCTTCTCTTCAGCCCCCAGCGCCACTCACGTTCGTTTTCAATGTCTGACTCCTCTCACTTTTCTCTTCAACTCCCGACTCCCCTCGCGCTTCTCTTCAACTCTCGGCTCCACTCGTGCTTCTCTTTAACTCACGGCTCCTCTCGCGCTTCTCTTCAACTCCCGACTCCCCTCGCGCTTCTCTTCAACTCCCGACTCCTCTCGCGTTCCTCATCAACTCCCAGCTCCTCTCGCGCTGCTCTTCAACTCTCAGCTCGTCTTGCACTGCTCTTCAACTCCTGACTCCTCTCGCCCTTCTCTTCAACTCTCGGCTCCCCTCACGCTTCTCTTCAACACTTGATTCCTCTCCCGCTCCTTTTCAATTCCCGTCTACCTCGTGCTTCTCTTCCACTCCCAGCTTCTCTCACGCTTCCCTTCAGCTCCTGGCTCCCCTCACGCTCCTTTTCAACTCCCGGCTCCTCTCACTCTTCTCTGAAGCTCCCAGCTCCTCTCGCGCTTCTCTTCAACTCCAGACTCCTCTCGCGCTTGTCTTCAACTCCCGGCTCCTCTCGCGCTTCTCTTCAACTCCCGGCTCCTCTCGCGCTTCTCTTCAACTCCCGGCTCCTCTTGCGCTTCTCTTCAACTCCCAGCTCCTCTCGCGCTTCTCTTCAACTCCCGACTCCTCTCGCGCTTCTCTTCAACTCCCGGCTCCTCTCGCCCTTCTCTTCAACTCCCGGCTCCTCTCGCCCTTCTCTTCAACTCCCGACTCCTCTCGTGCTTCTCTTCAACTCCTGACTCCTCTCGTGCTTCTCTTCAACTCCTGACTCCTCTCGCGCTTCTCTTCAACTCCAGACTCCTCTCGCGCTTGTCTTCAACTCCCGGCTCCTCTCGCGCTTCTCTTCAACTCCCGGCTCCTCTCGCGCTTCTCTTCAACTCCCGGCTCCTCTCGCGCTTCTCTTCAACTCCTGACTCCTCTCGCGCTTCTCTTCAACTCCCGACTCCTCTCGCGCTTCTCTTCAACTCCCGACTCCTCTCGCGCTTCTCTTCAACTCCCGGCTCCTCTCGCGCTTCTCTTCAACTCCCGACTCCTCTCGCGCTTCTCTTCAACTCCCGACTCCTCTCGCGCTTCTCTTCAACTCCCGGCTCCTCTCGCCCTTCTCTTCAACTCCCGGCTCCTCTCGCGCTTCTCTTCAACTCCAGACTCCTCTCGCGCTTGTCTTCAACTCCCGGCTCCTCTCACGCTTCTCTTCAACTCCCAGCTCCTCTCGCACTTCTCTTCAACTCCTGACTCCTCTCGCGCTTCTCTTCAACTCCCGACTCCTCTCGCGCTTCTCTTCAACTCCTGACTCCTCTCGCGCTTCTCTTCAACTCCCGGCTCCTCTCGCGCTTCTCTTCAACTCCAGACTCCTCTCGCGCTTCTCTTCAACTCCCGACTCCTCTCGCGCTTCTCTTCAACTCCCGGCTCCTCTTGTGCTTCTCTTCAACTCCAGACTCCTCTCGCACTTCTCTTCAACTCCCGGCTCCTCTCGCGCTTCTCTTCAACTCCCGGCTCCTCTCGCCCTTCTCTTCAACTCCCGGCTCCTCTCGCGCTTCTCTTCAACTCCAGACTCCTCTCGCGCTTGTCTTCAACTCCCAGCTCCTCTCGCACTTCTCTTCAACTCCTGACTCCTCTCGCGCTTCTCTTCAACTCCCGACTCCTCTCGCGCTTCTCTTCAACTCCTGACTCCTCTCGCGCTTCTCTTCAACTCTCGGCTCCTCTTGCGCTTCTCTTCAACACTTGATTCCTCTCCCGCTCCTTTTCAACTCCCGTCTACCTCGTGCTTCTCTTCCACACCCAGCTTCTCTCACGCTTCCCTTCAGCTCCTGGCTCCCCTCACGCTCCTTTTCAACTCCCGGCTCGTCCCACTCTTCTCTTCAACTCCCAGCTCCTCTCGCACTTCTCTTCAACTCCCGGCTCCTCTCGCGCTTCTCTTCAACTCCTGACTCCTCTCGCGCTTCTCTTCAACTCCGGACTCCTCTCGCGCTTCTCTTCAACTCCGGACTCCTCTCGCGCTTCTCTTCAACTCCCGGCTCCTCTCGCGCTTCTCTTCAACTCCTGGCTCCTCTCGCGCTTGTCTTCAACTCCCGGCTCCTCTCGCGCTTCTCTTCAACTCCCGGCTCCTCTCGCGCTTCTCTTCAACTCCCGGCTCCTCTTGCGCTTCTCTTCAACTCCCAGCTCCTCTCGCGCTTCTCTTCAACTCCCGACTCCTCTCGCGCTTCTCTTCAACTCCCGGCTCCTCTCGCCCTTCTCTTCAACTCCCGGCTCCTCTCGCCCTTCTCTTCAACTCCCGACTCCTCTCGTGCTTCTCTTCAACTCCCGGTTCCGCTCGCACCTCTGTTCAACACCTGACTCCTCTCCTAGCTCCTCCTCAACTCCTGACTCCTCTCGCGCTTCTCTTCAACTCCGGACTCCTCTTGCGCTTCTCTTCAACTCCTGACTCCTCTCATGCTCCTCCTCAACTCCCGGCTCCTCTCGCGCTCCTCCTCAACTCCTGACTCCTCTCGCGCTTCTCCTCAACTCCTGACTCTTCTCGCGCTTCTCTTCAACTCCTGACTCCTCTCGCGCTTCTCCTCAACTCCTGACTCCTCTCGCGCTCCTCTTCAACTCCCGGCTCCTCTCCCAGCTTCTCTTCAACTCCTGACTCCTCTCGCGCTTCTCTTCAACTCTCGGCTCCTCTTGCGCTTCTCTTCAACACTTGATTCCTCTCCCGCTCCTTTTCAACTCCCGTCTACCTCGTGCTTCTCTTCCACACCCAGCTTCTCTCACGCTTCCCTTCAGCTCCTGGCTCCCCTCACGCTCCTTTTCAACTCCCGGCTCGTCCCACTCTTCTCTTCAACTCCCAGCTCCTCTCGCACTTCTCTTCAACTCCCGGCTCCTCTCGCGCTTCTCTTCAACTCCTGACTCCTCTCGCGCTTCTCTTCAACTCCGGACTCCTCTCGCGCTTCTCTTCAACTCCGGACTCCTCTCGCGCTTCTCTTCAACTCCCGGCTCCTCTCGCGCTTCTCTTCAACTCCTGGCTCCTCTCGCGCTTGTCTTCAACTCCCGGCTCCTCTCGCGCTTCTCTTCAACTCCCGGCTCCTCTCGCGCTTCTCTTCAACTCCCGGCTCCTCTTGCGCTTCTCTTCAACTCCCAGCTCCTCTCGCGCTTCTCTTCAACTCCCGACTCCTCTCGCGCTTCTCTTCAACTCCCGGCTCCTCTCGCCCTTCTCTTCAACTCCCGGCTCCTCTCGCCCTTCTCTTCAACTCCCGACTCCTCTCGTGCTTCTCTTCAACTCCCGGTTCCGCTCGCACCTCTGTTCAACACCTGACTCCTCTCCTAGCTCCTCCTCAACTCCTGACTCCTCTCGCGCTTCTCTTCAACTCCGGACTCCTCTTGCGCTTCTCTTCAACTCCTGACTCCTCTCATGCTCCTCCTCAACTCCCGGCTCCTCTCGCGCTCCTCCTCAACTCCTGACTCCTCTCGCGCTTCTCCTCAACTCCTGACTCTTCTCGCGCTTCTCTTCAACTCCTGACTCCTCTCGCGCTTCTCCTCAACTCCTGACTCCTCTCGCGCTCCTCTTCAACTCCCGGCTCCTCTCCCAGCTTCTCTTCAACTCCCGGCTCCTCTCGCGCTTCTCTTCAACTCCCGACTCCTCTCGCGCTTCTCTTCAACTCCCGACTCCTCTCGCCCTTCTCTTCAATCCCCGACTCCTCTCGTGCTTCTCTTCAACTCCCGGCTCCTCTCGCTCTTCCCTTCAGCCCCCAGCGCCACTCACGTTCGTTTTCAATGTCTGACTCCTCTCACTTTTCTCTTCAACTCCCGACTCCTCTCGCGCTTCTCTTCAACTCCCGGCTCCCCTCGCGCTTCTCTTCAACTCCCGGCTCCTCTCGCCCTTCTCTTCAACTCCTGACTCCCCTCGCATTCCTCATCAACTCCCAGCTCCTCTCGTGCTTCTCTTCAACTCCCGACCCCTCTCGCACACCTTTCGAACACCTCATTCCTCTCCTCGCCCCTCTTCAACCCCCAGCTCCTCTCATGCTTCTCTTCAACTCCCGGCTCCTCTCGCGCTCCTCTTCAACCCCCGACTCCTCTCGCGCTTCTCTGCAACTCCCGACTCCTCTTGCCCTTCTCTTCAACTCCTGACTCCCCTCGCGTTCCTCATCAACTCCCAGCTCCTCTCGTGCTTCTCTTCAACTCCCGGCTCCTCTCGCGCTTCTCTTCAACTCTCGGCTCCTCTCGCGCTTCTCTTCAACTCTGGACTCTTCTTGCACTTCTCTTCAACTCCCGACTCCTCTCACACTTTTCTTCAACTCCTGACTCCCCTCGCGTTCCTCATCAACTCCCAGCTCCTCTCGCGCTTCTCTTCAACTCCCGACTCCTCTCGCACACCTTTCGAACACCTCATTCCTCTCCTCGCCCCTCTTCAACCCCCAGCTCCTCTCATGCTTCTCTTCAACCCCCAGCTCCTCTCGCGCTCCTCTTCAACCCCCGACTCCTCTCGCGCTCCTCTTCAACCCCCGACTCCTCTCGCGCTTCTCTGCAACTCCCGACTCCTCTTGCCCTTCTCTTCAACTCCTGACTCCCCTCGCGTTCCTCATCAACTCCTGACTCCTCTCGTGCTGCTCTTCAACTCCCGGCTCCTCTTGCGCTTCTCTTCAACACTTGATTCCTCTCCCGCTCCTTTTCAACTCCCGTCTACCTCGTGCTTCTCTTCCACTCCCAGCTTCTCTCACGCTTCCCTTCAGCTCCTGGCTCCCCTCACGCTCCTTTTCAACTCCCGGCTCCTCTCGCGCTTCTCTTCAACTCCCGGCTCCTCTCGCGCTTCTCTTCAACTCCCGACTCCTCTCGCGCTTCTCTTCAACTCCCGGCTCCTCTTGCGCTTGTCTTCAACTCCGGACTCCTCTCACGCTTCTCTTCAGCTCCAGGCTTCTCTCGCTCTTCTCTTCAACTCCGGACTCCTCTCACGCTTCTCTTCAGCTCCAGGCTTCTCTCGCTCTGCTCTTCAACTCCTGACTCCTCTCGCGTTTCTCTTCAGTTCCCGGCTCCTCTACCGCTCGTTTTCAACTCCCGGCTTCTCTCGTGCATCTCTTCAACTCCGGTTCCTTTCACACCTCTGTTCAACTCCTGAGTCCTCTCCCAGCTCCTCTTCAACTGCCGGCTCCTCTCGCGCTTCTCTTCAACTCCAGAGGCCTCTTGCGCTCCTTTTCAACACCTGATTCCTCTCCTCGCTCCTCTTCAATCCCCGACTCCTCTTGTGCTTCTCTTCAACTCTCAGCTCCTCTCGTGCTTCTCTTCAACTCCTGTCTCCTCTCCTGGCTCCTCTTCAATCCCCGACTCCTCTCGCGCTTCTCTTCAACTCCGGACTCCTCTCGCACTTCTCATCATCTCCTGACTCCTCTCGTGCATCTCTTCAACTCCCGGTCCCTTTCGCACCTCTGTTCAACTCCTGAGTCCTCTCCCAGCTTCTCTTCAACCCCCGACTCCTCTTCCGCTTCTCTTCAACCCCCAGCTTGTCTCACGCTTCTCTTCAGCTCCCGGCTCCACTCAAGCTCGTCATCAACTCCCAGCTCCTCTCATATTCCTTTTCCACTTCCGGCTCCTCTCACGCTCCTCTTCAACCCCCAGCTCCTCTCGCGCTTCTCTTCAACTCCCGGCTCCTCTCGCGCTTCTCTTCAACTCCCGGCTCCTCTCGCGCTTCTCTTCAACTCCCGGCTCCTCTCGCGTTCCTCATCAACTCCCGGCTCCTCTCGCGCTCCTTTTCAACACCTCATTCCTCTCCTCGCCCCTCTTCCACCCCCGACTCCTCTCGCGCTTCTCTTCCACCCCCGACTCCTCTCGCGCTTCTCTTCAACTCTCGGCTCCTCTTGCGCTTCTCTTCAACACTTGATTCCTCTCCCGCTCCTTTTCAACTCCCGTCTACCTCGTGCTTCTCTTCCACTCCCAGCTTCTCTCACGCTTCCCTTCAGCTCCTGGCTCCCCTCACGCTCCTTTTCAACTCCCGACTCCTCTCGCGCTTCTCTTCAGTTCCTGGCTCCCCTCACGCTCGTTTTCAACTCCCGACTCCTCTCGCACCTCTGTTCAACACCTGACTCCTCTCGCGTTTCTCTTCAGCTCCCGGCCCCACTACCGCTTGTTTTCAACTCCCGACTCCTCTCACCCTTCTCTTCAACTCCCGGCTCCTCTCGCGCTTCTTTTCAACTCCTGGCTCCTCTCACACTTCTCTTCAACTCCGGACTCCTCTCGCGCTGCTCTTCAACTCTCGGCTCCTCTCGCACTTCTCTTCAACTCCCGGCTCCTCTCGCGCTTCTCTTCAACTCCCGGCTCCTCTTGCGCTTCTCTTCAGCTCCTGACTCCTCTCGTGCATCTCTTCAACTCCCGGTCCCTTTCGCACCTCTGTTCAACTCCTGAGTCCTCTCCCAGCTTCTCTTCAACCCCCGACTCCTCTCGCGCTTCTCTTCAACTCCCGGCTCCTCTCCCAGCTTCTCTTCAGCTCTCGGCTCCACTCGCGTTCTTTTTCAACACCCGGCTCCACTCGTGCTTCTCTTTAACTCACGGCTCCTCTCGCTCTTCCCTTCAGCCCCCAGCGCCACTCACGTTCGTTTTCAATGTCTGACTCCTCTCACTTTTCTCTTCAACTCCTGACTCCTCTCGTGCTTCTCTTCAGCTCTCGGCTCCTCTCATGCTTCTCTTCAACTCTGGACTCTTCTTGCACTTCTCTTCAACTCCCGACTCCTCTCACACTTCTCTTCAACTCCTGACTCCCCTCGCGCTTCTCTTCAACTCCCGGCTCCTCTTGCACTTCTCTTCAGCTCCTGACTCCTGTCGTGCATCTCTTCAACTCCCGGTCCCTTTCGCACCTCTGTTCAACTCCTGAGTCCTCTCCCAGCTTCTCTTCAGCTCCCGGCTCCACTCAAGCTCGTCATCAACTCCCAGCTCCTCTCATATTCCTTTTCCACTTCCGGCTCCTCTCACGCTCCTCTTCAACTCCCAGCTCCCCTCGCACTTCCTTTGAACACCTCATTCCTCTCCTCACCCCTATTCAACCCCCAGTTCCTCTCATGCTTCTCTTCAACTCCCGGCTCCTCTCGCGCTTCTCTTCAACTCCCGGCTCCTCTCGCGCTTCTCTTCAACTCCCGGCTCCGCTCATGCTCCTCTTCAACTCCCAGCTCCTCTCGCGCTTCTCTTCAACTCTCGGCTCCTCTCGCGCTTCTCTTCAGTTCCTGGCTCCTCTACCACTCGTTTTCAACTCCCGACTCCTCTCGCACCTCTGTTCAACACCTGACTCCTCTCCTAGCTCCTCCTCAACTCCTCTCACGCTTCTCATCAACTCCCAGCTCCTCTCACACTTCTCTTCAACCCCCGACTCCTCTCGCCCTTCTCATCAACTCCTGACTCCTCTCGCGCTTCTCTTCAACTCCTGGCTCCTCTCGCGCTTCTCTTCAACTCTCGGCTCCTCTCGGTCTTCTCTTCAACTGCCGGCTCCTCTCGCGCTTCTCTTCAACTCCAGAGGCCTCTTGCGCTACTTTTCAACACCTGACTCCTCTCCTCGCTCCTCTTCAATCCCCGACTCCTCTCGCGATTCTCTTCAACTCCTGGCTCCCCTCGCGCTTCTCTTCAACTCTTGGCTGCCCTCGTGCTTCTCTTCAACTTCGGACTCCTCTCGCACTTCTCTTCAACTTCGGACTCCTCTCGCGCTTCTCTTCAACTCTCGGTTCCTCTTGCGCTTCTCTTCAACTCCGGGCTCCCCTCGCACTCCTTTTGAACACCCCATTCCTCTCCTCGCCCCTTTTCAACCAGCTCCTCTCACGCTTCTCTTCAACTCCCAGCTCCCCTCGCACTCCTTTTCAACACCTCATTCCTCTCCTCGCCCCTCTTCCACCCCCGGCTCCCCTCGCGCTTCTCTTCAACTCCTGACTCCTCTCGCGCTCCTCTTCAACTCTTGGCTCCTCTCGTGCTTGTCTTCAACTCCTGACTCCTCTCGCGCTTCTCTTCAGCTCTCGGCTCCACTCGCATTCTTTTTCAACACCCGGCTCCACTCGTGCTTCTCTTTAACTCACGGCTCCTCTCGCTCTTCCCTTCAGCCCCCAGCGCCACTCACGTTCGTTTTCAATGTCTGACTCCTCTCACTTTTCTCTTCAACTCCTGACTCCTCTCGTGCTTCTCTTCAGCTCTCGGCTCCTCTCATGCTTCTCTTCAACTCCCGACTCCTCTCACACTTCTCTTCAACTCCTGACTCCCCTCGCGCTTCTCTTCAACTCCCGGCTCCTCTTGCACTTCTCTTCAGCTCCTGACTCCTGTCGTGCATCTCTTCAACTCCCGGTCCCTTTCGCACCTCTGTTCAACTCCTGAGTCCTCTCCCAGCTTCTCTTCAACTCTCGACTCCTCTCGCGCTTCTCTTCAGCTCCCGGCTCCTCTTCCGTTTCTCTTCAACCCCCAGCTTGTCTCACGCTTCTCTTCAGCTCCCGGCTCCACTCAAGCTCGTCATCAACTCCCAGCTCCTCTCATATTCCTTTTCCACTTCCGGCTCCTCTCGCGCTCCTCTTCAACTCCCAGCTCCCCTCGCACTTCCTTTGAACACCTCATTCCTCTCCTCATCCCTATTCAACCCCCAGTTCCTCTCATGCTTCTCTTCAACTCCCGGCTCCTCTCGCGCTTCTCTTCAACTCCCGGCTCCGCTCATGCTCCTCTTCAACTCCCAGCTCCTCTCGCGCTTCTCTTCAATTCTCGGCTCCTCTCGCGCTTCTCTTCAGTTCCTGGCTCCTCTACTGCTCGTTTTCAACTCCCGACTCCTCTCGCACCTCTGTTCAACACCTGACTCCTCTCCTAGCTCCTCCTCAACTCCTCTCGCGCTTCTCATCAACTCCCAGCTCCTCTCACACTTCTCTTCAACCCCCGACTCCTCTCGCGCTTCTCATCATCTCCTGACTCCTCTCGTGCATCTCTTCAACTCCGGTTCCTTTCGTACCTCTGTTCAACTCCTGAGTCCTCTCCCAGCTCCTCTTCAACTCCCGGCTCCTCTCGCGCTTCTCTTCAACTCCCGGCTCCTCTCGCGCTTCTCTTCAACTCTCGGCTCCTCTCGGTCTTCTCTTCAACTGCCGGCTCCTCTCGCGCTTCTCTTCAACTCCAGAGGCCTCTTGCGCTACTTTTCAACACCTGACTCCTCTCCTCGCTCCTCTTCAATCCCCGACTCCTCTCACGATTCTCTTCAACTCCTGGCTCCCCTCGCGCTTCTCTTCAACTCTTGGCTGCCCTCGTGCTTCTCTTCAACTTCGGACTCCTCTCGCGCTTCTCTTCAACTCTCGGTTCCTCTCACGCTTCTCTTCAACTCCGGGCTCCCCTCGCACTCCTTTTCAACACCTCATTCCTCTCCTCGCCCCTCTTCCACCCCCGACTCCTCTCACGCTTCTCTTCAACTCCCAGCTCCCCTCGCGCTCCTTTTCAACACCTCATTCCTCTCCTCGCCCCTCTTCAACCCCCAGCTCCTCTCGCGCTTCTCTTCAACTCCCAGCTCCCCTCGCGCTCCTTTTCAACACCTCATTCCTCTCCTCGCCCCTCTTCAACCCCCAGCTCCTCTTGCGCTTCTCTTCAATACTTGACACCTCTACCGTTCCTTTTCAATTGCCGGCTCCTCTCGCGCTCCTTTTCAAGTCCCAGTCCTCTCATGCTGCTCTTCAATTCATGGCACCTCTCACACTGCTCTTCAACAGCTGACTCTTCTCAAAGCTCCTCTTCAACCTCTAACTGCTCTCACGCTTCACTTCAACTCCCGACTCCTCTCGCGCTTCCCGTCAACTCCCAACACCCCTCCTTTTCAATTCCTGGCTCCTCTCACGCTTCTCTTCAACTCTCAGCTCATTTCGTGTTTCCCTTCAACTCCGGACTCCTCTTGCGCTTCTCTTCAACACCTGTCTCCTCTCCTGGCTCCTGTTCAACCCCCGGCTCCTCACGTGCATCTCTTCAACTCCCGGTCCCTTTCGCACCTCTGTTCAACTCCTGAGTCCTCTCCCAGCTTCTCTTCAACTCCCGACTCCTCTCCCAGCTTCTCTTCAACTCCCGACTCCTCTCGCGCTTCTCTTCAACTCTCGGCTCCACTCGCATTCTTTTTCAACTCCCGGCTCCTCTCGCTCTTCCCTTCAGCCCCCAGCGCCACTCACGTTCGTTTTCAATGTCTGACTCCTCTCACTTTTCTCTTCAACTCCCAGCTCCTCTCGCGCTTCTCTTCAACTCTCGGTTCCTCTCGCGCTTCTCTTCAACTCCCAGCCCCTCTCGCACACCTTTCGAACACCTCATTCCTCTCCTCGCCCTTCTTCAACCCCCAGCTCCTCTCATGCTTCTCTTCAACTCCCGGCTCCTCTCGCGCTCCTTTTCAACACCTGATTCCTCTCGCGCTCCTCTTTAACCCCCAACTCCTCTCGTGCTTCTCTTCAACTCCTGGCTCCCCTCGCGCTTCTCTGCAACTCCCGACTCCTCTCGCCCTTCTCTTCAACTCCGGACTCCCCTCGCGTTCCTCATCAACTCCCAGCTCCTCTCGCGCTTCTTTTCAACTCTCGGCTCCTCTTGCGCTTCTCTTCAACACCTGTCTCCTCTCCTGGCTCCTGTTCAACCCCCGGCTCCACTCGTGCATCTCTTCAACTCCCGGTCCCTTTCGCACCTCTGTTCAACTCCTGAGTCCTCTCCCAGCTTCTCTTCAACTCTCGGCTCCACTCGCATTCTTTTTCAACTCCCGGCTCCTCTCGCTCTTCCCTTCAGCCCCCAGCGCCACTCACGTTCGTTTTCAATGTCTGACTCCTCTCACTTATCTCTTCAACTCCCGACTCCCCTCGTGCTTCTCTTCAGCTCTCGGCTCCTCTCGCGCTTCTCTTCAACTCCCAGCCCCTCTCGCACACCTTTCGAACACCTCATTCCTCTCCTCGCCCCTCTTCAACCCCCAGCTCCTCTCATGCTTCTCTTCAACTCCCGGCTCCTCTCGCGCTCCTTTTCAACCCCCAGCTCCTCTCATGCTTCTCTTCAACCCCCAGCTCCTCTCGCGCTTCTCTTCAACTCCCGGCTCCTCTCGCGCTTCTCTTCAACTCCCGGCTCCTCTCGCGCTTCTCTGCAACTCCCGGCTCCCCTCGCACTTCTCTTCAACTCCCGACTCCTCTCGCGCTTCTCTGCAACTCCCGGCTCCCCTCGCGTTCCTCAGCAACTCCCAGCTCCTCTCGCACTGCTCTTCAACTCCCGGCTCCTCTCGCGCTTCTCTGCAACTCCCGGCTCCCCTCGCACTTCTCTTCAACTCCCGACTCCTCTCGCGCTTCTCTGCAACTCCCGGCTCCCCTCGCGTTCCTCAGCAACTCCCAGCTCCTCTCGCACTGCTCTTCAACTCCCGGCTCCTCTCGCGCTTCTCTGCAACTCCCGGCTCCCCTCGCACTTCTCTTCAACTCCCGACTCCTCTTGCACTTCTCTTCAACTCCCGGCTCCTCTCGCGCTTCTCTGCAACTCCCGGCTCCCCTCGCGTTCCTCAGCAACTCCCAGCTCCTCTCGCGCTGCTCTTCAACTCCCGGCTCCTCTTGCACTTCTCTTCAACTCCCAGCTCCTCTCGCGCTGCTCTTCAACTCTCGGCTCCTCTTGCGCTTCTTTTCAACACTTGATTCCTCTCCCGCTCCTTTTCAACTCCCGTCTACCTCGTGCTTCTCTTCCACACCCAGCTTCTCTCACGCTTCCCTTCAGCTCCTGGCTCCCCTCACGCTCCTTTTCAACTCCCGTCTCCTCTCCCGCTCCTTTTCAACTCCCGTCTACCTCGTGCTTCTCTTCCACACCCAGCTTCTCTCACGCTTCCCTTCAGCTCCTGGCTCCCCTCACGCTCCTTTTCAACTCCCGACTCCTCTCGCGCTTCTCTTCAGTTCCTGGCTCCCCTCACGCTCGTTTTCAACTCCCGACTCCTCTCGCACCTCTGTTCAACACCTGACTCCTCTCGCGTTTCTCTTCAGCTCCCGGCCCCACTACCGCTCGTTTTCAACTCCCGGCTCCTCTCACTCTTCTCTGAAGCTCCCAGCTCCTCTCGCGCTTCTCTTCAACTCCAGACTCCTCTCGCGCTTCTCTTCAACTCCCGATTCCTCTCCTAGCTCCTCTTTAACCCCCGACTCCTCTCGCACTTCTCTTTACCTCCTGGCTCCCCTCGTGCTTCTCTTCAAATTTCGGCTCCTCTCGTGCTCTTTTTCAACACCTGACTCCTCTCCTAGCTCCTCTTCAACTCCCGACTCCTCTTGTGCTTCTCTTCAACTCTCAGCTCCTCTCGTGCTTCTCTTCAACTCCAGACTCCCCTCGTGCTTGTCTTCAACTCCCGGCTCCTCTCGCGCTTCTCTTCAACTCCCGGCTCCTCTCGCGCTTCTCTTCAACTCCCGACTCCTCTCGCACTTCTCTTCAACTCCTGGCTCCTCTCGCGTTCCTCTTCAACTCCCGGCTCCTCTCGCACTCCTCTTCAACCCCTGACTCCTCTCGTGCTTCTCTTCAACCCCTGACTCCTCTCGTGCTTCTCTTCAACTCCCGGCTCCTCTCGCGTTCCTCTTCAACTCCTGACTCCTCTCGCCCTTCTCTTCAACTCTCGGCTCCTCTTGCGCTTCTCTTCAACACTTGATTCCTCTCCCGCTCCTTTTCAACTCCCGTCTACCTCGTGCTTCTCTTCCACTCCCAGCTTCTCTCACGCTTCCCTTCAGCTCCTGGCTCCCCTCACGCTCCTTTTCAACTCCCGACTCCTCTCGCGCTTCTCTTCAACTCCCAGCTCCTCTCGCGCTTCTCTTCAACTCCCGGCTCCTCTCGCGCTTCTCTTCAACTCCCGGCTCCTCTCGTGCTTCTCTTCAACTCCCGGCTCCTCTCGCGCTTCTCTTCAACTCTCGGCTCCACTCGTGCTTCTCTTTAACTCACGGCTCCTCTCGCTCTTCCCTTCAGCCCCCAGCGCCACTCACGTTCGTTTTCAATGTCTGACTCCTCTCACTTTTCTCTTCAACTCCCGACTCCTCTTGGGCTTCTCTTCAACTCCCGACTCCCCTCGCGCTTCTCTTCAGTTCCCGGCTCCTCTACCGCTCGTTTTCAACCCCCGACTCCTCTCATGCTTCTCTTCAAATCCCAGCTCCGCTCATGCTCCTCTTCAATCCCCGACTCCTCTCGTGCTTCTCTTTAACTCCCAGCTCCGCTCACGTTCGTTTTCAATGTCTGACTCCTCTCACTTTTCTCTTCAACTCCGGACTCCTCTCGCGCTTCTCTTCAACTCTCGGTTCCTCTCGCGCTTCTCTGCAACTCCTGACTCCCCTTGCGTTCCTCATCAACTCCCAGTTCCTCTCGTGCTGCTCTTCAACCCCCGACTCCCCTCGCCCTTCTCTTCAACTCTCGGCTCCTCTTGCGCTTCTCTTCAACACTTGATTCCTCTCCCGCTCCTTTTCAACTCCCGTCTACCTCGTGCTTCTCTTCCACTCCCAGCTTCTCTCACGCTTCCCTTCAGCTCCTGGCTCCCCTCACGCTCCTTTTCAACTCCCGGCTCCTCTCACTCTTCTCTTCAACTCCCGGCTCCCCTCGCGCTTCTCTTCAACTCCCGGCTCCTCTCACTCTTCTCTTCAACTCCCGGCTCCTCTCGTGCTTCTCTTCAACTCCCAGCTTCTCTCGCTCTTCTCTTCAACTCCCGACTCCTCTCACGCTTCTCTTCAACTCCCGGCTCCTCTCGTGCTTCTCTTCAACTCCCGGCTTCTCTCGCTCTTCTCTTCAACTCCCGACTCCTCTCACGCTCGTTTTCAACTCCTGACTCCTCTCGCGCTTCTCTTCAACCCCCGACTCCTCTCATGCTTCTCTTCAAATCCCAGCTCCACTCATGCTCCTCTTCAATCCCCGACTCCTCTCATGCTTCTCTTCAACTCCCAGCTCCGCTCACGCTTCTCTTCAACTCCCGACTCCTCTCGCGCTTCTATTCAACTCCTGAGTCCTCTCCCAGCTCCTCTTCAATCCCCAACTCCTCTCGCGCTTCTCTTCAACTCCCGACTCCTCTCGCGCTTCTCTTCAACTCCTGAGTCCTCTCGCGCTTCTATTCAACTCCTGAGTCCTCTCCCAGCTCCTCTTCAATCCCCAACTCCTCTCGCGCTTCTCTTCAACTCCCGACTCCTCTCGCGCTTCTCTTCAACTCCCGACTCCTCTCGCGCTTCTCTTCGCCCCTGACTCCTCTCGCACTTCTCTTCACCCCTGACTCCTCTCGCGCTTCTCTTCACCCCTGACTCCTCTCGCGCTTCTCTTCACCCCTGACTCCTCTCGCACTTCTCTTTACCTCCTGGCTCCCCTCGTGCTTCTCTTCAAATCTCGGCTCCTCTCGTGCTCTTTTTCAACACCTGACTCCTCTCCTAGCTCCTCTTCAACCCCTGACTCCTCTCGCACTTCTCATCAACTCCTGGCTCCCCTCGCGCTTCTCTTCAACTCCCGGCTCCTCACGCGTTTTTCTTCAGCTCCTGACTCCTCTCGCCCTTCTCTTCAACTCCAGTTCCTCTCGCACCTCGGTTCAACTCCTGAGTCTTCTACCAGCTCCTCTTCAACCCCTGACTCCTGTCGCGTTTCTCTTCAACTCCCGACTCCTCTGGCGCTCCTTTTCAACTTCCGACTTCTCTCGCGCTTCTCTTCAACTCCTGACTGCTCTTGCAGTTCTCTTCAACTCCCGGCTTCTCTCGTGCATCTCTTCAACTCCCGGTTCCTTTCGCACCTCTGTTCAACTCCTGCGTCCTCTCCCAGCTTCTCTTCAACCCCCGACTCCTTTCACGCTTCCCTTCAACTCCCGGCTCCTCTTGCCATTCTCTTCAACCCCCAGCTTGTCTCACGCTTCCCTTCAGCTCCCGGCTGCACTCACGCTCATCGTCAACTCCCAGCTCCTCTCGTACTCCTTTTCCAATTCCAGCTCCTCTCGTGCTCCTCTTCAACCCCCAGCTCCTCTCACACTGCTCTTCAAATCTCGGCTTCTCTCACTCTTCTCTTCAACTCCCGACTCCTCTCGCACTTCTCTTCAACTCCCTGCTCCTCTCATGCTTCTCTTCAACTCCTGAGTCCTCTCCCAGCTCCTCTTCAATCCCCGACTCCTCTCGCGCTTCTCTTCAACTCCCGAGTCCTCTCGCACTCCTTTTCAACTCTCAGCTCTTTTCGCACTCCTTTTCAACACCTGACTGCTCTCCAAGCTTCTCTTCAACCCCTGACTCCTCTTGCGCTTCTCTTCAACTCCCAGCTCCTCTTGCACTTCTCTTCAGCTCTTGAATCCTCTCGTGCATTTCTTCAATTCCTGGTTCCTTTCGCACCTCTGTTCAACTCTTGAGTCCACTCCCAGCTCCTCTTCAACCCCAACTCCTCTCGCATTTCTCTTCAACTCCCATTCTTCTCACGCTACTCTTCAACTCTCGGCTCCTCTCGCGCTTCTCTTCAACACTTGACTCCTCTCCCACTCCTTTTCAACTCCCGACTCCTCTCACTCTTCTCTGCAACTCCTGGCTCCTCTCGCGCTTCTCTTCAAATCTCAGCTCCTCTCATGCACCTGTTCAACTCCGGTTCCTTTCGCACCTCTGTTCAACTCTTGAGTCCTCTCCCAGCTCCTCTTCAACTCCCGACGCCTCTCACGCTGCTCTTCAACTCCCGGCTCCTCTTGCTCTTCTCTTCAACTCCCATTACTCTTGCGCTTCTCTTCATCTCCTGACTCCTCTCGCACTTGTCTTCAACTCACGCCTCCTCTCGCACTTCCCTTCAGCTCCCGGCGCCACTCACGTTCCTTTTCAACTCCCGACTCCTCTCACTCTTCTCTTCAACTCCCGACTCCTCTCGCGCTTCTCTTCAACTCCCGGCTCCTCTCGCGCTTCTCTTCAACTCCCGACTCCTCTCGCGCTTCTCTTCAACCCCTGACTCCTCTCGCGCTTGTCTTCAACTCCCGACTCCCTCGCGCTTCTCTTCAGCTCCCAGCTCCTCTACCACTCGATTTCAACTCCCGATTCCTCTCGTGCTTCTCTTCAACACCCGGCTCCGCTCGCACCTCTGTTCAACAGCTGACTCCTCTCCTAGCTCCCCCTCAACTCCTGACTCCTCTTGTGCTTCTCATCGACTCCTGACACCTCTTGTGAATCTCTTCAACTCCGGTTCCTTTCGCACCTCTGTTCAACTCGTGAGTCCTCTCCCAGCTCCTCTTCAACTCTCGACTCCTTTCACAATTCACTTCAACTGCCAGCTCCTCTCGCGTTTCTCTTCAACTCCAGAGTCCTCTTGCGCTTCACTTCAACCCCCGACTCCTCTTGTGCTTCTCTTCAACTCTCAGCTCCTCTCGCGCTTCTCTTCAACTCCCGGCTCCTCTTGCGCTTCTCTTCAGCTCCCGACTCCCCTCGCACTTCTCTTCAACTCCCGGCTCCTCTCACGCTTCTCTTCCACTCCAGACTCCCCTCGCGCTTCTCTTCAACTCCAGACTCCCCTCGCGCTTCTCTTCAACTCCCGGCTCCTCTCGCGCTTCTCTTCCACTCCAGACTCCTCTCGCGCTTCTCTTCCACTCCAGACTCCTCTCGCGCTTCTCTTCAACTCCTGACTTCTCACGCGCTCCTTTTCAGCTCCCTGCTCCTCTCATACTTATCTTCAACTCTCGGCTCCTCTCGCGCTCCTTTTCAGCACCTGACTCCTCTCGCGCTCCTCTTCAGCCCCCGACTCCTCTCATGCTTCTCTTCAAATCCCGACTCCTCTCGCGCTCCTCTTCAATCCCCGACTCCTCTCATGCTTCTCTTCAACTCCCAGCTCCGCTCACGCTTCTCTTCAACTCCTGACTCCTCTCGCGCTTCTATTCAACTCCTGAGTCCTCTCCCAGCTCCTCTTCAATCCCCAACTCCTCTCGTGCTTCTCTTCAACTCCTGACTCCTCTCGCGCTTCTATTCAACTCCTGAGTCCTCTCCCAGCTCCTCTTCAATCCCCAACTCCTCTCGTGCTTCTCTTCAACTCCTGACTCCTCTCGCGCTTCTCTTCACCCCTGACTCCTCTCGCACTTCTCTTTACCTCCTGGCTCCCCTCGTGCTTCTCTTCAAATCTCGGCTCCTCTCGTGCTCTTTTTCAACACCTGACTCCTCTCCTAGCTCCTCTTCAACTCCCGACTCCTCTTGTGCTTCTCTTCAACTCTCAGCTCCTCTCGTGCTTCTCTTCAACTCCTGGCTCCTCTCGCGCTTCTCTTCAACTCCTGGCTCCTCTCGCGTTCCTCATCAACTCCTGACTCCTCTCGCGTTCCTCATCAACTCCCAGCTCCTCTTGCACTGCTCTTCAACTCCTGACTCCTCTCGTGCTTCTCTTCAACTCCCGACTCCTCTCGCGCTTCTCTTCAACTCTTGATTCCTCTCGCGTTCCTCATCAACTCCCAGCTCCTCTCGCACTGCTCTTCAACTCCTGACTCCTCTCGTGCTTCTCTTCAACTCCCGGCTCCTCTCGCGCTTCTCTTCAACTCCTGACTCCTCTCGTGCTTCTCTTCAACTCCTGACTCCTCTCGCGCTTCTCTTCAACTCCCGACTCCTCTCGCGCTTCTCTTCAACTCTTGATTCCTCTCGCGTTCCTCATCAACTCCCAGCTCCTCTCGCACTGCTCTTCAACTCCTGACTCCTCTCGTGCTTCTCTTCAACTCCCGGCTCCTCTCGCGCTTCTCTTCAACTCCTGACTCCTCTCGTGCTTCTCTTCAACTCCCAGCTCCTCTCGCACTGCTCTTCAACTCCTGACTCCTCTCGTGCTTCTCTTCAACTCCCGACTCCTCTCGCACTTCTCTTCAACTCTCGGCTCCACTTGCGCTCTTTTTCAACACCTGACTCCTCTCGCGCTTTTCTTCAACTCACTCCTCCTCTCCCGCTTCCCTTCAGCTCCCGGCGCCACTCACGTTCGATTTCAACTCCCGACTCCTCTCGCGCTTCTCTTCAACTCCTGACTCCTCTCGCGCTTCTCTTCAACTCCCGACTCCTCTCGCGCTTCTCTTCAACTCCTGACTCCTCTCGCGCTTCTCTTCAACTCCAGACTCCTCTCACGCTTCTCTTCAACTCCTGACTCCTCTCGCGCTTCTCTTCAAGTCCCGACTCCCCTCGCGCTTCTCTTCAACTCCCGGCTCCTCTCGCGCTTCTCTTCAACTCCCGGCTCCTCTCGCGCTTCTCTTCAACTCCTGGCTCCTCTCGCGCTTCTCTTCAACTACCGGCTCCTCTCGCACTTCTCTTCAACTCCCGGCTCCTCTCGCGCTTCTCTTCAACTCCTGACTCCTCTTGTGCTTGTCTTCAACTCCCGACTCCTCTCGCGCTTCTCTTCAGCTCCTGACTCCTCTCGTGCTTTTCTTCAACCCCCGACTCCTCTCCCAGCTTCTCTTTAACTCCTGACTCCTCTCGCGCTTCTCTTCAACTCCCAGCTCCTCTCACACTTCTCTTCAACCCCCGACTCCTCTCGCCCTTCTCATCAACTCCTGACTCCTCTCGCGTTTCTCTTCAGCTCCCGGCTCCACTACCGCTCGTTTTCAACTCTCGACTCCTCTCGTGCATCTCTTCAACTCCGGTTCCTTTCACACCTCTGTTCAACTCCCGATTCCTCTCGCGCTTCTCTTCAACTCTCGGCTCCTCTCGGTCTTCTCTTCAACTCCCGGCTCCTCTCGCACTTCTCTTCAACTCCCGACTCCTCTCATGCTCCTCTTCAATTAATATATCTGGTATTGAAAGCTGGTCTTAGTAATGGTGACCCTGAAACTATAATCAGTAGTTATATAGCCCCACCTGGTTCATTAGTGTCCTTTTGGGATGGAATTCTGTTGTCCTTACCTGGTCTGGCCTCCATATCCGCAGTAATGAGTTGTACCTGCCCTCTGAAATATCCTTACCAAGGACACTCACATCCCACCACAGAATAGAAAAAGCTCCCCATGCTAAATTTTTGTGTTCCTGTACATCCAAGTCTCTCTCAACATCAACATTTACAAGTTTTGCCTTTTAAAATATGTTCTGCTTTTCTATTCTTGCAACCTCACACTTCCCCACATTATACTCCATCTGCCATCTTGTTGCCCATTCGCATAACCTTTCTGTATTTCTTTGCAGCCTCTTTGTATTCTCCTCACAGCTTAAATTCCAATCGACTGTGTATCATCAGCAAACATACATACATTACTCTCTGATAAAAGCAAAAAACCGCGGATGCTGGAAACTTGAAACAAAAACAAAAAATGTTGGAAAACTCAGCAGGTCTGACAGCATCTGCGGAGAGAAAGACAGAGTTAACGTTTCGAGTCCTTGTGTCTCTTCTTCAGACTGACTTGAAACATTAGCCCTGTCTTTCTCTCCGCAGATGCTGTCAGACCTGCTGAGTTTTCCAGCATTTTTTGTTTTTTGTTTTACATTAGTCTCTGTTTCTTCACCTCAGTCATTAATATAGATTGTAAATCGCTAAGGCCCCAGCACTGACCTTTGCAGCACTCCACCACTATTTTCATGAATGGGATGTGGGTGTCACTGGCTGGGCCAGCATTTATTGCCCATCCCTAATTGCCCTTGAGAAGGTGGTGGTGAGCTGCCTTCTTAAACCGCTGCAGTCCATGTAGTGTAGGTACACCCACAGTGCTGTTAGGGAGGGAGTTCCAGGATTTTGACCCAGCGACATTGTAGGAACGGCAATATATTTCCAAATCAGGAGGTTGAGTGACTTGGAGGAGAACTTCCAGGTGGTGGTGTCCCCAAGTATCTGCTGCCCTTGTCCTAGATCGTAGTGGTCTTGGGCTGGCGAGTTTCTGCAGTGCATCTTGTAGATGGTACAGACTGCTTCCCCTGAGCTACAGTGGTGGAGAGAGTGAATGTTTGTGGATGTTGTGCCAATCAAATGGGCTGCTTTGTCTTGGATGGTGTCAAGCTTCTTGAGTGTAGTTGGAGCTGCACTCATCCAGGCAAGTGAAGAGTATTCCATCACACTCCTGGGTTGTGCCTTGTGGAAGGTGGACAGGCTTTGAGGAGTCAGGAGGTGAGTTAATCGCGAAAGGATTCCTAGCCTCTGACCTGTCCTTGTAGCCACAGTATTTATATGGCTAGTCCTGTTCAGTTTCTGGTCAATGGTGACCACAGGATCTTGATAGTGGGGGATTCAGTGATGCTAATGCCATTGAATGTCAAGGGGCGATTATTTGATTCTCTCTTGTTGGAGATGGTCATTGCCTGGCACTTGTATGGCATGAATGTTACTTGCCACTTGTCAGCCCAAGCCTGGATATTGTTCAGGTCTTGCTGCATTTGGACATAGGCTGCTTCAGTATCTGAGGAGTTGCGAATGGTGCTGAACATTGTACAATCATCAGTGAACATCCCCACTTCTGACCTTATGATGGAAGGAAGGTCATTGATGAAGCAGCTGAAGGTGGTTGGGCCGAGGACACGACCCTGAGGAACTCCTGCAGTGATGTCCTGGAGCTGAGATGATTGATCTCCAACAACCACAACTATCTTGCTTTGTGTGTTGACTACAACCGACGGAGACTTTCCCCTCGGTTCCCAATGATACCAGCTTTGCTAGGGCTCCTTGATGTCAGACTTGGTCAAATGCTGTCTTGATGTCAAGGGCAGTCAAGCTCACCTCACCTCTGGAGTTCAAGTTGTCCAAGTTTGAGCCAAGGCTGTAATGAGGTCAGGAGCTGAGTGGCCCTGGCACAACCCAAACTGGGCATCAGTGAGCAGGTTATTGCTAAGCAAGTTGCACTCAATTGTACTGTTGATGACCCCTTCTGATGATCAAGAATAGACTGATGGGGTGGCAATTGGCCGGGTTGGATTTGTCCTGTTTTTTGTGTATAGGACATACCTGGGCAATTTTCCACATGCTTGGTCGATGCCAGTGTTGTAGCTGTACTGGAACAGTTTGGCTAAGGGCATGGCATGTCCTGGAGCACAAGTCTTCAGTACTGTTGCCAGAATATTGTCAGGGCCCATAGCCGTTGCTTTATCCAGTACTTCAGCCGTTTCTTGATAACACATGGAGTGAGTTGAATGGCTAAAGATTGGCATCTGTGATACCGGGGACCTAGGCATTTCTGGCTGAAGATTGTTGCAAATACTTCAGCCTTATCTTTTGCACTGATCTGCTGGGCTCCTCCATCATTGAGGATGGGGATATTTGTGGAGCCTCCTCCTCCAGTGAGTTGTTTAATTGTCCACCATCATTCACGACTGGATGTGGCAGGACTGCAGTGCTTAGATCTGATATTTTCGTTCTAGGACTGCTTAGCTCTGTCTATCACTTGCTGCTTATACTGTTTGGCACGCAAGTAGTCCTGTGTTGTAGCTTCACTAGGTTGAAACCTCATGTTTAGGTATGCCTGGTGCTGCTCCTGGCATGCCCTCCTGCACTCTTCATTGAACCAGGGTTGATCCCCTGGCTTGATGGTAATGGTAGAGTGGGGGATATGCCAGGCCATGAGGTTACAGATTGTGTTCAAGTGAAATTCTGCTGCTGCTGATGGCCCACAGCGCCTCATAGATGTCCAGTCTTGAGTTGCTAGATCTGTTTGAAACCTATTCCATTTAGCACAGTGGCAGTGCCACACAACACGATGGGGGGTATCCTCAATGTGAAGGCAGGACTTCATCTCCACAATGAGTGTGCAATGTCACTCCTACTGATACTGTCATGGACAGATGCATCTGTGGCAGGTAGGTTGGTGAGGATCAGGTCAAGCATGTGTTTCCCTCTTGTTGGTTCCCTCACCACCTGCCACAGACTCAGTCTAGCAGCTATGTCCTTTAGGACTCAGCCGGCTCGGTCAGTAGTGGTGCTACCGAGCCATTCTTGGTGATGGACATTGAAGTCCCCCATCCAGAGTACATTCTATACTTTTGCCATCCTCAGTGCTCCCTCCAAGTGGTGTTCAACATGGAGGAGCACTGATTCATCAGCTGAGGGAGGGTGGTACATGGTAATCAGCAGGAGGTTTCCTTGCCCATGTTTGACCTGATGCCATGAGACTTCATGGGTTCCAGAGTCGATGTTCCAGAGTCAACTCCCTCCTGACTGTATACCATTGTGCCACCACCTCTGCTGTGTTTCTCCTGCCAGCGGCTGGTATTCACTACTGCCACTTGAAAAAGCTCTGCTTATGCCCACTCTCTGCTTTCTATCTGTCAGCCAATCCTCTATCCACGTTAAAATGCTAACCCCAACTCCTTAAGCCCTTATCTTTTGTATTAGCCTGTTATATGGCACCTTATTGCCCTTTGGAAATTCATGTATACTACATCTGCTGGTTCCCCTTTATCTACCCTACTAGTTGCATTTTCAAAAACAGGATCCACATGAGAGAATTGTAAATAATTCTATGCCTGCCTCTTTATGGGGTATGTGGAACATTCCTTGCTCCTTGTTCTGGTTCTACTCTGGCCCCCTCCCACAATTTTTTCTCCGGTACATCGATGATTACTTCGGTGCTGCTTCATGCTCTCGTTGGGTCCTGGAAAAATTTATTAATTTTGCTTCCAATTTCCACCCCTCCATCATTTTCACGTGGTCCATCTCTGACACTTCCCTTCCCTTCCTTGACCTCTCTGTCTCAATTTCCATTACAAGCCTATCGACTCCCACAGCTACCTCGACTACAGCTCCTCACACCCCGCTTCCTGTAAGGTCTCCATCCCATTCTCTCAGTTCCTTCGCCTCCGTCGCATCTGTTCCGAGGATGCTACCTTCAAAAACAGTTCCTCTGACATGTCCTCCTTCTTCCTTAACCGAGGTTTTCCACCCACGGTCGTTGACAGGGCCCTCAACCGTGTCCGGCCCATCTCCCGTGCATCCGCCCTCACGCCTTCTCCTCCCTCCCAAAAACATGATAGGGTCCCCCTTGTCCTCACTTATCACCCCATCAGCCTCCGCATTCAAAGGATCATCCTCCACCATTTCCGCCAACTCCAGCATGATGCCACCAGCAAACACATCTTCCCTTTACCCCTCCTGGCAGCTTTCCATAGGGATCGTTCCCTCTGGGACACCCTGGTCCACTCCTCCATCACCCCCTACTCCTCAACCCCCACCTACGGCACCTCCCCATGCAAACGAAAAATATGCAACACCTGCCTCTTCACTTCCTCTCTCACCGTCCAAGGGCCCAAACACTCCTTTCAAGTGAAGCAGCATTTCACTTGCATTTCCCCAAACTTAGTCTACTGCATTCGTTGCTCCCAATGTGGTCTCCTCTACATTGGAGAGACCAAACGTAAACTGGGCGACCGCTTTGCAGAACACCTTCGATCTGTCCGCAAGCATGACCCAGACCTCTCTGTCGCTTGCCATTTTAACACTCCACCTGCTCTCTTGCCCGCATGTCTGTCCTTGGCTTGCTGCATTGTTCCAGTGAAGCCCAACGCAAACCGGAGGAACAGTCTGCACCTCATCTTCCGACTAGGCACTTTACAGCCTTCCGGACTGAATATTGAGTTCAACAACTTTAGATCTTGAGCTCCCTCCTCCATCCCCACCCCCTTTCTGTTTCTTCCCCCTTCCTTTTGTTTTTTCCAATAATTTATATAGACTTTTCTTTTCCCACCTATTTCCATTATTTTTAAATGTATTCCACCCAGGGTTGATTTCATCCCACCCCCACTAGAGCTACCTTGCTTGTCCTGCTCTCCACTCTTAATTAGCACATTCCTTTAGATAATATCACCACCTTCAACACCTCTTTGTTCTTTTGTTTATGACATCTTTTGGTTATCTCCTCCTATCACTGCTTGCTTGTCCCAACAACACCCCCCCCACCTTTCTCATCCCCCACCCCCCCCCCACCCCACCCCGCCGCCACCCCTGTACCCAGCTTATATTTCACCCCTTTCCTATTTCTACTTAGTTCTGTTGAAGGGTCATGAGGACTCGAAATGTCAACTGTGTTCTTCTCCGCCAATGCTGCCAGACCTGCTGAGTTTTTCCAGGTATTTCTGTTTTTGTTTTGGATTTCTAGCATCCGCAGTTTTTTGTTTTTATCCAGTTTTATGGAGTATTGCTTAACTCCAGGAATTTGGTGAGCGGAGGAACTCTCTCTAAAATGCCATCAAGTTTGCGTGCTGGCTGTGGTTCAGAGGGGAGCACTCTTCCCTCTGAATTGCAAGGTTTCAGGTTTAAGCCCCACTCCAGGACTTGAGCACAAAAAAATGAAAGCTGATACTCCAGTGCAGTACTGAGGGACCACTGCACTATCAGAGATGCCATCTTTCAGAATGAGATGTAAACCAAAGCCCTGTTTGGGTGAATATAAATGATCCCCACTGCACTATCTCAAACTGGAACAACATTCCCCATGCCCTGGCCAATGTTTACGCCTCAATCAACATAATTAAAAACAGATTATCTAGTCATTATCACATTGCTGCTTGTGGGAAATGACCAAACTTGGCTGCCACATTACAACAGTGACTACATTTCAAAAGTACTTTTGCAAAATTTGCTGTAAAGTGTTTTGAGACACCCAGTGGCTGAGAAAAGCACTATATAAACCTTTCTTTTAGCATTTAATTTAACTTTAATGTTAAATTGTAGTTTCTTGCAGTTTTAGTCTATGGTGAACAAACCGCCTGCAAAGTCCACAAGTGCCACACATGAAGATGTCCCTTGCCAGTGGTTCATGGTGACCTCTGCTGATTCCTTGTTTGCAGGGCTGGTGTCTGCTTTGAAGTTTCTGAATATTGTTGAGGTGGCAAATTCGTGCCCACAGCTGGTGTTGCTGTTTACATCGAACTTCAGCTAGAATTTCCCACTTGTTGTGATTGAAGGACTTTCTTCCTTCTTTTGACAGCATCCTTGAATCAGAGCTTTGATGCCCTGCTGGTCTGGTAACTTGGGCTATCTCCCCGTATCACATATCCTTGAGGATGTGGCTGTCTTCTATCCTGTTCACATGTCCAAGCCAGTGAAGCCTTCTTTATTTGATTAGTGCATGCTTGGCACCTTCATCCTGGAAAGGATTACTTCATTGATGACTTTGTCTTTCTGTGTGATGTTGAGGATGTGTTGTAGACACCGGAGATGGAAGTTATAGAGCCTTTTCCTTGGTGGATGTTAGCTGTCCTGCCTTCTCTGCCATACAGCAATGTGCTGAAGAAGGAGGCCTTGTAGGGAAGCAGCTTGCAAATACGGTCAGAGGCAGGAATATGGTAAAAATGCATAATTAAAGGCTCTTTATCAGCATTCATAGTGAGATGGATGGATTGAGAGCACTAATTGAAATAAATGGGTATGATATTAGCCATTACAGAGACATGGTTGTAAGGTGACCAAGTTTGGGAACTGAATATTCGAAAGTATTTGACATTTTGGAAAGTTAGGATGAAAGTAACATGTGAATGTAGTTCTATTAATAAAGGGTGAGATCAGTACAGTAGGTATAAATGATCTTGGTTCAGAAGTTCAAAATTTATGAACATGCAAATTAGGACCAGGAGTCAGTTTGGGTGGAAATAAGCATAAGAAATAAACAGCAAGGGAAAGAAGTCACTGGTGGGAGGAGTTTATAGGCCCCCTGATGGTAGCTACACTGTAGGAGAGAATATAATCAAGAAATAATGTTAGCTTGTAACAAACTTACTGTAATAATTGTGAACAATTTTAGTCTGCATATAGATTGGATAAATCAAATTGGCCAAGGTAACCTTAAGATGAGTTCATAGAGCGTACTTGGGAAAGTTTCTTAGCACAATACCTCCTGCAACCAACCAGGGAGCAGGCTATTTTAGACCTGGTAATGTATAATGAGACACAATTAATTAATGATCTCATGGTCAAGGATCCTCAAGAGTGATCATAGCATGATAAAATTTTGCATTCAGCTTGAAAGTAAGAAATCTGGCTCTGAAACTCGTGTCTTAAAATTAAATAAAGGCAACTGCAACGATATGAAGACAGAATAGACTACGGTGGAGTGGGAAAATAGGTTAAAAGGTAGGACAGTAGAGAAGCAATGGCAGACATTTAAGGAAATAATTCATAACTTTCAACAAAGATATATTCCATTGAGAAAAATTATATGAGAAGGATGCATCGTGCGGTCCTAACTAAGGAAGTTAAAGATGGTATTAAATTGAAAGAAATGCCATACAATGCCATGAAGATTAGTAGTAGGCTAGAGGATTGGGAATATTTTAGAAACCAGCAAAGTTTGGCTAAAAATAGAGGGTAAACTAGCAAGAAATAAAGAAACAAACATTAAAAGCTTCTACAAGTATATAAAGAGGAAGAAGTAGCTAAAGTAAATGCTGGTCCCTTAGACAGTGAGGCTGGGGAATTAATAATTGGAAACGAGGAAATGGCGGAGACTTTGAACAAATATTTTGTATCTGTTTTCACAGTAGAATACACAAAAAGCACTTGGAAAATAATGGTAAAAAATCAAGAGCTAAAGGGAGGAAGGAACTTAAAATAATCACTATTATGCAAATTAATGGAGTTAAAGTCTGGAGTCAATAGCCTGCATCCTAGGGTCTCAAAAGAAGTGGCTGCAGATAGTGAATGCATTGTTGTAATCTTCCAAAATTCCTTAAATCCTGGAAAGGTCCCATCAGATTAAAAAACTGCAGTTTAACACCTCTAATCAACAAAGAAGGGATATAGGAACTAGGAAATTATGGACTAGTTAGTTTAACATCCGGCATTGGGAAAATGCTGGAATCCATTATTAAAAATCTAAGAGCAGGACATTTAGAAAATCAAAATAGAATCAAGCAAAGTCAGCAGGGTTTTATGAAAAGGAAATAGCGTTTGACAAATTTATTAGAGTTCTTGAGGATGTAACAAGCAAAACTTGACACTGAGCTATTTAAGGAGACATTGAAGCAGATGACCAAAAGCTTGATCAACAAGATAGATTTGAAGGAATGTCTTAAAGGAGCAAAGTGAGATGGAGGTTCGGAGAGGTTTAGGGAGGGAATTCCAGAACTTAGCGCCTTGGCAACTGAAGGCCTAAAAAAAACTTGGTGCTACAGAGCTCATGTTATTTCTAAAAGTTCCCCTTGTCTAATCAACCGACTAGTGTCCACAAATCAGGTAAGAGATAGTTTTAAACTGAAAGAAAAAAATTGCTCCAATGTAAGGAAAAGTGGAAATTCAGCAGGTTGGAAGAGCTCTAAAAGCCAGTGAAGGTATACAGGGAAAGCATAGGAGGTACAAAAAGGAACACAAGAAGAAAGTTACAAGAGATATCAAAATTAACAGTGAATCTTTTTATAAATGATAAAGATAGAGTAGTGTGTCTTACTCCCCAGGTGACCCCATTTTAATGCTTTTAACTTGGCGTGACCCCAGAGTGAAAGCGGTGGGGGGGGGCGGGGGGGGAGGGGGGGGTGGGGCTGGGAATTGCTGAGGGCATGAGACCTGGGTGGGGTGGGGTGTCAGGAGAGGGGAGTTGTGAGAGCAAGGTTGCAGGAAGAGAGTTTTTGTTAGATTGGTTGCAAGTGATGCGAAGGCTTCATGTGATGTATTGTGCTGGTGTCCCGGATCCTTGAAACCTGAGATACATTACTAAAAAACTGCTGCATCTCCTAACTGTGTTAACTTGGTTTTGAGTATCATATTCTTAACATGGTGACCCAGTCACTCGTCATACTGCTTACAGCAGGGACATTCATACAATCATCCTTTGCCTGCTCTGTGTGACAGTGTGTAAAATGAGAGTGTTAAAGTTATTCCTGTTCCTGTGGCACACTCAGTTTCGTATATGAATTGAGCAAAAAATTGGACATATCTGACATAGGACAGGGCCCCAGAGGAGACACGCTGTCTTGCTCCACATATCATTCCACAATAAATTAAATAATGTAGCTCCTGAGAATGGCCAGTTAGAATTCAGGCTGCAATGTGTGCTGGAGGAACCTGTAACAGAAATATCACCACCTCCCTCCCACTGCCTGACCCTGCCACTCACCACCTCTCTCCCGCTGCCCAACCCTGCCGCTGACCACCTCCCTCCCAGACCTTCCCATTCACCACCTCCGTCCCCGACCCTCTCACTCACTGCCTCCCTCCCCAACCCTCCCACTCAACACATTTTTTAGATATATAAAGGGTAATAGAGAGGCAAAAGTGGACATTGAGTCGCTGGAAAATGACGTTGGAGAAGTAGTAGTGGGGAACAAAGAAATGGCGGAGGAACTGAATAGATACTTTGCATCATTCTTCACGGTGGAAAACACGAGTGACATCCCCAAAGTTCAAGAGAGTTTGGGGGCAGAGGTGAATATGGTGGCCATTACCAAGGAGAAGGTGCTAGGAAAACTGAAAGGTCTGAAGGTGGATAAATCACCTGGACCAGATGGATTACACCCCAGAGTTCTAAAGGAGATAGCTGAAGAGATAGAGGAGGCGTTAGTGGTGATCTTTCAGGAATCCAGAGGACTGGAAAATCGCTAATGTAACCCCCCTGTTTAAGAAGGGAGTGAGGCAAAAGACGGGAAATTACAGGCCAATTAGCCTGACCTCGGTCGTTGGTAAGATTTTAGAGCCCATTATTAAGGATGAGATTTCAGAATACTTGCAAGTGCATGGTAAAATCGGGCAATGTCAGCATGGTTTCATCAAGGGGAGGTCATGCCTGACAAATCTGTTAGAATTCCTTGAGGAGGTAATGAGTAGGTTAGACAAAGGAGAGCCAATGGATGTTATCTACTTGGACTTCCAGAAGGCCTTTGACAAGGTGCTGCACAGGAGGCTGCTCAGTAAGATAAGAGCCCATGGTGTTAGAGGCAAGGTACCAGCATGGATAGAAGATTGGCTGTCTGGCAGGAGGCAGAGAGTGGGGATAAGGCGGTCCTTCTCAGGATGATGGCCAGTGACTAGTGGAGTTCCACAGGGGTCAGTGTTGGGACCACAACTTCTCACTTTATACATTAATGATCTAGATGAAGGAACTGAGGGCATCCTGGCTAAGTTTGCAGATGATACAAAGATAGGTGGAGGGACAGGTAGTATTGAGGAGGTGGCGAGGCTGCAGAAGGATTTGGACAGGTTAGGAGAATGGACAAAGAAGTGGTAGATGGAATACAACGTGGGGAAGTGTGAGGTCATGCACTTTGGTAGGAAGAATAGAGGCATTGACTATTTTCTAAATGGGAAGAGAATTCAGAAATCTGGAGTGCAAAGGGACTTGGGAGTCCTAGTCCAGGATTCTCTTAAGGTTAACTTGCAGGTTGAGTCGGTTAGGAAGTTAGGAAGGCAAATGCAATGTTGGCATGTATTTCGAGAGGACTAGAATATAAAAGCAGGGATGTGCTGCTGAGGCTTTATAAGGCTCTGGTCAGACCACATTTAGAATATTGTGAGCAATTTTGGGCCCTGTATCTCAGGAAGGATGTGCTGGCCCTGGAGAGGGTCCAGAGGAGGTTCACGAGAATGATCCCAGGAATGAAAGGCTTAACACGTGAGGAACGTTTGAGGACTCTGGGTCTATACTCGATGGAGTTTAGAAGGATGAGGGGGGATCTGATTGAAACTTACAGAATACTGAAAGGCCTGGATAGAGTGAATGTGGGGAAGATGTTTCCATTAGTAGGAGAGACTAGGACCCAAGAGCACAGCCTCAGAGTAAAGGGAAGACCTTTTAGAGCAGAGATGAGGAGAAACTTCTTTAGCCAGAGAGTGGTGAATCTATGGAATTCATTGCCACAGAAGGCTGTGGAGGCCAGGTCATTGAGTGTATTTAAGACCGAGATAGATAGGTTCTTGATTAGTAAGGGGATCAAAGGTTACGGGGAGAAGGCGGGAGAATGGGGTTGAGAAACTTATCAGCCATGATTGAATGGCGGAGCAGACTCGATGGGCCGAATGGCCTAATTTCTGCTCCTATGTCTTATGGTCTCCCTCCCTGACCCTCCCACCCACCACCTCCCTCCCAGCTCTGCCCCTCGTCATTCCTCTCCTCAACCACCCTGCTCACCATCTCCATCCTCAATCCTCCCACTCACCACCTCCCTCCTCGAATCTCCCGCTCACCACCTCCATCCCTGACCCTCCTGTTCATTGCCTCTCTCCCTACCACTGCCGCTCACCATCTCCCTCCTTGACCACCTCCTTCAGCATCTCCCTCTTCCCTCCCTGACCCCTCCTGCTCACTGCCTTTCTCTTGTGCCTTGACCCTGCCAATCGCCACCTCCCTCCCAAGGGCAGCAGAATGGAGGCTGGCTCCAGCAGATCTCATGATAGCCAGTGGCCTCTTGCTGTGGAGCATGTGAGCTGTTATCCTTCTTTCAAAGTGACCCATTGCAAGGATTCCATTAGGCCACTCCTCGGCTGCCATTAGGGTCTTGGAACTTGTGATTCTAAAATTTTGTCCTGTGACCCCGCTGGGGGTTGCGACCCACTTTGGGAACCCCTGAGATAGAGAATGGTGGGGCAGATTAAATGCAGGTGAAGTCAAAATGAACAATAAGAAAATTACATGGTGGCTAAATAAATCCCTTGTCTCTATTTTCAATGTGGAGAATGGGAACCCAATACCAGTTAGAGATTATATCCGATCTGTAGAGGGTGACAGCTGCTGCTCAAACTGGGGATGTTTACATTCACCACTGTTAACCCCAATAAACACTTCAGATGGTCTGGTCATGTTTTCCTCTCTGACTTTCCGGAATATTCATTTGCAGGGGTTGTAACCCCTGTGATGTCACTGCCCTCCAGGAGGCACTTCAATGTTCAACTGACAGTGTAGAAATACAAAGAATTAAACTCCGAGGGGAATCGATTCAACAAAGGAGGATGGTCAATGCACCCCAAGAAATCTTTAGACGCATTTAAAGAAAGCTGTGAGTCGCAGTCCAGGCAGAAAGTGCTGATGTGCTGCAGTGTGATTCAGGCTCACAGCTTGCTGCCTGTTAAAAATATTTACTGTCACTTAACAAGTAGAGGGCACAACAGGGAGCAGCAGCAATGATGGATTTAGACAGCGGGTGCTGTGTATTTCTACATATTCTGTGCCTTATTTGCTGATGTTGATGCTGATGCTTCCTGTTAATGCTGCCGAGTTTGTAATGTTCAACAACAGTGGGACTCTCAAATGAAAACATATGTTGTAAATCTCACACCAGCCTTAGCAGCATGTGTCCCACCTTTAATTACAGGCAGGAAGTGGAATCTGGAGAAACGAGAATGGGAATAACCCATTGAATTTATCTGGGAATAACCCATTGAATTGATCTGGGAATAATCCATTGAATTTATCTGGGAATAACCCATTGAATTTATCTGGGGATAACCCTTTGAATTTATCTGGGAATAACCCATTGGTTTGATCTGGGAATAACCCATTGGATTTATCTCTCCTGCAGGAATTGTCCATGAACATGTAAAGATGGGTTCTGATGGGGAGAGTGACCAGGCCTCAGGAACATCATCTGATGAAGTCCAGTCGCCCATTCGGGTCCGACTGAGAAACCACCATCACCGGCGGCTATCCACTGAGGTAAGACTGATTCACCAGCTCCAGGTTGGCACGAGGCCTTTGGTCTGAAAGTCACAGGTACAATAGAAAGATTGTTCATGACAGGATCCTTGGCTCCTTCCTATTTCTCATCTAAGTGCTGCCCCTTGGCAGCTGTATCCGAAGGCAGCGTCAGGTTTCACTTGTAATCTGATGACACTCAGCCCGACCTCACCATGGTGTTTCCCTCTGCAGACTCTGATTTGACCTGCTTACTGGCTCCAGCTTTGAGAGTGTTTGATCTTTGCAGCAAAGCTTTGTAGTTACACATGGCTGCCTGAGAAAATGTTGCATTCTTAAGTTTCTTTTGTTAAGTATTATTCATTTCCACCAATTTCCTTCTTGGTTGTTGGGTATCAAGGCACTTTTTAACTTCCTCAATAATGACTGGGTGGACATGAAGTGACGGGGACCTCTGCGGTTGTGGAAGATGTGCTTGTTCACAGGAATGCTTTCTCTCAGTGGCACTTTGGAGGGCAGGGGGAGGGGGGTGGGTGTTGGGGGTGTGTGTGGCTGTGGGAAGAGTGACTTTTTGTTATCCTTTAATGGGACTTGGACATCGCTGGCTAGGCCAGCATTTATGCCCATCCCTAATTGCCCTTGTGAAGATGGTGGTGAGCTGCCTTCTTGAACCGCTGCAGTCCATGTGGTGTAGGCACATCCACAGTGCTATTAGGGAGGGAGTTCCGGGATTCTGACCCAGTGACCGTGAAGGAACGGCAATATATTTCCAAGTCAGGATGGTGAGTGACTTGGAGGGGAACTTCCAGGTGGTGGTGTCCCCATGTATCTGCTGCCCTTGTCCTTCTAGATGGTAGTGGCTATGGGTTTGGAAGGTGCTGTTGAAGGAGAGTTGGCGAGTTCCTGCAGTACATCTGTTCCATGTGCTTCTCACAATGATCTGCTGAAACAACCTGCAAAATTTCTGCATCATTGAGGCCATTGCTGGCATTCTGGGCAGCTATGTTAGCAGCTAGAGTTTAATCACCCTCCTTCTCATCTGCCTACTCCATCTTCCCCTGGGAATATTACTGGGTGATCTGGGAGTGTGCAAATTGCCATGTGTTGGAAATCAGGCAGAGACACAAACCAATTTGTGCTGACTGGCATCATCACAGAGCAAATTAACATAATTGACAACCCTGCCAAACGACTCAGCAGTCACCTGTCTCATGCGTCCGTAGCCCATTGACTGGGAGATCCAGGCTATGACTTTGGCAGTACTGTGGATGGATCTCGAGGCTGGAAGCTGAAGGTGGTGATATTTTGGCAGCCAGTGCTCCAGCAGGAACTCACGGAAGGCTGCACAGGTGTGTGGTGTTCTCAACCTGAGACACTGCTGTTCACACATTGCAAGGAAACTTACCCTCTGTTGTACCCTGTGTCATGGGCAGTGTCTCCTGTGAGCTGCAAACCTCTTCCCCACCCCTCTCTAACCCCCCCTCTACCTCCACCTCTTCCAAACTCCATTCTTCCCTCCCTCCACCCCTACCTTACTGCTCCCACTCTCTATACCCCTTCCTATCTCTGCCAGTCGCCTTCTCTAGCCCTCTCTCCCTTTGTCCCTTTCCCTTATTGTCCCACCCCCCTCACTGCCTGTCCCCCTCACCCTCACTGCCTGCCCCTTCATCCTTACTGCTCCTCCCTGTCACCCTCACTGCCTGTCCCCCTCACCCTCACTGCCTGCCCCTTCATCTTTACCGCTCCTCCCCCTCACCCTCACTGCCTGTCCCACTCACCCTCACTGCCTGCCCCTTCATCCTTACTGCTCCTCCCCCTCACCATCACTGCCTGTCCCCTCACTGCGCGTCCTCCTCCACCGTACAACCCATCTCCCTTGCTCTCACTGCCTGTCCCCCTCACTCTCACTGCCTGTCCTCCTCACTGTCACTGCCTGTCCCCCTCACTCTCACTGTCTGTCCTCCTCACTCTCACTGCCTGTCCTCCTCACCGTCACTGCCTGTCCTCCTCACTGTCACTGCCTGTCCTCCTCAATGTCACTGCCTGTCCTCCTGACGCTCACTGCCCGTCACCCGCACATTCACTGCCCGCCCCCTCGCCCTCACTGACCTTCACCCTCGCCCACACTACCCTTCACCTTTGCCCTCACTGCCCGTCCCACTCACTCTCACTGACTGTCACCCTCGCCCTCACTGCCCATCCCCCTCACTCTCACTGCCCATCCCCCTCACACTCACTGCCCATCCCCCTCACTCTCACTGCCCATCCCCCTCACTCTCACTGCCCATCCCCCTCACACTCACTGCCCATCCCCCTCACTCTCACTGCCCATCCCCCTCACTCTCAAAGCCCATCCCCCTCACTCTCACTGCCCATCCCCCTCACTCTCACTGCCCGTCACCCTCACTCTCACTGCCCATCCCCCTCACTCTCACTGCCCATCCCCCTCACGCTCACTGCCCATCCCCCTCACTCTCACTGCCCATCCCCCTCACACTCATAGCCCACCCCCCTCACTCTCACTGACCATCCCCCTCACTCTCATAGCCCATCCCCCTCACTCTCACTGCCCATCCCCCCCACTCTCAATGACCATCCCCCTCACTCTCACTGTGTGTCACCCTCACTCTCACTGCCCATCCCCCGCACTCTCACTGCCCATTCCCCTCACTCTCACTGCCCATCCCCCTCACTCTCACTGCCCATCCCCCCCACTCTCAATGAACATCCCCCTCACTCTCACTGTGTGTCACCCTCACTCTCACTGCCCATCCCCCGCACTCTCACTGCCCATTCCCCTCACACTCACTGCCCATCCCCCTCACTCTCACTGCCCATCCCCCCCACTCTCACTGACCATCCCCCTCACTCTCACTGTGTGTCACCCTCACTCTCACTGCCCATCCCCCTCACTCTCACTGCCCATCCCCCTCACTCTCACTGTGTGTCACCCTCACTCTCACTGCCCATCCCCCTCACTCTCACTGCCCATCCCCCTCACTCTCACTGCCCATCCCCTTCACTCTCACTGCCCATCCCCCTAACTCTCACTGCCCATCCCCCTCACTCTCACTGCCCACCCCCCTCACTCTCACTGCCATTCCCCCTCACTCTCACTGCCCGTCCCCCTCACTCTCACTGCCCATCCCCCTCACTCTCACTGTCCATCCCCCTCACTCTCACTGCCCATCCCCCTCACTGTCACTGCCCACCCCCCTCATTCTCACTGCCCATCCCCTCACTCTCACTGCCCATCCCCCTCACTCTCACTGCCCATCCCCCTCACTCTCACTGTGTGTCACCCTCACTCTCACTGCCCATCCCCCTCACTCTCACTGCCCATCCGCCTCACACTCACTGCCCATTCCCCTCATTCTCAATGCCCATCCCACTCACTCTCACTGCCCATCCCCCTCACACTCACTGCCCATCCCCCTCACTCTCACTGCCCGTCACCCTCACTCTCACTGCCCATCCCGCTCATTCTCCCTGCCCATTCCCCTCACTCTCAATGCCCATCCCCCTCACACTCGCTGCCCATCCCCCTCACTCTCACTGTGTGCCCCGCTCACTCTCACTGCCCATCCCCCTCACTCTCACTGCCCATCCCCCTCACTCTCACTGCCCATCCACCTCACTCTCACTGCCCATCCCCCTCACTCTCACTGCCTGTCACCCTCACTCTCACTGCCCATCCCCCTCACTCTCACTGCCCATCCCCTTCACTCTCACTGCCCATCCCCCACACTCTCACTGCCCATCCCCCTCACTCTCACTGCCCGCCCCCTCACTCACACTGCCTATCCCCCTCACTGTCACTGCCCATCCCCCTCACTCACACTGCCTATCCCCCTCACTCTCACTGCACATCCCCCTTACTCTCACTGCCCATCCCCCTCACTCTCACTGCCCATCCCCCTCATTCTCACTGTGTGTCACCCTCACTCTCTACTGCCCATCCCCCTCACACTCACTGCCCATCCCCCTCACTCTCACTGCCCGTCACCCTCACTCTCACTGCCCATCCCCCTCACTCTCACTGCCCATCCCCCTCACTCTCAAGGCCCATCCCCCTCACTGTCAATGCCCATCCCTCTCACACTCACTGCCCATCCCCCTCACTCTCACTGCCCATCCCCCTCTCTCTCACTGCCCATCCCCCTCACTCTCACTGCCCATCCCCCTCACTCTCACTGCCCATCACCCTCACACTCGCTGCCCGTCACCCTCACTCTCACTGACCGTACCCCTCACCCTCACTGCCCATCCCCCTCACTCTCACTGCCCATCCCCCTCACACTCGCTGCCCGTCACCCTCAAACTCACTGACCGTCCCCCTCAGTGTCACTGCCCGTCCCCCTCACTCTCACTGCCCATCACCCTCACTCTCACTGCCCATCACCCTCACTCTCACTGCCCATCCCCCTCACTCTCACTGTGTGTCACCCTCACTCTCACTGCCCATCACCCTCACTCTCACTGCCCATCCCCCTCACTCTCACTGCCCATCACCCTCACTCTCACTGCCCATCACCCTCACTCTCACTGCCAATCCCCCTCACTCTCACTGCGTGTCACCCTCACTCTCACTGCCCATCCCCCTCATTCTCACGGCCCATCCCCCTCTCTCTCACTGCCCATCCCCCTCACTCTCGCTGCCCATCCCCCCCACTCTCACTGCCCATCCCCCTCACTCTCACTGCCCATCCCCCTCACTCTCACTGCCCATCCCCCTCACTCTCGCTGCCCATCCCCCTCACACTCACTGCCCATCCCCCTCACTCTCACTGCCCATCCCCCTCACTCTCACTGCCCATCCCCCTCACTCTCACAGCCCATCCCCCTCACTCCCACTGCCCATCCCCCTCACTGTCACTGCCCACCCCCCTCACACTCACTGCCCATCCCCCTCACACTCACTGCCCATCCCCCTCACTCTCACAGCCCATCCCCCTCACTCTCACTGCCCATCCCCCTCACTCCCACTGCCCATCCCCCTCACACTCACTGCCCATCCCCCTCACACTCACTGCCCATCCCCCTCACTCTCACAGCCCATCCCCCTCACACTCACTGCCCATCCCCCTCACTCTCACTGCCCATCCCCCTCACTCTCACTGCCCGTCCCCCTCACACTCACTGCCCGTCCCCCTCACTCTCACTGCCCACCCCCTCACTCTCACTGCCCATCCCCCTCACATTCACTGCCCATCCCCCTCACTCTCACTGCCCATCCCCCTCACTCTCAATGCCCATCCACCTCACTCTCACTGCCTGTCACCCTCACTCTCACTGCCCATCCCCCTCACTCTCACTGCCCATCCCCTTCACTCTCACTGCCCATCCCCCACACTCTCACTGCCCATCCCCCTCACTCTCACTGCCCATCCCCCTCACACTCACTGCCCATCCCCCTCACACTCACTGCCCATCCCCCTCACTCTCACTGCCCGCCCCCTCGCTCTCACTGCCCATCCCCCTCACTCTAACTGCCCACCCCCCTCATTCTCACTGCCCATCCCCTCACTCTCACTGCCCATCCCCCTCACTCTCACTGCCCATCCCCCTCACTCTCACTGTGTGTCACCCTCACTCTCACTGCCCATCCCCCTCACACTCACTGCCCATTCCCCTCATTCTCAATGCCTATCCCACTCACTCTCACTGCCCATCCCCCTCACACTCACTGCCCGTCCCCCTCACTCTCACTGCCCGTCAAACTCATTCTCACTGCCCATTGCCCTCACTCTCACTGCCCATCCCCATCACACTCTCTGCCCATCCCCCTCACTCTCACTGCCCGTCACCCACACTCTCACTGCCCATCCCCCTCACTCTCACTGCCCACCCCCCTCACTCTCACTGCCCTTCCCCCTCACTCTCACTGCCCGTCCCCCTCACTCTCACTGCCCATCCCCCTCACTCTCACTGTCCATCCCCCTCACTCTCACTGCCCATCCCCCTCACTGTCACTGCCCACCCCCCTCATTCTCACTGCCCATCCCCTCACTCTCACTGCCCATCCCCCTCACTCTCACTGCCCATCCCCCTCACTCTCACTGTGTGTCACCCTCACTCTCACTGCCCATCCCCCTCACTCTCACTGCCCATCCGCCTCACACTCACTGCCCATTCCCCTCATTCTCAATGCCCATCCCACTCACTCTCACTGCCCATCCCCCTCACACTCACTGCCCATCCCCCTCACTCTCACTGCCCGTCACCCTCACTCTCACTGCCCATCCCGCTCATTCTCCCTGCCCATTCCCCTCACTCTCAATGCCCATCCCCCTCACACTCGCTGCCCATCCCCCTCACTCTCACTGTGTGCCCCGCTCACTCTCACTGCCCATCCCCCTCACTCTCACTGCCCATCCCCCTCACTCTCACTGCCCATCCACCTCACTCTCACTGCCCATCCCCCTCACTCTCACTGCCTGTCACCCTCACTCTCACTGCCCATCCCCCTCACTCTCACTGCCCATCCCCTTCACTCTCACTGCCCATCCCCCACACTCTCACTGCCCATCCCCCTCACTCTCACCTGCCCGCCCCCTCACTCACACTGCCTATCCCCCTCACTGTCACTGCCCATCCCCCTCACTCACACTGCCTATCCCCCTCACTCTCACTGCACATCCGCCTTACTCTCACTGCCCATCCCCCTCACTCTCACTGCCCATCCCCCCTCATTCTCACTGTGTGTCACCCTCACTCTCTACTGCCCATCCCCCTCACACTCACTGCCCATCCCCCTCACTCTCACTGCCCGTCACCCTCACTCTCACTGCCCATCCCCCTCACTCTCACTGCCCATCCCCCTCACTCTCAAGGCCCATCCCCCTCACTGTCAATGCCCATCCCTCTCACACTCACTGCCCATCCCCTCACTCTCACTGCCCATCCCCCTCTCTCTCACTGCCCATCCCCCTCACTCTCACTGCCCATCCCCCTCACTCTCACTGCCCATCCCCCTCACACTCGCTGCCCGTCACCCTCACTCTCACTGACCGTACCCCTCACCCTCACTGCCCATCCCCCTCACTCTCACTGCCCATCCCCCTCACACTCGCTGCCCGTCACCCTCAAACTCACTGACCGTCCCCCTCAGTGTCACTGCCCGTCCCCCTCACTCTCACTGCCCATCACCCTCACTCTCACTGCCCATCACCCTCACTCTCACTGCCCATCCCCCTCACTCTCACTGTGTGTCACCCTCACTCTCACTGCCCATCACCCTCACTCTCACTGCCCATCCCCCTCACTCTCACTGCCCATCACCCTCACTCTCACTGCCCATCACCCTCACTCTCACTGCCCATCCCCCTCACTCTCACTGCGTGTCACCCTCACTCTCACTGCCCATCCCCCTCATTCTCACGGCCCATCCCCCTCTCTCTCACTGCCCATCCCCCTCACTCTCGCTGCCCATCCCCCCCACTCTCACTGCCCATCCCCCTCACTCTCACTGCCCATCCCCCTCACTCTCACTGCCCATCCCCCTCACTCTCGCTGCCCATCCCCCTCACACTCACTGCCCATCCCCCTCACTCTCACTGCCCATCCCCCTCACTCTCACTGCCCATCCCCCTCACTCTCACAGCCCATCCCCCTCACTCCCACTGCCCATCCCCCTCACTGTCACTGCCCACCCCCCTCACACTCACTGCCCATCCCCCTCACACTCACTGCCCATCCCCCTCACTCTCACAGCCCATCCCCCTCACTCTCACTGCCCATCCCCCTCACTCCCACTGCCCATCCCCCTCACACTCACTGCCCATCCCCCTCACACTCACTGCCCATCCCCCTCACTCTCACAGCCCATCCCCCTCACACTCACTGCCCATCCCCCTCACTCTCACTGCCCATCCCCCTCACTCTCACTGCCCGTCCCCCTCACACTCACTGCCCGTCCCCCTCACTCTCACTGCCCACCCCCTCACTCTCACTGCCCATCCCCCCTCACATTCACTGCCCATCCCCCTCACTCTCACTGCCCATCCCCCTCACTCTCAATGCCCATCCACCTCACTCTCACTGCCTGTCACCCTCACTCTCACTGCCCATCCCCCTCACTCTCACTGCCCATCCCCTTCACTCTCACTGCCCATCCCCCACACTCTCACTGCCCATCCCCCTCACTCTCACTGCCCATCCCCCTCACACTCACTGCCCATCCCCCTCACACTCACTGCCCATCCCCCTCACTCTCACTGCCCGCCCCCTCGCTCTCACTGCCCATCCCCCTCACTCTAACTGCCCACCCCCCTCATTCTCACTGCCCATCCCCTCACTCTCACTGCCCATCCCCCTCACTCTCACTGCCCATCCCCCTCACTCTCACTGTGTGTCACCCTCACTCTCACTGCCCATCCCCCTCACACCTCACTGCCCATTCCCCTCATTCTCAATGCCTATCCCACTCACTCTCACTGCCCATCCCCCTCACACTCACTGCCCGTCCCCCTCACTCTCACTGCCCGTCAAACTCATTCTCACTGCCCATTGCCCTCACTCTCACTGCCCATCCCCATCACACTCTCTGCCCATCCCCCTCACTCTCACTGCCCGTCACCCACACTCTCACTGCCCATCCCCCTCATTCTCCCTGCCCATCCCCCTCAATCTCAATGCCCATCCCCCTCACTGTCAATGCCCATCCCCCTCACACTCGCTGCCCATCCCCCTCACTCTCACTGTGTGCCCCGCTCACTCTCACTGCCCATCCCCCTCACTCTCACTGCCCATCCCACTCACTCTCACTGCCCATCCCGCTCACTCTCACTGCCCATCCCCCTCACTCTCACTGCCCATCCCCCTCACTCTCACTGCCCATCCACCTCACTCTCACTGCCCATCCCCCCTCACTCTCACAGCCCATCCCCTTCACTCTCACTGCCTGTCACCCTCACTCTCACTGCCCATCCCCCTCACTCTCACTGCCCGCCCCCTCACTCTCACTGCCTATCCCCCTCACTCTCACTGCCCATCCCCCTCACTCTCACTGCCCATCCCCCTTACTCTCACTGCCCATCCCCCTCACTCTCACTGCCCATCCCCCTCATTCTCACTGTGTGTCACCCTCACTCTCTACTGCCCATCCCCCTCACACTCACTGCCCATCCCCCTCACTCTCACTGCCCGTCACCCTCACTCTCACTGCCCATCCCCCCTCAACTCTCACTGCCCATCCCCCTCACTCTCAATGCCCATCCCCCTCACTGTCAATGCCCATCCCCCTCACACTCACTGCCCATCCCCCTCACTCTCACTGCCCATCCCCCTCTCTCTCACTGCCCATCCCCCTCACTCTCACTGCCCATCCCCCTCACTCTCACTGCCCATCCCCCTCACAGTCGCTGCCCGTCACCCTCACTCTCACTGACCGTACCCCTCACCCTCACTGCCCATCCCCCTCACTCTCACTGCCCATCCCCCTCACACTCGCTGCCCGTCACCCTCACTCTCACTGAACGTCCCCCTCAGTGTCACTGCCCGTCCCCCTCACTCTCACTGCCCATCACCCTCACTCTCATTGCCCATCACCCTCACTCTCACTGCCCATCCCCCTCACTCTCACTGTGTGTCACCCTCACTCTCACTGCCCATCACCCTCACACTCACTGCCCATCCCCCTCACTCTCACTGCCCATCCCCCTCTCTCTCACTGCCCATCCCCCTCACTCTCACTGCCCATCCCCCTCACTCTCACTGCCCATCCCCCTCACACTCGCTGCCCGTCACCCTCACTCTCACTGACCGTACCCCTCACCCTCACTGCCCATCCCCCTCACTCTCACTGCCCATCCCCCTCACACTCGCTGCCCGTCACCCTCACTCTCACTGACCGTCCCCCTCAGTGTCACTGCCCGTCCCCCTCACTCTCACTGCCCATCACCCTCACTCTCTGCCCATCCCCCTCACTCTCACTGCCCATCCCCCTCACTCTCACTGTGTGTCACCCTCACTCTCACTGCCCATCACCCTCATTCTCACGGCCCATCCCCCTCTCTCTCACTGCCCATCCCCCTCACTCTCGCTGCCCATCCCCCTCTCTCTCACTGCCCATCCCCCTCTCTCTCGCTGCCAATCCCCCCTCTCTCACTGCCCATCCCCCTCACTCTCACTGCCCATCCCCCTCACTCTCACTGCCCATCCCCCTCACTCTCGCTGCCCATCCCCCTCACACTCACTGCCCATCCCCCTCACTCTCACTGCCCATCCCCCTCACACTCACTGCCCATCCCCCTCACTCTCGCTGCCCATCCCCCTCACACTCACTGCCCATCCCCCTCACTCTCACTGCCCATCCCCCTCACTCTCACTGCCCATCCCCCTCACTCTCACTGCCCATCCCCCTCACTCTCACTGCCCATCCCCCTCACTCTCACTGCCCATCCCCCTCACTCTCACAGCCCATCCCCCTCACTCTCACTGCCCATCCCCCTCACTGTCACTGCCCATCCCCCTCACACTCACTGCCCATCCCCCTCAAACTCACTGCCCATCCCCCTCACTCTCACAGCCCATCCCCCTCACACTCGCTGCCCGTCACCCTCACTCTCACTGACCGTCCCCCTCAGTGTCACTGCCCGTCCCCCTCACTCTCACTGCCCATCACCCTCACTCTCATTGCCCATCCCCCTCACTCTCACTGCCCATCCCCCTCACTCTCACTGCCCATCCCCCTCACTCTCGCTGCCCATCCCCCTCACACTCACTGCCCATCCCCCTCACTCTCACTGCCCATCCCCCTCACTCTCACTGCCCATCCCCCTCACTCTCACAGCCCATCCCCCTCACTCTCACTGCCCATCCCCCTCACTGTCACTGCCCATCCCCCTCACATTCACTGCCCATCCCCCTCACACTCACTGCCCATCCCCCTCACTCTCACAGCCCATCCCCCTCACTCTCACAGCCCATCCCCCTCACTCCCACTGCCCATCCCCCTCACACTCACTGCCCATCCCCCTCACACTCACTGCCCATCCCCCTCACTCTCACAGCCCATCCCCCTCACTCTCACTGCCCATCCCCCTCACTCCCACTGCCCATCCCCCTCACTCTCGCTGCCCATCCCCCTCACTCTCGCTGCCCGTCCCCCTCACTCTCACTGCCCATACCCCTCACTCTCATTGCCCGTCACACTCACACTCACTGCCCATCCCCCGCTCTCTCACTGCCCATCCCCCTCACACTCACTGCCCATCCCCCTCACTTTCACTGCCCATCCCCCTAACTCTTACTGCCCGTCCCCCTCACACTCACTGCCCGTCCCCCTCACTCTCACTGCCCGTCCCCCTCACTCTCACTGCCCGTCACCCTGACTCTCACTGCCCATCCCCCTCACTCTCACTGCCCATCCCCCTCACTCTCAATGCCCGTCACCCTCACTCTCACTGACCGTACCCCTCACCCTCACTGCCCATCCCCCTCACTCTCACTGCCCATCCCCCTCACACTCGCTGCCCATCCCCCTCACTCTCACTGCCCATCCCCCTCTCTCTCACTGCCCATCCCCCTCACTCTCACTGCCCATCCCCCTCACTCTCACTGCCCATCCCCCTCACACTCGCTGCCCGTCACCCTCACTCTCACTGACCGTACCCCTCACCCTCACTGCCCATCCCCCTCACTCTCACTGCCCATCCCCCTCACACTCGCTGCCCGTCACCCTCACTCTCACTGACCGTCCCCCTCAGTGTCACTGCCCGTCCCCCTCACTCTCACTGCCCATCACCCTCACTCTCATTGCCCATCACCCTCACTCTCACTGCCCATCCCCCTCACTCTCACTGTGTGTCACCCTCACTCTCACTGCCCATCACCCTCACTCTCACTGCCCATCTCCCTCACTCTCACTGCCCATCACCCTCACTCTCACTGCCCATCACCCTCACTCTCTGCCCATCCCCCTCACTCTCACTGCCCATCCCCCTCACTCTCACTGTGTGTCACCCTCACTCTCACTGCCCATCACCCTCATTCTCACGGCCCATCCCCCTCTCTCTCACTGCCCATCCCCCTCACTCTCGCTGCCCATCCCCCTCTCTCTCACTGCCCATCCCCCTCTCTCTCGCTGCCCATCCCCCCCTCTCTCACTGCCCATCCCCCTCACTCTCACTGCCCATCCCCCTCACTCTCACTGCCCAAGCCCCTCACTCTCGCTGCCCATCCCCCTCACACTCACTGCCCATCCCCCTCACTCTCACTGCCCATCCCCCTCACTCTCACTGCCCATCCCCCTCACTCTCACAGCCCATCCCCCTCACTCTCACTGCCCATCCCCCTCACTCTCACTGCCCATCCCCCTCACACTCACTGCCCATCCCCCTCACACTCACTGCCCATCCCCCTCACTCTCACAGCCCATCCCCCTCACACTCGCTGCCCGTCACCCTCACTCTCACTGACCGTCCCCCTCAGTGTCACTGCCCGTCCCCCTCACTCTCACTGCCCATCACCCTCACTCTCATTGCCCATCCCCCTCACTCTCACTGCCCATCCCCCTCACTCTCACTGCCCATCCCCCTCACTCTCGCTGCCCATCCCCCTCACACTCACTGCCCATCCCCCTCACTCTCACTGCCCATCCCCCTCACTCTCACTGCCCATCCCCCTCACTCTCACAGCCCATCCCCCTCACTCTCACTGCCCATCCCCCTCACTGTCACTGCCCATCCCCCTCACACTCACTGCCCACCCTCCTCACACTCACTGCCCATCCCCCTCACTCTCACAGCCCATCCCCCTCACTCTCACTGCCCATCCCCCTCACTCCCACTGCCCATCCCCCTCACACTCACTGCCCATCCCCCTCACACTCACTGCCCATCCCCCTCACTCTCACAGCCCATCCCCCTCACTCTCACTGCCCATCCCCCTCACTCCCACTGCCCATCCCCCTCACTCTCGCTGCCCATCCCCCTCACTCTCGCTGCCCGTCCCCCTCACTCTCACTGCCCATACCCCTCACTCTCATTGCCCGTCACACTCACACTCACTGCCCATCCCCCGCTCTCTCACTGCCCATCCCCCTCACACTCACTGCCCATCCCCCTCACTTTCACTGCCCATCCCCCTCACTCTTACTGCCCGTCCCGCTCACACTCACTGCCCGTCCCCCTCACTCTCACTGCCCGTCCCCCTCACTCTCACTGCCCACCCCTCACTCTCACTGCCCATCCCCCTCACTTTCACTGCCCATTCCCCTCACTCTCACTGCCCATCCCCCTCACTCTCACTGCCCATCCCCCTCACTCTCACTGCACATCCACCTCACTCTCACTGCCTGTCACCCTCACTCTCACTGCCCATCCCTCTCACTCTCACTGCCCATCCCCTTCACTCTCACTGCCCATCCCCCACACACTCACTGCCCATCCCCCTCACACACACTGCCCATCCCCCTCACTCTCACTGCCCGCCCCCTCACTCTCACTGCCCATCCCCCTGACTCTAACTGCCCACCCCCCTCATTCTCACTGCCCATCCCCTCACTCTCACTGCCCATCCCCCTCACTCTCACTGCCCATCCCCCTCACTCTCACTGTGTGTCACCCTCACTCTCACTGCCCGTCCCCCTCACACTCACTGCCCATTCCCCTCATTCTCAATGCCCATCCCACTCACTCTCACTGCCCATCCCCCTCACACTCACTGCCCATCCCCCTCACTCTCACTGCCCGTCACCATCATTCTCACTGCCCATTGCCCTCACTCTCACTGCCCATCCCCATCACACTCTCTGCCCATCCCCCTCACTCTCACTGCCCGTCACCCTCATTCTCACTGCCCATCCCCCCTCATTCTCCCTGCCCATCCCCCCCAATCTCAATGCCCATCCCCCTCACTGTCTTTGCCCATCCCCCTCACACTCGCTGCCCATCCCCCTCACTCTCACTGTGCGCCCCGCTCACTCTCACTGCCCATCCCCCTCACTCTCACTGCCCATCCCCCTCACTCTCACTGCCCATCCCCCTCACTCTCACTGCCCATCCCCCTCAATCTCACTGCCCATCCACCTCACTCTCACTGCCCATCCCCCTCACTCTCACAGCCCATCCCCCTCACTCTCACTGCCGGTCACCCTCACTCTCACTGCCCATCCCCCTTACTCTCACTGCCCATCCCCCTCTCTCTCACTGCCCATCCCCCTCACTCTCACTGCCCATCCCCCTCACTCTCACTGCCCATCCCCCTCACACTCGCTGCCCGTCACCCTCACTCTCACTAACCGTACCCCTCACCCTCACTGCCCATCCCCCTCACACTCACTGCCCATCCCCCTCACACTCGCTGCCCGTCACCCTCACTCTCACTGACCGTCCCCCTCAGTGTCACTGCCCGTCCCCCTCACTCTCACTGCCCATCGCCCTCACTCTCATTGCCCATCACCCTCACTCTCACTGCCCATCCCCCTCACTCTCACTGTGTGTCACCCTCACTCTCACTGCCCATCACCCTCACTCTCACTGCCCATCCCCCTCACTCTCACTGCCCATCACCCTCACTCTCACTGCCCATCACCCTCACTCTCACTGCCCATCCCCCTCACTCTCACTGTGTGTCACCCTCACTCTCACTGCCCATCACCCTCATTCTCACGGCCCATCCCCCTCTCTCTCACTTCCCATCCCCCCTCTCTCACTGCCCATCCCCCTCACTCTCACTGCCCATCCCCCTCACTCTCACTGCCCATCCCCCTCACTCTCGCTGCCCATCCCCCTCACACTCACTGCCCATCCCCCTCACTCTCACTGCCCATCCCCCTCACTCTCACTGCCCATCCCCCTCACTCTCACTGCCCATCCCCCTCGCTCTCACTGCCCATCCCCCTCACTCTCACTGCCCATCCCCCTCACTCTCGCTGCCCATCCCCCTCACTCTCACTGCCCATCCTCCTCACTCTCCCTGCCAATCCCCCTCACACTCACTGTGTGACCCCTCAGTCTCACTGCCCGTCACCCTCACTCTCGCTGCCCATCCCCCTCACTCTTAATGCCCATCCCCCTCACTCTCACTGCCCATTCCCCTCACTCTCACTGCCCATCCCCCTCACTCTCACTGCCCATCCCCCTCACTCTCACTGCCCATCCCCCTCACTCTCACTGCCCATCCCCCTCACTCTCACTGCCCACCCCCGTCTCTCTCACTGCCCATTCCCCTCAATCTCACTGCCCATACCCCTCACTCTCACTGCCCATACCCCTCACTCTCACTGCCCATCCCCCTCACTCTCACTGCCCATCCCCCTCACTCTCACTGCCCATCCCCCTCACACTCACTGCCCATCCCCCTCACTCTCACTACCCATCCCCCTCACACTCACTGCCCATCCCCCTCACTCTCACTGCCCATCCCCCTCACACTCACTGCCCATCCCCCTCACTCTCACTTCCCATCCCCCTCACACTCACTGCCCATCCCCCTCACTCTCACTGCCCATCCCCCTCACTCTCACTGCCCAACCCCCTCACTCTCACTGTGTGTCACCCTCACTCTCACTGTGTGTCACCCTCACTCTCACTGTGTGTCACCCGCACTCTCACTTCCCATCCCCCTCACACTCCCTGCCCATCCCCCTCACTCTCACTGCCCATCCCCCTCACTCTCACTGTGTGTCACCCTCACTCTCACTGCCCATCCCCCTCACACTCACTGTGTGTCACCCTCACTCTCACTGCCCATCCCCCTCACACTCACTGCCCATCCCCCTCACTCTCACTGTGTGTCACCCTCACACTCACTGCCCATCCCCCTCACTCTCACTGCCCATCCCCCTCTCTCTCACTGCCCATCCCCCTCACTCTCACTGCCCATCCCCCTCATACTCACTGTGTGTCACCCTCACTCAACTCCCCATCCCCCTCACACTCACTGCCCAACCCCCTCACTCTCACTGCCCGTCCCCCTCACTCTCACTGTGTGTCACCCTCACACTCACTGCCCATCCCCCTCACACTCACTGCCCATCCCCCTCACTCGCACTGCCCATCCCCCTCTCTCTCACTGCCCATCCGCCTCACTCTCACTGCCTACCCTCCTCACTCTCACTGCCCATTCCCCTCACTCTCACTGCCCATCCCCCTCACTCTCACTGCCCATCCCCCTCTCTCTCACTGCTCATCCACCTCACTCTCACTGCCCACCCTCCTCACTCTCACTGCCCATTCCCCTGACTCTCACTGCCCATTCCCCTCACTCTCGCTGCCCATCCCCCTCACTCTCACTGCCCATCCTCCTCACTCTCCCTGCCAATCCACCTCACACTCACTGTGTGACCCCTCAGTCTCACTGCCCGTCACCCTCACTCTCGCTGCCCATCCCCCTCACTCTTACTGCCCATCCCCTCACTCTCACTGCCCATTCCCCTCACTCTCACTGCCCATCCCCCTCACTCTCACTGCCCATCCCCCTCACTCTCACTGCCCATCCCCCTCACTCTCACTGCCCATCCCCCTCACTCTCACTGCCCACCCCCCTCTCTCTCACTGCCCATTCCCCTCACTCTCACTGCCCATACCCCTCACTCTCACTGCCCATCCCCCTCACTCTCACTGCCCATCCCCCTCACTCTCACTGCCCATCCCCCTCACACTCACTGCCCATCCCCCTCACTCTCACTGCCCATCCCCCTCACACTCACTGCCCATCCCCCTCACTCTCACTGCCCATCCCCCTCACACTCACTGCCCATCCCCCTCACTCTCACTTCCCATCCCCCTCACACTCACTGCCCATCCCCCTCACTCTCACTGCCCATCCCCCTCACTCTCACTGCCCAACCCCCTCACTCTCACTGTGTGTCACCCTCACTCTCACTGTGTGTCACCCTCACTCTCACTTCCCATCCCCCTCACACTCCCTGCCCATCCCCCTCACTCTCACTGCCCATCCCCCTCACTCTCACTGTGTGTCACCCTCACTCTCACTGCCCATCCCCCTCACACTCACTGTGTGTCACCCTCACTCTCACTGCCCATCCCCCTCACACTCACTGCCCATCCCCCTCACTCTCACTGTGTGTCACCCTCACACTCACTGCCCATCCCCCTCACACTCACTGCCCATCCCCCTCACTCTCACTGCCCATCCCCCTCTCTCTCACTGCCCATCCCCCTCACTCTCACTGCCCATCCCCCTCATACTCACTGTGTGTCACCCTCACTCAACTCCCCATCCCCCTCACACTCACTGCCCAACCCCCTCTCTCTCACTGCTCATCCACCTCACTCTCACTGCCCACCCTCCTCACTCTCACTGCCCATTCCCCTGACTCTCACTGCCCATTCCCCTCACTCTCACTGCCCATCCCCCTCACTCTCACTGTGTGTCACCCTCACTCTCACTGCCCATCCCCCTCACTCTCACTGCCCATTCCCCTCAGACTGACTGCCCTTCCCACTCACACTCACTGTGTCTCACCCACACTCTCACTGCCCATCCCCCTCACACTCACTGCCCACCCCCCTCACACTCACTGCCCATCCCCTTCACTCTCACTGCCCATCCCCCTCACTCTCACTGCCTATCCCCTCACTCTCACTGCCCGTCCCCCTCACACTCACTGTGTGTCACCCTCACTCTCACTGCCCATCCCCCTCACACTCACTGCCCATCCCCCTCACTCTCACTGTGTGTCACCCTCACACTCCCTGCCCATCCCCCTCACTCTCACTGCCCATCCCCCTCTCTCTCACTGCCCATCCCCCTCACTCTCACTGCCCATCCCCCTCATACTCACTGTGTGTCACCCTCACTCAACTCCCCATCCCCCTCACACTCACTGCCCAACCCCCTCACTCTCACTGCCCGTCCCCCTCACTCTCACTGTGTGTCACCCTCACACTCACTGCCCATCCCCCTCACACTCACTGCCCATCCCCCTCACTCGCACTGCCCATCCCCCTCTCTCTCACTGCCCATCCGCCTCACTCTCACTGCCTACCCTCCTCACTCTCACTGCCCATTCCCCTCACTCTCACTGCCCATCCCCCTCACTCTCACTGCCCATCCCCCTCTCTCTCACTGCTCATCCACCTCACTCTCACTGCCCACCCTCCTCACTCTCACTGCCCATTCCCCTGACTCTCACTGCCCATTCCCCTCACTCTCGCTGCCCATCCCCCTCACTCTCACTGCCCATCCTCCTCACTCTCCCTGCCAATCCACCTCACACTCACTGTGTGACCCCTCAGTCTCACTGCCCGTCACCCTCACTCTCGCTGCCCATCCCCCTCACTCTTACTGCCCATCCCCTCACTCTCACTGCCCATTCCCCTCACTCTCACTGCCCATCCCCCTCACTCTCACTGCCCATCCCCCTCACTCTCACTGCCCATCCCCCTCACTCTCACTGCCCATCCCCCTCACTCTCACTGCCCACCCCCCTCTCTCTCACTGCCCATTCCCCTCACTCTCACTGCCCATACCCCTCACTCTCACTGCCCATCCCCCTCACTCTCACTGCCCATCCCCCTCACTCTCACTGCCCATCCCCCTCACACTCACTGCCCATCCCCCTCACTCTCACTGCCCATCCCCCTCACACTCACTGCCCATCCCCCTCACTCTCACTGCCCATCCCCCTCACACTCACTGCCCATCCCCCTCACTCTCACTTCCCATCCCCCTCACACTCACTGCCCATCCCCCTCACTCTCACTGCCCATCCCCCTCACTCTCACTGCCCAACCCCCTCACTCTCACTGTGTGTCACCCTCACTCTCACTGTGTGTCACCCTCACTCTCACTTCCCATCCCCCTCACACTCCCTGCCCATCCCCCTCACTCTCACTGCCCATCCCCCTCACTCTCACTGTGTGTCACCCTCACTCTCACTGCCCATCCCCCTCACACTCACTGTGTGTCACCCTCACTCTCACTGCCCATCCCCCTCACACTCACTGCCCATCCCCCTCACTCTCACTGTGTGTCACCCTCACACTCACTGCCCATCCCCCTCACACTCACTGCCCATCCCCCTCACTCTCACTGCCCATCCCCCTCTCTCTCACTGCCCATCCCCCTCACTCTCACTGCCCATCCCCCTCATACTCACTGTGTGTCACCCTCACTCAACTCCCCATCCCCCTCACACTCACTGCCCAACCCCCTCTCTCTCACTGCTCATCCACCTCACTCTCACTGCCCACCCTCCTCACTCTCACTGCCCATTCCCCTGACTCTCACTGCCCATTCCCCTCACTCTCACTGCCCATCCCCCTCACTCTCACTGTGTGTCACCCTCACTCTCACTGCCCATCCCCCTCACTCTCACTGCCCATTCCCCTCAGACTGACTGCCCTTCCCACTCACACTCACTGTGTCTCACCCACACTCTCACTGCCCATCCCCCTCACACTCACTGCCCACCCCCCTCACACTCACTGCCCATCCCCTTCACTCTCACTGCCCATCCCCCTCACTCTCACTGCCTATCCCCTCACTCTCACTGCCCGTCCCCCTCACTCTCACTGCCCATCCCCCTCACTCTCACTGCCCATCCGCTTCAGTCTCACTGCCCGTCCCCCTCACTCTCACTGCCCATCCCCCTCACTCTCACTGCCCACCCCACTCACTCTCACTGCCCATCCCTCTCACTCTCACTGCCTATCCCCCCTCACTCTCACTGCCCATCCCCCTCACTCTCACTGCCCATCCCCCTCACTCTCACTGCCCGTCCCCCTCACTCTCACACCCCATCCCCCTCACTCTCACTGTGTGTCACCCTCACTCTCACTGCCTATCCCCCTCACACTCACTGCCCATCCCCCTCACACTCACTGCCCATCCCCCTCACTCTCAATGCCCATCCCCCTCACTCTCAATGCCCATCCCCCTCACTCTCACTGCCCATCCCCCTCACTCTCACTGCCCGTCCCCCTCACTCTCACTGCCTATCCCCCTCACTCTCACTGCCCATCCCCCTCACACTCACTGCCTGTCCCCCTCACACTCACTGCCCATCCCCCTCAGATTCACTGTCCATCCCCCTCACACTCACTGCGCATACCCCTCACTCTCACTCTGTGTCCCCCTCATTCTCACTGCCCATCCCCCTCACACTCACTGCCCATCCCCCTCACTCTCACTGCCCATCCCCCTCACTCTCACTGCCCATCCCCCTCACACTCACTGCCCATCCCCCTCACTCTCACTGCCCGTTCCCCTCACTCTCACTGTGTGTCACCTTCAAACTCACTGCCCAACCCCCTCACACTCACTGCCCATCCCCTTCACTCTCACTGCCTATCGCCCTCACACACACTGCCCGTCCCCCTCACTCTCACTGCCTTTCCCCCTCACTCTCACTGCCTATCCCCCTCACTCTCACTACCCATCCGCTTCACTCTCACTGCCCATCTGTCTCACTCTCACTGCCCATCCCCCTCACTCTCACTGCCCGTCACCCTCACTCTCACTACCCATCCGCTTCACTCTCACTGCCCATCCGTCTCACTCTCACTGCCTATCCCCCTCACTCTCACTGCCCGTCACCCTCACTCTCACTGCCCATCCCCCTCACTCTCACTGCCCATCCCCCTCACTCTCACTGCCTATCCCCCTCACTCTCACTGCCCATCCCCCTCACTCTCACTGCCCATCCCCCTCACTCTCACAGCCCATCCCCCTCACTCTCACTGCCCATCCCCCTCACTCTCACTGCCCATCCCCCTCACACTCACTGCCCATCCCCCTCACTCTCACTGCCCGTCCCCCTCACTCTCACTGTGTTTCACCCTCACTCTCACTGCCCATCCCCCTCACTCTCACTGCCCGTCCCCCTCACACTCACTGCGCATCCGCCTCACTCTCAGTGCCTATCCCCCTGACACTCACTGCCCATCCCCGTCACTCTCACTGCCCATCCCCCTCACTCTCACTGCCCATCCCCCACACACTCACTGCCCATCCCCCTCACTCTCACTGCCCATCACCCTCACTCTCACTGCCCGTCACCCTCACTCTCACTGCCCATCCCCCTCATTCTCCCTGCCCATCCCCCTCACTCTCAATGCCCATCCCCCTCACTGTCAATGCCCATCCCCCTCACACTCGCTGCCCATCCCCCTTACTCTCACTGTGTGCCCCGCTCACTCTCACTGCCCATCCACCTCACTCTCACTGCCCATCCCACTCACTCTCACTGCCCATCCCCCTCACTCTCACTGCCCATCCCCCTCACTCTCACTGCCCATCCCCCTCACTCTCACTGCCCATCCACCTCACTCTCACGGCCCATCCCCCTCACTCTCACAGCCCTTCCCCCTCACTCTCACTGCCTGTCACCCTCACTCTCACTGCCCATCCCGCTCAATCTCACTGCCCATCCCCTTCACTCTCACTGCCCATCCCCCACACTCTCACTGCCCATCCCCCTCACTCTCACTGCCCGCCCCCTCACTCTCACTGCCTATCCCCCTCACTCTCACTGCCCATCCCCCTTACTCTCACTGCCCATCCCCCTCACTCTCACTGCCCATCCCCCTCATTCTCACTGTGTGTCACCCTGACTCTCTACTGCCCATCCCCCTCACACTCACTGCCCATCCCCCTCACTCTCACTGCCCGTCACCCTCACTCTCACTGCCCATCCCCCTCACTCTCACTGCCCATCCCCCTCACTGTCAATGCCCATCCCCCTCACTGTCAATGCCCATCCCCCTCACACTCACTGCCCATCCCCCTCACTCTCACTGCCCATCCCCCTCACTCTCACTGCCCATCCCCCTCACTCTCACTGCCCACCGCCCTCACTCTCACTGCCCATCCCCCTCACTCTCACTGCCCATCTCCCTCACACTCGCTGCCCGTCACGCTCACTCTCACTGACCGTACCCCTCACCCTCACTGCCCAGCCCCCTCACTCTCACTGCCCATCCCCCTCACACTCGCTGCCCGTCACCCTCACTCTCACTGACCGTCCCCCTCACTGTCACTGCCCGTCCCCCTCACTCTCACTGCCCATCGCCCTCACTCTCACTGCCCATCACCCTCACTCTCACTGCCCATCCCCCTCACACTCACTGCCCATCCCCCTCACTCTCAATGCCCATCCCCCTCACTCTCAGTGCCCATCCCCCTCACTCTCACTGCCCATCCCCCTCACTCTCACTGCCCAACCCCCTCACTCTCACTGTGTGTCACCCTCACTCTCACTGCCCATCCCCCTCACTCTCACTGCCCGTCCCCCTCACTCTCACTGCCTATCCCCCTCACTCTCACTGCCCATCCCCCTCACACTCACTGCCTGTCCCCCTCACACTCACTGCCCATCCCCCTCACATTCACTGTCCATCCCCCTCACACTCACTGCGCATACCCCTCACTCTCACTCTGTGTCCCCCTCATTCTCACTGCCCATCCCCCTCACACTCACTGCCCATCCCCCTCACTCTCACTGCCCATCCCCCTCACTCTCACTGCCCATCCCCCTCACACTCACTGCCCATCCCCCTCACTCTCACTGCCCGTTCCCCTCACTCTCACTGTGTGTCACCTTCAAACTCACTGCCCAACCCCCTCACACTCACTGCCCATCCCCTTCACTCTCACTGCCTATCGCCCTCACACACACTGCCCGTCCCCCTCATTCTCACTGCCTTTCCCCCTCACTCTCACTGCCTATCCCCCTCACTCTCACTACCCATCCGCTTCACTCTCACTGCCCATCTGTCTCACTCTCACTGCCCATCCCCCTCACTCTCACTGCCCGTCACCCTCACTCTCACTACCCATCCGCTTCACTCTCACTGCCCATCCGTCTCACTCTCACTGCCCATCCCCCTCACTCTCACTGCCCGTCACCCTCACTCTCACTGCCCATCCCCCTCACTCTCACTGCCCATCCCCCTCACTCTCACTGCCTATCCCCCTCACTCTCACTGCCCATCCCCCTCACTCTCACTGCCCATCCCCCTCACTCTCACAGCCCATCCCCCTCACTCTCACTGCCCATCCCCCTCACTCTCACTGCCCATCCCCCTCACACTCACTGCCCATCCCCCTCACTCTCACTGCCCGTCCCCCTCACTCTCACTGTGTTTCACCCTCACTCTCACTGCCCATCCCCCTCACACTCACTGTGTGTCACCCTCACTCTCACCGCCTATCCCCCTCACACTCACTGCCCATCCCCCTCACTCTCACTGCCTGTCCCCCTCACACTCACTGCGCATCCGCCTCACTCTCAGTGCCTATCCCCCTGACACTCACTGCCCATCCCCGTCACTCTCACTGCCCATCCCCCTCACTCTCACTGCCCATCCCCCACACACTCACTGCCCATCCCCCTCACTCTCACTGCCCATCACCCTCACTCTCACTGCCCATCACCCTCACTCTCACTGCCCGTCACCCTCACTCTCACTGCCCATCCCCCTCATTCTCCCTGCCCATCCCCCTCACTCTCAATGCCCATCCCCCTCACTGTCAGTGCCCATCCCCCTCACACTCGCTGCCCATCCCCCTTACTCTCACTGTGTGCCCCGCTCACTCTCACTGCCCATCCACCTCACTCTCAATGCCCATCCCACTCACACTCACTGCCCATCCCCCTCACTCTCACTGCCCATCCCCCTCACTCTCACTGCCCATCCCCCTCACTCTCACTGCCCATCCACCTCACTCTCACGGCCCATCCCCCTAACTCTCACAGCCCTTCCCCCTCACTCTCACTGCCTGTCACCCTCACTCTCACTGCCCATCCCGCTCAATCTCACTGCCCATCCCCTTCACTCTCACTGCCCATCCCCCACACTCTCACTGCCCATCCCCCTCACTCTCACTGCCCGCCCCCTCACTCTCACTGCCTATCCCCCTCACTCTCACTGCCCATCCCCCTTACTCTCACTGCCCATCCCACTCACTCTCACTGCCCATCCCCCTCATTCTCACTGTGTGTCACCCTCACTCTCTACTGCCCATCCCCCTCACACTCACTGCCCATCCCCCTCACTCTCACTGCCCGTCACCCTCACTCTCACTGCCCATCCCCCTCACTCTCACTGCCCATCCCCCTCACTCTCAATGCCCATCCCCCTCACTGTCAATGCCCATCCCCCTCACACTCACTGCCCATCCCCCTCACTCTCACTGCCCATCCCCCTCACTCTCACTGCCCATCCCCCTCACTCTCACTGCCCATCGCCCTCACTCTCACTGCCCATCCCCCTCACTCTCACTGCCCATCTCCCTCACACTCGCTGCCCGTCACGCTCACTCTCACTGACCGTACCCCTCACCCTCACTGCCCAGCCCCCTCACTCTCACTGCCCATCCCCCTCACACTCGCTGCCCGTCACCCTCACTCTCACTGACCGTCCCCCTCACTGTCACTGCCCGTCCCCCTCACTCTCACTGCCCATCGCCCTCACTCTAACTGCCCATCACCCTCACTCTCACTGCCCATCCCCCTCACTCTCACTGTGTGTCACCCTCACTCTCACTGCCCATCACCCTCACTCTCACTGTCCATCCCCCTCACTCTCACTGCCCATCACCCTCACTCTCACTGCCCATCACCCTCACTCTCACTGCCCATCCCCCTCACTCTCACTGCGTGTCACCCTCACTCTCACTGCCCATCTCCCTCACCCTCACGGCCCATCCCCCTCTCTCTCAATGCCCATCCCCCTCACTCTCTGCCCATCCCCCTCACTCTCACTGCCCATCCCCCTCACTCTCACTGCCCATCCCCCTCACTCTCACTGCCCATTCCCCTCACTCTCACTGCCCATCCCCCTCACTCTCACTGCCCATCCCCCTTACTCTCGCTGCCCATCCCCCCTCTCTCACTGCCCATCCCCCTCACTCTCACTGCCCATCCCCCTCACTCTCACTGCCCATCCCCCTCACTCTCGCTGCCCATCCCCCTCACACTCACTGCCCATCCCCCTCACTCTCACTGCCCATCCCCTCTCTCTCACTGCCCATCCCCCTCACTCTCACTGCCCATCCCCCTCACTCTCACTTCCCATCCCCCTCACTCTCATTGCCCATCCTCCTCACTCTCACTGCCCATCCTCCTCACTCTCACTGCCCATCCCCCTCACTCTCACTTCCCATCCCCCTCACTCTCACTTCCCATCCCCCACACTCTCGCTGCCCATCCCCCTCACTCTCACTGCCCATCCTCCTCACTCTCACTGCCCATCCCCCTCACACTCACTGCCCATCCCCCTCACTCTTACTTCCCATCCCCCTCACTCTCACTGCCCATCCTCCTCACTCTCGCTGCCCATCCCCCTCACTCTCAATGCCCATCCCCCTCACTCTCACTGCCCATCCCCCTCACTCTCGCTGCGCATCCCCCTCTCTCTCACTGCCCATCCCCCTCACTCTCTGCCCATCCCCCTCGCTCTCACTGCCCGTCCCCTCTCTCTCACTGCCGATCACCCTCACTCTCGCTGCCCATCCCCCTAACTCTTACTGCCCATCCCCCTCACTCTCACTGCCCATTCCCCTCTCTCTCACTGCCCATCCCCCTCACTCTCACTGCCCATCCCCCTCACTCTCACTGCCCATCCCCCTCACTCTCACTGCCCATCCCCCTCACTCTCACTGCCCGTCCCCCTCACTCTCACACCCCATCCCCCTCACTCTCACTGTGTGTCACCCTCACTCTCACTGCCTATCCCCCTCACACTCACTGCCCATCCCCCTCACACTCACTGCCCATCCCCCTCACTCTCAATGCCCATCCCCCTCACTCTCAATGCCCATCCCCCTCACTCTCACTGCCCATCCCCCTCACTCTCACTGCCCGTCCCCCTCACTCTCACTGCCTATCCCCCACACTCTCACTGCCCTTCCCCCTCACACTCACTGCCTGTCCCCCTCACACTCACTGCCCATCCCCCTCACATTCACTGTCCATCCCCCTCACACTCACTGCGCATACCCCTCACTCTCACTCTGTGTCCCCCTCATTCTCACTGCCCATCCCCCTCACACTCACTGCCCATCCCCCTCACTCTGACTGCCCATCCCCCTCACTCTCACTGCCCATCCCCCTCACACTCACTGCCCATCCCCCTCACTCTCACTGCCCGTTCCCCTCACTCTCACTGTGTGTCACCCTCAAACTCACTGCCCAACCCCCTCACACTCACTGCCCATCCCCTTCACTCTCACTGCCTATCGCCCTCACACACACTGCCCGTCCCCCTCACTCTCACTGCCTTTCCCCCTCACTCTCACTGCCTATCCCCCTCACTCTCACTACCCATCCGCTTCACTCTCACTGCCCATCTGTCTCACTCTCACTGCCCATCCCCCTCACTCTCACTGCCCGTCACCCTCACTCTCACTACCCATCCGCTTCACTCTCACTGCCCATCCGTCTCACTCTCACTGCCCATCCCCCTCACTCTCACTGCCCGTCACCCTCACTCTCACTGCCCATCCCCCTCACTCTCACTGCCCATCCCCCTCACTCTCACTGCCCATCCCACTCACTCTCACTGCCCATCCCCCTCACTCTCACTGCCCATCCCCCTCACTCTCACTGCCCATCCCCCTCACTCTCACTGCCCATCCACCTCACTCTCACTGCCCATCCCCCTCACTCTCACAGCCCTTCCCCCTCACTCTCACTGCCTGTCACCCTCACTCTCACTGCCCATCGCGCTCAATCTCACTGCCCATCCCCTTCACTCTCACTGCCCATCCCCCTCACACTCGCTGCCCATCCCCCTTACTCTCACTGTGTGCCCCGCTCACTCTCACTGCCCATCCACCTCACTCTCACTGCCCATTCCCCTCATTCTCACTGTGTGTCACCCTCACTCTCTACTGCCCATCACCCTCACACTCACTGCCCATCCCCCTCACTCTCACTGCCCGTCACCCTCACTCTCACTGCCCATCCCCCTCACTCTCACTGCGCATCCCCCTCACTCTCAATGCCCATCCCCCTCACTGTCAATGCCCATCCCCCTCACACTCACTGCCCATCCCCCTCACTCTCACTGCCCATCCCCCTCACTCTCACTGCCCATCCCCCTCACTCTTACTGCCCATCGCCCTCACTCTCACTGCCCATCCCCCTCACTCTCACTGCCCATCTCCCTCACACTCGCTGCCCGTCACGCTCACTCTCACTGATCGTACCCCTCACCCTCACTACCCAGCCCCCTCACTCTCACTGCCCATCCCCCTCACACTCGCTGCCCGTCACCCTCACTCTCACTGACCGTCCCCCTCACTGTCACTGCCCGTCCCCCTCACTCTCACTGCCCATCGCCCTCACTCTCACTGCCCATCACCCTCACTCTCACTGCCCATCCCCCTCACTCTCACTGTGTGTCACCCTCACTCTCACTGCCCATCACCCTCACTCTCACTGTCCATCCCCCTCACTCTCACTGCCCATCACCCTCACTCTCACTGCCCATCACCCTCACTCTCACTGCCCATCCCCCTCACTCTCACTGCGTGTCACCCTCACTCTCACTGCCCATCTCCCTCACTCTCACGGCCCATCCCCCTCTCTCTCAATGCCCATCCCCCTCACTCTCTGCCCATCCCCCTCACTCTCACTGCCCATCCCCCTCACTCTCACTGCCCATCCCCCTCACTCTCACTGCCCATCCCCCTCACTCTCACTGCCCATCCCCCTCACTCTCACTGCCCATCACCCTCACTCTCGCTGCCCATCCCCCCTCTCTCACTGCCCATCCCCCTCACTCTCACTGCCCATCCCCCTCACTCTCACTGCCCATCCCCCTCACTCTCGCTGCCCATCCCCCTCACACTCACTGCCCATCCCCTCACTCTCACTGCCCATCCCCTCACTCTCACTGCCCATCCCCCCTCACTCTCACTGCCCATCCCCCTCACTCTCACTGCCCATCCCCCTCACTCTCATTGCCCATCCTCCTCACTCTCACTGCCCATCCCCCTCACTCTCACTGCCCATCCCCCTCACTCTCACTTCCCATCCCCCTAACTCTCACTTCCCATCCCCCACTCTCTCGCTGCCCATCCTCCTCACTCTCACTGCCCATCCCCCTCACACTCACTGCCCATCCCCCTCACTCTTACTTCCCATCCCCCTCACTCTCACTGCCCATCCTCCTCACTCTCGCTGCCCATCCCCCCTCACTCTCAATGCCCATCCCCCTCACTCTCACTGCCCATCCCCCTCACTCTCGCTGCGCATCCCCCTCTCTCTCACTGCCCATCCCCCTCACTCTCTGCCCATCCCCCTCGCTCTCACTGCCCGTCCCCTCTCTCTCACTGCCGATCACCCTCACTCTCGCTGCCCATCCCCCTCACTCTTACTGCCCATCCCCCTCACTCTCACTGCCCATTCCCCTCTCTCTCACTGCCCATCCCCCTCACTCTCACTGCCCATCCCCCTCACTCTCACTGCCCATCCCCCTCACTCTCACTGCCCATCCCCCTCACTCTCACTGTCCATGACCCTCACACTCACTGCCCATCCCCCTCACTCTCACTGCCCATCCCCCTCACACTCACTGCCCATCCCCCTCACTCTCACTGCCCATCCCCCTCACACTCACTGCCCATCCCCCTCACTCTCACTTCCCATCCCCCTCACACTCACTGCCCATCCCCCTCACTCTCACTACCCATCCCCCTCACTCTCACTGCCCAACACCCTCACTCTCACTGTGTGTCACCCTCACTCTCACTGTGTGTCACCCTCACTCTCACTGTGTGTCACCCTCACTCTCACTTCCCATCCCCCTCACTCTCACTTCCCATCCCCCTCACTCTCACTGCCCATCCCCCTCACTCTCACTGCCCATCCCCCTCACACTCACTGTGTGTCACCCTCACTCTCACTGCCCATCCCCCTCACACTCACTGCCCATCCCCCTCACTCTCACTGTGTGTCACCCTCACACTCACTGCCCATCCCCCTCACACTCACTGCCCATCCCCCTCACTCTCACTGCCCATCCCCCTCTCTCTCACTGCCCATCCCCCTCACTCTCACTGCCCGTCCCCCTCAATCTCACAGCCCGTCCCCCTCACTCTCACTGTGTGTCACCCTCACACTCACTGCCCATCCCCCTCACACTCACTGCCCATCCCCCTCACTCTCACTGCCCAACCCCCTCACTCTCACTGCCCGTCCCCCTCACTCTCACTGTGTGTCACCCTCACACTCACTGCCCATCCCCCTCACACTCACTGCCCATCCCCCTCACTCTCACTGCCCATCCCCCTCTCTCTCACTGCCCATCCACCTCAAACTCACTGCCCACCCTCCTCACTCTCACTGCCCATTCCCCTCACTCTCACTGCCCATCCCCCTCACACTCACTGCCCATCCCCCTCACTCTTACTTCCCATCCCCCTCACTCTCACTGCCCATCCTCCTCACTCTCGCTGCCCATCCCCCTCACTCTCAATGCCCATCCCCCTCACTCTCACTGCCCATCCCCCTCACTCTCGCTGCGCATCCCCCTCTCTCTCACTGCCCATCCCCCTCACTCTCTGCCCATCCCCCTCGCTCTCACTGCCCGTCCCCTCTCTCTCACTGCCGATCACCCTCACTCTCGCTGCCCATCCCCCTCACTCTTACTGCCCATCCCCCTCACTCTCACTGCCCATTCCCCTCTCTCTCACTGCCCATCCCCCTCACTCTCACTGCCCATCCCCCTCACTCTCACTGCCCATCCCCCTCACTCTCACTGCCCATCCCCCTCACTCTCACTGTCCATGACCCTCACACTCACTGCCCATCCCCCTCACTCTCACGGCCCATCCCCCTCACACTCACTGCCCATCCCCCTCACTCTCACTGCCCATCCCCCTCACACTCACTGCCCATCCCCCTCACTCTCACTTCCCATCCCCCTCACACTCACTGCCCATCCCCCTCACTCTCACTACCCATCCCCCTCACTCTCACTGCCCAACACCCTCACTCTCACTGTGTGTCACCCTCACTCTCACTGTGTGTCACCCTCACTCTCACTGTGTGTCACCCTCACTCTCACTTCCCATCCCCCTCACTCTCACTTCCCATCCCCCTCACTCTCACTGCCCATCCCCCTCACTCTCACTGCCCATCCCCCTCACACTCACTGTGTGTCACCCTCACTCTCACTGCCCATCCCCCTCACACTCACTGCCCATCCCCCTCACTCTCACTGTGTGTCACCCTCACACTCACTGCCCATCCCCCTCACACTCACTGCCCATCCCCCTCACTCTCACTGCCCATCCCCCTCTCTCTCACTGCCCATCCCCCTCACTCTCACTGCCCGTCCCCCTCACTCTCACAGCCCGTACCCCTCACTCTCACTGTGTGTCACCCTCACACTCACTGCCCATCCCCCTCACACTCACTGCCCATCCCCCTCACTCTCACTGCCCAACCCCCTCACTCTCACTGCCCGTCCCCCTCACTCTCACTGTGTGTCACCCTCACACTCACTGCCCATCCCCCTCACACTCACTGCCCATCCCCCTCACTCTCACTGCCCATCCCCCTCTCTCTCACTGCCCATCCACCTCAAACTCACTGCCCACCCTCCTCACTCTCACTGCCCATTCCCCTCACTCTCACTGCCCATTCCCCTCACTCTCACTGCCCATCCCCCTCACTCTCACTGCCCATCCCCCTCTCTCTCACTGCCCATCCCCCTCACTCTCACTGCCCATCCCCCTCACTCTCACTGCCCATTCCCCTCACTCTCACTGCCCATCCCCCTCACTCTCACTGCCCATCCCCCTCTCTCTCACTGCCCATCCCCCTCACTCTCAGTGCCCATCCCCCTCACACTCGCTGCCCATCCCCCTCTCTCTCACTGCCCATCCACCTCAAACTCACTGCCCACCCTCCTCACTCTCACTGCCCATTCCCCTCACTCTCACTGCCCATCCCCCTCACTCTCACTGCCCATCCCCCTCTCTCTCACTGCCCATCCACCTCACTCTCACTGCCCACTCTCCTCACTCTCACTGCCCATTCCCCTCACTCTCACTGCCCATTCCCCTCACTCTCACTGCCCACCCCCCTCACTCTCACTGTGTGTCACCCTCACTCTCACTGCCCATCCCCCTCATTCTCACGGCCCATCCCCCTCTCTCTCACTGCCCATCCCACTCACACTCACTGCCCATCGCCCTCACTCTCACTGCCCATCCGTTTCAGTCTCACTGCCCGTCCCCCTCACTCTCACTGCCCATCCCCCTCACTCTCACTGCCCATCCCCCCTCACTCTCACTGCCCATCCACCTCACTCTCATTGCCCATCCCCCTCACTCTCACTGCCCAGCCCCCTCACTCTCACTGTGTGTCACCCTCACACTCACTGCCCATCCCCCTCACACTCACTGCCCATCCCCCTCACTCTCACTGCCCATCCCCCTCTCTCTCACTGCCCATCCCCCTCACTCTCACTGCCCGTCCCCCTCACTCTCACAGCCCGTCCCCCTCACTCTCACTGTGTGTCACCCTCACACTCACTGCCCATCCCCCTCACACTCACTGCCCATCCCCCTCACTCTCACTGCCCAACCCCCTCACTCTCACTGCCCGTCCCCCTCACTCTCACTGTGTGTCACCCTCACACTCATTGCCCATCCCCCTCACACTCACTGCCCATCCCCCTCACTCTCACTGCCCATCCCCCTCTCTCTCACTGCCCATCCACCTCAAACTCACTGCCCACCCTCCTCACTCTCACTGCCCATTCCCCTCACTCTCACTGCCCATTCCCCTCACTCTCACTGCCCATCCCCCTCACTCTCACTGCCCATCCCCCTCTCTCTCACTGCCCATCCCCCTCACTCTCACTGCCCATCCCCCTCACTCTCACTGCCCATTCCCCTCACTCTCACTGCCCATCCCCCCTCACTCTCACTGCCCATCCCCCTCTCTCTCACTGCCCATCCCCCTCACTCTCAGTGCCCATCCCCCTCACACTCGCTGCCCATCCCCCTCTCTCTCACTGCCCATCCACCTCAAACTCACTGCCCACCCTCCTCACTCTCACTGCCCATTCCCCTCACTCTCACTGCCCATCCCCCTCACTCTCACTGCCCATCCCCCTCTCTCTCACTGCCCATCCACCTCACTCTCACTGCCCACTCTCCTCACTCTCACTGCCCATTCCCCTCACTCTCACTGCCCATTCCCCTCACTCTCACTGCCCACCCCCCTCACTCTCACTGTGTGTCACCCTCACTCTCACTGCCCATCCCCCTCATTCTCACGGCCCATCCCCCTCTCTCTCACTGCCCATCCCACTCACACTCACTGCCCATCGCCCTCACTCTCACTGCCCATCCGTTTCAGTCTCACTGCCCGTCCCCCTCACTCTCACTGCCCATCCCCCTCACTCTCACTGCCTATCCCCCTCACTCTCACTGCCCATCCACCTCACTCTCACTGCCCATCCCCCTCACGCTCACTGCCCAGCCCCCTCACTCTCACTGCCCTTCCGCTTCAGTCTCACTGCCCGTCGCCCTCCCTCTCACTGCCCATCCCCCTCACTCTCACTGCCTATCCCCCTCACTCTCACTGCCCATCCCCCTCACTCTCACTGCCCATCCCCCTCACTCTCACTGCCCATCCCCCTAACACTCACTGCCCATCCCCCTCACTCTCACTGCCTATCCCCTCACTCTCACTGCCCGTCCCCCTCACTCTCACTGCCCACCCCCCTCACTCTCACTGCCCATCCCCCTCACTCTCACTGCCCATCCCCCTCACTCTCACTGCCCATCCCCCTCACTCTCACTGCCCATCCCCCTCACTCTCACTGCCCATCCCCCTCACTCTCAATGCCCATCCCCCTCACTCTCACTGCCCATCCCCCTCACTCTCACTGCCCGTCCCCGTCGCTCTCACTGCCTATCCCCCTCACTCTCACTGCCCATCCCCCTCACACTCACTGCCTGTCCCCCTCACACTCACTGCCCACCCCCCTCACTCTCACTGCCCATCCCCCTCACACTCACTGCCCATCCCCCTCACACTCACTGTCCATCCCCCTCACACTCATTGCACATCCCCCTCACTCTCACTGCACATCCTCCTCACACTCGCTGCCCATCCCCCTCACTCTCACTGCCCATCCCCCTCACTCTCACTGCCCATCCCCCTCACACTCACTGCCCATCCCCCCTCACTCTCACTGCCCATCCCCCTCACACTCACTGCCCATCCCCCCTCACTTTCACATCCCATCCCCCTCACTCTCACTGCCCATCCCCCTCACTCTCACTTCCCATCCCCCTCACTCTCACTGCCCATCCCCCTCACTCTCACTGCCCATCCCCCTCACTCTCACTGCCTATCCCCCTCACTCTCACTGCCCATCCCCCTCACTCTCACTGCCCATCCCCCTCACTCTCACTTCCCGTCCCCCTCACTCACACTGCCCATCCCCCTCACTCTCACTGCCCGTCCCCCTCACTCACACTGCCCATCCCCCTCACTCACACTGCCCATCCCCCTCACTCTCACTGCCCATCCCCCTCACTCTCACTTCCCATCCCCCTCACTCTCACTGCCCATCCCCCTCACTCACACTGCCCGTCCCCCTCACTCTCACTGTGTTTCATCCTCACTCTCACTGCCCATCCCCCTCACACTCACTGTGTGTCACCCTCACTCTCACTGCCTATCCCCCTCACACTCACTGCCCATCCCCCTCACTCTCACTGCCCGTCCCCCTCACACTCACTGCGGATCCCCCTCACTCTCAGTGCCTATCCCCCTGACACTCTCTGCCCATCCCCCTCACTCTCACTGCCCATCCCCCACACACTCACTGCCCATCCCCCTCACTCTCACTGCCCATCACCCTCACTCTCACTGCCCATCACCCTCACTCTCACGGCCCATCACCCTCACTCTCACTGCCCGTCACCCGCACATTCACTGCCCGCCCCCTCGCCCTCACTGCCCTTCACCCTCGCCCACACTACCCTTCACCTTCGCCCTCACTGCCCGTCCCACTCACTCTCACTGACTGTCACCCTCGCCCTCACTGCCCGTCTCCCTCACTCTCACTGCCCATCCCCCTCACACACACTGCCCATCCCCCTCACTCTCACTGCCCATCCCCCTCACTCTAATTGTGTGTCCCCATCACACTCACTGCCCATCCCCCTCACTCTCACTGCCCATCCCCCACACTCTCACTGCCCATCCCCCTCACTCTCACTGCCCGCCCACTCACTCTCACTGCCTATCCCCCTCACACTCACTGCCCATCCCCCTCACTCTCACTTCCCATCCCCCTCACTCTCACTGCCCTTCCCCCTCACTCTCACTTCCCATCCCCCTCACTCTCACTGCCCATCCCCCTTACTCTCACTGCCCATCCCCCTCACTCTCACTGACTGTCACCCTCACTCTCACTTCCCATCCCCCTCACACTCAATGCCCAACCCCCTCACTCTCACTGCCCATCCGCCTCTCTCTCACTGCCCATCACCCTCACTCTCACTGCCCATCCCCCCTCACTCTCACTGCCCATCACCCTCACTCTCACTGCCCATCCCCCTCACTCTCACTGCCCATCCCCCTCACTCTCACTGCCCATCCCCCTCACTCTCACTGCCCGCCCCCTCACTCTCACTGCCTATCCCCCTCAATCTCACTGCCCATCCCCCTTACTCTCAATGCCCATCCCCCTCACTCTCACTGCCCGTCACCCTCACTCTCACTGCCCATCCCTCTCACTCTCAATGCCCATCCCCCTCACTGTCAATGCCCATCCCCCTCACACTCACTGCCCAACCCCCTCACTCTCACTGCCCATCCGCCTCTCTCTCACTGCCCATCACCCTCACTCTCACTGCCCATTCCCCTCACTCTCACTGCCCATCCCCCTCACACTCGCTGCCCGTCACCCTCACTCTCACTGACCGTACCCCTCACCCTCACTGCCCATCGCCCTCACTCTCACTGCCCATCCCCCTCACTGTCACTGCCCATCACCCCCACTCTCACTGCCCATCACCCTCACTCTCACTGCCCATCCCCCTCACTCTCACTGCCCATCACCCTCACTCTCACTGCCCATCACCCTCACTCTCACTGCCCATCCCCCTCACTCTCACTGTGTGTCACCCTCACTCTCACTGCCCATCACCCTCACTCTCACTGCCCATCCCCCTCATTCTCACGGCCTATCCCCCTCTCTCTCCCTGCCCATCCCCCTCACTCTCGCTGCCCATCCCCCTCTCTTCACTGCCCATCCCCCTCAGTCTCACTGCCCATCCCCCTCACTCTCACTGCCCATCCCCCTCACTCTCGCTGCCCATCCCGCTCACACTCACTGCCCATCCCCCTCACTCTCACTGCCCATCCCCCTCACTCTCACTGCCCATCCCCCTCACTCTCACTGCCCATCCCCCTCACTCTCACTGCACATCCCCCTCACTCTCGCTGCCCAGCCCCCTCACTCTCACTGCCCATCCTCCTCACACTCGCTGCCCATCCCCCTCACTCTCACTGCCCATCCCCCTCACTCTCACTGCCCATCCCCCTCACACTCACTGCCCATCCCCCTCACTCTCACTGCCCATCCCCCTCACACTCACTGCCCATCCCCCTCACTTTCACATCCCATCCCCCTCACTCTCACTGCCCATCCCCCTCACTCTCACTTCCCATCCCCCTCACTCTCACTGCCCATCCCCCTCACTCCCGCTGCCCATCCCCCTCACTCTCACTGCCCATCCTCCTCACTCTCACTGCCCATCCCCCTCACTCTCACTGCCCATCCCCCTCACTCTCACTTCCCATCCACCTCACTCTCACTGCCCATCCCCCTCACTCTCGCTGCCCATCCCCCTCACTCTCACTGCCCAACCTCCTCACTCTCACTGCCCATCCCCCTCACACTTACTGCCCATCCCCCTCACTCTCACTGCCCATCCCCCTCACACTCACTGCCCATCCCCCTCACTCTCACTTCCCATCCCCCTCACTCTCACTGCCCATCCCCCTCACTCTCGCTGCCGATCCCCCTCACTCTCACTGCCCATCCCCCTCTCTCTCACTGCCCATCCCCCTCACTCTCTGCCCATCCCCCTCACTCTCGCTGCCCATCCCCCTCTCTCTCATTGCCGATCACCCTCACACTCACTGCCCATCACCCTCACTCCCACTGTCCGTCACCCTCACTCTCTGCCCATCCCCCTCACACTCACTGCCCATCCCCCTCACACTCACTGCCCATCCCCCTCACACTCACTGTGTGTCCTCCTCACTCTCACTGCCCATCACCCTCACTCTCGCTGCCCATCCCCCTCACTCTTAATGCCCACCCCCATCACTCTCACTGCCCATTCCCCTCACTGTCACTGCCCATCCCCCTCACTCTCACTGCCCATCCCCCTCACTCTCACTGCCCATCCCCCTCACTCTCGCTGCCCATCCCCCTCACTCTCACTGCCCATCCTCCTCACTCTCACTGCCCATCCCCCTCACTCTCACTGCCCATCACCCTCACTCTCACTGCCCATCGCCCTCACTCTCACTGCCCATCCCCCTCACTCTCACTGCCCATCCCCCTCACTCTCACTGCCCATCCCCCTCACACTCACTACCCATCCCCCTCACTCTCACTGCCCATCCCCCTCACTCTCACTGCCCAACCCCCTCACTCTCACTGTGTGTCACCCTCACTCTCACTGTGTGTCACCCTCACTCTCACTGCCCATCCCCCTCACACTCACTGTGTGTCACCCTCACTCTCACTGCCCATCCCCCTCACACTCACTGCCCATCCCCCTCACACTCACTGTCCATCCGCCTCACACTCACTGCCCATACCCCTCACTCTCACTGTGTGTCCCCCTCATTCTCACTGCCCATCCCCCTCACACTCACTGCCCATCCCCCTCACTCTCACTGCCCATCCCCCTCACTCTCACTGCCCATCCCCCTCACACTCACTGCCCATCCCCTTCATTCTCACTGCCCGTCCCCCTCACTCTCACTGTGTGTCACCCTCAAACTCACTGCCCATCCCCTTCACTCTCACTGCCTATCGCCCTCACACACACTGCCCATCCCCCTCACTCTCACTGCCTATCCCCCTCACTCTCACTGCCTCTCCCCCTCACACTCACTGCCCATCCCCCTCACTCTCACTGCCCATCCCCCACACTCTCACTGCCCATCCCCCTCACTCTCACTGCCCGCCCCCTCACTCTCACTGCCTATCCCCCTCAATCTCACTGCCCATCCCCCTTACTCTCACTGCCCATCCCCCTCACTCTCACTGTGTGTCACCCTCACTCTCACTGCCCATCCCCCTCATTCTCACTGTGTGTCACCCTCACTGTCTACTGCCCATCCCCCTCACACTCACTGCCCATCCCCCTCACTCTCACTCCCCGTCACCCTCACTCTCACTGCCCATCCCTCTCACTCTCAATGCCCATCCCCCTCACTGTCAATGCCCATCCCCTTCACACTCACTGCCCAACCCCCTCACTCTCACTGCCCATCCGCCTCTCTCTCACTGCCCATCACCCTCACTCTCACTGCCCGTCCCCCTCACTCTCACTGCCCATCCCCCTCACACTCGCTGCCCGTCACCCTCATTCTCACTGACCGTACGTACCCCTCACCCTCACTGCCCATCGCCCTCACTCTCACTGCCCATCGCCCTCACACTCGCTGCCCGTCACCCTCACTCTCACTGACCGTCCCCCTCACTGTCACTGCCCATCACCATCACTCTCACTGCCCATCACCCTCACTCTCACTGCCCATCCCCCTCACTCTCACTGCCCATCACCCTCACTCTCACTGCCCATCACCCTCACTCTCACTGCCCATCCCCCTCACTCTCACTGTGTGTCACCCGCACTCTCACTGCCCATCCCCCTCATTCTCACGGCCCATCCCCCTCTCTCTCAATGCCCATCCCCCTCACTCTCACTGCCCATTCCCCTCACTCTCGCTGCCCATCCCCCTCACTCTCACTGCCCATCCTCCTCACTCTCACTGCCCATCCCCCTCACACTCACTGCCCATCCCCCTCACTCTCACTGCCCATCCCCCTCACACTCGCTGCCCATCCCCCTCACTCTCACATCCCATCCCACTCACTCTCACTGCCCATCCCCCTCACTCTCACTTCCCATCCCCCTCACTCTCACTGCCCATCCCCCTCACTCTCGCTGCCCATCCCCCTCACTCTCACTGCCCATCCCCCTCACTCTCACTGCCCATCCCCCTCACTCTCACTGCCCATCCCCCTCACTCTCACTTCCCATCCACCTCACTCTCACTGCCCATCCCCCTCACTCTCACTGCCCATCCCCCTCACTCTCACTGCCCAACCTCCTCACTCTCACTGCCCATCCCCCTCACACTTACTGCCCATCCCCCTCACTCTCACTGCCCATCCCCCTCACACTCACTGCCCATCCCCCTGACTCTCACTTCCCATCCCCCTCACTCTCACTGCCCATCCCCCTCACTCTCGCTGCCCATCCCCCTCACTCTCACTGCCCATCCCCCTCTCCTTCACTGCCCATCCCCCTCACTCTCTGCCCATCCCCCTCACTCTCTCTGCCCATCCCCCTCTCTCTCACTGCCGATCACCCTCACACTCCCTGCCCATCACCCTCACTCCCACTGTCCATCACCCTCACTCTCACTGCCCATCCCCCTCACACTCACTGCCCATCCCCCTCACACTCACTGCCCATCCCCCTCACACTCACTGCCCATCCCCCTCACACTCACTGTGTGTCCTCCTCACTCTCACTGCCCGTCACCCTCACTCTCGCTGCCCATCCCCCTCACTCTTACTGCCCACCCCCCATCACTCTCACTGCCCATTCCCCTCACTCTCACTGCCCATCCCCCTCACTCTCACTGCCCATCCCCCTCACTCTCACTGCCCATCCCCCTCACTCTCACTGCCCATCCCCCTCACTCTCACTGCCCATCCCCCTCTCTCTCACTGCCCATCTCCCTCACTCTCACTGCCCATCCCCCTCAGTCTCACTGCCCATCCCCCTCACTCTCACTGCCCATCCCCCTCACTCTCACTGCCCATCCCACACACACTCACTGCCCATTGCCCTCACTCTCACTGCCCATCCCCCTCACACTCACTGCCCATCCCCCAACTCTCACTTCCCATACCCCTCACTCTCACTGCCCATCCCCCTCACATTCACTGCCCATCCCCCTCAGTCTCACTGCCCATCCCCCTCACTCTCACTGCCCATCCCCCTCACTCTCACTGCCCATCCCCCTCACACTCACTGCCCATCCCCCAACTCGCACTTCCCATCCCCCTCAAACTCACTGCGCATCCCCCTCACTCTCACTGCCCATCCCCCTCACTCTCACTGCCCAACCCCCTCACTCTCACTGTGTGTCACCCTCACTCTCACTGTGTGTCACCCTCACTCTCACTGCCCATCCCCCTCACACTCACTGTGTGTCACCCTCACTCTCACTGCCCATCCCCCTCACACTCACTGCCCATCCCCTTCACACTCACTGTCCATCCCCCTCACATTCACTGCCCATACCCCTCACTCTCACTGTGTGTCCCCCTCATTCTCAGTGCCCATCCCCCTCACACTCACTGCCCATCCCCCTCACTCTCACTGCCCATCCCCCTCACTCTCACTGCCCATCCCCCTCACACTCACTGCCCATCCCCTTCACTCTCACTGCCCGTCCCCCTCACTCTCACTGTGTGTCACCCTCAAACTCACTGCCCATCCCCCTCACACTCACTGCCCATCCCCTTCACTCTCACTGCCTATCGCCCTCACACACACTGCCCATCCCCCTCACTCTCACTGCCTATCCCCCTCACTCTCACTGCCTCTCCCTCTCACACTCACTGCCCATCCCCCTCACTCTCACTGCCCATCCCCCACACTCTCACTGCCCATCCCCCTCACTCTCACTGCCCGCCCCCTCACTCTCACTGCCTATCCCCCTCAATCTCACTGCCCATCCCCCTTACTCTCACTGCCCATCCCCCTCACTCTCACTGTGTGTCACCCTCACTCTCACTGCCCATCCCCCTCATTCTCACTGTGTGTCACCCTCACTGTCTACAGCCCATCCCCCTCACACTCACTGCCCATCCCCCTCACTCTCACTGCCCGTCACCCTCACTCTCACTGTGTGTCCCCCTCATTCTCACTGCCCATCCCCCTCACACTCACTGCCCATCCCCCTCACTCTCACTGCCCATCCCCCTCACTCTCACTGCCCATCCCCCTCACACTCACTGCCCATCCCCTTCACTCTCACTGCCTATCCCCTCACTCTCACTGCCCGTCCCCCTCACTCTCACTGCCCATCCCCCTCACACTCACAGCCCATCCCCCTCACTCTCACTGTGTGTCACCCTCAAACTCACTGCCCATCCCCCTCACACTCACTGCCCATCCCCTTCACCCTCACTGCCTATCGCCCTCACACACACTGCCCATCCCCCTCACTCTCACTGCCTATCCCCCTCACTCTCACTGCCTCTCTTCCTCACTCTCGCTGCCCTTCCCCCTCACTCTCACTGCCCATCCCCCTCACTCTAACTACCCATCCGCTTCACTCTCACTGCCCATCCGTCTCACTCTCACTGCCCATCCCCCTCACTCTCACTTCCCGTCACCCTCACTCTCACTGCCCATCCCCCTCACACTCACTGCACATCCCCCTCACTCTCACTGCCCATCCCCCTCACTCTCACTGCCCATCCCCCTCACTCTCACTGCCCGTCCCCCTCACTCTCACTGTGTTTCACCCTCACTCTCACTGCCCATCCCCCTCACACTCACTGTGTGTCAACCTCACTCTCACTGCCTATCCCCCGCACACTCACTGCCCATCCCCCTCACTCTCACTGCCCGTCCCCCTCACACTCACTGCGGATCCCCCTTCTCTCTCAGTGCCTATCCCCCTGACACTCTCTGCCCATCCCCCTCACTCTCACTGCCCATCCCCCACACACTCACTGCCCATCCCCCTCACTCTCACTGCCCATCACCCTCACTCTCACTGCCCATCACCCTCACTCTCACGGCCCATCACCCTCACTCTCACTGCCCGTCACCCGCACATTCACTGCCCGCCCCCTCGCCCTCACTGCCCTTCACCCTCGCCCACACTACCCTTCACCTTCGCCCTCACTGACCGTCCCACTCACTCTCACTGACTGTCACCCTCGCCCTCACTGCCCGTCTCCCTCACTCTCACTGCCCATCCCCCTCACACTCACTGCCCATCCCCCTCACTCTCACTGCCCATCCCCCTAACTCTCATTGTGTGTCCCCATCACACTCACTGCCCATCCCCCTCACTCTCACTGCCCATCCCCCACACTCTCACTGCCCATCCCCCTCACTCTCACTGCCCGCCCCCTCACTCTCACTGCCTATCCCCCTCAATCTCACTGCCCATCCCCCTTAATCTCACTGCCCATCCCTCTCACTCTCACTGCCCGTCACCCTCACTCTCACTGCCCATCCCTCTCACTCTCAATGCCCATCCCCCTCACTGTCAATGCCCATCCCCCTCACACTCACTGCCCAACCCCCTCACTCTCACTGCCCATCCGCCTCTCTCTCACTGCCCATCCCCCTCACACTCACTGACCGTACCCCTCACCCTCACTGCCCATCGCCCTCACTCTCACTGCCCATCCCCCTCACACTCGCTGCCCGTCACCCTCACTCTCACTGACCGTCCCCCTCACTGTCACTGCCCATCACCCCCACTCTCACTGCCCATCACCCTCACTCTCACTGCCCATCCCCCTCACTCTCACTGCCCATCACCCTCACTCTCACTGCCCATCACCCTCACTCTCACTGCCCATCCCCCTCACTCTCACTGTGTGTCACCCTCACTCTCACTGCCCATCCCCCTCATTCTCACGGCCCATCCCCCTCTCTCTCACTGCCCATCCCCCTCACTCTCACTGCCCATCCCCCTCACTCTCACTGCCCATCCCCCTCACTCTCACTGCCCATCCCCCTCACTCTCACTGCACATCCCCCTCACTCTCGCTGCCCATCCCCCTCACTCTCACTGCCCATCCTCCTCACACTCGCTGCCCATCCCCCTCACTCTCACTGCCCATCCCCCTCACTCTCACTGCCCATCCCCCTCACACTCACTGCCCATCCCCCTCACTCTCACTGCCCATCCCCCTCACACTCACTGCCCATCCCCCTCACTCTCACATCCCATCCCCCTCACTCTCACTGCCCATCCCCCTCACTCTCACTTCCCATCCCCCTCACTCTCACTGCCCATCCCCCTCACTCTCGCTGCCCATCCCCCTCACTCTCACTGCCCTTCCTCCTCACTCTCACTGCCCATCCCCCTCACTCTCACTGCCCATCCCCCTCACTCTCACTTCCCATCCACCTCACTCTCACTGCACATCCCCCTCACTCTCGCTGCCCATCCCCCTCACTCTCACTGCCCAACCTTCTCACTCTCACTGCCCATCCCCCTCACACTTACTGCCCATCCCCCTCACTCTCACTGCCCATCCCCCTCACACTCACTGCCCATCCCCCTCACTCTCACTTCCCATCCCCCTCACTCTCACTGCCCGTCCCCCTCACTCTCGCTGCCCATCCCCCTCACTCTCACTGCCCATCCCCCTCTCTCTCACTGCCGATCACCCTCACACTCACTGCCCATCACCATCACTCCCACTGTCCGTCACCCTCACTCTCACTGCCCATCCCCCCTCACACTCACTGCCCATCCCCCTCACACTCACTGCCCATCCCCCTCACACTCACTGTGTGTCCTCCTCACTCTCACTGCCCGTCACCCTCACTCTCGCTGCCCATCCCCCTCACTCTTACTGCCCACCCCCATCACTCTCACTGCCCATTCCCCTCACTCTCACTGCCCATCCCCCTCACTCTCACTGCCCATCCCCCTCACTCTCACTGCCCATCCCCCTCACTCTCACTGCCCATCCCCCTCTCTCTCACTGCCCATCTCCCTCACTCTCGCTGCCCATCCCCCTCACTCTCACTGCCCATCCTCCTCACTCTCACTGCCCATCCCCCTCACTCTCACTGCCCATCACCCTCACTCTCACTGCCCATCGCCCTCACTCTCACTGCCCATCCCCCTCACTCTCACTGCCCAACCCCCTCACTCTCACTGTGTGTCACCCTCACTCTCACTGTGTGTCACCCTCACTCTCACTGCCCATCCCCCTCACACTCACTGTGTGTCACCCTCACTCTCACTGCCCATCCCCCTCACACTCACTGCCCATCCCCCTCACACTCACTGTCCATCCCCCTCACACTCACTGCCCATACCCCTCACTCTAACTGTGTGTCCCCCTCATTCTCACTGCCCATCCCCCTCACACTCACTGCCCATCCCCCTCACTCTCACTGCCCATCCCCCTCACTCTCACTGCCCATCCCCCTCACACTCACTGCCCATCCCCTTCACTCTCACTGCCCGTCCCCCTCACTCTCACCGTGTGTCACCCTCAAACTCACTGCCCATCCCCCTCACACTCACTGCCCATCCCCTTCACTCTCACTGCCTATCGCCCACACACACACTGCCCATCCCCCTCACTCTCACTGCCTATCCCCCTCACTCTCACTGCCTCTCCCCCTCACACTCACTGCCCATCCCCCTCACTCTCACTGCCCATCCCCCTCACTCTCACTGCCCGCCCCCTCACTCTCACTGCCTATCCCCCTCAATCTCACTGCCCATCCCCCTTACTCTCACTGCCCATCCCCCTCACTCTCACTGTGTGTCACCCTCACTCTCACTGCCCATCCCCCTCATTCTCACTGTGTGTCACCCTCACTGTCTACTGCCCATCCCCCTCACACTCACTGCCCATCCCCCTCACTCTCACTGCCCGTCACCCTCACTCTCACTGCCCATCCCTCTCACTCTCAATGCCCATCCCCCTCACTGTCAATGCCCATCCCCCTCACACTCACTGCCCAACCCCCTCACTCTCACTGCCCATCCCCCTCACTCTCACTGCCCATCCCGCTCACGCTCGCTGCCCGTCACCCTCATTCTCACTGACCGTACCCCTCACCCTCACTGCCCATCGCCCTCACTCTCACTGCCCATCGCCCTCACACTCGCTGCCCGTCACCCTCACTCTCACTGACCGTCCCCCTCACTGTCACTGCCCATCACCCTCACTCTCACTGCCCATCACCCTCACTCTCACTGCCCATCCCCCTCACTCTCACTGCCCATCACCCTCACTCTCACTGCCCATCACCCTCACTCTCACTGCCCATCCCCCTCACTCTCACTGTGTGTCACCCTCACTCTCACTGCCCATCCCCCTCATTCTCACGGCCCATCCCCCTCTCTCTCAATGCCCATCCCCCTCACTCTCACTGCCCATCCCCCTCACTCTCACTGCCCATCCCCCTCATTCTCACTTCCCATCCCCCTCACTCTGACTGCCCATCCCCCTCACTCTCGCTGCCCATCCCCCTCACTCTCACTGCCCATCCTCCTCACTCTCACTGCCCATCCCCCTCACTCTCACTGCCCATCCCCCTCACTCTCACTTCCCATCCACCTCACTCTCACTGCCCATCCCCCTCACTCTCGCTGCCCATCCCCCTCACTCTCACTGCCCAACCTCCTCACTCTCAATGCCCATCCCCCTCACACTTACTGCCCATCCCCCTCACTCTCACTGCCCATCCCCCTCACACTCACTGCCCATCCCCCTCACTCTCACTTCCCATCCCCCTCACTCTCACTGCCCATCCCCCTCACTCTCGCTGCCCATCCCCCTCACTCTCACTGCCCATCCCCCTCTCTCTCACTGCCCATCCCCCTCACTCTCTGCCCATCCCCCTCACTCTCACTGCCCATCCCCCTCTCTCTCTCTGCCGATCACCCTCACACTCACTGCCCATCACCCTCACTCCCACTGTCCGTCACCCTCACTCTCACTGCCCATCCCCCTCACACTCACTGCCCATCCCCCTCACACTCACTGCCCATCCCCCTCACACACACTGCCCATCCCCCTCACACTCACTGTGTGTCCTCCTCACTCTCACTGCCCGTCACCCTCACTCTCGCTGCCCATCCCCCTCACTCTTACTGCCCACCCCCCTCACTCTCACTGCCCATCCCCCTCACTCTCACTGCCCATCCCCCTCACTCTCACTGCCCATCCCCCTCACTCTCACTGCCCATCCCCCTCACTCACATTGCCCATCCCCCTCACTCTCACTGCCCATCCCCCTCACTCTCACTGCCCATCCCCCTCTCTCTCACTGCCCATCCCCCTCACACTCACTGCCCATCCCCCTCACACTCACTGTCCATCCCCCTCACACTCACTGCCCATCCCCCACACTCTCACTGCCCATCCCCCTCACTCTCACTGCCCATCCCCCTCACACTCACTGCCCGTCCCTCTCACACTCACTGTGTGTCCTCCTCACTCTCACTGCCCACCCCCCCTCACTCTCACTGCCCATCCCCCTCACTCTCACTGCCCATCCCCCTCACTCTCACTGCCCATCCCCCTCACTCTCACTGCCCATCCCCCTCACTCTCACTGCCCACCCCCCTCACTCTCACTGCCCATTCCCCTCACTCTCACTGCCCATCCCCCTCAGTCTCACTGCCCATCCCCCTCACTCTCACTGCCCATCCCCCTCAATCTCACTGCCCATCCACCTCACTCTCACTGCCCATCCCCCTCACTCTCACTGCCCATCCCCCTCACACTCACTGCCCATCCCCCTCACTCTCACTGCCCATCCCCCTCACTCTCACTGCCCAACCCCCTCACTCTCACTGTGTGTCACCCTCAAACTCACTGCCCATCCCCCTCACACTCACTGCCCATCCCCCTCACACTCACTGCCCATCCCCTTCACTCTCACTGCCCGTCCCCCTCATTCTCACTGTGTGTCACCCTCAAACTCACTGCCCATCCCCCTCACACTCACTGCCCATCCCCTTCACTCTCACTGCCTATCGCCCTCACACTCACTGCCCATCCCCCTCACTCTCACTGCCCATCCCCCACGCTCTCACTGCCCATCCCCCTCACTCTCACTGCCCATCCCCCTCACACTCACTGCCCATCCCCCTCACACTCACTGCCCATCCCCCTCACACTCACTGTGTGTCCTCCTCACTCTCACTGCCCGTCACCCTCACTCTCGCTGCCCATCCCCCTCACTCTTACTGCCCACACCCTCACTCTCACTGCCCATTCCCCTCACTCTCACTGCCCATCCCCCTCACTCTCACTGCCCATCCCCCTCACTCTCAGTGCGCATCCCCCTCACTCTCAGTGCCCATCCCCCTCACTCTCACTGCCCATCCCCCTCACTCTCACTGCCCATCCCCCTCACTCTCGCTGCCCATCCCCCTCACTCTCACTGCACAACCTCCTCACTCTCACTGCCCATCCCCCTCACACTTACTGCCCATCCCCCTCACTCTCACTGCCCATCCCCCTCACACTCACTGCCCATCCCCCTCACTCTCACTTCCCATCCCCCTCACTCTCACTGCCCATCCCCCTCACTCTCACTTCCCATCCCCCTCACTCTCACTGCCCATCCCCCTCACTCTCGCTGCCCATCCCCCTCACTCTCACTGCCCATCCCCCTCTCTCTCACTGCCCATCACCCTCACTCTCTGCCCATCCCCCTCACTCTCACTGCCCATCCCCCTCTCTCTCACTGCCGATCACCCTCACACTCACTGCCCATCACCCTCACTCCCACTGTCCGTCACCCTCACTCTCACTGCCCATCCCCCTCACACTCACTGCCCATCCCCCTCACACTCACTGCCCATCCCCCTCACACTCACTGCCCATCCCCCTCACACTCACTGTGTGTCCTCCTCACTCTCACTGCCCGTCACCCTCACTCTCGCTGCCCATCCCCCTCACTCTTACTGCCCACACCCCTCACTCTCACTGCCTATCCCCCTCACTCTCACTGCCCATCCCCCTCACTCTCACTGCCCATCCCCCTCACTCTCACTGCCCACCCCCCTCACTCTCACTGCCCATTCCCCTCAATCTCACTGCCCATCCCCCTCAGTCTCACTGCCCATCCCCGTCACTCTCACTGCCCATCCCCCTCAATCTCACTGCCCATCCCGCTCACTCTCACTGCCCATCCCCCTCACTCTCACTGCCCATCCCCCTCACACTCACTGCCCATCCCCCTAACGCTCACTTCCCATCCCCCTCAAACTCACTGCGCATCCCCCTCACTCTCACTGCCCATCCCCCTCACTCTCACTGCCCAACCCCCTCACTCTCACTGTGTGTCACCCTCACTCTCACTGTGTGTCACCCTCACTCTCACTGCCCATCCCCCTCACACTCACTGTGTGTCACCCTCACTCTCACTGCCCATCCCCCTCACACTCACTGCCCATCCCCCTCACACTCACTGTCCATCCCCCTCACACTCACTGCCCATCCCCCACACTCTCACTGCCCATCCCCCTCACTCTCACTGCCCATCCCCCTCACACTCACTGCCCATCCCCCTCACACTCACTGCCCATCCCCCTCACGCTCACTGTGTGTCCTCCTCACTCTCACTGCCCGTCACCCTCACTCTCGCTGCCCATCCCCCTCACTCTTACTGCCCACCCCCCTCACTCTCACTGCCCATTCCCCTCACTCTCACTGCCCATCCCCCTCACTCTCACTGCCCATCCCCCTCACTCTCACTGCCCATCCCCCTCACTCTCACTGCCCATCCCCCTCACTCTCACTGCCCATCCCCCTCACACTCACTGCCCATCCCCCTAACTCTCACTTCCCATCCCCCTCGCTCTCACTGCCCATCCCCCTCACTCTCACTGCCCATCCCCCTCACACTCACTGCCCATCCCCCTAACTCTCACTTCCCATCCCCCTCAAACTCACTGCGCATCCCCCTCACTCTCACTGCCCATCCCCCTCACTCTCACTGCCCAACCCCCTCACTCTCACTGTGTGTCACCCTCACTCTCACTGTGTGTCACCCTCACTCTCACTGCCCATCCCCCTCACACTCACTGTGTGTCACCCTCACTCTCACTGCCCATCCCCCTCACACTCACTGCCCATCCCCCTCACACTCACTGTCCATCCCCCTCACACTCACTGCCCATACCGCTCACTCTCACTGTGTGTCCCCCTCATTCTCACTGCCCATCCCCCTCACACTCACTGCCCATCCCCCTCACTCTCACTGCCCATCCCCCTCACTCTCACTGCCCATCCCTCTCACACTCACTGCCCATCCCCTTCACTCTCACTGCCCGTCCCCCTCACCCTCACTGTGTGTCACCCTCAAACTCACTGCCCATCCCCCTCACACTCACTGCCCATCCCCTTCACTCTCACTGCCCGTCCCCCTCACTCTCACTGTGTGTCACCCTCAAACTCACTGCCCATCCCCCTCACACTCACTGCCCATCCCCTTCACTCTCACTGCCTATCGCCCTCACACACACTGCCCATCCCCCTCACTCTCACTGCCTATCCCCCTCACTCTCACTGCCTCTCCCCCTCACACTCACTGCCCATTCCCCTCACTCTCGCTGCCCATCCCCCTCACTCTTACTGCCCACCCCCCTCACTCTCACTGCCCATCCCCCTCCCTCTCACTGCCCATCCCCCTCACTCTCACTGCCCATTCCCCTCACTCTCACTGCCCATCCCCCTCACTCTCACTGCCCATCCCCCTCACTCTCACTGCGCATCCCCCTCACACTCACTGCCCATCCCGCTAACTCTCACTTCCCATCCCCCTCAAACTCACTGCGCATCCCCCTCACTCTCACTGCCCATCCCCCTCACTCTCACTGCCCAACCCCCTCACTCTCACTGTGTGTCACCCTCACTCTCACTGTGTGTCACCCTCACTCTCACTGCCCATCCCCCTCACACTCACTGTGTGTCACCCTCACTCTCACTGCCCATCCCCCTCAAACTCACTGCCCATGCCCCTCACTCTCACTGCCCATCCCCCTCACACTCACTGCCCATCCCCCTAACTCTCACTTCCCATCCCCCTCACTCTCACTGCCCATCCCCCTCACTCTCACTGCCCATCCCCCTCACACTCACTGCCCATCCCCCTAACTCTCACTTCCCATCCCCCTAAAACTCACTGCGCATCCCCCTCACTCTCACTGCCCATCCCCCTCACTCTCACTGCCCAACCCCCTCACTCTCACTGTGTGTCACCCTCACTCTCACTGTGTGTCACCCTCACTCTCACTGCCCATCCCCCTCACACTCACTGTGTGTCACCCTCACTCTCACTGCCCATCCCCCTCACACTCACTGCCCATCCCCCTCACACTCACTGTCCATCCCCATCACACTCACTGCCCATGCCCCTCACACTCACTGTGTGTCCCCCTCATTCTCACTGCCCATCCCCCTCACACTCACTGCCCATCCCCCTCACACTCACTGCCCATCCCCTTCACTCTCACTGCCTGTCCCCCTCACTCTCACTGTGTGTCACCCTCAAACTCACTGCCCATCCCCCTCACACTCACTGCCCATCCCCCTCACACTCACTGCCCATCCCCTTCACTCTCACTGCCCGTCCCCCTCACTCTCACTGTGTGTCACCCTCAAACTCACTGCCCATCCCCCTCACACTCACTGCCCATCCCCTTCACTCTCACTGCCTATCGCCCTCACACACACTGCCCATCCCCCTCACTCTCACTGCCTATCCCCCTCACTCTCACTGCCTCTCCCCCTCACACTCACTGCCCATCCCCCTCACTCTCACTGCCCATCCCCCACACTCTCACTGCCCATCCCCCTCACTCTCACTGCCCGCCCCCTCACTCTCACTGCCTATCCCCCTCACTCTCACTGCCTCTCCCCCTCACACTCACTGCCCATCCCCCTCAAACTCACTGCCCATCCCCCTCACACTCACTGTGTGTCCTCCTCACTCTCACTGCCCGTCACCCTCACTCTCGCTGCCCATCCCCCTCATTCTTACTGCCCACCCCCCTCACTCTCACTGCCCATTCCCCTCACTCTCACTGCCCATCCCCCTCACTCTCACTGCCCATCCCCCTCACTCTCACTGCGCATCCCCCTCACTCTCACTGCCCATCCCCCTCACACTCACTGCCCATCCCCCTAACTCTGACTTCCCATCCCCCTCAAACTCACTGCGCATCCCCCTCACTCTCACTGCCCATCCCCCTCACTCTCACTGCCCAACCCCCTCACTCTCACTGTGTGTCACCCTCACTCTCACTGTGTGTCACCCTCACTCTCACTGCCCATCCCCCTCACACTCACTGTGTGTCACCCTCACTCTCACTGCCCATCCCCCTCACTCTCACTGCCCATCCCCCTCACACTCACTGCCCATCCCCCTCAGACTCACTGTCCATCCCCCTCACACTCACTGCCCATACCCCTCACTCTCACTGTGTGTCCCCCTCATTCTCACTGCCCATCCCCCTCAGACTCACTGCCCATCCCCCTCACTCTCACTGCCCATCCCCCTCACTCTCACTGCCCATCCCCCTCACACTCACTGCCCATCCCCTTCACTCTCACTGCCCGTCCCCCTCACTCTCACTGTGTGTCACCCTCAAACTCACTGCCCATCCCCCTCACACTCACTGCCCATCCCCTTCACTCTCACTGCCTATCGCCCTCACAAACACTGCCCGTCCCCCTCACTCTCACTGCCTATCCCCCTCTCTCTCACTGCCTCTCCCCCTCACACTCACTGCCCATCCCCCTCACTCTCACTGCCCATCCCCCACACTCTCACTGCCCATCCCCCTCACTCTCACTGCCCATCCCCTTCACACTCACTGCCCATCCCCCTCACACTCACTGCCCATCCTCCTCACACTCACTGTGTGTCCTCACTCTCACTGCCCGTCACCCTCACTCTCGCTGCCCATCCCCCTCACTCTTACTGCACACCCCCCTCACTCTCACTGCCCATTCCCCTCACTCTCACTGCCCATCCCCCTCACCCTCACTGCCCATCCCCCTCACTCTCACTGCCCATCCCCCTCACTCTCACTGCCCATCCCCCTCACACTCACTGCCCATCCCCCTAACTCTCACTTCCCATCCCCCTCAAACTCACTGCGCATCCCCCTCACTCTCACTGCCCATCCCCCTCACTCTCACTGCCCATCCCCCTCACTCTCACTGTGTGTCACCCTCACTCTCACTGTGTGTCACCCTCACTCTCACTGCCCACCCCCCTCACACTCACTGTGTGTCACCCTCACTCTCACTGCCCACCCCCCTCACACTCACTGTGTGTCACCCTCACTCTCACTGCCCATCCCCCTCACACTCACTGTCCATCCCCCTCACACTCACTGTCCATCCCCCTCACACTCACTGCCCATACCCCTCACTCTCACTGTGTGTCCCCCTCATTCTCACTGCCCATCCCCCTCACGCTCACTGCCCATCCCCCTCACTCTCACTGCCCATCCCCCTCACTCTCACTGCCCATCCCCCTCACACTCACTGCCCATCCCCTTCACTCTCACTGCCCGTCCCCCTCACTCTCACTGTGTGTCACCCTCAAACTCACTGCCCATCCCCCTCACACTCACTGCCCATCCCCTTCACTCTCACTGCCTATCGCCCTCACACACACTGCCCATCCCCCTCACTCTCACTGCCTATCCCCCTCACTCTCACTGCCTCTCCCCCTCACACTCACTGCCCATCCCCCTCACTCTCACTGCCCATCCCCCACACTCTCACTGCCCATCCCCCTCACTCTCACTGCCCGCCCCCTCACTCTCACTGCCTATCCCCCTCAATCTCACTGCCCATCCCCCTTACTCTCACTGCCCATCCCCCTCACTCTCACTGTGTGTCACCCTCACTCTCACTGCCCATCCCCCTCATTCTCACTGTGTGTCACCCTCACTGTCTACTGCCCATCCCCCTCACACTCACTGCCCATCCCCCTCACTCTCACTGCCCATCCCCCTCACACTCACTGCCCATCCCCCTAACTCTCACTTCCCATCCCCCTCACACTCACTGCCCATCCCCCTCACTCTCACTGCCCATCCCTCTCACTCTCAATGCCCATCCCCCTCACTGTCAATGCCCATCCCCCTCACACTCACTGCCCATCCCCCTCACTCTCACTGCCCATCCGCCTCTCTCTCACTGCCCATCACCCTCACTCTCACTGCCCATCCCCCTCACTCTCACTGCCCATCCCCCTCACACTCGCTGCCCGTCACCCTCACTGTCACTGACCGTACCCCTCACCCTCACTGCCCATCGCCCTCACTCTCACTGCCCATCGCCCTCACACTCGCTGCCCGTCACCCTCACTCTCACTGACCGTCCCCCTTAATGTCACTGCCCATCACCCTCACTCTCACTGCCCATCCCCCTCACTCTCACTGCCCATCACCCTCACTCTCACTGCCCATCACCCTCACTCTCACTGCCCATCCCCCTCACTCTCACTGTGTGTCACCCTCACTCTCACTGCCCATGCCCTTCATTCTCACGGCCCATCCCCCTCTCTCTCAATGCCCATCCCCCTCACTCTCTCTGCCCATCCCCCTCTCTTCACTGCCCATCCCACTCAATCTCACTGCCCATCCCCCTCACTCTCATTGTGTGTCCCCATCACACTCACTGCCCATCCCCCTCACTCTCACTGCCCATCCCCCACACTCTCACTGCCCATCCCCCTCACTCTCACTGCCCGCCCCCTCACTCTCACTGCCTATCCTCCTCAATCTCACTGCCAATCCCCCTTACTCTCACTGCCCATCCCCCTCACTCTCACTGTGTGTCACCCTCACTCTCACTGCCCATCCCCCTCATTCTCACTGTGTGTCACCCTCACTGTCTACTGCCCATCCCCCTCACACTCACTGCCCATCCCCCTCACTCTCACTGCCCATCCCCCTCACACTCACTGCCCATCCCCCTCACACTCACTGCCCATCCAACTCACACTCACTGTGTGTCCTCCTCACTCTCACTGCCCGTCACCCTCACTCTCGCTGCCCATCCCCCTCACTCTTACTGCCCACCCCCCTCACTCTCACTGCCCATTCCCCTCACTCTCACTGCCCATCCCCCTCACTCTCACTGCCCATCCCCCTCACTCTCACTGCCCATCCCCCTCACTCTCACTGCCCATCCCCCTCACTCTTACTGCCCATCCCCCTCACACTCACTGCCCATCCCCCTCACTCTCACTGCCCATCCCCCTCACTCTCACTGCCCATCCCCCTCTCTCTCACTGCCCATCCCCCTCACTCTCACTGCCTATCCCCCTCACTCTCACTGCCCATCCCCCTCACTCTCACTGCCCATCCCCCTCAAACTCACTGCCCATCCCCGTAACTCTCACTTCCCATCCCCCTCAAACTCACTGCGCATCCCCCTCACTCTCACTGCCCATCCCCCTCACTCTCACTGCCCAACCCCCTCACTCTCACTGTGTGTCACCCTCACTCTCACTGTGTGTCACCCTCACTCTCACTGTGTGTCACCCTCACTCTCACTGCCCATCCCCCTCACACTCACTGTGTGTCACCCTCACTCTCACTGCCCATCCCCCTCACACTCACTGCCCATCCCCCTCACACTCACTGTCCATCCCACTCACACTCACTGCCCATACCCCTCACTCTCACTGTGTGTCCCCCTCATTCTCACTGCCCATCACCCTCACACTCACTGCCCATCCCCCTCACTCTCACTGCCCATCCCCCTCACTCTCACTGCCCATCCCCTTCACTCTCACTGCCTATCGCCCTCACACACACTGCCTCTCCCCCTCACACTCACTGCCCATCCCCCTCACTCTCACTGCCCATCCCCCACACTCTCACTGCCCATCCCCCTCACTCTCACTGTGTGTCACCCTCAAACTCACTGCCCATCCCCCTCACACTCACTGCCCATCCCCTTCACTCTCACTGCCTATCGCCCTCACACACACTGCCCATCCCCCTCACTCTCACTGCCCATCCCCCTCACTCTCACTGCCCATCCCCCTCACTCTCACTGCCCATCCCCCTCACTCTCACTGCACATCCCCCTCACTCTCGCTGCCCATCCCCCTCACTCTCACTGCCCATCCTCCTCACTCTCACTGCCCATCCCCCTCACACTCACTGCCCATCCCCCTCACTCTCACTGCCCATCCCCCTCACACTCACTGCCCATCCCCCTAACTCTCACTTCCCATCCCCCTCATACTCACTGCGCATCCCCCTCACTCTCACTGCCCATCCCCCTCACTCTCAATGCCCAACCCCCTCACTCTCACTGTGTGTCACCCTCACTCTCACTGTGTGTCACCCTCACTCTCACTGCCCATCCCCCTCACACTCACTGTGTGTCACCCTCACTCTCACTGCCCATCCCCCTCACACTCACTGCCCATCCCCCTCACACTCACTGTCCATCCCCCTCACACTCACTGCCCATACCCCTCACTCTCACTGTGTGTCCCCCTCATTCTCACTGCCCATCCCCCTCACACTCACTGCCCATCCCCCTCACTCTCACTGCCCATCCCCCTCACTCTCACTGCCCATCCCCCTCACACTCACTGCCCATCCCCTTCACTCTCACTGCCCGTCCCCCTCACTCTCACTGTGTGTCACCCTCAAACTCACTGTCCATCCCCCTCACACTCACTGCCCATCCCCTTCACTCTCACTGCCTATCGCCCTCACACACACTGCCCATCCCCCTCACTCTCACTGCCTATCCCCCTCACTCTCACTGCCTCTCCCCCTCACTCTCACTGCCCATCCCCCTCACACTCACTGCCCATCCCCCTCACACTCACTGCCCATCCCCCTCACACTCACTGTGTGTCCTCCTCACTCTCACTGCCCGTCACCCTCACTCTCGCTGCCCATCCCCCTCACTCTTACTGCCCACCCCCCTCACTCTCACTGCCCATTCCCCTCACTCTCACTGCCCATCCCCCTCACTCTCACTGCCCATCCCCCTCACTCTCACTGCCCATCCCCCTCACTCTCACTGCCCATCCCTCTCACTCTCACTGCCCATCCCCCTCACACTCACTGCCCATCACCCTAACTCTCACTTCCCATCCCCCTCAAACTCACTGCGCATCCCCCTCACTCTCACTGCCCATCCCCCTCACTCTCACTGCCCAACCCCCTCACTCTCACTGTGTGTCACCCTCACTCTCACTGTGTGTCACCCTCACTCTCACTGCCCATCCACCTCACACTCACTGTGTGTCACCCTCACTCTCACTGCCCATCCCCCTCACACTCACTGCCCATCCCCCTCACACTCACTGTCCATCCCACTCACACTCACTGCCCATACCCCTCACTCTCACTGTGTGTCCCCCTCATTCTCACTGCCCATCACACTCACACTCACTGCCCATCCCCCTCACTCTCACTGCCCATCCCCCTCACTCTCACTGCCCATCCCCTTCACTCTCACTGCCTATCGCCCTCACACACACTGCCCATCCCCCTCACTCTCACTGCCTATCCCCCTCACTCTCACTGCCTCTCCCCCTCACACTCACTGCCCATCCCCCTCACTCTCACTGCCCATCCCCCACACTCTCACTGCCCATCCCCCTCACTCTCACTGTGTGTCACCCTCAAACTCACTGCCCATCCCCCTCACACTCACTGCCCATCCCCTTCACTCTCACTGCCTATCGCCCTCACACACACTGCCCATCCCCCTCACTCTCACTGCCTATCCCCCTCACTCTCACTGCCTCTCCCCCTCACACTCACTGCCCATCACCCTCACTCTCACTGCCCATCCCCCTCACTCTCACTGCCCGCCCGCTCACTCTCACTGCCTATCCCCCTCAATCTCACTGCCCATCCCCCTTACTCTCACTGCCCATCCCCCTCACTCTCACTGTGTGTCACCCTCACTCTCACTGCCCATCCCCCTCATTCTCACTGTGTGTCACCCTCACTCTCACTGTCCATCCCTCTCACTCTCAATGCCCATCCGCCTCTCTCTCACTGCCCATCACCCTCACTCTCACTGCCCATCCCCCTCACTCTCACTGCCAATCCCCCTCACACTCGCTGCCCGTCACCCTCACTCTCACTGACCGTACCCCTCACTCTCACTGCCCATCGTCCTCACTCTCACTGCCCATCGCCCTCACACTCGCTGCCCGTCACCCTTACTCTCACTGCTCATCCCCCTCACTCTCACTGCCCATCACCCTCACTCTCACTGCCCATCACCCTCACTCTCACTGCCCATCCCCCTCACTCTCACTGTGTGTCACCCTCACTCTCACGGCCCATGCCCCTCATTCTCACGGCCCATCCCCCTCTCTCTCAATGCCCATCCCCCTCACTCTCTCTGCCCATCCCCCTCTCTTCACTGCCCATCCCCCTCAGTCTCACTGCCCATCCCCCTCACTCTCACTGCCCATCGCCCTCACTCTCGCTGCCCATCCCGCTCAGACTCACTGCCCATCCCCCTCACTCTCACTGCCCATCCCCCTCACTCTCACTGCCCATCCCCCTCACTCTCACTGCCTATCCCCCTCACTCTCACTGCCCATCCCCCTCACTCTCACTGCAAATCCCCCTCACTCTCGCTGCCCATCCCCCTCACTCTCACTGCCCATCCTCCTCACTCTCACTGCCCATCCCCCTCACACTCACTGCCCATCCCCCTCACTCTCACTGCCCATCCCCCTCACACTCACTGCCCATCCCCCTCACTCTCACATCCCATCCCCCTGACTCTCACTGCCCATCCCCCTCACTCTCACTTCCCATCCCCCTCACTCTCACTGCCCATCCCCCTCACTCTCGCTGCCCATCCCCCTCACTCTCACTGCCCATCCTCCTCACTCTCCCTGCCCATCCCCCTCACTCTCACTGCCCATCCCCCTCACTCTCACTTCCCATCCACCTCACTCTCACTGCCCATCCCCCTCACTCTCGCTGCCCATCCCCCTCACTCTCACTGCCCAACCTCCTCACTCTCACTGCCCATCCCCCTCACACTCACTGCCCATCCCCCTCACTCTCACTGCCCATCCCCCTCACACTCACTGCCCATCCCCCTCAATCTCACCTCCCATCCCCCTCACTCTCACTGCCCATCCCCCTCACTCTCACTGCCCATCCCCCTCACTCTCACTGCCCATCCCCCTCTCTCTCACTGCCCATCCCCCTCACACTCACTGCCCATCCCCCTCACACTCACTGCCTATCCCCCTCACACTCACTGCCCATCCCCCTCACTCCCACTGCCCATCCCCCTCACACTCACTGCCCATCCCCCTCACACTCACTGCCCATCCCCCTCACACTCACTGCCTATCCCCCTCACACTCACTGTGTGTCCTCCTCACTCTCGCTGCCCGTCACCCTCACTCTCGCTGCCCATCCCCCTCACTCTCACTGCCCACCCCCCTCACTCTCACTGCCCATTCCCCTCACTCTCACTGCCCATCCCCCTCACTCTCACTGCCCATCCCCCTCACTCTCACTGCCCATCCCCCTCACTCTCACTGCCCATCCCCCTCACTCTCACTGCCCATCCCCCTCACACTCACTGCCCATCCCCCTAACTCTCACTTCCCATCCCCCTCATACTCACTGCGCATCCCCCTCACTCTCACTGCCCATCCCCCTCACTCTCACTGCCCAACCCCCTCACTCTCACTGTGTGTCACCCTCACTCTCACTGTGTGTCACCCTCACTCTCACTGCCCATCCCCCTCACACTCACTGTGTGTCACCCTCACTCTCACTGCCCATCCCCCTCACACTCACTGCCCATCCCCCTCACACTTACTGTCCATCCCCCTCACACTCACTGCCCATACCCCTCACTCTCACTGTGTGTCCCCCTCATTCTCACTGCCCATCCCCCTCACACTCACTGCCCATCCCCCTCACTCTCACTGCCCATCCCCCTCACTCTCACTGCCCATTCCCCTCACACTCACTGCCCATCCCCTTCACTCTCACTGCCCGTCCCCCTCACTCTCACTGTGTGTCACCCTCAAACTCACTGCCCATCCCCCTCACACTCACTGCCCATCCCCTTCACTCTCACTGCCTATCGCCCTCACACACACTGCCCATCCCCCTCACTCTCACTGCCTATCCCCCTCACTCTCACTGCCTCTCCCCCTCACACTCACTGCCCATCCCCCTCACTCTCACTGCCCATCCCCCACACACTCACTGCCCATCCCCCTCACTCTCACTGCCCATCCCCCTCACACTCACTGCCCATCCCCCTCACACTCACTGCCCATCCCCCTCACACTCACTGTGTGTCCTCCTCACTCTCACTGCCCGTCACCCTCACTCTCGCTGCCCATCCCCCTCACTCTTACTGCCCATCCCCCTCACTCTCACTGCCCATCCCCCTCACTCTCACTGCCCATCCCCCTCACTCTCACTGCCCATCCCCCTCACTCTCACTGCCCATCCCCTTCACTCTCACTGCCTATCGCCCTCACACACACTGCCCATCCCCCTCACTCTCACTGCCTATCCCCCTCACTCTCACTGCCTCTCCCCCTCACACTCACTGCCCATCCCCCTCACTCTCACTGCCCATCCCCCACACTCTCACTGCCCTTCCCCCTCACTCTCACTGTGTGTCACCCTCAAACTCACTGCCCATCCCCCTCACACTCACTGCCCATCCCCTTCACTCTCACTGCCTATCGCCCTCACACACACTGCCCATCCCCCTCACTCTCACTGCCTATCCCCCTCACTCTCACTGCCTCTCCCCCTCACACTCACTGCCCATCCCCCTCACTCTCACTGCCCATCCCCCACACTCTCACTGCCCATCCCCCTCACTCTCACTGCCCGCCTGCTCACTCTCACTGCCTATCCCCCTCAATCTCACTGCCCATCCCCCTTACTCTCACTGCCCATCCCCCTCACTCTCACTGTGTGTCACCCTCACTCTCACTGCCCATCCCCCTCATTCTCACTGTGTGTCACCCTCACTCTCACTGTCCATCCCTCTCACTCTCAATGCCCATCCGCCTCTCTCTCACTGCCCATCACCCTCACTCTCACTGCCCATCCCCCTACTCTCACTGCCCATCCCCCTCACACTCGCTGCCCGTCACCCTCACTCTCACTGACCGTACCCCTCACTCTCACTGCCCATCGTCCTCACTCTCACTGCCCATCGCCCTCACACTCGCTGCCCGTCACCCTCACTCTCACTGACCGTCCCCCTTACTGTCACTGCCCATCACCCTCACTCTCACTGCCCATCACCCTTACTCTCACTGCCCATCCCCCTCACTCTCACTGCCCATCACCCTCACTCTCACTGCCCATCACCCTCACTCTCACTGCCCATCCCCCTCACTCTCACTGTGTGTCACCCTCACTCTCACTGCCCATGCCCCTCATTCTCACGGCCCATCCCCCTCTCTCTCAATGCCCATCCCCCTCACTCTCTCTGCCCATCCCCCTCTCTTCACTGCCCATCCCCCTCACTCTCACTGCCCATCCCCCTCACTCTCACTGCCCATCCCCCTCACTCTCAATGCCCATCCCCCTCTCTCTCACTGCCCATCTCCCTCACTCTCACTGCCCATCCCCCTCACTCTCACTGCCCATCCCACTCACACTCACTGCCCATCCCCCTCACTCTCACTGCCCATCCCCCTCACACTCACTGCCCATCCCCCTAACTCTCACTTCCCATCCCCCTCAAACTCACTGCCCATCCCCCTCACTCTCACTGCCCATCCCCCTCACTCTCACGGCCCAACCCCCTCACTCTCCCTGTGTGTCACCCTTACTCTCACTGTGTGTCACCCTCACTCTCACTGCCCATCCCCCTCACACTCACTGTGTGTCACCTCACTCTCACTGCCCATCCCCCTCACACTCACTGCCCATCCCCCTCACACTCACTGTCCATCCCCCTCACACTCACTGCCCATACCCCTCACTCTCACTGCCCATCCCCCTCTCTCTCACTGCCCATCTCCCTCTCTCTCACTGCCCATCTCCCTCACTCTCACTGCCCATCCCCCTCACTCTCACTGTGTGTCACCCTCACTCTCACTGCCCATCCCCCTCACACTCACTGCCCATCCCCCTCACTCTCAGTGCCCGTCACCCTCACTCAGTGCCCATCCCTCTCACTCTCAATGCCCATCCCCCTCACTGTCAATGCCCATCCCCCTCACACTCTATGCCCAACCCCCTCACTCTCACTGCCCATCCGCCTCTCTCTCACTGCCCATCACCCTCACTCTCACTGCCCATCCCCCTCACTCTCACTGCCCATCCCCCTCACACTCGCTGCCCGTCACCCTCACTCTCACTGACCGTACCCCTCACCCTCACTGCCCATCGCCCTCACTCTCACTGCCCATCGCCCTCACACTCGCTGCCCGTCACCCTCACTCTCACTGACCGTCCCCCTCACTGTCACTGCCCATCACCCCCACTCTCACTGCCCATCACCCTCACTCTCACTGCCCATCCCCCTCACTCTCACTGCCCATCCACCTCACTCTCTGCCCATCCCCCTCACTCTCACTGCCCATCCCCCTCTCTCTCACTGCCGATCACCCTCACACTCACTGCACATCCCCCTCACTCCCACTGTCCATCACCCTCACTCTCACTGCCCATCCCCCTCACAGTCACTGCCCATCCCCCTCACACTCACTGCCCATCCCCCTCACACTCACTGTGTGTCCTCCTCACTCTCACTGCCCGTCACCCTCACTCTCGCTGCCCATCCCCCTCACTCTTACTGCCCACCCCCCTCACTCTCACTGCCCATTCCCCTCACTCTCACTGCCCATCCCCGAAACTCTCACTGCCCATCCCCCTCACTCTCACTGCCCATCCCCCTCACTCTCACTGCCCATCCCCCTCACTCTCACTGCCCTTCCCACTCACACTCACTGCCCATCCCCCTCACTCTCACTGCCCATCCCCCTCACACTCACTGCCCATCCCCCTCTCTCTCACTGCCCATCCCCCTCACTCTCACTGCCCATCCCCCTCAATCTCACTGCCCATCCCACTCACACTCACTGCCCATCCCTCTCACTCTCACTGCCCATCCCCCTCACACTCACTGCCCATCCCCCTAACTCTCACTTCCCATCCCTCTCAAACTCACTGCCCATCCTCCTCACTCTCACTGCCCATCCGCCTCACTCTCACTGTGTGTCACCCTCACTCTCACTGTGTGTCACCCTCACTCTGACTGCCCATCCCCCTCACACTCACTGTGTGTCACCCTCACTCTCACTGCCCATCCCCCTCACACTCACTGCCCATCCCCCTCACTCTCACTGTGTGTCACCCTCACACTCACTGCCCATCCCCCTCACTCTCACTGCCCATCCCCCTCTCTCTCACTGCCCATCCCCCTCACTCTCACTGCCCATCCCCGTCATACTCACTGTTTGTCACCCTCACACTCACTGCCCATCCCCCTCACTCTCACTGCCCATCCCCGTCATACTCACTGTTTGTCACCCTCACACTCACTGCCCATCCACCTCACTCTCACTGCCCACCCTCCTCACTCTCACTGCCCATTCCCCTCACTCTCACTGCCCATCCCCCTCACTCTCACTTCCCATCCCCCTCACTCTCACTGCCCATCACCCTCACTCTCACTGCCCATCCCCCTCACTCTCACTGCCCATCCCCCTCACACTCGCTGCCCGTCACCCTCACTCTCACTGACCGTAACCCTCACCCTCAATGCCCATCGCCCTCACTCTCACTGCCCATCGCCCTCACACTCCCTGCCCGTCACCCTCACTCTCACTGACCGTCCCCCTCACTGTCACTGCCCATCACCCTCACTCTCACTGCCCATCACCCTCACTCTCACTGCCCATCCCCCTCACTCTCACTGCCCATCACCCTCACTCTCACTGCCCATCACCCTCACTCTCACTGCCCATCCCCCTCACTCTCACTGCCCATCCCCCTCACTCTCTGCCCATCCCCCTCACTCTCACTGCCCATCCCCCTCTCTCTCACTGCCGATCACCCTCACACTCACTGCACATCCCCCTCACTCTCACTGCCCATCCCCCTCACACTCGCTGCCCGTCACCCTCACTCTCACTGACCGTACCCCTCACCCTCACTGCCCATCGCCCTCACTCTCACTGCCCATCGCCCTCACACTCGCTGCCCGTCACCCTCACTCTCACAGACCGTCCCCCTCACTGTCACTGCCCATCACCCCCACTCTCACTGCCCATCACCCTCACTCTCACTGCCCATCCCCCTCACTCTCACTGCCCATCCACCTCACTCTCTGCCCATCCCCCTCACTCTCACTGCCCATCCCCCTCTCTCTCACTGCCGATCACCCTCACACTCACTGCACATCCCCCTCACTCCCACTGTCCATCACCCTCACTCTCACTGCCCATCCCCCTCACAGTCACTGCCCATCCCCCTCACACTCACTGCCCATCCCCCTCACACTCACTGTGTGTCCTCCTCACTCTCACTGCCCGTCACCCTCACTCTCGCTGCCCATCCCCCTCACTCTTACTGCCCACCCCCCTCACTCTCACTGCCCATTCCCCTCACTCTCACTGCCCATCCCCGAAACTCTCACTGCCCATCCCCCTCACTCTCACTGCCCATCCCCCTCACTCTCACTGCCCATCCCCCTCACTCTCACTGCCCTTCCCACTCACACTCACTGCCCATCCCCCTCACTCTCACTGCCCATCCCCCTCACACTCACTGCCCATCCCCCTCTCTCTCACTGCCCATCCCCCTCACTCTCACTGCCCATCCCCCTCAATCTCACTGCCCATCCCACTCACACTCACTGCCCATCCCTCTCACTCTCACTGCCCATCCCCCTCACACTCACTGCCCATCCCCCTAACTCTCACTTCCCATCCCTCTCAAACTCACTGCCCATCCTCCTCACTCTCACTGCCCATCCCCCTCACTCTCACTGTGTGTCACCCTCACTCTCACTGTGTGTCACCCTCACTCTGACTGCCCATCCCCCTCACACTCACTGTGTGTCACCCTCACTCTCACTGCCCATCCCCCTCACACTCACTGCCCATCCCCCTCACTCTCACTGTGTGTCACCCTCACACTCACTGCCCATCCCCCTCACTCTCACTGCCCATCCCCCTCTCTCTCACTGCCCATCCCCCTCACTCTCACTGCCCATCCCCGTCATACTCACTGTTTGTCACCCTCACACTCACTGCCCATCCCCCTCACTCTCACTGCCCATCCCCGTCATACTCACTGTTTGTCACCCTCACACTCACTGCCCATCCACCTCACTCTCACTGCCCACCCTCCTCACTCTCACTGCCCATTCCCCTCACTCTCACTGCCCATCCCCCTCACTCTCACTTCCCATCCCCCTCACTCTCACTGCCCATCACCCTCACTCTCACTGCCCATCCCCCTCACTCTCACTGCCCATCCCCCTCACACTCGCTGCCCGTCACCCTCACTCTCACTGACCGTAACCCTCACCCTCAATGCCCATCGCCCTCACTCTCACTGCCCATCGCCCTCACACTCCCTGCCCGTCACCCTCACTCTCACTGACCGTCCCCCTCACTGTCACTGCCCATCACCCTCACTCTCACTGCCCATCACCCTCACTCTCACTGCCCATCCCCCTCACTCTCACTGCCCATCACCCTCACTCTCACTGCCCATCACCCTCACTCTCACTGCCCATCCCCCTCACTCTCACTGCCCATCCCCCTCACTCTCTGCCCATCCCCCTCACTCTCACTGCCCATCCCCCTCTCTCTCACTGCCGATCACCCTCACACTCACTGCACATCCCCCTCACTCTCACTGCCCATCCCCCTCACACTCGCTGCCCGTCACCCTCACTCTCACTGACCGTACCCCTCACCCTCACTGCCCATCGCCCTCACTCTCACTGCCCATCGCCCTCACACTCGCTGCCCGTCACCCTCACTCTCACAGACCGTCCCCCTCACTGTCACTGCCCATCACCCCCACTCTCACTGCCCATCACCCTCACTCTCACTGCCCATCCCCCTCACTCTCACTGCCCATCCACCTCACTCTCTGCCCATCCCCCTCACTCTCACTGCCCATCCCCCTCTCTCTCACTGCCGATCACCCTCACACTCACTGCACATCCCCCTCACTCCCACTGTCCATCACCCTCACTCTCACTGCCCATCCCCCTCACAGTCACTGCCCATCCCCCTCACACTCACTGCCCATCCCCCTCACACTCACTGTGTGTCCTCCTCACTCTCACTGCCCGTCACCCTCACTCTCGCTGCCCATCCCCCTCACTCTTACTGCCCACCCCCCTCACTCTCACTGCTCATTCCCCTCACTCTCACTGCCCATCCCCGAAACTCTCACTGCCCATCCCCCTCACTCTCACTGCCCATCCCCCTCACTCTCACTGCCCATCCCCCTCACTCTCACTGCCCTTCCCACTCACACTCACTGCCCATCCCCCTCACTCTCACTGCCCATCCCCCTCACACTCACTGCCCATCCCCCTCTCTCTCACTGCCCATCCCCCTCACTCTCACTGCCCATCCCCCTCAATCTCACTGCCCATCCCACTCACACTCACTGCCCATCCCTCTCACTCTCACTGCCCATCCCCCTCACACTCACTGCCCATCCCCCTAACTCTCACTTCCCATCCCTCTCAAACTCACTGCCCATCCTCCTCACTCTCACTGCCCATCCCCCTCACTCTCACTGTGTGTCACCCTCACTCTCACTGTGTGTCACCCTCACTCTCACTGCCCATCCCCCTCACACTCACTGTGTGTCACCCTCACTCTCACTGCCCATCCCCCTCACACTCACTGCCCATCCCCCTCACTCTCACTGTGTGTCACCCTCACACTCACTGCCCATCCCCCTCACTCTCACTGCCCATCCCCCTCTCTCTCACTGCCCATCCCCCTCACTCTCACTGCCCATCCCCGTCATACTCACTGTTTGTCACCCTCACACTCACTGCCCATCCCCCTCACTCTCACTGCCCATCCCCGTCATACTCACTGTTTGTCACCCTCACACTCACTGCCCATCCACCTCACTCTCACTGCCCACCCTCCTCACTCTCACTGCCCATTCCCCTCACTCTCACTGCCCATCCCCCTCACTCTCACTTCCCATCCCCCTCACTCTCACTGCCCATCACCCTCACTCTCACTGCCCATCCCCCTCACTCTCACTGCCCATCCCCCTCACACTCGCTGCCCGTCACCCTCACTCTCACTGACCGTAACCCTCACCCTCAATGCCCATCGCCCTCACTCTCACTGCCCATCGCCCTCACACTCCCTGCCCGTCACCCTCACTCTCACTGACCGTCCCCCTCACTGTCACTGCCCATCACCCTCACTCTCACTGCCCATCACCCTCACTCTCACTGCCCATCCCCCTCACTCTCACTGCCCATCACCCTCACTCTCACTGCCCATCACCCTCACTCTCACTGCCCATCCCCCTCACTCTCACTGCCCATCCCCCTCACTCTCTGCCCATCCCCCTCACTCTCACTGCCCATCCCCCTCTCTCTCACTGCCGATCACCCTCACACTCACTGCACATCCCCCTCTCTCCCACTGTCCGTCACCCTCACTCTCACTGCCCATCCCCCTCACACTCACTGCCCATCCCCCTCACACTCACTGTGTGTCCTCCTCACTCTCACTGCCCGTCACCCTCCCTCTCGCTGCCCATCCCCCTCACTCTTACTGCCCACCCCCCTCACTCTCACTGCCCATTCCCCTCACTCTCACTGCTCATCCCCCTCACTCTCACTGCCCATCCCCCTCACTCTCACTGCCCATCCCCCTCACTCTCACTGCCCATCCCCCCTCACTCTCACTGCCCATCCCCCTCTCTCTCACTGCCCATCCCCCTCACTCTCACTGCCCATCCCCCTCACTCTCACTGCCCATCCCACTCACACTCACTGCCCATCCCCCTCACTCTCACTGCCCATCCCCCTCACACTCACTGCCCATCCCCCTAACTCTCACTTCCCATCCCTCTCAAACTCACTGCCCGTCACCCTCACTCTCACTTCCCATCCCCCTCACTCTCACTGCCCATCCCCCTCACTCTCACTGCCCATCCCCCTCACTCTCACTGCCCAACCCCCTCACTCTCACTGTGTGTCACCCTCACTCTCACTGTGTGTCACCCTCATTCTCACTGCCCATTCCCCTCACACTCACTGTGTGTCACCCTCACTCTCACTGCCCATCCCCCTCACACTCACTGCCCATCCCCGTCATACTCACTGTTTGTCACCCTCACTCTCACTGCCCATCCCCCTCACACTCACTGCCCAACCCCCTCACTCTCACTGCCCATCCCCCTCACTCTCACTGTGTGTCACCCTCACACTCACTGCCCATCCCCCTCACATTCACTGCCCATCCCCCTCACTCTCACTGCCCATCCCCCCTCTCTCTCACTGCCCATCCACCTCACTCTCACTGCCCACCCTCCTCACTCTCACTGCCCATCCCCCTCACTCTCACTGCCCAACCTCCTCACTCTCACTGCCCATCCCCCTCTCTCTCACTGCCCATCCCCTATCTCTCACTGCCCATTCCCCTTACACTCACTGTGTGTCACCCTCACACTCACTGCCCATTTCCCTCAGACTGACTGCCCATCCCACTCACACTCACTGTGTCTCACCCACACTCTCACTGCCCATCCCCCTCACACTCGCTGCCCATCCCCCTCACACTCACTGCCTATCCCCCTCACTCTCACAGCCCATCCGCTTCTGTCTCACTGCCCGTCCCCCTCACTCTCACTGCCCATCCCCCTCACTCTCACTGCCTATCCCCCTCACTCTCACTGCCCATCCCCCTCACTCTCACTGCCCATCCCCCTCACACTCACTGCCCATCCCACTCACTCTCACATCCCATCCCCCTCACTCTCACTGCCCATCCCCCTCACTCTCACTTCCCATCCCCCTCACTCTCACTGCCCATCCCCCTCACTCTCACTGTGTGTCACCCTCACTCTCACTGCCCATGCCCCTCATTCTCACGGCCCATCCCCCTCTCTCTCAATGCCCATCCCCCTCACTCTCTCTGCCCATCCCCCTCTCTTCACTGCCCATCCCCCTCACTCTCACTGCCCATCCCCCTCACTCTCACTGCCCATCCCCCTCACTCTCAATGCCCATCCCCCTCTCTCTCACTGCCCATCTCCCTCACTCTCACTGCCCATCCCCCTCACTCTCACTGCCCATCCCACTCACACTCACTGCCCATCCCCCTCACTCTCACTGCCCATCCCCCTCACACTCACTGCCCATCCCCCTAACTCTCACTTCCCATCACCCTCAAACTCACTGCGCATCCCCCTCACTCTCACTGCCCATCCCCCTCACTCTCACGGACCAACCCCCTCACTCTCCCTGTGTGTCACCCTTACTCTCACTGTGTGTCACCCTCACTCTCACTGCCCATCCCCCTCACACTCACTGTGTGTCACCTCACTCTCACTGCCCATCCCCCTCACACTCACTGCCCATCCCCCTCACACTCACTGTCCATCCCCCTCACACTCACTGCCCATACCCCTCACTCTCACTGCCCATCCCCCTCTCTCTCACTGCCCATCCCCCTCTCTCTCACTGCCCATCTCCCTCTCTCTCACTGCCCATCTCCCTCACTCTCACTGCCCATCCCCCTCACTCTCACTGTGTGTCACCCTCACTCTCACTGCCCATCCCCCTCACACTCACTGCCCATCCCCCTCACTCTCACTGCCCGTCACCCTCACTCAGTGCCCATCCCTCTCACTCTCAATGCCCATCCCCCTCACTGTCAATGCCCATCCCCCTGACACTCTATGCCCAACCCCCTCACTCTCACTGCCCATCCGCCTCTCTCTCACTGCCCATCACCCTCACTCTCACTGCCCATCCCCCTCACTCTCACTGCCCATCCCCCTCACACTCGCTGCCCGTCACCCTCACTCTCACTGACCGTACCCCTCACCCTCACTGCCCATCGCCCTCACTCTCACTGCCCATCGCCCTCACACTCGCTGCCCGTCACCCTCACTCTCACTGACCGTCCCCCTCACTGTCACTGCCCATCACCCCCACTCTCACTGCCCATCACCCTCACTCTCACTGCCCATCCCCCTCACTCTCACTGCCCATCCACCTCACTCTCTGCCCATCCCCCTCACTCTCACTGCCCATCCCCCTCTCTCTCACTGCCGATCACCCTCACACTCACTGCACATCCCCCTCACTCCCACTGTCCATCACCCTCACTCTCACTGCCCATCCCCCTCACAGTCACTGCCCATCCCCCTCACACTCACTGCCCATCCCCCTCACACTCACTGTGTGTCCTCCTCACTCTCACTGCCCGTCACCCTCACTCTCGCTGCCCATCCCCCTCACTCTTACTGCCCACCCCCCTCACTCTCACTGCCCATTCCCCTCACTCTCACTGCCCATCCCCGAAACTCTCACTGCCCATCCCCCTCACTCTCACTGCCCATCCCCCCTCACTCTCACTGCCCATCCCCCTCACTCTCACTGCCCTTCCCACTCACACTCACTGCCCATCCCCCTCACTCTCACTGCCCATCCCCCTCACACTCACTGCCCATCCCCCTCTCTCTCACTGCCCATCCCCCTCACTCTCACTGCCCATCCCCCTCAATCTCACTGCCCATCCCACTCACACTCACTGCCCATCCCTCTCACTCTCACTGCCCATCCCCCTCACACTCACTGCCCATCCCCCCTAACTCTCACTTCCCATCCCTCTCAAACTCACTGCCCATCCTCCTCACTCTCACTGCCCATCCCCCCTCACTCTCACTGTGTGTCACCCTCACTCTCACTGTGTGTCACCCTCACTCTCACTGCCCATCCCCCTCACACTCACTGTGTGTCACCCTCACTCTCACTGCCCATCCCCCTCACACTCACTGCCCATCCCCCTCACTCTCACTGTGTGTCACCCTCACACTCACTGCCCATCCCCCTCACTCTCACTGCCCATCCCCCTCTCTCTCACTGCCCATCCCCCTCACTCTCACTGCCCATCCCCGTCATACTCACTGTTTGTCACCCTCACACTCACTGCCCATCCCCCTCACTCTCACTGCCCATCCCCGTCATACTCACTGTTTGTCACCCTCACACTCACTGCCCATCCACCTCACTCTCACTGCCCACCCTCCTCACTCTCACTGCCCATTCCCCTCACTCTCACTGCCCATCCCCCTCACTCTCACTTCCCATCCCCCTCACTCTCACTGCCCATCACCCTCACTCTCACTGCCCATCCCCCTCACTCTCACTGCCCATCCCCCTCACACTCGCTGCCCGTCACCCTCACTCTCACTGACCGTACCCCTCACCCTCACTGCCCATCGCCCTCACTCTCACTGCCCATCGCCCTCACACTCCCTGCCCGTCACCCTCACTCTCACTGACCGTCCCCCTCACTGTCACTGCCCATCACCCTCACTCTCACTGCCCATCACCCTCACTCTCACTGCCCATCCCCCTCACTCTCACTGCCCATCACCCTCACTCTCACTGCCCATCACCCTCACTCTCACTGCCCATCCCCCTCACTCTCACTGCCCATCCCCCTCACTCTCTGCCCATCCCCCTCACTCTCACTGCCCATCCCCCTCTCTCTCACTGCCGATCACCCTCACACTCACTGCACATCCCCCTCACTCCCACTGTCCGTCACCCTCACTCTCACTGCCCATCCCCCTCACACTCACTGCCCATCCCCCTCACACTCACTGTGTGTCCTCCTCACTCTCACTGCCCGTCACCCTCCCTCTCGCTGCCCATCCCCCTCACTCTTACTGCCCACCCCCCTCACTCTCACTGCCCATTCCCCTCACTCTCACTGCTCATCCCCCTCACTCTCACTGCCCATCCCCCTCACTCTCACTGCCCATCCCCCTCACTCTCACTGCCCATCCCCCTCACTCTCACTGCCCATCCCCCTCTCTCTCACTGCCCATCCCCCTCACTCTCACTGCCCATCCCCCTCACTCTCACTGCCCATCCCACTCACACTCACTGCCCATCCCCCTCACTCTCACTGCCCATCCCCCTCACACTCACTGCCCATCCCCCTAACTCTCACTTCCCATCCCTCTCAAACTCACTGCCCGTCACCCTCACTCTCACTTCCCATCCCCCTCACTCTCACTGCCCATCCCCCTCACTCTCACTGCCCATCCCCCTCACTCTCACTGCCCAACCCCCTCACTCTCACTGTGTGTCACCCTCACTCTCACTGTGTATCACCCTCATTCTCACTGCCCATTCCCCTCACACTCACAGTGTGTCACCCTCACTCTCACTGCCCATCCCCCTCACACTCACTGCCCATCCCCGTCATACTCACTGTTTGTCACCCTCACTCTCACTGCCCATCCCCCTCACACTCACTGCCCAACCCCCTCACTCTCACTGCCCATCCCCCTCACTCTCACTGTGTGTCACCCTCACACTCACTGCCCATCCCCCTCACATTCACTGCCCATCCCCCTCACTCTCACTGCCCATCCCCCTCTCTCTCACTGCCCATCCACCTCACTCTCACTGCCCACCCTCCTCACTCTCACTGCCCATCCCCCTCACTCTCACTGCCCAACCTCCTCACTCTCACTGCCCATCCCCCTCTCTCTCACTGCCCATCCCCTATCTCTCACTGCCCATTCCCCTTACACTCACTGTGTGTCACCCTCACAGTCACTGCCCATTCCCCTCAGACTGACTGCCCATCCCACTCACACTCACTGTGTCTCACCCACACTCTCACTGCCCATCCCCCTCACACTCGCTGCCCATCCCCCTCACACTCACTGCCTATCCCCCTCACTCTCACAGCCCATCCGCTTCTGTCTCACTGCCCGTCCCCCTCACTCTCACTGCCCATCCCCCTCACTCTCACTGCCTATCCCCCTCACTCTCACTGCCCATCCCTCTCACTCTCACTGCCCATCCCCCTCACACTCACTGCCCATCCCACTCACTCTCACATCCCATCCCCCTCACTCTCACTGCCCATCCCCCTCACTCTCACTTCCCATCCCCCTCACTCTCACTGCCCATCCCCCTCACTCTCACTGCCCATCCTCCTCACTCTCACTGCCTATCCCCCTCACTCTCACTTCCCATCCCCCTCACTCTCACTGCCCATCCCCCTCACTCTCACTGCCCATCCCCCTCACTCTCACTGCCCAACCCCCTCACTCCCACTGTGTGTCACCCTCACTCTCACTGTGTGTCACCCTCATTCTCACTGCCCATTCCCCTCACACTCACTGTGTGTCACCCTCATTCTCACTGCCCATTCCCCTCACTCTCACTGTGTGTCACCCTCACTCTCACTGCCCATCCCCCTCACACTCACTGCCCATCCCCGTCATACTCACTGTTTGTCACCCTCACTCTCACTGCCCATCCCCCTCACACTCACTGCCCATCCCCCTCTCTCTCACTACCCATCCACCTCACTCTCACTGCCCACCCTCCTCACTCTCACTGCCCATCCCCCTCACACTCACTGCCCAACCTCCTCACTCTCACTGCCCATCCCCCTCTCTCTCACTGCCCATCCCCCTATCTCTCACTGCCCATTCCCCTTACACTCACTGTGTGTCACCCTCACTGTCACTGCCCATCCCCCTCATTCTCACGGCCCATCCCCCTCTCTCTCACTGCCCATCCCACTCACACTCACTGCCCATTCCCCTCAGACTGACTGCCCATCCCACTCACACTCACTGTGTCTCACCCACACTCTCACTGCCCATCCCCCTCACACTCGCTGCCCATCCCCCTCACACTCACTGCCCATCCGCTTCAGTCTCACTGCCCGTCCCCCTCACTCTCACTGCCCATCCCCCTCACTCTCACTGCCTATCCCCCTCACTCTCACTGCCCATCCCCCTCACTCTCACTGCCCATCCCCCTCACTCTCACTGCCCATCCGCTTCAGTCTCACTGCCCGTCCCCCTCACTCTCACTGCCCATCCCCCTCACTCTCACTGCCTATCCCCCTCACTCTCACTGCCCATCCCCCTCACTCTCACTGCCCATCCCCCTCACTCTCACTGCCCATCCCACTCACTCTCACATCCCATCCCCCTCACTCTCACTGCCCATCCCCCTCACTCTCACTTCCCATCCCCCTCACTCTCACTGCCCATCCCCCTCACTCTCGCTGCCCATCCCCCTCACTCTCACTGCCCATCCTCCTCACTCTCACTGCCTATCCCCCTCACTCTCACTGCCCATCCCCCTCACTCTCACTTCCCATCCACCTCACTCTCACTGCCCATCCCCCTCACTCTCGCTGCTAATCCCCCTCACTCTCACTGCCCAACTTCCTCACTCTCACTGCCCATCCCCCTCACACTCACTGCCCATCCCCCTCACTCTCACTGCCCATCCCCCTCACACTCACTGCCCATCCCCCTCACTCTCACTTCCCATCCCCCTCACTCTCACTGCCCATCCCCCTCACTCTCGCTGCCCATCCCCCTCACTCTCACTGCCCATCCTCCTCTCTCTCACTGCCCATCCCCCTCACTCACTGCCCATCCCACTCACTCTCACTGCCCATCCCCCTCACACTCACTGCCCATCCCCCTCACACTCACTGTGTATCCTCCTCACTCTCACTGCCCGTCACCCTCACTCTCGCTGCCCATCCCCCTCACTCTTACTGCCCACCCCCCTCACTCTCACTGCCCATTCCCCTCACTCTCACTGCCCATCCCCCTCACTCTCACTGCCCATCCCCCTCACTCTCACTGCCCATCCCCCTCACACTCACTGCCCATCCCCCTCACACTCACTGTGTGTCCTCCTCACTCTCACTGCCCGTCACCCTCACTCTCGCTGCCCATCCCCCTCACTCTTACTGCCCACCCCCCTCACTCTCACTGCCCATTCCCCTCACTCTCACTGCCCATCCCCCTCACTCTCACTGCCCATCCCCCTCACTCTCGCTGCCCATCCCCCTCACTCTCGCTGCCCATCCCCCTCACTCTCACTGCCCATCCTCCTCACTCTCACTGCCCATCCCCCTCACTCTCACTGCCCATCCCCCTCACTCTCACTTCCCATCCACCTCACTCTCACTGCCCATCCCCCTCACTCTCGCTGCCCATCCCCCTCACTCTCACTGCCCAACCTCCTCACTCTCACTGCCCATCCCCCTCACACTCAATGCCCATCCCCCTCACTCTCACTGCCCATACCCCTCACACTCACTGCCCATCCCCCTCACTCTCACTGCCCATCCCCCTCACACTCACTGCCCATCCCCCTCACTCTCGCTGCCCATCCCCCTCACTCTCACTGCCCATTCCCCTCACTCTCGCTGCCCATCCCCCTCACTCTCACGGCCCATCCCCCTCTCTCTCACTGTGTGTCACCCTCAATCTCACTGCCCATCCCCCACACTCTCACTGCCCATCCCCCTCTCTCTCACTGTGTGTCACCCTCACTCTCACTGCCCATCCCCCTCTCTCTCACTGCCCATCCACCTCACTCTCACTGCCCACCCTCCTCACTCTCACTGCCCATTCCCCTCACTCTCACTGCCATTCCCCCTCACTCTCACTGCCCATCCCCCTCTCTCTCACCGCCCATCCACCTCACTCTCACTGCCCACCCTCCTCACTCTCACTGCCCATCCCCCTCACTCTCACTGCCCGTCCCCTTCACTCTCACTGCCCATCCCCCTATCTCTCACTGCCCATTCCCCTCACACTCACTGTGTGTCACCCTCACACTCACTGCCCATCCCCCTCATTCTCACGGCCCATCCCCCTCTCTCTCACTGCCCATGACACTCACACTCACTGCCCATCCCCCTCACTGTCACTGCCCATCCCCCTCACTCTCACTGCCCATCCCCCTCAGACTGACTGCCCATCCCCCTCACTCTCACTGTGTCTCACCCATACTCTCACTGCCCATCCCCCTCACACTCACTGCCTATCCCCCTCACACTCACTGCCCATCCCCCTCACTCTCACTGCCCATCCGCTTCAGTCTCACTGCCCGTCCCACTCACTCTCACTGCCCATCCCCCTCACTCTCACTGCCTATCCCCCTCACTCTCACTGCCCATCCCCCTAACTCTCACTGCCCATCCCCCTCACTCTCACTGCCCATCCGCTTCACTCTCACTGCCCATCCCCCTCACACTCACTGCCCAACCCCCTCACTCTCACTGCCCATCCCCCTCACTCTCACTGTGTGTCACCCTCACACTCACTGCCCATCCCCCTCACATTCACTGCCCATCCCCCTCACTCTCACTGCCCATCCCCCTCTCTCTCACTGCCCATCCACCTCACTCTCACTGCCCACCCTCCTCACTCTCACTGCCCATCCCCCTCACTCTCACTGCCCAACCTCCTCACTCTCACTGCCCATCCCCCTCTCTCTCACTGCCCATCCCCTATCTCTCACTGCCCATTCCCCTTACACTCACTGTGTGTCACCCTCACACTCACTGCCCATTCCCCTCAGACTGACTGCCCATCCCACTCACACTCACTGTGTCTCACCCACACTCTCACTGCCCATCCCCCTCACACTCGCTGCCCATCCCCCTCACACTCACTGCCTATCCCCCTCACTCTCACAGCCCATCCGCTTCTGTCTCACTGCCCGTCCCCCTCACTCTCACTGCCCATCCCCCTCACTCTCACTGCCTATCCCCCTCACTCTCACTGCCCATCCCCCTCACTCTCACTGCCCATCCCCCTCACACTCACTGCCCATCCCACTCACTCTCACATCCCATCCCCCTCACTCTCACTGCCCATCCCCCTCACTCTCACTTCCCATCCCCCTCACTCTCACTGCCCATCCCCCTCACTCTCACTGCCCATCCTCCTCACTCTCACTGCCCATCCCCCTCACACTCAATGCCCATCCCCCTCACTCTCACTGCCCATACCCCTCACACTCACTGCCCATCCCCCTCACTCTCACTGCCCATCCCCCTCACACTCACTGCCCATCCCCCTCACTCTCGCTGCCCATCCCCCTCACTCTCACTGCCCATTCCCCTCACTCTCGCTGCCCATCCCCCTCACTCTCACGGCCCATCCCCCTCTCTCTCACTGTGTGTCACCCTCAATCTCACTGCCCATCCCCCACACTCTCACTGCCCATCCCCCTCTCTCTCACTGTGTGTCACCCTCACTCTCACTGCCCATCCCCCTCTCTCTCACTGCCCATCCACCTCACTCTCACTGCCCACCCTCCTCACTCTCACTGCCCATTCCCCTCACTCTCACTGCCATTCCCCCTCACTCTCACTGCCCATCCCCCTCTCTCTCACCGCCCATCCACCTCACTCTCACTGCCCACCCTCCTCACTCTCACTGCCCATCCCCCTCACTCTCACTGCCCGTCCCCTTCACTCTCACTGCCCATCCCCCTATCTCTCACTGCCCATTCCCCTCACACTCACTGTGTGTCACCCTCACACTCACTGCCCATCCCCCTCATTCTCACGGCCCATCCCCCTCTCTCTCACTGCCCATGACACTCACACTCACTGCCCATCCCCCTCACTGTCACTGCCCATCCCCCTCACTCTCACTGCCCATCCCCCTCAGACTGACTGCCCATCCCCCTCACTCTCACTGTGTCTCACCCATACTCTCACTGCCCATCCCCCTCACACTCACTGCCTATCCCCCTCACACTCACTGCCCATCCCCCTCACTCTCACTGCCCATCCGCTTCAGTCTCACTGCCCGTCCCACTCACTCTCACTGCCCATCCCCCTCACTCTCACTGCCTATCCCCCTCACTCTCACTGCCCATCCCCCTAACTCTCACTGCCCATCCCCCTCACTCTCACTGCCCATCCGCTTCACTCTCACTGCCCATCCCCCTCACACTCACTGCCCAACCCCCTCACTCTCACTGCCCATCCCCCTCACTCTCACTGTGTGTCACCCTCACACTCACTGCCCATCCCCCTCACATTCACTGCCCATCCCCCTCACTCTCACTGCCCATCCCCCTCTCTCTCACTGCCCATCCACCTCACTCTCACTGCCCACCCTCCTCACTCTCACTGCCCATCCCCCTCACTCTCACTGCCCAACCTCCTCACTCTCACTGCCCATCCCCCTCTCTCTCACTGCCCATCCCCTATCTCTCACTGCCCATTCCCCTTACACTCACTGTGTGTCACCCTCACACTCACTGCCCATTCCCCTCAGACTGACTGCCCATCCCACTCACACTCACTGTGTCTCACCCACACTCTCACTGCCCATCCCCCTCACACTCGCTGCCCATCCCCCTCAAACTCACTGCCTATCCCCCTCACTCTCACAGCCCATCCGCTTCTGTCTCACTGCCCGTCCCCCTCACTCTCACTGCCCATCCCCCTCACTCTCACTGCCTATCCCCCTCACTCTCACTGCCCATCCCCCTCACTCTCACTGCCCATCCCCCTCACACTCACTGCCCATCCCACTCACTCTCACATCCCATCCCCCTCACTCTCACTGCCCATCCCCCTCACTCTCACTTCCCATCCCCCTCACTCTCACTGCCCATCCCCCTCACTCTCACTGCCCATCCTCCTCACTCTCACTGCCTATCCCCCTCACTCTCACTTCCCATCCCCCTCACTCTCACTGCCCATCCCCCTCACTCTCACTGCCCATCCCCCTCACTCTCACTGCCCAACCCCCTCACTCCCACTGTGTGTCACCCTCACTCTCACTGTGTGTCACCCTCATTCTCACTGCCCATTCCCCTCACACTCACTGTGTGTCACCCTCACTCTCACTGCCCATCCCCCTCACACTCACTGCCCATCCCCGTCATACTCACTGTTTGTCACCCTCACTCTCACTGCCCATCCCCCTCACACTCACTGCCCATCCCCCTCTCTCTCACTACCCATCCACCTCACTCTCACTGCCCACCCTCCTCACTCTCACTGCCCATCCCCCTCACACTCACTGCCCAACCTCCTCACTCTCACTGCCCATCCCCCTCTCTCTCACTGCCCATCCCCCTATCTCTCACTGCCCATTCCCCTTACACTCACTGTGTGTCACCCTCACTGTCACTGCCCATCCCCCTCATTCTCACGGCCCATCCCCCTCTCTCTCACTGCCCATCCCACTCACACTCACTGCCCATTCCCCTCAGACTGACTGCCCATCCCACTCACACTCACTGTGTCTCACCCACACTCTCACTGCCCATCCCCCTCACACTCGCTGCCCATCCCCCTCACACTCACTGCCCATCCGCTTCAGTCTCACTGCCCGTCCCCCTCACTCTCACTGCCCATCCCCCTCACTCTCACTGCCTATCCCCCTCACTCTCACTGCCCATCCCCCTCACTCTCACTGCCCATCCCCCTCACTCTCACTGCCCATCCGCTTCAGTCTCACTGCCCGTCCCCCTCACTCTCACTGCCCATCCCCCTCACTCTCACTGCCTATCCCCCTCACTCTCACTGCCCATCCCCCTCACTCTCACTGCCCATCCCCCTCACACTCACTGCCCATCCCACTCACTCTCACATCCCATCCCCCTCACTCTCACTGCCCATCCCCCTCACTCTCACTTCCCATCCCCCTCACTCTCACTGCCCATCCCCCTCACTCTCGCTGCCCACCCCCCTCACTCTCACTGCCCATCCTCCTCACTCTCACTGCCCATCCCCCTCACTCTCACTGCCCATCCCCCTCACTCTCACTTCCCATCCACCTCACTCTCACTGCCCATCCCCCTCACTCTCGCTGCTAATCCCCCTCACTCTCACTGCCCAACTTCCTCACTCTCACTGCCCATCCCCCTCACACTCACTGCCCATCCCCCTCACTCTCACTGCCCATCCCCCTCACACTCACTGCCCATCCCCCTCACTCTCACTTCCCATCCCCCTCACTCTCACTGCCCATCCCCCTCACTCTCGCTGCCCATCCCCCTCACTCTCACTGCCCATCCTCCTCTCTCTCACTGCCCATCCCCCTCACTCTCTGCCCATCCCCCTCACTCTCACTGCCCATCCCCCTCACACTCACTGCCCATCCCCCTCACACTCACTGTGTGTCCTCCTCACTCTCACTGCCCGTCACCCTCACTCTCGCTGCCCATCCCCCTCACTCTTACTGCCCACCCCCCTCACTCTCACTGCCCATTCCCCTCACTCTCACTGCCCATCCCCCTCACTCTCACTGCCCATCCCCCTCACTCTCACTGCCCATCCCCCTCACACTCACTGCCCATCCCCCTCACACTCACTGTGTGTCCTCCTCACTCTCACTGCCCGTCACCCTCACTCTCGCTGCCCATCCCCCTCACTCTTACTGCCCACCCCCCTCACTCTCACTGCCCATTCCCCTCACTCTCACTGCCCATCCCCCTCACTCTCACTGCCCATCCCCCTCACTCTCGCTGCCCATCCCCCTCACTCTCGCTGCCCATCCCCCTCACTCTCACTGCCCATCCTCCTCACTCTCACTGCCCATCCCCCTCACTCTCACTGCCCATCCCCCTCACTCTCACTTCCCATCCACCTCACTCTCACTGCCCATCCCCCTCACTCTCGCTGCCCATCCCCCTCACTCTCACTGCCCAACCTCCTCACTCTCACTGCCCATCCCCCTCACACTCAATGCCCATCCCCCTCACTCTCACTGCCCATACCCCTCACACTCACTGCCCATCCCCCTCACTCTCACTGCCCATCCCCCTCACACTCACTGCCCATCCCCCTCACTCTCGCTGCCCATCCCCCTCACTCTCACTGCCCATTCCCCTCACTCTCGCTGCCCATCCCCCTCACTCTCACGGCCCATCCCCCTCTCTCTCACTGTGTGTCACCCTCAATCTCACTGCCCATCCCCCACACTCTCACTGCCCATCCCCCTCTCTCTCACTGTGTGTCACCCTCACTCTCACTGCCCATCCCCCTCTCTCTCACTGCCCATCCACCTCACTCTCACTGCCCACCCTCCTCACTCTCACTGCCCATTCCCCTCACTCTCACTGCCATTCCCCCTCACTCTCACTGCCCATCCCCCTCTCTCTCACCGCCCATCCACCTCACTCTCACTGCCCACCCTCCTCACTCTCACTGCCCATCCCCCTCACTCTCACTGCCCGTCCCCTTCACTCTCACTGCCCATCCCCCTATCTCTCACTGCCCATTCCCCTCACACTCACTGTGTGTCACCCTCACACTCACTGCCCATCCCCCTCATTCTCACGGCCCATCCCCCTCTCTCTCACTGCCCATGACACTCACACTCACTGCCCATCCCCCTCACTGTCACTGCCCATCCCCCTCACTCTCACTGCCCATCCCCCTCAGACTGACTGCCCAGCCCCCTCACTCTCACTGTGTCTCACCCATACTCTCACTGCCCATCCCCCTCACACTCACTGCCTATCCCCCTCACACTCACTGCCCATCCCCCTCACTCTCACTGCCCATCCGCTTCAGTCTCACTGCCCGTCCCACTCACTCTCACTGCCCATCCCCCTCACTCTCACTGCCTATCCCCCTCACTCTCACTGCCCATCCCCCTAACTCTCACTGCCCATCCCCCTCACTCTCACTGCCCATCCGCTTCAGTCTCACTGCCCGTCCCCCTCACTCTCACTGCCCATCCCCCTCACTCTCACTGCCTATCCCCCTCACTCTCATTGCCCATCCCCCTCACTCTCACTGCCCATCCCCCTCACTCTCACTGCCTATCCCCCTCACTCTCACTGCCCATTCCCCTCACTCTCACTGCCCATCCCCCTCACACTCACTGCCCATCCCCCTCACTCTCACTGCCCATCCCCCTCTCTCTCACTGCCCATCCCCCTCACTCTCTGCCCATCCCCCTCACTCTCACTGCCCATCCCCCTCTCTCTCACTGCCGATCACCCTCACACTCACTGCCCATCCCCCTCACTCCCACTGTCCGTCACCCTCACTCTCACTGCCCATCCCCCTCACACTCACTGCCCATCCCCCTCACACTCACTGCCCATCCCCCTCACACTCACTCAGTGTCCTCCTCACTCTCACTGCCCGTCACCCTCACTCTCGCTGCCCATCCCCCTCACTCTTACTGCCCACCCCCCTCACTCTCACTGCCCATTCCCCTCACTCTCACTGCCCATCCCCCTCACTCTCACTGCCCATCCTCCTCACTCTCATTGCCCATCCCCCTCACTCTCACTGCCCATCCCCCTCACTCTCACTTCCCATCCACATTACTCTCACTGCCCATCACCCTCACTCTCACTGCCCATTCCCCTCACTCTCACTGCCCATCCCCCTCAATCTCACTGCCCATCCTCCTCACTCTCACTGCCCATCCCCCTCACTCTCACTGCCCATCCCCCTCACTCTCGCTGCCCATCCCCCTCACTCTCACTGCCCAACCTCTTCACTCTCACTGCCCATCCCCCTCACACTCACTGCCCGTCCCCCTCACTCTCACTGCCCATCCCCCTCACTCTCACTGCCCATCCCCCTCACACTCACTGCCCATCCCCCTCACTCTCACTTCCCATCCCCCTCACTCTCACTGCCCATCCCCCTCACTCTCGCTGCCCATCCCCCTCACTCTCACTGCCCATCCCCCTCTCTCTCACTGCCCATCCCCCTCACTCTCTGCCCATCCCCCTCACTCTCACTGCCCATCCCCCTCACTCTCACTGCCCATCCCCCTCACACTCACTGCCCATCCCCCTCACTCCCACTGTCCGTCACCCTCACTCTCACTGCCCATCCCCCTCACACTCACTGCCCATCCCCCTCACACTCACTGCCCATCCCCCTCACACTCACTGTGTGTCCTCCTCACTCTCACTGCCCGTCACCCTCACTCTCGCTGCCCATCCCCCTCACTCTCACTGCCCACCCCCCTCACTCTCACTGCCCATTCACCTCACTCTCACTGCCCATCCCGCTCACTCTCACTGCCCATCCCACTCACTCTCACTGCCCATCCCCCTCACTCTCACTGCCCATCCCCCTCACTCTCACTGCCCATCCCCCTCACTCTCATTGCCCATCCCCCTCTCTCTCACTGCCCATTCCCCTCACTCTCACTGCCCATCCCCCTCACTCTCACTGCCCATCCCCCTCACTCTCACTGCCCATCCCCCTCACTCTCACTGCTCATCCCCCTCACTCTCACTGCCCATCCCACTCACACTCACTGCCCATCCCCCTCACACTCACTGCCCATCCCCCTCACTCTCACTGCCCATCCCCCTCACACTCACTGCCCATCCCCCTAACTCTCACTTCCCATCCCCCTCAAACTCACTGCCCATCCCCCTCACTCTCACTGCCCATCCCCCTCACTCTCACTGCCCAACCCCCTCACTCTCACTGTGTGTCACCCTCACTCTCACTGTGTTTCACCCTCACTCTCACTGCCCATGCCCCTCACACTCACTGCCCATCCCCCTCACTCTCACTGTGTGTCACCCTCACACTCACTGCCCATCCCCCTCACACTCACTGCCCATCCCCCTCACTCTCACTGCCCATCCCCCTCTCTCTCACTGCCCATCCCCCTCATACTCACTGTTTGTCACCCTCACTCTCACTGCCCATCCCCCTCACTCTCACTGCCCATCCCCCTCATACTCACTGTTTGTCACCCTCACTCTCACTGCCCATCCCCCTCACACTCACTGCCCAACCCCCTCACTCTCACTGCCCGTCCCCCTCACTCTCACTGTGTGTCACCCTCACACTCACTGCCCATCCCCCTCACATTCACTGCCCATCCCCCTCACTCTCACTGCCCATCCCCCTCTCTCTCACTGCCCATCCCCCTCATTCTCACGGCCCATCCCCCTCTCTCTCACTGCCCATCCCACTCACACTCACTGCCCATTCCCCTCAGACTGACTGCCCATCCCCCTCACTCTCGCTGCCCATCCCCCTCACACTCACTGCCCATCCCCCTCACACTCACTGCCTATCCCCCTCATTCTCACTGCCCATCCGCTTCAGTCTCACTGCCCGTCCCCCTCACTCTCACTGCCCATCCACCTCACTCTCACTGCCTATCCCCCTCACTCTCACTGCCCATCCCCCTCACTCTCACTGCCCATCCGCTTCAGTCTCACTGCCCGTCCCCCTCACTCTCAGTGCCCATCCCCCTCACTCTCACTGCCCATCCCCCTCACTCTCACTGCCCATCCCCCTCACTCTCACTGCCTATCCCCCTCACTCCCACTGCCCATCCCCCTCACTCTCACTGCCTATCCCCTCACTCTCACTGCCCGTCCCCCTCACTCTCACTGCCCAACCCCCTCACTCTCACTGCCCACCCCCCCTCACTCTCACTGCCCATCCCCCTCACTCTCACTGCCCATTCCCCCTCACTCTCACTGCCCATCCCCCTCACTCTCACTGCCCATCGCCCTCACTCTCACTGCCCATCCCCCTCACTCTCACTGCCCGTCCCCCTCACTCTCACAGCCCATCCCCCTCACTCTCACTGTGTGTCACCCTCACTCTCACTGCCTATCCCCCTCACACTCACTGCCCATCCCCCTCACACTCACTGCCCATCCCCCTCACTCTCACTGCCTATCCCCCTGACACTTACTGCCCATCCCCCCTACTCTGACTGCCCATCCCCCTCACACTCACTGCCCATCCCCCTCACACTCACTGTCCATCCCCCTCACACTCACTGTCCATCCCCCTCACACTCACTGCCCATTGCCCTCACTCTCACTGCCCATTGCCCTCACTCTCACTGCCCATCCCCCTCACTCTCACTGCCCATCCCCCTCACTCTCACTGCCCATCCCCCTCACTCTCACTGCCTATCCCCCTCACTCTCACTGCCCATCCCCCTCACACTCACTGCCCATCCCCCTCACTCTCACTGTGTGTCCCCCTCATTCTCACTGCCCATCCCCCTCACACTCACTGCCCATCCCCCTCACTCTCCCTGCCCATCCCCCTCACTCTCACTGCCCATCCCCCTCACACTCACTGCCCATCCCGCTCACTTTCACTGCCCGTCCCCCTCACTCTGACTGTGTGTCACCCTCAAACTCACTGCCCATCCCCCTCACTCTCACTGCCCATCCCCCTGACACTTACTGCCCATCCCCCTACTCTCACTGCCCATCCCCCTCACACTCACTGCCCATCCCCCTCACACTCACTGCCCATCCCCCTCACACTCACTGTCCATCCCCCTCACACTCACTGTCCATCCCCCTCACACTCACTGCCCATTGCCCTCACTCTCACTGCCCATTGCCCTCACTCTCACTGCCCATCCCCCTCACTCTCACTGCCCATCCCCCTCACTCTCACTGCCCATCCCCCTCACTCTCACTGCCTATCCCCCTCACTCTCACTGCCCAACCCCCTCACTCTCACTGCCCATCGCCCTCACTCTCACTGCCCATCCCCCTCACTCTCACTGCCCGTCCCCCTCACTCTCACAGCCCATCCCCCTCACTCTCACTGTGTGTCACCCTCACTCTCACTGCCTATCCCCCTCACACTCACTGCCCATCCCCCTCACACTCACTGCCCATCCCCCTCACTCTCACTGCCTATCCCCCTGACACTTACTGCCCATCCCCCTACTCTGACTGCCCATCCCCCTCACACTCACTGCCCATCCCCCTCACACTCACTGTCCATCTCCCTCACACTCACTGTCCATCCCCCTCACACTCACTGCCCATTGCCCTCACTCTCACTGCCCATTGCCCTCACTCTCACTGCCCATCCCCCTCACTCTCACTGCCCATCCCCCTCACTCTCACTGCCCATCCCCCTCACTCTCACTGCCTATCCCCCTCACTCTCACTGCCCATCCCCCTCACACTCACTGCCCATCCCCCTCACTCTCACTGTGTGTCCCCCTCATTCTCACTGCCCATCCCCCTCACACTCACTGCCCATCCCCCTCACTCTCCCTGCCCATCCCCCTCACTCTCACTGCCCATCCCCCTCACACTCACTGCCCATCCCGCTCACTTTCACTGCCCGTCCCCCTCACTCTCACTGTGTGTCACCCTCAAACTCACTGCCCATCCCCCTCACTCTCACTGCCCATCCCCCTGACACTTACTGCCCATCCCCCTACTCTCACTGCCCATCCCCCTCACACTCACTGCCCATCCCCCTCACACTCACTGCCCATCCCCCTCACACTCACTGTCCATCCCCCTCACACTCACTGTCCATCCCCCTCACACTCACTGCCCATTGCCCTCACTCTCACTGCCCATTGCCCTCACTCTCACTGCCCATCCCCCTCACTCTCACTGCCCATCCCCCTCACTCTCACTGCCCATCCCCCTCACTCTCACTGCCTATCCCCCTCACTCTCACTGCCCATCCCCCTCACATTCACTGCCCATCCCCCTCACTCTCACTGTGTCCCCCTCATTCTCACTGCCCATCCGCCTCACACTCACTGCCCATCCCCCTCACTCTCACAGCCCATCCCCCTCACTCTCACTGTGTGTCACCCTCACTCTCACTGCCTATCCCCCTCACACTCACTGCCCATCCCCCTCACACTCACTGCCCATCCCCCTCACTCTCACTGCCCATCCCCCTCACACTCACTGCCCATCCCCCTCACACTCACTGCCCATCCCCCTCACACTCACTGTCCATCCCCCTCACACTCACTGCCCATTGCCCTCACTCTCACTGCCCATTGCCCTCACTCTCACTGCCCATCCCCCTCACTCTCACTGCCCATCCCCCTCACTCTCACTGCCCATCCCCCTCACTCTCACTGCCTATCCCCCTCATTCTCACTGCCCATCCGCCTCACACTCACTGCCCATCCCCCTCACTCTCCCTGCCCATCCCCCTCACTCTCACTGCCCATCCCCCTCACACTCACTGCCCATCCCCCTCACTTTCACTGCCCGTCCCCCTCACTCTCACTGCCCATCCCCCTCACTCACTGCCCATCCCCCTCACACTCACTGCCCATCCCCTTCACTCTCACTGCCTATCGCCCTCACACACACTGCCCATCCCCCTCACTCTCACTGCCTATCCCCCTCACTCTCACTGCCTATCCCCCTCACTCTCACTGCCTATCCCCCACACTCTCGCTGCCCATCCCCCCTCACACTCACTGCCCATCCCCCTCACTCTCACTGCCCATCCGCTTCACTCTCACTGCCCATCCCCCTCACTCTCACTGCCCATCCCCCTCACTCTCACTGCCCGTCACCCTCACTCTCACTGCCCATCCCCCTCACTCTCACTGCCCTTCCCCCTCACTCTCACTGCCTATCCCCCTCACTCTCACTGCCCATCCCGCTCACTCTCACTGCCCATCCCCCTCACTCTCACTGCCCGTCCCCCTCACTCTCACTGTGTTTCACCCTCTCTCTCACTGCCCATCCCCCTCACACTCACTGCCCATCCCCCTCACACTCACTGCCCATCCCCCTCACTCTCACTGCCTATCCCCCTGACACTTACTGCCCATCCCCCTACTCTGACTGCCCATCCCCCTCACACTCACTGCCCATCCCCCTCACACTCACTGTCCATCCCCCTCACACTCACTGTCCATCCCCCTCACACTCACTGCCCATCCCCCTCACACTCACTGCCCATCCCCCTCACACTCACTGTCCATCCCCCTCACTCTCACTGCCCATTGCCCTCACTCTCACTGCCCATCCCCCTCACTCTCACTGCCCATCCCCCTCACTCTCACTGCCCATCCCCCTCACTCTCACTGCCTATCCCCCTCACTCTCACTGCCTATCCCCCTCACACTCACTGCCCATCCCCCTCACTCTCACTGTGTGTCCCCCTCATTCTCACTGCCCATCCCCCTCACACTCACTGCCCATCCCCCTCACTCTCCCTGCCCATCCCCCTCACTCTCACTGCCCATCCCCCTCACACTCACTGCCCATCCCGCTCACTTTCACTGCCCGTCCCCCTCACTCTCACTGTGTGTCACCCTCAAACTCACTGCCCATCCCCCTCACTCTCACTGCCCATCCCCCTGACACTTACTGCCCATCCCCCTACTCTCACTGCCCATCCCCCTCACACTCACTGCCCATCCCCCTCACACTCACTGCCCATCCCCCTCACACTCACTGTCCATCCCCCTCACACTCACTGCCCATTGCCCTCACTCTCACTGCCCATTGCCCTCACACTCACTGTCCATCCCCCTCACTCTCACTGCCCATCCCACTCACTCTCACTGCCCATCCCCCTCACTCTCACTGCCTATCCCCCTCACTCTCACTGCCCATCCCCCTCACATTCACTGCCCATCCCCCTCACTCTCACTGTGTCCCCCTCATTCTCACTGCCCATCCGCCTCACACTCACTGCCCATCCCCCTCACTCTCACAGCCCATCCCCCTCACTCTCACTGTGTGTCACCCTCACTCTCACTGCCTATCCCCCTCACACTCACTGCCCATCCCCCTCACACTCACTGCCCATCCCCCTCACTCTCACTGCCCATCCCCCTGACACTTACTGCCCATCCCCCTACTCTCACTGCCCATCCCCCTCACACTCACTGCCCATCCCCCTCACACTCACTGCCCATCCCCCTCACACTCACTGTCCATCCCCCTCACACTCACTGCCCATTGCCCTCACTCTCACTGCCCATTGCCCTCACTCTCACTGCCCATCCCCCTCACTCTCACTGCCCATCCCCCTCACTCTCACTGCCCATCCCCCTCACTCTCACTGCCTATCCCCCTCACTCTCACTGCCCATCCCCCTCACACTCACTGCCCATCCCCCTCACTCTCACTGTGTGTCCCCCTCATTCTCACTGCCCATCCGCCTCACACTCTCTGCCCATCCCCCTCACTCTCCCTGCCAATCCCCCTCACTCTCACTCCCCATCCCCCTCACACTCACTGCCCATCCCCCTCACTTTCACTGCCCGTCCCCCTCACTCTCACTGCCCATCCCCCTCACTCACTGCCCATCCCCCTCACACTCACTGCCCATCCGCTTCACTCTCACTGCCTATCGCCCTCACACACACTGCCCATCCCCCTCACTCTCACTGCCTATCCCCCTCACTCTCACTGCCTATCCCCCTCACTCTCACTGCCTATCCCCCACACTCTCGCTGCCCATCCCCCTCACACTCACTGCCCATCCCCCTCACTCTCACTGCCCATCCCCCTCACTCTCACTGCCCATCCCCCTCACTCTCACTGCCCGTCACCCTCACTCTCACTGCCCATCCCCCTCACTCTCACTGCCTATCCCCCTCACTCTCACTGCCCATCCCGCTCACTCTCACTGCCCATCCCCCTCACTCTCACTGCCCGTCCCCCTCACTCTCACTGTGTTTCACCCTCTCTCTCACTGCCCATCCCCTCACACTCACTGTGTGTCACCCTCATTCTCACTGCCTATCCCCCTCACACTCACTGCCCATCCCCCTCACTCTCACTGCCCGCCCCCCTCACACTCACTGCCCATCCCCCTCACTCTCAGTGCCTATCCCCCTGACACTCACTGCCCATCCCCGTCACTCTCACTGCCCATCCCCCTCACTCTCACTGCCCATCCCGCACACACTCGCTACCCATCCCCCTCAATCTCACTGCCCATCACCCTCACTCTCACTGCCCATCACCCTCACCCTCACTGCCCATCCCCCTCACTCTCACTGCCCATCCCCCTCACTCTCACTGCTCATCCCCCTCACAGTCACTGCCCATCCCACTCACTCTCACTGCCCACCCCCCCCACTCTCACTGCCCATCCCCCTCACACTCACTACCCATCTCCCTCACTCTCACTGCCCATCCCCCTCACTCTCACAGCCCATCCGCCTCACACTCACTGCCCATCCCCCTCACTCTCTCTGTGTGTCCCCCTCACTCTCACTGCCCATCCCCCTCATTCTCACTGCCCATCCCCCTCACACTCACTGCCCATCCCCCTCACTGTCAATGCCCATCCCCCTCACACTCGCTGCCCATCCCCCTCACTCTCACTGCCCATCCCCCTCACTCTCACTGCCCATCCCCCTCACTCTCACTGGCCATCCCCCTCACTCTCACTGTGTGTCACCCTCACTCTCACTGCCCATCCCCCTCATTCTCACTGTGTGTCACCCTCACTGTCTACTGCCCATCCCCCTCACACTCACTGCCCATCCCCCTCACTCTCACTACCCGTCACACTCACTCTCACTGCCCATCCCCCTCACTCTCACTGCCCATCCCCCTCACTCTCAATGCCCATCCCCCTCACTGTCAATGCCCATTCCCCTCACACTCACTGCCCATCCCCCTCACTCTCACTGCCCATCCGCCTCTCTCTCACTGCCCATCCCCCTCACTCTCACTGCCCATCCCCCTCACTCTCACTGCCCATCCCCCTCACTCTCACTTCCCATCCCCCTCACTCTCACTGCCCATCCCCCTCACTCTCGCTGCCCATCCCCCTCACTCTCACTGCCCATTCTCCTCACTCTCACTGCCCATCCCCCTCTCACTCACTGCCTTTCCCTTCACTCTCACTGCCCATCCCCCTCACACTCACTGCCCATCCCCCTCACTCTCACTGCCTATCCCCCTCACTCTCACTGCCTATCCCCCACACTCTCGCTGCCCATCCCCCTCACACTCACTGCCCATCCCCCTCACTCTCACTGCCCATCCGCTTCACTCTCACTGCCCATCCCCCTCACTCTCACTGCCCATCCCCCTCACTCTCACTGCCCGTCACCCTCACTCTCACTGCCCATCCCCCTCACTCTCACTGCCCTTCCCCCTCACTCTCACTGCCTATCCCCCTCACTCTCACTGCCCATCCCGCTCACTCTCACTGCCCATCCCCCTCACTCTCACTGCCCGTCCCCCTCACTCTCACTGTGTTTCACCCTCTCTCTCACTGCCCATCCCCCTCACACTCACTGCCCATCCCCCTCACACTCACTGCCCATCCCCCTCACTCTCACTGCCTATCCCCCTGACACTTACTGCCCATCCCCCTACTCTGACTGCCCATCCCCCTCACACTCACTGCCCATCCCCCTCACACTCACTGCCCATCCCCCTCACACTCACTGTCCATCCCCCTCACACTCACTGCCCATTGCCCTCACTCTCACTGCCCATTGCCCTCACTCTCACTGCCCATCCCCCTCACTCTCACTGCCCATCCCCCTCACTCTCACTGCCCATCCCCCTCACTCTCACTGCCTATCCCCCTCACTCTCACTGCCCATCCCCCTCACACTCACTGCCCATCCCCCTCACTCTCACTGTGTGTCCCCCTCATTCTCACTGCCCATCCGCCTCACACTCTCTGCCCATCCCCCTCACTCTCCCTGCCAATCCCCCTCACTCTCACTCCCCATCCCCCTCACACTCACTGCCCATCCCCCTCACTTTCACTGCCCGTCCCCCTCACTCTCACTGCCCATCCCCCTCACTCACTGCCCATCCCCCTCACACTCACTGCCCATCCGCTTCACTCTCACTGCCTATCGCCCTCACACACACTGCCCATCCCCCTCACTCTCACTGCCTATCCCCCTCACTCTCACTGCCTATCCCCCTCACTCTCACTGCCTATCCCCCACACTCTCGCTGCCCATCCCCCTCACACTCACTGCCCATCCCCCTCACTCTCACTGCCCATCCCCCTCACTCTCACTGCCCATCCCCCTCACTCTCACTGCCCGTCACCCTCACTCTCACTGCCCATCCCCCTCACTCTCACTGCCTATCCCCCTCACTCTCACTGCCCATCCCGCTCACTCTCACTGCCCATCCCCCTCACTCTCACTGCCCGTCCCCCTCACTCTCACTGTGTTTCACCCTCTCTCTCACTGCCCATCCCCTCACACTCACTGTGTGTCACCCTCATTCTCACTGCCTATCCCCCTCACACTCACTGCCCATCCCCCTCACTCTCACTGCCCGCCCCCCCTCACACTCACTGCCCATCCCCCTCACTCTCAGTGCCTATCCCCCTGACACTCACTGCCCATCCCCGTCACTCTCACTGCCCATCCCCCTCACTCTCACTGCCCATCCCGCACACACTCGCTACCCATCCCCCTCAATCTCACTGCCCATCACCCTCACTCTCACTGCCCATCACCCTCACCCTCACTGCCCATCCCCCTCACTCTCACTGCCCATCCCCCTCACTCTCACTGCTCATCCCCCTCACAGTCACTGCCCATCCCACTCACTCTCACTGCCCACCCCCCCCACTCTCACTGCCCATCCCCCTCACACTCACTACCCATCTCCCTCACTCTCACTGCCCATCCCCCTCACTCTCACAGCCCATCCGCCTCACACTCACTGCCCATCCCCCTCACTCTCTCTGTGTGTCCCCCTCACTCTCACTGCCCATCCCCCTCATTCTCACTGCCCATCCCCCTCACACTCACTGCCCATCCCCCTCACTGTCAATGCCCATCCCCCTCACACTCGCTGCCCATCCCCCTCACTCTCACTGCCCATCCCCCTCACTCTCACTGCCCATCCCCCTCACTCTCACTGGCCATCCCCCTCACTCTCACTGTGTGTCACCCTCACTCTCACTGCCCATCCCCCTCATTCTCACTGTGTGTCACCCTCACTGTCTACTGCCCATCCCCCTCACACTCACTGCCCATCCCCCTCACTCTCACTACCCGTCACACTCACTCTCACTGCCCATCCCCCTCACTCTCACTGCCCATCCCCCTCACTCTCAATGCCCATCCCCCTCACTGTCAATGCCCATTCCCCTCACACTCACTGCCCATCCCCCTCACTCTCACTGCCCATCCGCCTCTCTCTCACTGCCCATCCCCCTCACTCTCACTGCCCATCCCCCTCACTCTCACTGCCCATCCCCCTCACTCTCACTTCCCATCCCCCTCACTCTCACTGCCCATCCCCCTCACTCTCGCTGCCCATCCCCCTCACTCTCACTGCCCATTCTCCTCACTCTCACTGCCCATCCCCCTCTCACTCACTGCCTTTCCCTTCACTCTCACTGCCCATCCCCCTCACACTCACTGCCCATCCCCCTCACTCTCACTGCCTATCCCCCTCACTCTCACTGCCTATCCCCCACACTCTCGCTGCCCATCCCCCTCACACTCACTGCCCATCCCCCTCACTCTCACTGCCCATCCGCTTCACTCTCACTGCCCATCCCCCTCACTCTCACTGCCCATCCCCCCTCACTCTCACTGCCCGTCACCCTCACTCTCACTGCCCATCCCCCTCACTCTCACTGCCCTTCCCCCTCACTCTCACTGCCTATCCCCCTCACTCTCACTGCCCATCCCGCTCACTCTCACTGCCCATCCCCCTCACTCTCACTGCCCGTCCCCCTCACTCTCACTGTGTTTCACCCTCTCTCTCACTGCCCATCCCCCTCACACTCACTGCCCATCCCCCTCACACTCACTGCCCATCCCCCTCACTCTCACTGCCTATCCCCCTGACACTTACTGCCCATCCCCCTACTCTGACTGCCCATCCCCCTCACACTCACTGCCCATCCCCCTCACACTCACTGTCCATCCCCCTCACACTCACTGTCCATCCCCCTCACACTCACTGCCCATCCCCCTCACACTCACTGCCCATCCCCCTCACACTCACTGTCCATCCCCCTCACTCTCACTGCCCATTGCCCTCACTCTCACTGCCCATCCCCCTCACTCTCACTGCCCATCCCCCTCACTCTCACTGCCCATCCCCCTCACTCTCACTGCCTATCCCCCTCACTCTCACTGCCCATCCCCCTCACACTCACTGCCCATCCCCCTCACTCTCACTGTGTGTCCCCCTCATTCTCACTGCCCATCCCCCTCACACTCACTGCCCATCCCCCTCACTCTCCCTGCCCATCCCCCTCACTCTCACTGCCCATCCCCCTCACACTCACTGCCCATCCCGCTCACTTTCACTGCCCGTCCCCCTCACTCTCACTGTGTGTCACCCTCAAACTCACTGCCCATCCCCCTCACTCTCACTGCCCATCCCCCTGACACTTACTGCCCATCCCCCTACTCTCACTGCCCATCCCCCTCACACTCACTGCCCATCCCCCTCACACTCACTGCCCATCCCCCTCACACTCACTGTCCATCCCCCTCACACTCACTGCCCATTGCCCTCACTCTCACTGCCCATTGCCCTCACACTCACTGTCCATCCCCCTCACTCTCACTGCCCATCCCACTCACTCTCACTGCCCATCCCCCTCACTCTCACTGCCTATCCCCCTCACTCTCACTGCCCATCCCCCTCACATTCACTGCCCATCCCCCTCACTCTCACTGTGTCCCCCTCATTCTCACTGCCCATCCGCCTCACACTCACTGCCCATCCCCCTCACTCTCACAGCCCATCCCCCTCACTCTCACTGTGTGTCACCCTCACTCTCACTGCCTATCCCCCTCACACTCACTGCCCATCCCCCTCACACTCACTGCCCATCCCCCTCACTCTCACTGCCCGTCACCCTCACTCTCACTGCCCATCCCCCTCCTTCTCACTGCCTATCCCCCTCACTCTCACTGCCCATCCCGCTCACTCTCACTGCCCATCCCCCTCACTCTCACTGCCCGTCCCCCTCACTCTCACTGTGTTTCACCCTCTCTCTCACTGCCCATCCCCTCACACTCACTGTGTGTCACCCTCATTCTCACTGCCTATCCCCCTCACACTCACTGCCCATCCCCCTCACTCTCACTGCCCGCCCCCCTCACACTCACTGCCCATCCCCCTCACTCTCAGTGCCTATCCCCCTGACACTCACTGCCCATCCCCGTCACTCTCACTGCCCATCCCCCTCACTCTCACTGCCCATCCCGCACACACTCGCTACCCATCCCCCTCAATCTCACTGCCCATCACCCTCACTCTCACTGCCCATCACCCTCACCCTCACTGCCCATCCACCTCACTCTCACTGCCCATCCCCCTCACTCTCACTGCTCATCCCCCTCACAGTCACTGCCCATCCCACTCACTCTCACTGCCCACCCCCCCCCACTCTCACTGCCCATCCTCCTCACACTCACTACCCATCTCCCTCACTCTCACTGCCCATCCCCCTCACTCTCACAGCCCATCCCCCTCACTCTCACTGCCCATCCCCCTCATTCTCACTGCCCATCCCCCTCACACTCACTGCCCATCCCCCTCACTGTCAATGCCCATCCCCCTCACACTCGCTGCCCATCCCCCTCACTCTCACTGCCCATCCCCCTCACTCTCACTGCCCATCCCCCTCACTCTCACTGCCCATCCCCCTCACTCTCACTGTGTGTCACCCTCACTCTCACTGCCCATCCCCCTCATTCTCACTGTGTGTCACCCTCACTGTCTACTGCCCATCCCCCTCACACTCACTGCCCATCCCCCTCACTCTCACTGCCCGTCACACTCACTCTCACTGCCCATCCCCCTCACTCTCACTGCCCATCCCCCTCACTCTCAATGCCCATCCCCCTCACTGTCAATGCCCATTCCCCTCACACTCACTGCCCATCCCCCTCACTCTCACTGCCCATCCGCCTCTCTCTCACTGCCCATCCCCCTCACTCTCACTGCCCATCCCCCTCACTCTCACTGCCCATCCCCCTCACTCTCACTTCCCATCCCCCTCACTCTCACTGCCCATCCCCCTCACTCTCGCTGCCCATCCCCCTCACTCTCACTGCCCATTCTCCTCACTCTCACTGCCCATCCCCCTCTCACTCACTGCCTTTCCCTTCACTCTCACTGCCCATCCCCCTCACACTCACTGCCCATCCCCCTCACTCTCACTGCCTATCCCCCTCACTCTCACTGCCTATCCCCCACACTCTCGCTGCCCATCCCCCTCACACTCACTGCCCATCCCCCTCACTCTCACTGCCCATCCGCTTCACTCTCACTGCCCATCCCCCTCACTCTCACTGCCCATCCCCCTCACTCTCACTGCCCGTCACCCTCACTCTCACTGCCCATCCCCCTCACTCTCACTGCCCTTCCCCCTCACTCTCACTGCCTATCCCCCTCACTCTCACTGCCCATCCCGCTCACTCTCACTGCCCATCCCCCTCACTCTCACTGCCCGTCCCCCTCACTCTCACTGTGTTTCACCCTCTCTCTCACTGCCCATCCCCCTCACACTCACTGCCCATCCCCCTCACACTCACTGCCCATCCCCCTCACTCTCACTGCCTATCCCCCTGACACTTACTGCCCATCCCCCTACTCTGACTGCCCATCCCCCTCACACTCACTGCCCATCCCCCTCACACTCACTGTCCATCCCCCTCACACTCACTGTCCATCCCCCTCACACTCACTGCCCATCCCCCTCACACTCACTGCCCATCCCCCTCACACTCACTGTCCATCCCCCTCACTCTCACTGCCCATTGCCCTCACTCTCACTGCCCATCCCCCTCACTCTCACTGCCCATCCCCCTCACTCTCACTGCCCATCCCCCTCACTCTCACTGCCTATCCCCCTCACTCTCACTGCCCATCCCCCTCACACTCACTGCCCATCCCCCTCACTCTCACTGTGTGTCCCCCTCATTCTCACTGCCCATCCCCCTCACACTCACTGCCCATCCCCCTCACTCTCCCTGCCCATCCCCCTCACTCTCACTGCCCATCCCCCTCACACTCACTGCCCATCCCGCTCACTTTCACTGCCCGTCCCCCTCACTCTCACTGTGTGTCACCCTCAAACTCACTGCCCATCCCCCTCACTCTCACTGCCCATCCCCCTGACACTTACTGCCCATCCCCCTACTCTCACTGCCCATCCCCCTCACACTCACTGCCCATCCCCCTCACACTCACTGCCCATCCCCCTCACACTCACTGTCCATCCCCCTCACACTCACTGCCCATTGCCCTCACTCTCACTGCCCATTGCCCTCACACTCACTGTCCATCCCCCTCACTCTCACTGCCCATCCCACTCACTCTCAATGCCCATCCCCCTCACTCTCACTGCCTATCCCCCTCACTCTCACTGCCCATCCCCCTCACATTCACTGCCCATCCCCCTCACTCTCACTGTGTCCCCCTCATTCTCACTGCCCATCCGCCTCACACTCACTGCCCATCCCCCTCACTCTCACAGCCCATCCCCCTCACTCTCACTGTGTGTCACCCTCACTCTCACTGCCTATCCCCCTCACACTCACTGCCCATCCCCCTCACACTCACTGCCCATCCCCCTCACTCTCACTGCCCATCCCCCTGACACTTACTGCCCATCCCCCTACTCTCACTGCCCATCCCCCTCACACTCACTGCCCATCCCCCTCACACTCACTGCCCATCCCCCTCACACTCACTGTCCATCCCCCTCACACTCACTGCCCATTGCCCTCACTCTCACTGCCCATTGCCCTCACTCTCACTGCCCATCCCCCTCACTCTCACTGCCCATCCCCCTCACTCTCACTGCCCATCCCCCTCACTCTCACTGCCTATCCCCCTCACTCTCACTGCCCATCCCCCTCACACTCACTGCCCATCCCCCTCACTCTCACTGTGTGTCCCCCTCATTCTCACTGCCCATCCGCCTCACACTCTCTGCCCATCCCCCTCACTCTCCCTGCCAATCCCCCTCACTCTCACTCCCCATCCCCCTCACACTCACTGCCCATCCCCCTCACTTTCACTGCCCGTCCCCCTCACTCTCACTGCCCATCCCCCTCACTCACTGCCCATCCCCCTCACACTCACTGCCCATCCGCTTCACTCTCACTGCCTATCGCCCTCACACACACTGCCCATCCCCCTCACTCTCACTGCCTATCCCCCTCACTCTCACTGCCTATCCCCCTCACTCTCACTGCCTATCCCCCACACTCTCGCTGCCCATCCCCCTCACACTCACTGCCCATCCCCCTCACTCTCACTGCCCATCCCCCTCACTCTCACTGCCCATCCCCCTCACTCTCACTGCCCGTCACCCTCACTCTCACTGCCCATCCCCCTCACTCTCACTGCCTTTCCCCCTCACTCTCACTGCCCATCCCGCTCACTCTCACTGCCCATCCCCCTCACTCTCACTGCCCGTCCCCCTCACTCTCACTGTGTTTCACCCTCTCTCTCACTGCCCATCCCCTCACACTCACTGTGTGTCACCCTCATTCTCACTGCCTATCCCCCTCACACTCACTGCCCATCCCCCTCACTCTCACTGCCCGCCCCCCTCACACTCACTGCCCATCCCCCTCACTCTCAGTGCCTATCCCCCTGACACTCACTGCCCATCCCCGTCACTCTCACTGCCCATCCCCCTCACTCTCACTGCCCATCCCGCACACACTCGCTACCCATCCCCCTCAATCTCACTGCCCATCACCCTCACTCTCACTGCCCATCACCCTCACCCTCACTGCCCATCCCCCTCACTCTCACTGCCCATCCCCCTCACTCTCACTGCTCATCCCCCTCACAGTCACTGCCCATCCCACTCACTCTCACTGCCCACCCCCCCCCACTCTCACTGCCCATCCCCCTCACACTCACTACCCATCTCCCTCACTCTCACTGCCCATCCCCCTCACTCTCACAGCCCATCCCCCTCACACTCACTGCCCATCCCCCTCACTCTCTCTGTGTGTCCCCCTCACTCTCACTGCCCATCCCCCTCATTCTCACTGCCCATCCCCCTCACACTCACTGCCCATCCCCCTCACTGTCAATGCCCATCCCCCTCACACTCGCTGCCCATCCCCCTCACTCTCACTGCCCATCCCCCTCACTCTCACTGCCCATCCCCCTCACTCTCACTGCCCATCCCCCTCACTCTCACTGTGTGTCACCCTCACTCTCACTGCCCATCCCCCTCATTCTCACTGTGTGTCACCCTCACTGTCTACTGCCCATCCCCCTCACACTCACTGCCCATCCCCCTCACTCTCACTGCCCGTCACACTCACTCTCACTGCCCATCCCCCTCACTCTCACTGCCCATCCCCCTCACTCTCAATGCCCATCCCCCTCACTGTCAATGCCCATTCCCCTCACACTCACTGCCCATCCCCCTCACTCTCACTGCCCATCCGCCTCTCTCTCACTGCCCATCCCCCTCACTCTCACTGCCCATCCCCCTCACGCTCACTGCCCATCCCCCTCACTCTCACTTCCCATCCCCCTCACTCTCACTGCCCATCCCCCTCACTCTCGCTGCCCATCCCCCTCACTCTCACTGCCCATTCTCCTCACTCTCACTGCCCATCCCCCTCTCACTCACTGCCTTTCCCTTCACTCTCACTGCCCATCCCCCTCACACTCACTGCCCATCCCCCTCACTCTCACTGCCCATCCCCCTCACTCTCGCTGCCCATCCCCCTCACTCTCGCTGCCCATCCCCCTCACTCTCACTGCCCATCCCCCTCTCTCTCACTGCCCATCCCCCTCACTCTCTGCCCATCCCCCTCACTCTCACTGCCCATCCCCCTCTCTCTCACTGCCGATCACCCTCACACTCACAACCCATCCCCCTCACTCCCACTGTCCGTCACCCTCACTCTCACTGCCCATCCCCCTCACACTCACTGCCCATCCCCCTCACACTCACTGCCCATCCCCCTCACACTCACTGTGTGTCCCCCTCACTCTCACTGCCCGTCACCCTCACTCTCGCTGCCCATCCCCCTCACTGTTACTGCCCACCCCCCTCACTCTCACTGCCCATTCCCCTCACTCTCACTGCCCATCCCCCTCAGTCTCACTGCCCATCCCCCTCTCTCTCACTGCCCATTCCCCTCACTCTCACTGCCCATCCCCCTCACTCTCACTGCCCATCCCCCTCACTCTCACTGCCCATCCCCCTTACTCTCACTGCCCATCCGCCTCACTCTCACTGCCCATCCCCCTCACTCTCACTGCCCAACCCCCTCACTCTCACTGTGTGTCACCCTCACTCTCACTGTGTGTCACCCTCACTCACACTGCCCATCCCCCTCACACTCACTGTGTGTCACCCTCACTCTCACTGCCTACCCCTTCACAGTCACTGCCCATCCCCCTCACTCTCACTCTGTGTCACCCTCACACTCACTGCCAATCCCCCTCACACTCACTGCCCATCCCCCTCACTCTCACTGCCCATCCCCCTCACACTCACTGCCCATCCCCCTCACTCTCACTGCCCATCCCCCTTTCTCTCACTGCCCATCCCCCTCACTCTCACTGCCCATCCCCCTCATACTCACTGTGTGTCACCCTCACTCTCACTGCCCATCCCCCTCACACTCACTGCCCAACCCCCTCACTCTCACTGCCCGTCCCCCTCACTCTCACTGTGTGTCACCCTCACACTCACTGCCCATCCCCCTCACATTCACTGCCCATCCCCCTCACTCTCACTGCCCATCCCCCTCTCTCTCACTGCCCATCCACATCACTCTCACTGCCCACCCTCCTCACTCTCACTGCCCATTCCCCTCACGCTCACTGCCCATCCCCCTCACTCTCACTGCCCATCCCCCTCTCTCTCACTGCGCATCCACCTCACTCTTACTGCCCATCCCCCTCACTCTCACTGCCCATCCCCCTCACTCTCACTGCCCATCCCCCTCACTCTCACTGCCGATCACCCTCACACTCACTGCCCATCCCGCTCACTCTCACTGCCCATCCCCCTCACACTCACTGCCCATCCCCCTCACATTCACTGCCCATCCCCCTCACATTCACTGCCCATCCCCCTCACTCTCACTGCCCATCCCCCTCTCTCTCACTGCCCATCCACCTCACTCTCACTGCCCACCCTCCTCACTCTCACTGCCCATCCCCCTCTCTCTCACTGCCCATCTCCCTCTCTCTCACTGCCCATCTCCCTCACTCTCACTGCCCATCCTCCTCACTCTCACTGCCCATCCGCTTCAGTCTCACTGCCCGTCCCCCTCACTCTCACTGCCCATCCCCCTCACTCTCACTGCCTATCCCCCTCACTCTCACTGCCCATCCCCCTCACTCTCACTGCCCATCCCCCTCACTCTCACTGCCCATCCCCCTCACTCTCACTGCCTATCCCCTCACTCTCACTGCCCGTCCCCCTCACACTCACTGCCCATCCCCCTCACTCTCACTGCACAACCCCCTCACTCTCACTGCCCGTCCCCCTCACTCTCACTGCCCATCCCCCTCACTCTCACTGCCCAACCCCCTCACTCTCACTGCCCATCCCCCTTACTGTCACTGCCTATTCCCCTCACTCTCACTGCCCATCCCCCTCACTCTCACTGCCCATCCCCCTCACTCTCACTGCCCATCCCCCTCACTCTCACTGCCCGTCCCCCTCACTCTCACAGCCCGTCCCCCTCACTCTCACTGTGTGTCACCCTCACTCTCACTGCCTATCCGCCTCACACTCACTGCCCACCCCCCTCACACTCACTGCCCATCCCCCCTCACTCTCACTGCCTATCCCCCTGACACTTACTGCCCATCCCCCTCACTCTCACTGCCCATCCCCCTCACACTCACTGTCCATTCCCCTCAAACTCACTGCCCATTGCCCTCACTCTCACTGCCCATCGCCCTCACTCTCACTGCCCATCCCCCTCACTTTCACTGCCCATCCCCCTCTCTCTCACTGCCCATCCCCCTCACTCTCACTGCCCATCCCCCTCACTCTCACTGCCCATTGCCCTCACTCTCACTGCCCATTGCCCTCACTCTCACTGCCCATCCCCCTCACTCTCACTGCCCATCCCCCTCACTCTCACTGCCCATCCCCCTCACTCTCACTGCCTATCCCCCTCACTCTCACTGCCCATCCCCCTCACACTCACTGCCCATCCCCCTCACTCTCACTGTGTGTCCCCCTCATTCTCACTGCCCATCCGCCTCACACTCACTGCCCATCCCCCTCACTCTCACTGCCCATCCCCCACACTCTCACTGTGTGTCACCCTCACTCTCACTGCCTATCCCCCTCACACTCACTGCCCAACCCCTCACACTCACTGCCCATCCCCCACACTCTCACTGTGTGTCACCCTCACTCTCACTGCCTATCCCCCTCACACTCACTGCCCAACCCCTCACACTTACTGCCCATCCCCCTCACACTCACTGCCCATCCCCCTCACACTCACTGCCCATCCCCCTCACACTCACTGCCCATCCCCCTCACTCTCACTGCCCATCCCCCTGACACTTACTGCCCATCCCCCTACTCTCACTGCCCATCCCCCTCACACTCACTGCCCATCCCCCTCACACTCACTGCCCATCCCCCTCACACTCACTGTCCATCCCCGTCACACTCACTGTCCATCCCCCTCACACTCACTGCCCATTGCCCTCACTCTCACTGCCCATCGCCCTCACTCTCACTGCCCATCCCCCTCACTCTCACTGCCCATCCCCCTCACTCTCACTGCCCATCCCCCTCACTCTCACTGCCTATCCCCCTCACTCTCACGGCCCATCCCCCTCACACTCACTGCCCATCCCCCTCACTCTCACTGTGTGTCCCCCTCATTCTCACTGCCCATCCGCCTCACACTCACTGCCCATCCCCCTCACTCTCCCTGCCCATCCCCCTCACTCTCACTGCCCATCCCCCTCACACTCACTGCCCATCCCCCCTCACTTTCACTGCCCGTACCCCTCCCTCTCACTGCCCATCCCCCTCACTCACTGCCCGTCCCCCTCACACTCACTGCCGATCCCCTTCACTCTCACTGCCTATCGCCCTCACACACACTGCCCATCCCCTTCACTCTCACTGCCCATCCCCCTCACTCTCACTGCCTATCCCCCTCACTCTCGCTGCCCATCCCCCTCACACTCGCTGCCCATCCCCCTCACTCTCACTGCCCATCCCCCTCACTCTCACTGCCCATCCCCCTCACTCTCACTGCCCATCCCCCTCACTCTCACTGTGTGTCACCCTCACTCTCACTGCCCATCCCCCTCATTCTCACTGTGTGTCACCCTCACTGTCTACTGCCCATCCCCCTCACACTCACTGCCCATCCCCCTCACTCTCACTGCCCATCCCCCTCACTCTCACTGCCCATCCCCCTCACTCTCACATCCCATCCCCCTCACTCTCACTGCCCATCCCCCTCACTCTCACATCCCATCCCCCTCACTCTCACTGCCCATCCCCCTCACTCTCACTGCCCGTCACTCTCACTCTCACTGCCCATCCCCCTCACTCTCACTGCCCATCCCCCTCACTCTCAATGCCCATCCCCCTCACTGTCAATGCCCATTCCCCTCACACTCACTGCCCATCCCCCTCACTCTCACTGCCCATCCGCCTCCCTCTCACTGCCCATCCCCCTCACTCTCACTGCCCATCCCTCTCACTCTCACTGCCCATCCCCCTCACACTCGCTGCCCGTCACCCTCACTCTCACTGACCGTACCCCTCACTCTCACTGCCCATCCCCCTCACTCTCACTGCCCATCCCCCTCAGTCTCACTGTGTGTCACCCTCACTCTCACTGCCCATCCCCCTCATTCTCACGGCCCATCCCCCTCTCTCTCACTGCCCATCCCCCTCACTCTCGCTGCCCATCCCCCTCTCTCTCACTGCCCATCCCCCTCACTCTCACTGCCCATCCCCCTCACTCTCACTGCCCATCCCCCTCACTCTCGCTGCCCATCCCCCTCACACTCACTGCCCATCCCCCTCACTCTCACTGCACATCCCCCTCACTCTCACTGCCCATCCCCCTCACTCTCACTGCCCATCCGCCTCACTCTCACTGCCCATCCCCCTCACTCTCACTGCCCATCCCCCTCACTCTCACTGCCCATCCCCCTCACTCTCGCTGCCCATCCCCCTCACTCTCGCTGCCCATCCTCCTCACTCTCACTGCCCATCCCCCTCACACTCACTGCCCATCCCCCTCACACTCACTGCCTTTCCCTTCACTCTCACTGCCCATCCCCCTCACACTCACTGCCCATCCCCCTCACTCTCACTGCCCATCCCCCTCACTCTCGCTGCCCATCCTCCTCACTCTCGCTTCCCATCCCCCTCACTCTTACTGCCCATCCCCCTCTCTCTCACTGCCCATCCCCCTCACTCTCTGCCCATCCCCCTCACTCTCACTTCCCATCCCCCCCACTCTCACTGCCCATCCCCCTCACACTCACTACCCATCTCCCTCACTCTCACTGCCCATCCCCCTCACTCTCACAGCCCATCCCCCTCACACTCACTGCCCATCCCCCTCACTCTCTCTGTGTGTCCCCCTCACTCTCACTGCCCATCCCCCTCATTCTCACTGCCCATCCCCCTCACACTCACTGCCCATCCCCCTCACTGTCAATGCCCATCCCCCTCACACTCGCTGCCCATCCCCCTCACTCTCACTGCCCATCCCCCTCACTCTCACTGCCCATCCCCCTCACTCTCACTGCCCATCCCCCTCACTCTCACTGTGTGTCACCCTCACTCTCACTGCCCATCCCCCTCATTCTCACTGTGTGTCACCCTCACTGTCTACTGCCCATCCCCCTCACACTCACTGCCCATCCCCCTCACTCTCACTGCCCGTCACACTCACTCTCACTGCCCATCCCCCTCACTCTCACTGCCCATCCCCCTCACTCTCAATGCCCATCCCCCTCACTGTCAATGCCCATTCCCCTCACACTCACTGCCCATCCCCCTCACTCTCACTGCCCATCCGCCTCTCTCTCACTGCCCATCCCCCTCACTCTCACTGCCCATCCCCCTCACTCTCACTGCCCATCCCCCTCACTCTCACTTCCCATCCCCCTCACTCTCACTGCCCATCCCCCTCACTCTCGCTGCCCATCCCCCTCACTCTCACTGCCCATTCTCCTCACTCTCACTGCCCATCCCCCTCTCACTCACTGCCTTTCCCTTCACTCTCACTGCCCATCCCCCTCACACTCACTGCCCATCCCCCTCACTCTCACTGCCTATCCCCCTCACTCTCACTGCCTATCCCCCACACTCTCGCTGCCCATCCCCCTCACACTCACTGCCCATCCCCCTCACTCTCACTGCCCATCCGCTTCACTCTCACTGCCCATCCCCCTCACTCTCACTGCCCATCCCCCTCACTCTCACTGCCCGTCACCCTCACTCTCACTGCCCATCCCCCTCACTCTCACTGCCCTTCCCCCTCACTCTCACTGCCTATCCCCCTCACTCTCACTGCCCATCCCGCTCACTCTCACTGCCCATCCCCCTCACTCTCACTGCCCGTCCCCCTCACTCTCACTGTGTTTCACCCTCTCTCTCACTGCCCATCCCCCTCACACTCACTGCCCATCCCCCTCACACTCACTGCCCATCCCCCTCACTCTCACTGCCTATCCCCCTGACACTTACTGCCCATCCCCCTACTCTGACTGCCCATCCCCCTCACACTCACTGCCCATCCCCCTCACACTCACTGTCCATCCCCCTCACACTCACTGTCCATCCCCCTCACACTCACTGCCCATCCCCCTCACACTCACTGCCCATCCCCCTCACACTCACTGTCCATCCCCCTCACTCTCACTGCCCATTGCCCTCACTCTCACTGCCCATCCCCCTCACTCTCACTGCCCATCCCCCTCACTCTCACTGCCCATCCCCCTCACTCTCACTGCCTATCCCCCTCACTCTCACTGCCCATCCCCCTCACACTCACTGCCCATCCCCCTCACTCTCACTGTGTGTCCCCCTCATTCTCACTGCCCATCCCCCTCACACTCACTGCCCATCCCCCTCACTCTCCCTGCCCATCCCCCTCACTCTCACTGCCCATCCCCCTCACACTCACTGCCCATCCCGCTCACTTTCACTGCCCGTCCCCCTCACTCTCACTGTGTGTCACCCTCAAACTCACTGCCCATCCCCCTCACTCTCACTGCCCATCCCCCTGACACTTACTGCCCATCCCCCTACTCTCACTGCCCATCCCCCTCACACTCACTGCCCATCCCCCTCACACTCACTGCCCATCCCCCTCACACTCACTGTCCATCCCCCTCACACTCACTGCCCATTGCCCTCACTCTCACTGCCCATTGCCCTCACACTCACTGTCCATCCCCCTCACTCTCACTGCCCATCCCACTCACTCTCAATGCCCATCCCCCTCACTCTCACTGCCTATCCCCCTCACTCTCACTGCCCATCCCCCTCACATTCACTGCCCATCCCCCTCACTCTCACTGTGTCCCCCTCATTCTCACTGCCCATCCGCCTCACACTCACTGCCCATCCCCCTCACTCTCACAGCCCATCCCCCTCACTCTCACTGTGTGTCACCCTCACTCTCACTGCCTATCCCCCTCACACTCACTGCCCATCCCCCTCACACTCACTGCCCATCCCCCTCACTCTCACTGCCCATCCCCCTGACACTTACTGCCCATCCCCCTACTCTCACTGCCCATCCCCCTCACACTCACTGCCCATCCCCCTCACACTCACTGCCCATCCCCCTCACACTCACTGTCCATCCCCCTCACACTCACTGCCCATTGCCCTCACTCTCACTGCCCATTGCCCTCACTCTCACTGCCCATCCCCCTCACTCTCACTGCCCATCCCCCTCACTCTCACTGCCCATCCCCCTCACTCTCACTGCCTATCCCCCTCACTCTCACTGCCCATCCCCCTCACACTCACTGCCCATCCCCCTCACTCTCACTGTGTGTCCCCCTCATTCTCACTGCCCATCCGCCTCACACTCTCTGCCCATCCCCCCTCACTCTCCCTGCCAATCCCCCTCACTCTCACTCCCCATCCCCCTCACACTCACTGCCCATCCCCCTCACTTTCACTGCCCGTCCCCCTCACTCTCACTGCCCATCCCCCTCACTCACTGCCCATCCCCCTCACACTCACTGCCCATCCGCTTCACTCTCACTGCCTATCGCCCTCACACACACTGCCCATCCCCCTCACTCTCACTGCCTATCCCCCTCACTCTCACTGCCTATCCCCCTCACTCTCACTGCCTATCCCCCACACTCTCGCTGCCCATCCCCCTCACACTCACTGCCCATCCCCCTCACTCTCACTGCCCATCCCCCTCACTCTCACTGCCCATCCCCCTCACTCTCACTGCCCGTCACCCTCGCTCTCACTGCCCATCCCCCTCACTCTCACTGCCTTTCCCCCTCACTCTCACTGCCCATCCCGCTCACTCTCACTGCCCATCCCCCTCACTCTCACTGCCCGTCCCCCTCACTCTCACTGTGTTTCACCCTCTCTCTCACTGCCCATCCCCTCACACTCACTGTGTGTCACCCTCATTCTCACTGCCTATCCCCCTCACACTCACTGCCCATCCCCCTCACTCTCACTGCCCGCCCCCCTCACACTCACTGCCCATCCCCCTCACTCTCAGTGCCTATCCCCCTGACACTCACTGCCCATCCCCGTCACTCTCACTGCCCATCCCCCTCACTCTCACTGCCCATCCCGCACACACTCGCTACCCATCCCCCTCAATCTCACTGCCCATCACCCTCACTCTCACTGCCCATCACCCTCACTCTCACTGCCCATCCCCCTCACTCTCACTGCCCATCCCCCTCACTCTCACTGCTCATCCCCCTCACAGTCACTGCCCATCCCACTCACTCTCACTGCCCACCCCCCCCACTCTCACTGCCCATCCCCCTCACACTCACTACCCATCTCCCTCACTCTCACTGCCCATCCCCCTCACTCTCACAGCCCATCCCCCTCACACTCACTGCCCATCCCCCTCACTCTCTCTGTGTGTCCCCCTCACTCTCACTGCCCATCCCCCTCATTCTCACTGCCCATCCCCCTCACACTCACTGCCCATCCCCCTCACTGTCAATGCCCATCCCCCTCACACTCGCTGCCCATCCCCCTCACTCTCACTGCCCATCCCCCTCACTCTCACTGCCCATCCCCCTCACTCTCACTGCCCATCCCCCTCACTCTCACTGTGTGTCACCCTCACTCTCACTGCCCATCCCCCTCATTCTCACTGTGTGTCACCCTCACTGTCTACTGCCCATCCCCCTCACACTCACTGCCCATCCCCCTCACTCTCACTGCCCGTCACACTCACTCTCACTGCCCATCCCCCTCACTCTCACTGCCCATCCCCCTCACTCTCAATGCCCATCCCCCTCACTGTCAATGCCCATTCCCCTCACACTCACTGCCCATCCCCCTCACTCTCACTGCCCATCCGCCTCTCTCTCACTGCCCATCCCCCTCACTCTCACTGCCCATCCCCCTCACGCTCACTGCCCATCCCCCTCACTCTCACTTCCCATCCCCCTCACTCTCACTGCCCATCCCCCTCACTCTCGCTGCCCATCCCCCTCACTCTCACTGCCCATTCTCCTCACTCTCACTGCCCATCCCCCTCTCACTCACTGCCTTTCCCTTCACTCTCACTGCCCATCCCCCTCACACTCACTGCCCATCCCCCTCACTCTCACTGCCCATCCCCCTCACTCTCGCTGCCCATCCCCCTCACTCTCGCTGCCCATCCCCCTCACTCTCACTGCCCATCCCCATCTCTCTCACTGCCCATCCCCCTCACTCTCTGCCCATCCCCCTCACTCTCACTGCCCATCCCCCTCTCTCTCACTGCCGATCACCCTCACACTCACAACCCATCCCCCTCACTCCCACTGTCCGTCACCCTCACTCTCACTGCCCATCCCCCTCACACTCACTGCCCATCCCCCTCACACTCACTGCCCATCCCCCTCACACTCACTGTGTGTCCCCCTCACTCTCACTGCCCGTCACCCTCACTCTCGCTGCCCATCCCCCTCACTGTTACTGCCCACCCCCCTCACTCTCACTGCCCATTCCCCTCACTCTCACTGCCCATCCCCCTCAGTCTCACTGCCCATCCCCCTCTCTCTCACTGCCCATTCCCCTCACTCTCACTGCCCATCCCCCTCACTCTCACTGCCCATCCCCCTCACTCTCACTGCCCATCCCCCTTACTCTCACTGCCCATCCGCCTCACTCTCACTGCCCATCCCCCTCACTCTCACTGCCCAACCCCCTCACTCTCACTGTGTGTCACCCTCACTCTCACTGTGTGTCACCCTCACTCACACTGCCCATCCCCCTCACACTCACTGTGTGTCACCCTCACTCTCACTGCCTACCCCTTCACAGTCACTGCCCATCCCGCTCACTCTCACTCTGTGTCACCCTCACACTCACTGCCCATCCCCCTCACACTCACTGCCCATCCCCCTCACTCTCACTGCCCATCCCCCTCACACACTGCCCATCCCCCTCACTCTCACTGCCCATCCCCCTTTCTCTCACTGCCCATCCCCCTCACTCTCACTGCCCATCCCCCTCATACTCACTGTGTGTCACCCTCACTCTCACTGCCCATCCCCCTCACACTCACTGCCCAACCCCCTCACTCTCACTGCCCGTCCCCCTCACTCTCACTGTGTGTCACCCTCACACTCACTGCCCATCCCCCTCACATTCACTGCCCATCCCCCTCACTCTCACTGCCCATCCCCCTCTCTCTCACTGCCCATCCACATCACTCTCACTGCCCACCCTCCTCACTCTCACTGCCCATTCCCCTCACGCTCACTGCCCATCCCCCTCACTCTCACTGCCCATCCCCCTCTCTCTCACTGCGCATCCACCTCACTCTTACTGCCCATCCCCCTCACTCTCACTGCCCATCCCCCTCACTCTCACTGCCCATCCCCCTCACTCTCACTGCCGATCACCCTCACACTCACTGCCCATCCCGCTCACTCTCACTGCCCATCCCCCTCACACTCACTGCCCATCCCCCTCACATTCACTGCCCATCCCCCTCACATTCACTGCCCATCCCCCTCACTCTCACTGCCCATCCCCCTCTCTCTCACTGCCCATCCACCTCACTCTCACTGCCCACCCTCCTCACTCTCACTGCCCATCCCCCTCTCTCTCACTGCCCATCTCCCTCTCTCTCACTGCCCATCTCCCTCACTCTCACTGCCCATCCTCCTCACTCTCACTGCCCATCCGCTTCAGTCTCACTGCCCGTCCCCCTCACTCTCACTGCCCATCCCCCTCACTCTCACTGCCTATCCCCCTCACTCTCACTGCCCATCCCCCTCACTCTCACTGCCCATCCCCCTCACTCTCACTGCCCATCCCCCTCACTCTCACTGCCTATCCCCTCACTCTCACTGCCCGTCCCCCTCACACTCACTGCCCATCCCCCTCACTCTCACTGCACAACCCCCTCACTCTCACTGCCCGTCCCCCTCACTCTCACTGCCCATCCCCCTCACTCTCACTGCCCAACCCCCTCACTCTCACTGCCCATCCCCCTTACTGTCACTGCCTATTCCCCTCACTCTCACTGCCCATCCCCCTCACTCTCACTGCCCATCCCCCTCACTCTCACTGCCCATCCCCCTCACTCTCACTGCCCGTCCCCCTCACTCTCACAGCCCGTCCCCCTCACTCTCACTGTGTGTCACCCTCACTCTCACTGCCTATCCGCCTCACACTCACTGCCCACCCCCCTCACACTCACTGCCCATCCCCCTCACTCTCACTGCCTATCCCCCTGACACTTACTGCCCATCCCCCTCACTCTCACTGCCCATCCCCCTCACACTCACTGTCCATTCCCCTCAAACTCACTGCCCATTGCCCTCACTCTCACTGCCCATCGCCCTCACTCTCACTGCCCATCCCCCTCACTTTCACTGCCCATCCCCCTCTCTCTCACTGCCCATCCCCCTCACTCTCACTGCCCATCCCCCTCACTCTCACTGCCCATTGCCCTCACTCTCACTGCCCATTGCCCTCACTCTCACTGCCCATCCCCCTCACTCTCACTGCCCATCCCCCTCACTCTCACTGCCCATCCCCCTCACTCTCACTGCCTATCCCCCTCACTCTCACTGCCCATCCCCCTCACACTCACTGCCCATCCCCCTCACTCTCACTGTGTGTCCCCCTCATTCTCACTGCCCATCCGCCTCACACTCACTGCCCATCCCCCTCACTCTCACTGCCCATCCCCCACACTCTCACTGTGTGTCACCCTCACTCTCACTGCCTATCCCCCTCACTCTCGCTGCCCATCCCCCTCACTCTCGCTGCCCATCCCCCTCACTCTCACTGCCCATCCCCCTCTCTCTCACTGCCCATCCCCCTCACTCTCTGCCCATCCCCCTCACTCTCACTGCCCATCCCCCTCTCTCTCACTGCCGATCACCCTCACACTCACAACCCATCCCCCTCACTCCCACTGTCCGTCACCCTCACTCTCACTGCCCATCCCCCTCACACTCACTGCCCATCCCCCTCACACTCACTGCCCATCCCCCTCACACTCACTGTGTGTCCCCCTCACTCTCACTGCCCGTCACCCTCACTCTCGCTGCCCATCCCCCTCACTGTTACTGCCCACCCCCCTCACTCTCACTGCCCATTCCCCTCACTCTCACTGCCCATCCCCCTCAGTCTCACTGCCCATCCCCCTCTCTCTCACTGCCCATTCCCCTCACTCTCACTGCCCATCCCCCTCACTCTCACTGCCCATCCCCCTCACTCTCACTGCCCATCCCCCTTACTCTCACTGCCCATCCGCCTCACTCTCACTGCCCATCCCCCTCACTCTCACTGCCCAACCCCCTCACTCTCACTGTGTGTCACCCTCACTCTCACTGTGTGTCACCCTCACTCACACTGCCCATCCCCCTCACACTCACTGTGTGTCACCCTCACTCTCACTGCCTACCCCTTCACAGTCACTGCCCATCCCCCTCACTCTCACTCTGTGTCACCCTCACACTCACTGCCCATCCCCCTCACACTCACTGCCCATCCCCCTCACTCTCACTGCCCATCCCCCTCACACTCACTGCCCATCCCCCTCACTCTCACTGCCCATCCCCCTTTCTCTCACTGCCCATCCCCCTCACTCTCACTGCCCATCCCCCTCATACTCACTGTGTGTCACCCTCACTCTCACTGCCCATCCCCCTCACACTCACTGCCCAACCCCCTCACTCTCACTGCCCGTCCCCCTCACTCTCACTGTGTGTCACCCTCACACTCACTGCCCATCCCCCTCACATTCACTGCCCATCCCCCTCACTCTCACTGCCCATCCCCCTCTCTCTCACTGCCCATCCACATCACTCTCACTGCCCACCCTCCTCACTCTCACTGCCCATTCCCCTCACGCTCACTGCCCATCCCCCTCACTCTCACTGCCCATCCCCCTCTCTCTCACTGCGCATCCACCTCACTCTTACTGCCCATCCCCCTCACTCTCACTGCCCATCCCCCTCACTCTCACTGCCCATCCCCCTCACTCTCACTGCCGATCACCCTCACACTCACTGCCCATCCCGCTCACTCTCACTGCCCATCCCCCTCACACTCACTGCCCATCCCCCTCACATTCACTGCCCATCCCCCTCACATTCACTGCCCATCCCCCTCACTCTCACTGCCCATCCCCCTCTCTCTCACTGCCCATCCACCTCACTCTCACTGCCCACCCTCCTCACTCTCACTGCCCATCCCCCTCTCTCTCACTGCCCATCTCCCTCTCTCTCACTGCCCATCTCCCTCACTCTCACTGCCCATCCTCCTCACTCTCACTGCCCATCCGCTTCAGTCTCACTGCCCGTCCCCCTCACTCTCACTGCCCATCCCCCTCACTCTCACTGCCTATCCCCCTCACTCTCACTGCCCATCCCCCTCACTCTCACTGCCCATCCCCCTCACTCTCACTGCCCATCCCCCTCACTCTCACTGCCTATCCCCTCACTCTCACTGCCCGTCCCCCTCACACTCACTGCCCATCCCCCTCACTCTCACTGCACAACCCCCTCACTCTCACTGCCCGTCCCCCTCACTCTCACTGCCCATCCCCCTCACTCTCACTGCCCAACCCCCTCACTCTCACTGCCCATCCCCCTTACTGTCACTGCCTATTCCCCTCACTCTCACTGCCCATCCCCCTCACTCTCACTGCCCATCCCCCTCACTCTCACTGCCCATCCCCCTCACTCTCACTGCCCGTCCCCCTCACTCTCACAGCCCGTCCCCCTCACTCTCACTGTGTGTCACCCTCACTCTCACTGCCTATCCGCCTCACACTCACTGCCCACCCCCCTCACACTCACTGCCCATCCCCCTCACTCTCACTGCCTATCCCCCTGACACTTACTGCCCATCCCCCTCACTCTCACTGCCCATCCCCCTCACACTCACTGTCCATTCCCCTCAAACTCACTGCCCATTGCCCTCACTCTCACTGCCCATCGCCCTCACTCTCACTGCCCATCCCCCTCACTTTCACTGCCCATCCCCCTCTCTCTCACTGCCCATCCCCCTCACTCTCACTGCCCATCCCCCTCACTCTCACTGCCCATTGCCCTCACTCTCACTGCCCATTGCCCTCACTCTCACTGCCCATCCCCCTCACTCTCACTGCCCATCCCCCTCACTCTCACTGCCCATCCCCCTCACTCTCACTGCCTATCCCCCTCACTCTCACTGCCCATCCCCCTCACACTCACTGCCCATCCCCCTCACTCTCACTGTGTGTCCCCCTCATTCTCACTGCCCATCCGCCTCACACTCACTGCCCATCCCCCTCACTCTCACTGCCCATCCCCCACACTCTCACTGTGTGTCACCCTCACTCTCACTGCCTATCCCCCTCACACTCACTGCCCAACCCCTCACACTCACTGCCCATCCCCCACACTCTCACTGTGTGTCACCCTCACTCTCACTGCCTATCCCCCTCACACTCACTGCCCAACCCCTCACACTTACTGCCCATCCCCCTCACACTCACTGCCCATCCCCCTCACACTCACTGCCCATCCCCCTCACACTCACTGCCCATCCCCCTCACTCTCACTGCCCATCCCCCTGACACTTACTGCCCATCCCCCTACTCTCACTGCCCATCCCCCTCACACTCACTGCCCATCCCCCTCACACTCACTGCCCATCCCCCTCACACTCACTGTCCATCCCCGTCACACTCACTGTCCATCCCCCTCACACTCACTGCCCATTGCCCTCACTCTCACTGCCCATCGCCCTCACTCTCACTGCCCATCCCCCTCACTCTCACTGCCCATCCCCCTCACTCTCACTGCCCATCCCCCTCACTCTCACTGCCTATCCCCCTCACTCTCACGGCCCATCCCCCTCACACTCACTGCCCATCCCCCTCACTCTCACTGTGTGTCCCCCTCATTCTCACTGCCCATCCGCCTCACACTCACTGCCCATCCCCCTCACTCTCCCTGCCCATCCCCCTCACTCTCACTGCCCATCCCCCTCACACTCACTGCCCATCCCCCTCACTTTCACTGCCCGTACCCCTCCCTCTCACTGCCCAACCCCCTCACTCACTGCCCGTCCCCCTCACACTCACTGCCGATCCCCTTCACTCTCACTGCCTATCGCCCTCACACACACTGCCCATCCCCTTCACTCTCACTGCCCATCCCCCTCACTCTCACTGCCTATCCCCCTCACTCTCGCTGCCCTTCTCCCTCACTCTCACTGCCCATCCCCCTCACTCTCCCTGCCCGTCCCCCTCACTCTCACTGTGTTTCACCCTCACTCTCACTGCCCATCCCCCTCACACTCACTGTGTGTCACCCTCATTCTCACTGCCTATCCCCCTCACACTCACTGCCCATCCCCCTCACTCTCACTGCCCGCCCCCCTCACACTCACTGCCCATCCCCCTCACTCTCAGTGCCTATCCCCCTGACACTCACTGCCCATCCCCGTCACTCTCACTGCCCATCTCCCTCACTCTCACTGCCCATCCCGCACACACTCACTGCCCATTCCCCTAACTCTCACTGCCCATCCCACTCACTCTCACTGCTCATCCCCCTCACAGTCATTGCCCATCCCACTCACTCTCACTGCCCACCCCCCTCACTCTCACTGCCCATCCACCTCACACTCACTACCCGTCTCCATCACTCTCACTGCCCATCCCCCTCACTCTCACAGCCCATCCCCCTCACACTCACTGCCCATCCCCCTCACTCTCTCTGTGTGTCCCCCTCACTCTCACTGCCCATCCCCCTCATTCTCACTGCCCATCCCCCTCACACTCACTGCCCATCCCCCTCACTCTCAATGCCCATCCCCCTCACACTCGCTGCCCATCCCTCTCACTCTCACTGCCCATCCCCCTCACTCTCACTGCCCATCCCCCTCACTCTCACTGCCCATCCCCCTCACTCTCACTGTGTGTCACCCTCACTCTCACTGCCCATCCCCCTCATTCTCACTGTGTGTCACCCTCACTGTCTACTGCCCATCCCCCTCACACTCACTGCCCATCCCCCTCACTCTCACTGCCCATCCCCCTCACTCTCACTGCCCATCCCCCTCACTCTCACATCCCATCCCCCTCACTCTCACTGCCCATCCCCCTCACTCTCACATCCCATCCCCCTCACTCTCACTGCCCATCCCCCTCACTCTCACTGCCCGTCACTCTCACTCTCACTGCCCATCCCCCTCACTCTCACTGCCCATCCCCCTCACTCTCAATGCCCATCCCCCTCACTGTCAATGCCCATTCCCCTCACACTCACTGCCCATCCCCCTCACTCTCACTGCCCATCCGCCTCCCTCTCACTGCCCATCCCCCTCACTCTCACTGCCCATCCCTCTCACTCTCACTGCCCATCCCCCTCACACTCGCTGCCCGTCACCCTCACTCTCACTGACCGTACCCCTCACTCTCACTGCCCATCCCCCTCACTCTCACTGCCCATCCCCCTCAGTCTCACTGTGTGTCACCCTCACTCTCACTGCCCATCCCCCTCATTCTCACGGCCCATCCCCCTCTCTCTCACTGCCCATCCCCCTCACTCTCGCTGCCCATCCCCCTCTCTCTCACTGCCCATCCCCCTCACTCTCACTGCCCATCCCCCTCACTCTCACTGCCCATCCCCCTCACTCTCGCTGCCCATCCCCCTCACACTCACTGCCGATCCCCCTCACTCTCACTGCACATCCCCCTCACTCTCACTGCCCATCCCCCTCACTCTCACTGCCCATCCGCCTCACTCTCACTGCCCATCCCCCTCACTCTCACTGCCCATCCCCCTCAATCTCACTGCCCATCCCCCTCACTCTCGCTGCCCATCCCCCTCACTCTCGCTGCCCATCCTCCTCACTCTCACTGCCCATCCCCCTCACACTCACTGCCCATCCCCCTCACACTCACTGCCTTTCCCTTCACTCTCACTGCCCATCCCCCTCACACTCACTGCCCATCCCCCTCACTCTCACTGCCCATCCCCCTCACTCTCGCTGCCCATCCTCCTCACTCTCGCTTCCCATCCCCCTCACTCTTACTGCCCATCCCCCTCTCTCTCACTGCCCATCCCCCTCACTCTCTGCCCATCCCCCTCACTCTCACTTCCCATCCCCCTCTCTCTCACTGCCGATCACCCTCACACTCACTGCCCATCCCCCTGACTCCCACTGTCCGTCACCTCACTCTCACTGCCCATCCCTCTCACACTCACTGCCCATCCCCCTCACACTCACTGCCCATCCCCCTCACACTCACTGTGTGTCCCCCTCAATCTCACTGCCCGTCACCCTCACTCTCGCTGCCCATCCCCCTCACTGTTACTGCCCACCCCCCTCACTCTCACTGCCCATTCCCCTCACTCTCACCGCCCATCCCCCTCAGTCTCACTGCCCATCCCCCTCTCTCTCACTGCCCATCCCCCTCACTCTCACTGCCCATCCCCCTCACTCTCACTGCCCATCCCCCTCACTCTCACTGCCCATCCCCCTCACTCTCACTGTGTCCCCCTCACTCTCACTGCCCATCCCCCTCACTCTCACTGCCCATCCCCCTTACACTCACTGCCCATCCCCCTCACTCTCACTTCCCATCCCCCTCAAACTCACTGCCCATCCCCCTCACTCTCACTGCCCATCCCCCTCTCTCTCACTGCCCAACCCACTCACTCTCTGCCCATCACCCTCACTCTCACTGTGTGTCACCCTCACTCTCACTGTGTGTCACCCTCACTCACATTGCCCATCCCCCTCACAGTCACTGCCCATCCCCCTCACTCTCACTGTGTGTCACCCTCACACTCACTGCCCATCCCCCTCACACTCACTGTGTGTCACCCTCACTCTCACTGACTATCCCCCTCACAGTCACTGCCCATCCCCCTCACTCTCACTGTGTGTCACCCTCACACTCACTGCCCATCCCCCTCACACTCACTGCCCATCCCCCTCACTCTCACTGCCCATCCCCCTTTCTCTCACTGCCCATCCCCCTCACTCTCACTGCCCATCCCCCTCATACTCACTGTGTGTCACCCTCACTCTCACTGCCCATCCCCCTCACACTCACTGCCCAACCCCCTCACTCTCACTGACCGTCCCCCTCACTCTCACTGTGTGTCACCCTCACACTCACTGCCCATCCCCCTCACATTCACTGCCCATCCCCCTCACTCTCACTGCCCATCCCCCTCACTCTCACTGCCCATCCCCTTCACTCTCACTGCCCATCCCCCTCTCTCTCACTGCCCATCCACCTCACTCTCACTGCCCACCCTCCTCACTCTCACTGCCCATTCCCCTCACGCTCACTGCCCATCCCCCTCACTCTCACTGCCCATCCCCCTCTCTCTCACTGCGCATCCACCTCACTCTTACTGCCCACCCTCCTCACTCTCACTGCCCATCCCCCTAACTCTCACTGCCCATCCCCCTCTCTCTCACTGCCCATTCCCCTCACACTCACTGCCCATCCGCTTCAGTCTCACTGCCCGTCCCCCTCACTCTCACTGCCCATCCCCCTCTCTCTCACTGCCTATCCCCCTCACTCTCACTGCCCATCCCCCTCACTCTCACTGCCCATCCCCCTCACTCTCACTGCCCATCCCCCTCACTCTCACTTCCCATCCCCCTCACTCTCACTGTGTGTCACCCTCACTCTCACTGCCTATCCCCCTCACACTCACTGCCCATCCCCCTCACACTCACTGCCCATCCCCCTCACTCTCACTGCCTATCCCCCTGACACTTACTGCCCATCCCCCTCACACTCACTGCCCATCCCCCTCACACTCACTGCCCATCCCCTACACACTCACTGTCCATCCCCCTCACACTCACTGCCCATTGCCCTCACTCTCACTGCCCATTGCCCTCACTCTCACTGCCCATCCCCCTCACTCTCACTGCCCATCCCCCTCACTCTCACTGCCTATCCCCCTCACTCTCACTGCCCATCCCCCTCACACTCACTGCCCATCCCCCTCACTCTCACTGTGTGTCCCACTCATTCTCACTGCCCATCCCCCTCACTCTCACTGCCCATCCCCCTCACTCTCACTGCCCATCCCCCTCACACTCACTGCCCATCCCCCTCACTCTCACTGCCCATCCCCCTCACACTCACTGCCCATCCCCCTCACTCTCACTGCCCATCCCCCTCACTCTCACTACCCATCCCCCTCACTCTCACTGCCTATCCCCCTCACTCTCACTGCCCATCCCCCTCACTCTCACTGCCCATCCCCCTCACTCTCACTGCCCATCACCCTCACACTCACTGACCATCCCCCTCACTCTCACTGCCCATCCCCCTCACTCTCGCTGCCCATCCCCCTCACTCTCACTGCCCATCCCCCTCACTCTCACTGCCCATCCCCCTCACTCTCACTGCCTATCCCCCTCACTCTCACTGCCCATCCCCCTCACTCTCGCTGCCCATCCCCCTCACTCTCACTGCCCATCCCCCTCACTCTCACTGCCCATCCCCCTCACTCTCACTGCCGATCCCCCTCACTCTCACTGCCCATCCCCCTCACACTCACTGCCCATCCCCCTCACTCTCACTGTGTGTCCCCCTCATTCTCACTGCCCATCCCCCTCACACTCACTGCCCATCCCCCTCACTCTCACTGCCCATCCCCCTCACACTCACTGCCCATCACCCTCACTTTCACTGCCCGTCCACCGCACTCTCAATGTGTGTCACCCTCAAACTCACTGCCCATCCCCCTCACTCTCACTGTGTGTCCCCCTCATTCTCACTGCCCATCCCCCTCACTCTCACTGCCCATCCCCCTCACTCTCACTGCCCATCCCCCTCACACTCACTGCCCATCACCCTCACTTTCACTGCCCGTCCACCGCACTCTCAATGTGTGTCACCCTCAAACTCACTGCCCATCCCCCTCACACTCACTGCCCATCCCCCTCACTCTCACTGCCTATCCCCCTCACTGTCACTGCCTATTCCCCCTCACTCTCACTGCCTATCACCCTCACTCTCGCTGCCCTTCCCCCTCACACTCACTGTGTGTCACCCTCACTCTCACTGCCTATCCCCCTCACCACTCACTGCCCATCCCCCTCACTCTCAGTGCCTATCCCCCTGACACTCACTGCCCATCCCCGTCACTCTCACTGCCCATCCCCCTCACTCTCACTGCCCATCCCCCACACACTCACTGCCCATCCCCCTCACTCTCACTGCCCATCACCCTCACTCTCACTGCCCATCACCCTCACTCTCACTGCCCATCACCCTCACTCTCACTGCCCCTCCCCCTCACACTCACTGCCCATCCCACTCACTCTCACTGCCCACCCCCCTCACTCTCACTGCCCATCCCCCACACACTCACTGCCCATCTCCCTCACTCTCACTGCCCATCCCCCTCACTCTCCCAACCCATCCCCCTCACACTCACTGCCCATCCCCCTCACTCTCTCTGTGTGTCCCTCTCAATCTCACTGCCCATCCCCCTCATTCTCACTGCCCATCCCCCTCACACTCACTGCCCATCCCCGTCACTCTCAATGCCCATCCCCCTCACACTCGCTGCCCATCCCCCTCACTCTCACTGCCCATCCCCCTCACTCTCACTGCCCATCCCCCTCACTCTCACTGCCCATCACCCTCACTCTCACTTCCCATCCCCATCACACTCACTGCCCATCCCACTCACTCTCACTGCCCGTCCCCCTCACACTCACTGCCCGTCACCCTCACTCTCACTGCCCATCCCCCTCATTCTCACTTCCTGTCCCCCTCACTCTCACTGCCCATCCCCATCACTCTCACTGCCCATCCCCCTCACTCTCACTGCCCATCCCCCTCACTCTCACTGCCCATCCCCCTCACTCTCACTGCCCATCCCCCTCACTCTCACTGCCCCTCCCCCTCACACTCACTGCCCATCCCACTTACTCTCACTGCCCACCCCCCTCACTCTCACTGCCCATCCCCCTCACACTCACTGCCCATCTCCCTCACTCTCACTGCCCATCCCCCTCACTCTCCCAACCCATCCCCCTCACACTCACTGCCAATCTCCCTCACTCTCACTGCCCATCCCCCTCACTCTCCCAACCCATCCCCCTCATTCTCACTGCCCATCCCCCTCACACTCACTGCCCATCCCCGTCACTCTCAATGCCCATCCCCCTCACACTCGCTGCCCATCCCCCTCACTCTCACTGCCCATCCCCCTCACTCTCACTGCCCATCCCCCTCACTCTCACTGCCCATCACCCTCACTCTCACTTCCCATCCCCATCACACTCACTGCCCATCCCACTCACTCTCACTGCCCATCCCCCTCACTCTCACTGCCCATCCCCCTCACACTCACTGCCCATCCCCCTCACTCTCACTTCCCGTCCCCCTCACTCTCACCTCCCGTCCCCCTCACTCTCACTGCCCATCCCCCTCACTCTCACTGCCCATCCCCCTCACTCTCACTGCCCATCCCCCTCACTCTCACTGCCCGTCCCCCTCACACTCACTGCCCGTCCCCCTCACTCTCACTGCCCATCCACCTCACTCTCTCTGCCCATCCCCCTCACACTCACTGCCCGTCCCCCTCACTCTCACTGCCCATCCCCCTCACTCTCACTGCCCATCCCCCTCACTCTCACTGCCCATCCCCCTCACTCTCACTGCCCGTCCCCCTCCCTCTCACTGCCCATCCCCCTCTCTCTCACTGCCCATCCCCCTCACTCTCACTGCCCTCCCCCCTCACTCTCTCTGCCCAGCCCCTCACTCTCACTGCCCATCCCCCTGACTCTCACTGCCCATCCCCCTCACTCTCACTGCCCATCCCCCTCACTCTCACTGCCCATCCCCCTCATTCTCACTGCCCATCCCCCTCACACTCACTGCCCATCCCCCTCACACTCACTTTGTGTCCCCCTCACTCTCACTGCCCATCCCCCTCGCACTCACTGTGTGTCCCCCTCACTCTCACTGTGTTTCACCCTCACTCTCACTGCCCATCCCCCTCACTCTCACTGCCCGTCCCCCTCACTCTCACTGTGTGTCACCCTCACACTCACTGCCCATCACCCTCACTCTCACTGCCCATCCGCTTCACTCTCACTGCCTATCCCCCTCACACTCACTGCCTATCCCTCTCACACTCACTGCCCATCCCCTTCACTCTCACTGCCCATCTCCCTCACTCTCACTGCCCATCCCCCTCACTCTCACTGCCCATCCCCCTCACTCTCACTGCCCATCCCCCTCACTCTCACTGCCTATCCCCCTCACTCTCACTGCCCATCCCCCTCACTCTCACTGCCCACCCTCCTCACTCTCACTGCCCATCCCCCTCACACTCACTGTGTGTCCCCCTCACTCTCACTGCCCATCCCCCTCGCACTCACTGTGTGTCCCCCTCACTCTCACTGCCCATCCCCCTCACACTCACTGCGCATCCCGCTCTCTCTCACTGCTCATCCCCCTCACTCTCACTGCCCATCCCCCTCACTCACTGCCCATACCCCTCACTCTCACTGCCTGTCCCCCTCACACTCACTGCCCATCCCCCTCACTCTCACTGCCCATCCTCCTCACTCTCACTGCCCATCCCCCTCACTCTCCCTGCCCATCCCCCTCACTCTCGCTTCCCATAACCCACACTCTCACTGCCAGTCCCCCTCACACTCACTGCCCGTCACCCTCACTCTCACTGCCCATCCCCCTCACTCTCACTGCCCGTCCCCCTCACTCTCACTGCCCATCCCCCTCACACTCACTGCCCATCCCCTCACTCTCACTGCCCATCCCCCTCACTGTGTGTCCCCCTCACTCTCACTACCCGTCCCCCTCACACTCACTGCCCATCCCCCTCACTCTCACTGCCCGTCCCCCTCACTCTCACTGCCCATCCCCCTCATTCTCACTGCCCATCCCCCTCACTGTCACTGCCCATCCCCCTCACTCTCACTGCCCATCCCCCACACTGTCACTGCCCATCCCCCTCACTCTCACTGTGTGTCCCCCTCACTCTCACTGCCCATCCCCCTCACACTCACTGCCCATCCCCCTCACTCTCACTGCCCATCCCCCTCACTCTCACTGCCCATCCCCCTCACTCTCACTGCCCATCCCCCTCACTCTCACAGCCCATCCCCCTCACACTCACTGCCCATCCCCCTCACTCTCACTGTGTGTCCCCCTCACTCTCATTGCCCATCCCCTCACTCTCATTTCCCATCCCCCTCACTCTCACTTCCCATCCTCCTCACTCTCACTGCCCATCCCCCTCACTCTCACTGCCCATCCCCCTCACTCTCGCTGCCCATCCCCCTCACTCTCACTGCCCATCCCCCTCACTCTCACTGCCCGTCACCCTCACTCTCACTGCCCATCCCCCTCACATTCACTGCCCATCCCCCTCACTCTCACTGCCCATCCCCCTCACTCTCACTGCCCATCCCCCTCACTCTCACTGCCCATCCCCTCACTCTCATTTCCCATCCCCCTCACTCTCACTTCCCATCCTCCTCACTCTCAGTGCCCATCCCCCTCACTCTCACTGCCCATCCCCCTCACTCTCGCTGCCCATCCCCCTCACTCTCACTGCCCATCCCCCTCACTCTCACTGCCCGTCACCCTCACTCTCACTGCCCATCCCCCTCACATTCACTGCCCATCCCCCTCACTCTCACTGCCCATCCCCCTCACTCTCACTGCCCATCCCCCTCACTCTCACTGCCCATCCCCCTCTCACTCACTGCCCATCCCCCTCAGTCTCACTGCCCATCCCCCTCACTGTCACTGCCCATCCCCCTCACTCTCACTGCCCATCCCCCTCACTCTCACTGCCCATCCCCCTCACTCTCACTGCCCATCCCCCTCACTCTCACTGCCCATCCCCCTCACTCTCACTGCCCATCCCCCTCACTCTCACAGCCCATCACCCTCAATCTCACTGCCCATCCCCCTCACTCTCACTGCCCCTCCCCCTCACTCTCACTGCCCATCCCCCTCACTCTCACAGCCCATCCCCCTCACACTCACTGCCCATCCCCCTCACTCTCACTGTGTGTCCCCCTCACTCTCATTGCCCACCCCCTCACTCTCACTGCCCATCATCCTCACTCTCACTGCCCATCCCCCTCACTCTCACTGCCCATCCCCCTCACTCTCAGTGCCCATCCCCCTCACTCTCACTGCCCATCCCCCTCACTCTCACTGCCCATCCCCCTCTCTCTCACTGCCCATCCCCCTCACTCTCACTGCCCATCCCCCTCACTCTCACTGCCCATCCCCCTCACTCTCACTGCCCATCCCCCTCACTCTCACTGCCCATCCCCCTCACTCTCACTGCCCATCCCCCTCACTTTCACAGCCCATCACCCTCACTCTCACTGCCCATCCCCCTCACTCTCACTGCCTCTCCCCCTCACTCTCACTGCCCATCCCCCTCACTCTCACAGCCCATCCCCCTCACACTCACTGCCCATCCCCCTCACTCTCACTGTGTGTCCCCCTCACTCTCATTGCCCACCCCCTCACTCTCACTGCCGATCGCCCTCACTCTCGCTGCCCATCCCCCTCACTCTCACTGCCCGTCCCCCTCACACTCACTGCCCGTCTCCCTCACACTCACTGCCCATCCCCCTCACTCTCACTGCCCATCCCCCTCACTCTCACTGCCCATCCCCCTTACTCTCACTGCCCATCCCCCTCACACTCACTGCCCATCCCCCTCACTCTCACTGCCCGTCCCCCTCACTCTCACTGCCCATCCCCCTCACACTCACTGCCCATCCCCTCACTCTCACTGCCCATCCCCCTCACTGTGTGTCCCCCTCACTCTCACTGCCCGTCCCCCTCACACTCACTGCCCATCCCCCTCACTCTCACTGCCCGTCCCCCTCACTCTCACTGCCCATCCCCCTCATTCTCACTGCCCATCCCCCTCACTGTCACTGCCCATCCTCCTCACTCTCACTGCCCGTCCCCCTCACTCTCACTGCCCATCCCCCACACTGTCACTGCCCATCCCCCTCACTCTCACTGTGTGTCCCCCTCAGTCTCACTGCCCATCCCCCTCACACTCACTGCCCATCCCCCTCACTCTCACTGCCCATCCCCCTCACTCTCACTGCCCATCCCCCTCACTCTCACTGCCCATCCCCCTCACTCTCACAGCCCATCCCCCTCACTCTCACTGCCCATCCCCCTCACTCTCACTGCCCATCCCCCTCACACTCACTGCCCATCCCCCTCACTCTCACTGTGTTTCCCCCTCACTCTCATTGCCCATCCCCTCACTCTCATTTCCCATCCCCCTCACTCTCACTTCCCATCCTCCTCACTCTCACTGCCCATCCCCCTCACTCTCACTGCCCATCCCCCTCACTCTCGCTGCCCATCCCCCTCACTCTCACTGCCCATCCCCCTCACTCTCACTGCCCGTCACCCTCACTCTCACTGCCCATCCCCCTCACATTCACTGCCCATCCCCCTCACTCTCACTGCCCATCCCCCTCACTCTCACTGCCCATCCCCCTCACTCTCACTGCCCATCCCCTCACTCTCATTTCCCATCCCCCTCACTCTCACTTCCCATCCTCCTCACTCTCACTGCCCATCCCCCTCACTCTCACTGCCCATCCCCCTCACTCTCGCTGCCCATCCCCCTCACTCTCACTGCCCATCCCCCTCACTCTCACTGCCCGTCACCCTCACTCTCACTGCCCATCCCCCTCACATTCACTGCCCATCCCCCTCACTCTCACTGCCCATCCCCCTCACTCTCACTGCCCATCCCCCTCACTCTCACTGCCCATCCCCCTCACACTCACTGCCCATCCCCCTCAGTCTCACTGCCCATCCCCCTCACTGTCACTGCCCATCCCCCTCACTCTCACTGCCCATCCCCCTCACTCTCACTGCCCATCCCCCTCACTCTCACTGCCCATCCCCCTCACTCTCACTGCCCATCCCCCTCACTCTCACTGCCCATCCCCCTCACTCTCACTGCCCATCCCCCTCACTCTCACAGCCCATCACCCTCACTCTCACTGCCCATCCCCCTCACTCTCACTGCCTCTCCCCCTCACTCTCACTGCCCATCCCCCTCACACTCACTGCCCATCCCCCTCACTCTCACTGTGTGTCCCCCTCACTCTCATTGCCCACCCCCTCACTCTCACTGCCCATCGCCCTCACTCTCGCTGCCCATCCCCCTCACTCTCACTGCCCGTCCCCCTCACACTCACTGCCCGTCACCCTCACACTCACTGCCCATCCCCCTCACTCTCACTGCCCATCCCCCTCACTCTCACTGCCCATCCCCCTCACTCTCACTGCCCATCCCCCTCACACTCACTGCCCATCACCCTCGGTCTCACTGCCCATCCCCCTCTCTGTCACTGCCCATCCCCCTCACTCTCACTGTGTGTCCCCCTCACTCTCACTGCCCATCCCCCTCACTGTCACTGCCCATCCCCCTCACTCTCACTGCCCATCCCCCTCACTCTCAATGCCCGTCCCCCTCACTCTCACTGCCCAATCCCTCACTCTCACTGCCCATCCCTCTCACTCTCACTGCCCATCCCCCTCACTCCCACTGTTTTCCCCCCTCACTCTCACTGCCCATCCCCCTCACACTCACTGCCCATCCCCCTCACACTCGCTGCCCATCCCCCTCACACTCACTGCCCATCCCCCTCACTCTCACTGCCCATCCCCCTCACTCTCACTGCCCATCCCCCTCACTCTCACTGCCCATCCCCCTCACACTCACTGCCCGTCCCCCTCACTCTTACTGTGTGTCCCCCTCACACTGACTGCCCATCCCCCTCTCTCTCACTGCCCATCCCCCTCACTCTCAGTGCCCATCCCCCTCACTCTCACTGCCCATCCCCCTCACTCTCACTGCCCATCCCCCTCTCTCTCACTGCCCATCCCCCTCACTCTCACTGCCCATCCCCCTCACTCTCACTGCCCATCCCCCTCACTCTCACTGCCCATCCCCCTCACTCTCACTGCCCATCCCCCTCACTCTCACTGCCCATCCCCCTCACTCTCACTGCCCATCCCCCTCACTCTCACAGCCCATCACCCTCACTCTCACTGCCCATCCCCCTCACTCTCACTGCCTCTCCCCCTCACTCTCACTGCCCATCCCCCTCACTCTCACAGCCCATCCCCCTCACACTCACTGCCCATCCCCCTCACTCTCACTGTGTGTCCCCCTCACTCTCATTGCCCACCCCCTCACTCTCACTGCCCATCGCCCTCACTCTTGCTGCCCATCCCCCTCACTCTCACTGCCCGTCCCCCTCACACTCACTGCCCGTCACCCTCACACTCACTGCCCATCCCCCTCACTCTCACTGCCCATCCCCCTCACTCTCACTGCCCATCCCCCTTACTCTCACTGCCCATCCCCCTCACACTCACTGCCCATCCCCCTCGGTCTCACTGCCCATTCCCCTCTCTGTCACTGCCCATCCCCCTCACTCTCACTGCCCATCCCCCATCACTCTCACTGCCCATCCCCCTCACTCTCACTGCCCATCCCCCTCACTCTCACTGCCCATCCCCCTCACTCTCACTGCCCATCCCCCTCACTCTCACTGCCCATCCCCCTCACACTCACTGCCCATCCCCCTCACTCTCACTGTGTGTCCCCCTCACTCTCACTGCCCATCCCCCTCACTGTCACTGCCCATCCCCCTCACTCTCACTGCCCATCCCCCTCTCTCTCACTGCCCATCCCCCTCACTCTCAATGCCCGTCCCCCTCACTCTCACTGCCCATCCCCCTCACTCTCACTGCCCATCCCTCTCACTCTCACTGCCCATCCCCCTCACTCCCACTGTTTTTCCCCCTCACTCTCACTGCCCATCCCCCTCACACTCGCTGCCCATCCCCCTCACACTCGCTGCACATCCCCCTCACACTCACTGCCCATCCCCCTCACTCTCACTGCCCATCCCCCTCACTCTCACTGCCCATCCCCCTCACTCTCACTGCCCATCCCCCTCACACTCACTGCCCGTCCCCCTCACTCTTACTGTGTGTCCCCCTCACACTCACTGCCCAGCCCCCTCTCTCTCACTGCCCATCCCCCTCACTCTCACTGCCCATCCCCCTCACTCTCACTGCCCATCCCCCTCACTCTCACTGCCCATCCCCCTCTCTCTCACTGCCCATCCCCCTCACTCTCACTGCCCATCCCCCTCACTCTCACTGCCCATCCCTCTCACTCTCACTGCCCATCCCCCTCACTCTCACTGCCCATCCCCCTCACTTTCACAGCCCATCACCCTCACTCTCACTGCCCATCCCCCTCACTCTCACTGCCTCTCCCCCTCACTCTCACTGCCCATCCCCCTCACTCTCACAGCCCATCCCCCTCACACTCACTGCCCATCCCCCTCACTCTCACTGTGTGTCCCCCTCACTCTCATTGCCCACCCCCTCACTCTCACTGCCGATCGCCCTCACTCTCGCTGCCCATCCCCCTCACTCTCACTGCCCGTCCCCCTCACACTCACTGCCCGTCTCCCTCACACTCACTGCCCATCCCCCTCACTCTCACTGCCCATCCCCCTCACTCTCACTGCCCATCCCCCTTACTCTCACTGCCCATCCCCCTCACACTCACTGCCCATCCCCCTCACTCTCACTGCCCGTCCCCCTCACTCTCACTGCCCATCCCCCTCGCACTCACTGCCCATCCCCTCACTCTCACTGCCCATCCCCCTCACTGTGTGTCCCCCTCACTCTCACTGCCCGTCCCCCTCACACTCACTGCCCATCCCCCTCACTCTCACTGCCCGTCCCCCTCACTCTCACTGCCCATCCCCCTCATTCTCACTGCACATCCCCCTCACTGTCACTGCCCATCCTCCTCACTCTCACTGCCCGTCCCCCTCACTCTCACTGCCCATCCCCCACACTGTCACTGCCCATCCCCCTCACTCTCACTGTGTGTCCCCCTCAGTCTCACTGCCCATCCCCCTCACACTCACTGCCCATCCCCCTCACTCTCACTGCCCATCCCCCTCACTCTCACTGCCCATCCCCCACACTCTCACTGCCCATCCCCCTCACTCTCACAGCCCATCCCCCTCACTCTCACTGCCCATCCCCCTCACTCTCACTGCCCATCCCCCTCACACTCACTGCCCATCCCCCTCACTCTCACTGTGTTTCCCCCTCACTCTCATTGCCCATCCCCTCACTCTCATTTCCCATCCCCCTCACTCTCACTTCCCATCCTCCTCAATCTCACTGCCCATCCCCCTCACTCTCACTGCCCATCCCCCTCACTCTCGCTGCCCATCCCCCTCACTCTCACTGCCCATCCCCCTCACTCTCACTGCCCGTCACCCTCACTCTCACTGCCCATCCCCCTCACATTCACTGCCCATCCCCCTCACTCTCACTGCCCATCCCCCTCACTCTCACTGCCCATCCCCCTCACTCTCACTGCCCATCCCCTCACTCTCATTTCCCATCCCCCTCACTCTCACTTCCCATCCTCCTCACTCTCACTGCCCATCCCCCTCACTCTCACTGCCCATCCCCCTCACTCTCGCTGCCCATCCCCCTCACTCTCACTGCCCATCCCCCTCACTCTCACTGCCCGTCACCCTCACTCTCACTGCCCATCCCCCTCACATTCACTGCCCATCCCCCTCACTCTCACTGCCCATCCCCCTCACTCTCACTGCCCATCCCCCTCACTCTCACTGCCCATCCCCCTCACACTCACTGCCCATCCCCCTCAGTCTCACTGCCCATCCCCCTCACTGTCACTGCCCATCCCCCTCACTCTCACTGCCCATCCCCCTCACTCTCACTGCCCATCCCCCTCACTCTCACTGCCCATCCCCCTCACTCTCACTGCCCATCCCCCTCACTCTCACTGCCCATCCCCCTCACTCTCACAGCCCATCACCCTCACTCTCACTGCCCATCCCCCTCACTCTCACTGCCTCTCCCCCTCACTCTCACTGCCCATCCCCCTCACACTCACTGCCCATCCCCCTCACTCTCACTGTGTGTCCCCCTCACTCTCATTGCCCACCCCCTCACTCTCACTGCCCATCGCCCTCACTCTCGCTGCCCATCCCCCTCACTCTCACTGCCCGTCCCCCTCACACTCACTGCCCGTCACCCTCACACTCACTGCCCATCCCCCTCACTCTCACTGCCCATCCCCCTCACTCTCACTGCCCATCCCCCTCACTCTCACTGCCCATCCCCCTCACACTCACTGCCCATCCCCCTCGGTCTCACTGCCCATCCCCCTCTCTGTCACTGCCCATCCCCCTCACTCTCACTGTGTGTCCCCCTCACTCTCACTGCCCATCCCCCTCACTGTCACTGCCCATCCCCCTCACTCTCACTGCCCATCCCCCTCACTCTCAATGCCCGTCCCCCTCACTCTCACTGCCCAATCCCTCTCTCTCACTGCCCATCCCTCTCACTCTCACTGCCCATCCCCCTCACTCCCACTGTTTTTCCCCCTCACTCTCACTGCCCATCCCCCTCACACTCACTGCCCATCCCCCTCACACTCGCTGCCCATCCCCCTCACACTCACTGCCCATCCCCCTCACTCTCACTGCCCATCCCCCTCACTCTCACTGCCCATCCCCCTCACTCTCACTGCCCATCCCCCTCACACTCACTGCCCGTCCCCCTCACTCTTACTGTGTGTCCCCCTCACACTGACTGCCCATCCCCCTCTCTCTCACTGCCCATCCCCCTCACTCTCAGTGCCCATCCCCCTCACTCTCACTGCCCATCCCCCTCACTCTCACTGCCCATCCCCCTCTCTCTCACTGCCCATCCCCCTCACTCTCACTGCCCATCCCCCTCACTCTCACTGCCCATCCCCCTCACTCTCACTGCCCATCCCCCTCACTCTCACTGCCCATCCCCCTCACTCTCACTGCCCATCCCCCTCACTCTCACTGCCCATCCCCCTCACTCTCACAGCCCATCACCCTCACTCTCACTGCCCATCCCCCTCACTCTCACTGCCTCTCCCCCTCACTCTCACTGCCCATCCCCCTCACTCTCACAGCCCATCCCCCTCACACTCACTGCCCATCCCCCTCACTCTCACTGTGTGTCCCCCTCACTCTCATTGCCCACCCCCTCACTCTCACTGCCCATCGCCCTCACTCTTGCTGCCCATCCCCCTCACTCTCACTGCCCGTCCCCCTCACACTCACTGCCCGTCACCCTCACACTCACTGCCCATCCCCCTCACTCTCACTGCCCATCCCCCTCACTCTCACTGCCCATCCCCCTTACTCTCACTGCCCATCCCCCTCACACTCACTGCCCATCCCCCTCGGTCTCACTGCCCATCCCCCTCTCTGTCACTGCCCATCCCCCTCACTCTCACTGCCCATCCCCCATCACTCTCACTGCCCATCCCCCTCTCTCTCACTGCCCATCCCCCTCACTCTCACTGCCCATCCCCCTCACTCTCACTGCCCATCCCCCTCACTCTCACTGCCCATCCCCCTCACACTCACTGCCCATCCCCCTCACTCTCACTGTGTGTCCCCCTCACTCTCACTGCCCATTCCCCTCACTGTCACTGCCCATCCCCCTCACTCTCACTGCCCATCCCCCTCTCTCTCACTGCCCATCCCCCTCACTCTCAATGCCCGTCCCCCTCACTCTCACTGCCCATCCCCCTCACTCTCACTGCCCATCCCTCTCACTCTCACTGCCCATCCCCCTCACTCCCACTGTTTTTCCCCCTCACTCTCACTGCCCATCCCCCTCACACTCGCTGCACATCCCCCTCACACTCACTGCCCATCCCCCTCACTCTCACTGCCCATCCCCCTCACTCTCACTGCCCATCCCCCTCACTCTCACTGCCCATCCCCCTCACACTCACTGCCCGTCCCCCTCACTCTTACTGTGTGTCCCCCTCACACTCACTGCCCAGCCCCCTCTCTCTCACTGCCCATCCCCCTCACTCTCACTGCCCATCCCCCTCACTCTCACTGCCCATCCCCCTCACTCTCACTGCCCATCCCCCTCTCTCTCACTGCCCATCCCCCTCACTCTCACTGCCCATCCCCCTCACTCTCACTGCCCATCCCCCTCACTCTCACTGCCCATCCCCCTCACTCTCACTGCCCATCCCCTCACTCTCACTGCCCATCCCCCTCACAGCCTTGACTCTTATTAGCCCCTCTCTCTTTGCTCCTCCCACTCTGCCCACCCCCTCTCTCTCCTCCTCCCCTTTCTTCCCCTACGCCTCTCTGTACCTCCTTCCTTCGACCCCTCCCTTGGCCCTCTCTCCTCTCTCTCCATCCCTCACCTTCACTGCCCCTCTTCCTCTCCGCCCCCTCAACCTCATTGCCACTCCCCCTCCAACCCTCCCTCCTTACTGACCCTCCCTCTCTCTAACCCTCCCCCTCACTGCCACTCCTACTCTCTGCCCCTCCCCCTCCTTCTGTCCTCCTGCTGTTCTTATTTCTGCTGACCCAAGTTCCAATCCAAGACCAATACAGCACGGCTCCTGCTCTGATTCAGAAAACCCCAAGGATATGAAGTAATCCTTTAGTGAAAGCACTGTGAACATCCTTTCCCACCAGTCAGCTCGGAGGAGGCTGTGGGGGCTGAGGATTCATTGGTGGAATTCACTGAATTAATTGATCAGTCCCTAAATTACTGCTGTTACCTCACCTTACTTAGCATCCATATCAACATGCTCCTCCAGGTTAAAATTACCCCTTAGTTCCTCCCCTTTTTACTGATGTTCTCTCTGCATAATAAGGAAAATAAGCACCCATCTCTTTCCTGATTACCTTCCTGTTTATTGTGTCTTTTTAATTCTTCAGTCAGGTTTAGTAAAATCTAGAAGGTCCTGACACCCTGTCTGTGAACTGGATAAGGGAGGGGTTCTGAGAGCTGCTCTTTCATGTTCCATATTAATCACTATTTCCTCAGGGCAACAGATTCAAAGGCAATGGGAATATTGTAGTCTTGATTGATGAATTCAGGAGCTGGAGTTAGCGAATTTCATGACTCAGCCCAGGACATCACACGCAGCACCTCCCCATGGAGGATTTACAAATTGTTCCATAAAAGGCTCGTTTTATATAACTCTATTAGGAACTATGAGAGGATGTGTAGTGCAACCAATATATATATTGAAAGAGTTTCATTCAATGTCACTGAGTGAAAGTCATTTTATCATGTTTGTAGTCGAAGAACTGGATCATTTAAGACAAGTAAAATTGTTCCCTTCCATTCTAGAGGTGATGGCGTAGTGCTATTGTCACTGGACTGGCAATCCTGAGACTCAGGGTAATGCTCTGGAGACCTGGGTTTGAATCACAGAATCACACGGTGCAGAAGAGGCCCTTCGGCCCATCGAGTCTGCACCGACACGTGAGAAACACCTGACCTACCTACCTAATCCCATTTACCAGCACTTGGACCATAGCCTTGAATCCCGGTCAAATTTGAATTCAATAAAAACATGGAATTAAAAGTCTAACAATGAAACCATTGTGCATTGTTGTAAAATTCATCTGGTTGACTAATGTCCTTCAGGGAAGGAAATCTGCCATCCTTACCTGTTCTGGCATATATGTGACTCCAGACCCACAGCAATGTGGTTGACTCTTAAACGCCCCCTGAAATGATCTAGCAATCCACTGCATTGTAACAAACCACTACATAGACACAAAAAAGGAATGAAACCAAACGGACCGCCTGGCATCGACCTAGACACCAGAAACGACAAGGGCAATCACAGCCCTGTCGACACTGCAAAGTCCTCCTTACTAACATCTGGGGTCTAGTGTCAAAATTGGGAGAGCTGTCTCACAGACGAGTCAAGCAACAGCCTGACATAGTCATCCTCACAGAATCATACCTTACAGATAATATCCCAGACACCACCATCACCACCCCTGGGTATGTCCTGTCCCACCAGAAGGACAGGCCCAGCAGAGGTGGTGGCACGGTGGCATACAGTCCGGATGGAGTTTCCCTGGGAGTCCTCAACATTGAGTCTGGGCCCCATGAAGTCTCAGGGCATCAGGTCAAACATGGGCAAGGAAACCTCCTGCTGATTACCATGTACCGCCCTCCCTCAGCTGATGAATCAGTGCTCCTCCATGTCGAACACCACTTGGAGAAAACACTGAGGGTGGCAAGGGCGCAGAATGTACTCTGGGTGGGGGGGCTTCAATGTCCATCACCAACAGTGGCTCAATAGCACCACTACTGACCGAGCTGGCTGAGTCCTAAAGGACATAGCTGCTGGACTGGGTCTGTGGCAGGTGGTGAGGGAACCAACAAGAGGGAAAAACATACTTGATCTCATGCTCACCAACCTACCTGCCGCAGATGCATCTGTCCATGACAGTATCAGTAGGAGTGACCACTGCACAGTCTTTGTGGAGATGAAGTCCCATCTTCACATTGAGGATACCCCCCATCGTGTTGTGTGGCACTGCCACCATGCTAAATGGGATAGATTCAGAACAGATCTAGCAACTCAAGACTGGGCATCCCTGAGGCGCTGTGGGCCATCAGCAGCAGCAGAATTGTACTTGAACACAATCTGTAACCTCATGGCCCAGCATATCCCCTACTCTACCATTACATCAAGCCAGGGGATCAACCCTGGTTCAATGAAGAGTGCAGGAGGGCATGCCAGGAGCAGCACCAGGCAAACCTAAAAATGAGGTGTCAACTTGTTGAAGCTATAACACAGGACTACTTGTGTGTCAAACACCATAAGCAGCAAGCGACAGACAGAGCTAAGTGATCCCACAACTAACAAATCAGATCTAAGCTCTGCAGTCCTGCCACACCCAGTCGTGAATGGTGGTGGACAATTAAACAACTCACTGGAGGAGGAAGCTCCACAAATATCCCCCTCCTCAATGATGGAGGAGTCCAGCACATCAGTGCAAAAGATAAAGCTGAAGCATTTGCTACAACCTTCAGCCAGAAGTGCCGAGTGGATGATCCATCTCGGCCTCCTCCGGAAGTCCCCAGCATCACAGATGCCAGTCTTCAGCCAATTCAATTCACTCCACATGATATCAAGAAACGGCCGAAGGCACTGGATATTGCAAAGGCTATGGGCCCTGATCACATTCCAGCAATAGTACTGAAGGCTTGTGCTCCAGAACTTGATGCACCCCTAGCCAAGATGTTCCAGTACAGCTACAACACTGGCATCTACCTGGCTATGTGGAAAATTGCCCAGGTATGTATGTATACAAAAAGCAGGACAAATCCAACCCAGCCAATTACCGCCCCATCAGTCTACTCTCCATCATCAGTAAAGTAATGGAAGGTGTCATCAACAGTGCTCTCAAGCAGCACTTGCTTAGCAATAACCTGCTCACTGATGCCCAGTTTGGGTTTCGCCAGGGCCACTCAGCTCCTGACCTCATTACAGCCTTGGTTCAAACATGGACGAAAGAGCTCAAGTCCCGAGGTGAGGTAAGAGTGACTGCTCTTGAAATCAAGGCAGCATTTGACCGAGTGTGGCGTTAAGGAGCCCTAGAAAAACTGGAGTCAATGGGAATCAGGGGGAAAACTCTCCACTGGTTGGAGTCATATCTAGCACAAAGGAAGATGGTTGTGGTTGTTAGAGGTCAGTCATCTCAGCTCCAGGACATCATTGCAGGTGTTCCTCAGGGTAGTGTCCTCGGCCCAACCATCTTCAGCTGCTTCATCAATGACCTTCCTTCCATCATAAGGTCAGAAGTGGAGATGTTCACTGATGATTGCACAATGTTCAGCACCATTTGTGACTCCTTAGATACTGAAGCAATCCATGTCCAAATGCAGCAAGACCTGAATAATATCCAGGCTTGGGCTGACAAGTAGCAAGTAACATTTGTGCCACACAAGTGCCAGGCAATGACCATCTCCAACAAGAGAGAATCCAACCATTGTCCCTTGATTTCCAATGATGTTACCATCACTAAATCCCCCACTATCAACACCCTGGGCTTTACCATTCACCAGAAACTGAACTGAACTAGCCATATAAATACTGTGACTACAAGAGCAGGTCAGAGGCTGGGAATCTTGTGGAGAGTAACTCACCTCCTGACTCCCCAAAGCCTGTCCACCATCTACAAGGCACAAGTCAGGAGTGTGATGGAATACTCCTCGCTTGCCTGGATGAGTGCAACTCCCACAACACTCAAGAGGCTTGACACCATCCAGGACAAAGCAGCCCGGTTGATTGACACCCCTTCCACAAACATTCACTCCCTCCACCACCAACGCACAGTATCAGCAGTGTGTACCATCTACAAGATGCACTGTAGGAATTCACCAAGGCTCCTTACACAGCACCTTCAAAACCCACGTCCCCTACCATCTAGAAGGACAAGGACAGCAGATAGATGGTAACACCACCACCTGGAAGTTCCCCTCCAAGCTACACATCATCCTGACCTGGAAATATATCGCCGTTCCTTCACTGTCGCTGGGTCAAAATCCTGGCACTCCCTTCCTAATAGCACTGTGGGTGTACCTACACCACATAGACTGCAGCGGTTCAAGAAGGCAGCTCACCACCACCTTCTCAAGGTCAACTCAGGATGGGCAATAAATACTGGCCCAGACAGCAATACCCACATCCTGTGAATGAATAAAAATAAAGTTAATCTGGTATTATTCTGGAGCTGATACAATAATGCTGATTGGAAGTCCTTGCCCTTCTTTATTCAGTTGTTAATTCACAATCATAGCTTGATTCTGATAGCTTGCTTCCATTGGGAGGTTGGAGAACAATAAATGAGAATGTTTTTGTTTAGTTGAACGTTTTAGTATCTGTAAAGGAAAATACTGCAGATGCTGGAAATCTGAAACAAAAATAAGAATAGCTGGAAAAACTCAGCAGGTCTGACAGCATCTGCGGAGAAGAACACAGTTAACGTTTCGAGTTCATATGATGAAGACTCATACGGACTCGAAACTTTAACTGTATCCCTCTCCACAGATGCTGTCAGTCCTGCTGAGTTTTTCCAGCTTTTTTATTTTTGCTAGTATCTGTGTTCGATTCATCACTTCCATTTGTAACAAAGGGACCTGTTAAGTATTTGTGCTCTCTGTTGTCAGGATATTAACAAGCGTCTGTCTCTTCCTGCTGATATCCGCCTGCCAGAGGGTTACCTTGAGAAGTTTGCAATGAACAGTCCACCGTTTGATAAACCCATGAGTCGCCGACTGCGTAGAGAATCTCTGGTGAGTGTGAAGGAAGGTCAGAGGGAAAGGAGGTAAATGTGTTCTAAAGGGAGCCAGGGTGAGAGGCAAACACGCCGAATTAAAAAAAAACACAAATTCCTGCTTTCCTTTTGCAGGTCTATAGAGAAAATATAGGGGAACTGGGGCTAATTAAATAATTCTACCACAGAGAGACAGCACAGGTACAATGGGCTTCCTCCTGTGCTGTATCATTGCACAACTGCTGGGAAAGCAGAGTCTGGAGAGAGAAGCATTTGTCACAAGGGCTGGGATTTTCCGTGCCCGCTGGTGTCAGGTGTGTTCGATAGCATGAGTGGACAATATGGCGAGAAGGCCAAAAATAGATTTCAGGATATTGTGAAACTGGTTCGCAATCGTCGGCTCAGCCCACTGATGGCGGGCTGTGTTCTCTGCTGTCGAACGCTGGTCACCTCACTGTAATACAGCAGTATATCATTATAAGGCCAGCCTGCCGGACTCATCCCACCATGCCCCCCCCCCCTCCACTGCTGCAACGCCTTCCCATATCAATGGGAAACCATGTCAGTGCAGAACACATCTTAACAAGTGTGACATGCAGAAGTCTGGAATTACCACCAAGGCCTTGCTAATATCGCAGGCATCCGAGGAGCAGAAGAGAATTTGATAAGGTGCCACATCAAAGATTATTACTGAAAATGAAAGTGCATGGTGTAGGGGGTAACATATTAGCATGGATAGAAGATTGGCTGGCTGACAGGCAGAAAGCAGAGAGTATGCGTAAACAGTTCTTTTTCTGATTGGCAGGTTGTGACGAGTGGAGTCCTGCAGGGGTCTGTACTGGGGTCTCAACTTTTTACAATTTACATCAATGATTAAAGGGGGGGAGTGAAGACATGGTGGCTAAATTTGCAGATGACACAAAGATAGGTAGGAAAGTATGTTGTGAAGAGGACATGAGGAGGTTGCAGATGGATATAGATAGGTTGAGTGAGTGGGCAAAGATCTGACAAATGGAGTTTGATGTGGGAAAATGTGAAGTTGTTCACTTTGGCAGGAAGAACAAAAAAGCAGAGTATTACTTAAATGGAGAACGGTTGCATAATTCTAAGGTGCAGAGGGATCTAGGTGTTCTAGCACATGAGTCACAAAAAGTTAGTATGTAGGCACAGCAAATAATTAGGAAGGCTAATGGAACGATATCCTTTATTACAAGAGGGATTGAACATAAAAGTAAGGATGCTTCAGTTATACAGGGCATTGGTGAGACTGCACCTCGAATACTGTGTGCAGTTTTGGTCCCCTTATTTAAGGAAGTATATAAATGCATTGGAGGTGGTTCAAAGGGGGTTGACTAGATTGATACCTGGAATGAGCGGGTTGTCTTATGAGGAAAGGTTGGACAGACTGGGCTTGTTTCCTCTGGACTTTAGAAAAGTCCAGTGGGGGTGGGCGGTTGATTGAAATCTTTTGAGTTAAACCAATCAAAACAAATCAACAAAATGAAGGACAAATCAAGCACAGCCCCTAATTCAGGTCAGCTGTAAAACTAAAGACAAAATTTGAAGGAAACTTACAACTTTAAACCAAAATGTGATTAAAGGGGTCAATAAAGCACCCCAGTCCCCGCAGTGCCCACCGGGCACGGAAGGCCTCGAGAGTGCCAGCAGACACCACGTGCTCCCTCTCCAAAGACACCCGGCCGCGAACGTAGCTGCGGAAGAGGGACAAACAATCGGGCGGGACACCCCCGTCGATCGCCCGCTGCCTGGATCTGTTAATGGCCAACTTGGCCAGGCCCAGGAGCAGGTTCACGAAGAGGTCCTCCTCCTTCCCGACCCCCTTCCGCACCGGGTGCCCATAGATCAGGAGCGTGGGGCTGAAGTGCAAACAAAACATTAATAAAAGGTTTTTCAAATAACTAAAAAGGGAGTGCAGCCTACAACACCCTATGTATACATGGTCCACGGACTCCACAAGACCGCAAAAAAGGCACGTGTCCTGGGAGTCCGTGAACCTACACATTCTACGATTATAAGGGACTGCTGCATGCAACACCCTCCAACCCAGGTCTCCGATAGAAAGGGGGAGGACACCTCCGTAGAGGGCCTCCCATCGGGGGCCTCTGCCACCGAACGGCAACAAGGCACGCCAGGGCGTGTCTGGGCGGCGGACAAGGGCGAGAAAATGGAAGGTGTGCAGCAGCAGTCCATACAGAAAGCTCCTCCGTGCCGTGCCAAAAGGCACAGAGGGCATGTCCCCGAGGCTGCTCATATTGCGGGGCACCAGCACCCGAGGGAGGGTTCGGGGCTTGGGGCCAATGTGGAATGCTGTCCAAACAGGGGAACGCTCAGACGGAAGACCACCACGCACCTGGGCCACCTCAAGACCTAAAATTACATCGGGTCCGAGCACGACCATTCTCAGGTCTTGGATGGCATCGGCTGCGACCTGGACACTCACAGATGCGTGACGCGCCAACTCCTGCGGGAGCATCCAGCCCAGTCCTCCTCCTTCCAGCACATCCCCGATCCTGGTCACCCCTGCGGCCACAGCCCTCCTCTCCGCCAACCACTGAAAGGGACGGAGGGGCAGATTCCTGAGCAGCGGCTCTCTGACGAGAGCTGCTACTCCTGACGGGGGAGAGCTGCGTCGCGAGGCGACCATGTTCCAGACTTTGATCAGGTCCTGGTAAAAGACGGGCAACGCCTGCAAGGAGCCACCGAGGCCCATCTGTTCAATAAACAGGAGCTGCACGTCATAATTCAGGCCGTGCACCTGACGGAAGAAATACGTCGTCAGGCACACCATCTAGGAGGAGGCTTGACGTAGAGGTATCACTGCAGGGTCTGAAGGCGGAAAGTCGCCACCTGTGTGCGTAGGCACACTAGTGCCTGACCGCCCTCCCTAAGCGGGAGACTCAGAACCTCGGCAGCGACCCAGTGCAATCTTTTGTCCCAGAAGAAGTCGACTAACAATCTCTGGATTCTTGTGACAAAGCCCGGGGGAGGGTGGGCGGTTGATTGAAGTATACAAGATCCTGAACAGTCTTGACAAGGTGGGCGTCAAAAGGATGTTTCCTCTTGTGGGTGAGTCCAGAACTAGGGGGCGCTGGTTTAAAATTAGGGGTCGTCCTTTTAGGAAAGAGACAAGGAGAAATTTTTTCTCTCACAGGGCTGTGCGACTTTGGAACTCGCTGCCTATGAAGATGGTGGAGGCGGAGTCATTGAATATTTTTAAGGCAGAGGAAGATAGATTCTTGTTAGGCAAGGGAATCAAAGGTTATTGGGGTTAGACGGGAATGTGGAAATCGCAGCACAAGAAGATCAGCCACAATCTTATGGAATGGTGGAGTAGGCTCGAGGGGCTGAATGGTCTACTCCTGTTCCTATTCCTTTTGTTCTTGTGCTGCAGCCCAAAAGCAACAGGATCCTAGAAGAATGTTCATGGCACGCTGGGTGGGTTCTCATGGACATGGCAACACCACGCAGCAGCTCACAGATGGATAATGGTCGAAGGGGTGGAATAGGGAGCTCTAGGGTTAACTGGGAGAGGAAGAGGTGTTGAGGGGTGTGAAGTTGGAGGTGGTGGGAATGAAGGTTTTGGGGAGGTGAGGTTGGGGGTGGGGGGAATGAAGGTGTTGGGCGGGGAGGTTGGGAGAGGGGAATGAAGGTGTCAGGGAGGTAAGATTGGGAGGGAGTGAATGAACGTGTTGGGGGGGTGAGGTTGGGAGGGTTGGAGTGAGTATGGAGGGAGGAGGGGGTAAAGGAGGAGAAGATGGCAACTGGGGAGGTAAGTATCAGGGGAGTGGAAGGTGGGGGGGAAGGAGTGCAGAAAGGGGAAGGAGTCCAGGAGGAGGAAGGATTGCGGAGAGGGGAGGGGGTCCAGGAGGAGGAAGGAGTGTGGAGAGGGGAGGGGGTCCAGGGGGAGGAAGGAGTGTGGAGAGGGGAGGGAGTCCAGGGGGAGGAAGGAGTGTGGAGAGGGGAGGGAGTCCAGGGGGAGGAAGGAGTGTGGAGAGGGGAGGGGGTCCAGGAGGAGGAAGGAGTGTGGAGAGGGGAGGGGGTCCAGGGGGAGGAAGGAGTGTGGAGAGGGGAGGGGGTCCAGGGGGAGGAAGGAGTGTGGAGAGGGGAGGGGGTCCAGGGGGAGGAAGGAGTGTGGAGAGGGGAGGGGGTCCAGGGGGAGGAAGGAGTGTGGAGAGGGGAGGGGGTCCAGGAGGAGGAAGGAGTGTGGAGAGGGGAGGGGGTCCAGGGGGAGGAAGGAGTGTGGAGAGGGGAGAAAGTCCAGGAGGAGGAAGGAGTGTGGAGAGGGGAAGGAGTAAGGGTGGTGGAGGAAGTCAGAAAGGGGGAAGGAGTAAGATTGGAGGAAGATGTGAGTTTGGAAGAAAAGGTAAGGCTGGAGGATGGAGTGGAGAGGGGCGGAAGGACAAAGGGTCATGGAAGAAGTAAGGGTGTCTGAGCGAGTAGGAAGGGGGAGGGACTAAGCAGGGTGGACTCCTGGGGGATGGGAGGACTAAGTGGGGGGAAAGGGGTTCTGGTTCTGGGGGGGTGAGGGGTCCGGAGGGGGGAAGAGGTTCCAAGGTGGGGGGAGAAAGGGATCCGGGGAAGGGGTTCAGAGTGGTAAAGGGCGTCTGGGGTGGGGTGTGGGGAAGGGATCTGCAGGGGCAAGGGTTTCCAGGAGGGAAGAGGTTCGGATGGGGGTGGGGGGAATGTCCAGGTGAACATGCAAGGGAGGGGTCTGATGGGTTCATATCTGCCTCCTGGGGAGGGAACTGAGGGTGGGTATGGCATGAGAGAATGGTGAGAATGATCGAGGGCAGAGTGAGGTGGCAGGGTGGGAGGATGTGGGTGTGACGGTCGTGGTGGAAGGAACGGGTGAGGGTGGTTGGTGGGAACTTGGATGCAGACATGGACCCTGGGGATGGGAAGGAGGAGGTCGGGGATGTTAATGTGGATGGGGGTGGGATTTTTGAGAAGGAAGGGAACGTGCAAATTCATCTGGACATCCCTGAAGGAAAAGGATTGTGGCTGGTAGGTCACGGAGGGGAGGTGGAAGGTAATCCTGGGGTGGGGGTGGGGGGGGGGGGATTAACTGTGATGGGGAAAGGAAATGGGTGACTGGGGGAAAGTCAAACCGAATAGCACCATGCTGTCCAAATTGAAAGTGAAACGAGAGTTGTGATGGGCAAGATCAGGTGCTGCATGGGAGTGTCATCAGTGGGTGAGTGGAGATGCAGGTCGGTTCAGATGGACAACTGAACGTGAACCCCAGCAGGCAGCATTCAAAATGCTCAGGACATTGAGATGAGTGTTTATGGGAAGGGTCTGTGTGCGTGGGAGAATGCATGCGTCACACGCGCACACACACACACACACACACACATTTCTCCCTCCAGAATCATTCATTATTCAGCTGCTCCCTCTGTGGTGACAGGGGACAAGGTTGAGGGGGTCACAAGCAAAGGGGACTCTGAGGGGGTGGACAGCCTCTGAGATTCCTGAGTGGATGACCCAGGTGTGTCCAGCTGCTGCTCCTCCTCCCATTGGGTGCCCAGGGGCCCCGGCCTGACTTGTTGAATGTAAGGATCACCTGGAGGGACGTTGAGGTGCCCTGTTTCCCTCTTGCGTCGTTACTGCAGGAACTCACCCATGGCTCCTTCGATGGGAGTGCAGGTCTGCGTGCATCTCCATGTTCTGCTGGACCAGGGCCTCCTTCGCATCCGCCACCTCCCCATGAGACCTCCATATGCGCACGTGTTGACACCACTTCATCAGAGAGCATGTGGACACACTCCTCTGACATGTGTGCCACTCTGTTGAGGGCTTCCAACAGCTCTGCGTGATGTTCCCCTGCCTTCTGCTGACTCCCCACGATGAGTTGGAAGACTAAATCCAGAGGCTGGTCACCTTACTCGGGACTCATAAATGCTACTTCCTCAGCAGTACTCCGAGTGCTGGGGAGCTCGGCTGAACCTGCCTCCTCCTGCTGTGGACACGTATCCGTGCGGTGACCACCAGATTGTGAACCCGAGCCTGCTCTAGATCTAGATCCCACCGAGGCATGTGTCTCTGCGCTGGTGAAGGGTTTGGGTAGACAGGATGATGGGTCTTCCAGGCTGCTCATTTCTAGCTCTTCAGTGGAGGAGGTGTCCTCTTGGCTGGAGATGAGGACATGGATGGAGCTGAGGGACTGCCTGGCTGAGGATGTCAGTCACTTAGCAGAGCTCCCTGTGAACCAAAGTAGAGATAATTAGTACACGACAGCAGAATCAAAAGTAGGAGAGAGAGCGCACGCAAATGCATTGAGAGAGGGATGATGTGATGCAGGATCCTCACGCGGGTGTTCGCCACTGATCTCACCGTCACCACAGGCACGGTCCACATCCTCATCAGCCAGCATGATGGCCGCTCCTCAATGTGAGTGAGGGGCCTAATGTGGGCCAATCCACCCCTGGTCTGAGACCTCTCTCTGCTGATGTGAGCAGGCTTCTCCTGCATGGAAACAGATGGAGGGAGTGTGAGCAGGACACATGGCACTGCATGGAATGTTTGTGTGGTGAGCGGAGTCATAGACGGGATGAGGACACGAGCTTCAGAGGAATTGAGCCTGATGGTGATGTGTGTGTGTGTGAGAGTTAGTGGTGTTGCCCTTTGAGCTGTGAGATCCCTGTGGATGTGTGATGGGTTTGTGAGTGTGTGAGTTGAGAGTAATGAGAAGAATGACTTTCCCTGGCAGAACAGATAAGACCATTCATCCTTTAGCAACACTGGGTGGCTGTCCGCTTTTGCAGAGCACTGGTGCTGACCACCGCTGCCACCACTTCCCAAGCCGGATTAGTGAGGTTGCTGCCCATCCTGTGGCCAGAGTGGGAGTAGGGGACATCATGGTGGGCCTCCATGGCGTCCAAAAGACACTGGAGGGTCCTGTCACTGAACCTGGGGGCTGCAGCCTTTTTGCCTTTTGGGGCCATGTCTTCATTGCAGCCGCTGTGAGAAGCACTGGGAGGCATGTGTGTGCCTGGACTTTAAATATGGTGTGATGAAGCGGCGAGGCAATGGCGGGAAGGGGAATAAGAGCCCGCCCACCATGGAAGCGGCATGTTTCCGGGAATGCACAAATAACATGGTCGGTTTTGGGCATTCTGCGTGAAAACCTGCCACTGGGCCGGTGAGTAAAACGCCATTTTACCTGCCCTTTACTGCACTTAGTGCCAATCTGAGACAACTGTGCCCAGGGTGTCAGTAAATCAGACAGAATAACGAGTTGAATATTCCAAAGCACAAATAACCCTGTGGATCTTTGGAACAAGAGCTAGTTTGGTAGACAGACGAACAGTCTCCCAGCTGGGAGGGAACACTGTGGCTAGGGTAATAATGAACTGAGTCGGTTCATCCAGGCTGCAGATTGGTCCAGAAGGATCACATCTTTATATTACTGATGATATGGACCAATGTTGTGTACCAGTGTTGTGTGCCAGTGATGTGTGCCACTGGTGTGTACCAGCATTGTGTGCCAGTGTTGTGTACCAGTGTTGTGTGTCAGTGGTGTGTACTAGTGTTGTGTGCCAGTGGTGTGTACCAGTGTTGTGTGCCAGTGGTGTGTACCAGTGGTGTGTACCAGTGGTGTGTACCAGTGGTGTGTGTCAGTGGTGTGTACCAGCATTGTGTGCCAGTGTTGTGTGCCAGTGTTGTGTACCAGTGTTGTGTGCCAGTGGTGTGTGCGAGTGTTGAGTACCAGTGTTGTGTGCCAGTGCTGTGTACCAGTGTTGTACACTGGAGTTGTGTATAAGTTTTGCATCCTGGCAAGATGTGGCGGAATAGCTCCCTCTCTTGATTGACGACAACAGGTGTTTTAAGAGAATTTGCCTGTCAATTTAGTAAGTATTTAACTGTTTGTGCTGTGACTTTAAAAGACACACAGGCAGGTTTCCTTCTACATTTTAAAAGAAAAGGAAATAGTGTTTATGTACTTAACACCCAATAGATAAAAAATATCAAAAATGCTACTCACACTCACATGTGTACCCAAGACGCGCACACACACACACACACAGTTACAAGGAGTGGGTATAGGCTAAATTGTTTAACGTGTCCAAAGTCAATTGTATACGGATCTTGTGGGTTGACGGATTGGATGGCTTCTGGCTATCTTCAGTGATTTTTCCGGGTTCTGCACAGAGACAGTTTAAAGTCCACCATGTCTCCTGCCACACAAGATGGCCACTGATACCTGTCAGAAAACCATTAACATCGTTTGCAGAGACACAGTGCCAGCAAAAACCTGACTATGATTTCCAGCCCCTGCAAACTATAAAATGTCACTTTCCTCTTGTATTTCACACTCCGGTCGTTTGTAATGTTCAGGCTCTTTTGTTAAATGGTTCATTTATTTCAAAGTAATCATTGGCTGTACAATTGGCTGACAATACTGTACTGAGCTTTCAATTTGTTAAAACAAATACGTGATTAGTTGGCATTGTGCTAGCACTGGGCTGTTTATACTGCGGGGCTGAACATGAGGATTCAATGCTCTCTGGCGATACTGGTCAGTGTGGCATTGTAGTCACCATGGGACAGCTGTGCTACACATTCACCCTGGTGCTGAATGGAAGGAGGAAAAGCATGGAGAAGGTGAGGCTTTTTAAATCACTGTCTTTAATAACTGTTTGATAAGCATCAATGTTCCTGGCTGCTGCCAACGCTGTCACTCACAAGGACATCATGGGCAACAGTACAACTGCAGAGGCATTGAGCACAAACGTAGCCTTTCAAGTCCTGATGGGCAATCTCTGTCGTTTCCTCTGGAGTCAGCAGTTTGATTTATGCTGAAGATGCTGCCTGCAGTGTTTGGTTGGTCAGATACAGGCAGGCACACACTTGCAGAATGGCTGGAGAGAGAGAATGAGAGAGTTGGGGGGGGTGGCACGAGTTCCCTTCTCACTGTAACCCATTCATGACATGTCTGACTCTGGCCAGAGATAAACAGTTTCCTTTCTAACACAAAGGGTTAGCTTGCTTTCACTGGACCTCCATTCACAGACTAGCCAGTTACCAAGTATGGTCACAGCAAGCTGGAGATTCCCCTTCCAGGTCTACTGTTTAAAGTGATTAGACTAAATGATCGGTAGGTCCCGCTTCACTGCCAGGGTTCATTGTCCAAAGTGTTTGAGTTTAATGATTTGGTCTGCACCTAGCTGAATAAACCGATTATGTCTGGATGTCTGTGAATATTTCAGGGGATGGACCATTCACACTTGTTTAAGCTCTTGTTCTGGTTGGCTACTTCCAGACAGCACCACTCAATTCTGATAGGTTTATAATTTACAAACTGAAGTTAGATAAATGTTCGCCCATTTTCAGAACTATTGTTTGGGTCACTCAAATGCTGTTGTCAGTCTTTTTAACACTTATCCTGCGACTTTAGCCCACTCAGTAAATAAGGTCATTTTTTATATAAACCAGGAGTTTATAACAAGAATTGTGTACCATCATTGTGTTCCAGCGTTATGGTCAGTGTTGTGTCATAGCGATATGAGAGTTTGGTACTGGTCAGTCTGGAGGGTTACTCAGAGCCTCATTGACAAAGGAGGCGGTTATGAAGGATTCTGACTTTCTCTCCCTCATCGCCTAGTACATTTCAGTTTGAAATGCTGACCTCTAATTGCAGCCCCCCCAGCACATTAACTCCTCCCTCTCCACGCTCACCCCCTTACCACACCCACTCCCCTCACCGCAACCACCCCCCTCCGTGCTCACCCCCCCTTGCCGCACCCAATCCCCCTCATCGCACCCACCCCCCCTCACGGCACCCAAACCCCCTCACCACGCCCAGCCCTCCTCACTGCACCCCCCCATCACCACACCCAAACCCCCTCACCGCAACCACCCCCCTTCGCTGCACCCACCCCTCCTCGCCACACACAAAACCCCTCACCGCACCCAACACCCCCATATCCACACCCAACCCCCCTCATCGCATCACCGCACCCACTCCCCCAACACCACACCCACCCAACCCATCACCACATACACCCCTCCCCCTCCACACCCACTTTTTCACCGCACCCACCTGTGCACCTGAAAAAATGAATGCTGTTTGAAGAGCATTCTGGTACCTGCTCAGTTAGCAGAATCTCACAACAGCTGCCTGGCTCTGTGCCAGTACCGTGAGCAAATTGAGCTTCGAAGCAGTGGAAATGGTTCTGAATATAACTCCATTTTTGAATGGTCTGATCTTTGGTGCTGCTTTGGTTAATTCCATGATATCACTAGCATCAAGGTGTGGGAAGCCCCTCACTGATATCCTGCACTGTAAATGAGGGAAACATCGTCCTTGTGTGTTATAATGGGGGAGGAGGGTGAATATACTCTATAAATCAGGTGAATCTCTGTGTCATCCTTCTCAGCCTGATTCGCAGATCAATACAGACTATAGAGTAAACAGTGAAAGTGAACAAGAAATATATAAAAATAAAAACAAAAAACTGCGGATGCTGGAAATCCAAAACAAAAACAGAATTACCTGGAAAAACTCAACAGGTCTGGTTCACTGCTTGCTTGTCCCTACAACCAAACCACCCCCCTTCACTTCTCTCCCCCCACCCCCCCAACCTTAAACCAGCTTATATTTCACCCCTCTCCTTGGATTCACCTAGTTCTGTTGAAGGGTCATGAGGACTCAAAACGTCAACACTTTTCTTCTCCACCAATGCTGCCAGACCTGCTGAGTTTTTCCAGGTAATTCTGTTCTTGAACAAGAAATATATCCCTGACTCACTGTGGGCTTTTATCAAATATACCCGTGCTTCTTAATGGCTGGTTTCCTATCATAAAGTAAGAATATTTAGGGAGCCCCTTCTGTTTAACAAAGAAAGTAATTGTCTAACCCAGAAATCATAATCCATTCATTTGTGATTTCATTTCTTAACAATTTCCATTGAATTACTAAACTGAATCGAATTCCCTAATTAAAAACAGAAAATGCTGACAAAACTCAGCAGGCCTGACAGCTTCTGCGGAGGGAGAGACAAAATTAGCATTTCCAGCCCATATGACTCTTCTTCAGATCTCACAGCTGCTACCAGACCAGCTGAGTTTTTCTGGCATTTTCTATTTTTATTTCAGATCTCCAGCATCTGCAGTATTTTGCTCTTTTTAGTTTTTAATTCCCTATAAAGCCTTATTTCCTGACGATTCGAGGTGTAATGTTATATGACTGAATGTACAGTATTTCTAACATCTCTTCACACACTCTGAGGAAGGAGAGATGTCTGGTTTTATTCTTTAATTACCCAAACCATCCCTGTGTGTTATTCAGAATATGATGATAATTATACTGAGTGTTCAAAATCAGAACATTTTTCATAAACAGACACTGAGTTATTTAAGAAACTAGTCTGGGTTCTTTAGATCCCCTAAAAAAATCAACCCAACATCCTATACACTATTATATTTCACCATCACATCTTTGACAAACATTTTTATTTTTGATTCACACTGCACATATTGAGCTTTTTAATAATTAATTCTTTAATGGGACGAGGGTGTTGCTGGCAAGAGCAGCATTTGTTGCCCATTCCTAATTGCCCTTGAACTGAGTGGCTTGTTCAGCCATTTCTGAGGCAGTTAAGAGTCAACCACATTGCTGTGGGTCTGGAGTCACATGTAGGCCAGACCAGGTGAGGACAGCAGATTTCCTTCCCTAAAGGGCATGAGTGAACCAGATGGATTTATACAACAATCAGTGATAATTTCGTGGACAAGACTAACTTTATAATTCCAGATTTATTAACTGAATTTAAATTCCACCAGCTGCCATGGTGTGATTCGAAGTGTGTGTGGTGGAAGGATTGAGAACCAGAGGACAGGATTTAAAGTAATTGGTAAAAGAAGCAATGGCGAGTGGTTAGAATCCGGAATGTGCTGTTTGAAAGTGTGGTGGAGGCAGGTTCAATCAAGACTTTCAAAAGAGAATTGGATCATTATCTGAAAAGGGTTATGGGGAGAAGGTTGGAGAATGGCACTAGGAGAATTGCTCTTTCAGGGATTCCGCACAGACACGATGGGCTGAATGGCCTTCTGTGCTGTAACCATTCTGTGATTCTTACCACTCTGTATAGGCCAGGCTAGGTAAGGACAACATGTTTCTTCCCCAAAAGGGCGTGAGTGAACCAGCTGGATTTTTATGACAGTCTGACAGCATCATTGTCACTTTTATTGATATTAAAACAGCAGGAAAATGGGACTGTGTGAGCTCATACATGCAATACCGGGCAGAAAGGCTGAATGATCTGCTGTGTCTAAACCAGATAAGACCAACAAATGACTCCAGATGTTGAAAATACAGAGCAGGTCAGTGAAGTACCGGTACAGTGAGGCGACAGGCTGCCGCACACTTTCATTTTGCAGAATGTTTTTCAAGACTGCTTTTTAGGAGAAGAATAAAGTTGAGAATTTTCACAATATAGAAAGTGATCCTCACAACACAGAACATCTCAAAATGTCACCAAATCGCTGACTGCTCATTTCTGTATTGAAAAATAGAGATAGCTTTCAGGAAGTTGGTAATTATGGATTTTGTGTGGCATGTTTGAGAAGACATGGCAGGCTGTTTTCCAAATGGAGACTGATGTATTATTCTTTCATTTCCAGTCAGAAATTGGCTTTGGCAAGGTGGAAACATATGTCAAATTGGATAAACTAGGAGAGGTAAGCAAAAAAACAGTTTCTGTATTACACAATTCCTTTTAGATCCAGTGTATCTGGAACCCCAGGAAGGTGATTTATATTTCCATGGACTCTTCCTGTGCTGAAAGATTCTGTTCAGCCCATCAAGCCAGGGGCTGTGCCTTTCTCCTTAGACTAATTCCACGCTTCTTTTTGCTCCCATTATCTTAATATTCCCTTTCTTAAACAATGACCTAACTTGTTTTTGAAATGAATTTCTGCTTGTTGCTCCCATGACCTCACCAGCAGACAACTTTCCCATGCATCTGAGTGAACTGAGCTCTACCTCTCCATCATGCCTTCTTCGCCCTCTCCACTGGTCCTGTGTTGTCAAGTTACTTGTCCAACATCCCTAATCTGCAGTTGAATATTGGGAAGACTGAAACATTTGGTTTTGGTCCCCTTTCCAAACTCCATTTCCTAGTCACCAGCTCCATCCCTCACCCTGGCAACTGTCTGAGGCTGAAGCAGACTGTTTACAAATTTGGGATTGTCCTTGTCCCTGAGATAAGCATATTCACTCCATCATTAAGACCACCTACACCCATCTCTGTAACATGCCCTGCCTCTGCTCCTCCTCTGGGTTACCTGTTGCTGAAACCCTCACCCTGTGCTCCTTCCAGACTCCATTACCCCAGTACGCTTCTGGCTGAACTCTCATTTTTCATCCTTTGTAAACGCGAACTTACCTAAAATTCTGCCATGACAGAGGGAATGGGTGACCACCAGACAGTCCATGTGAAGTAGGCAGGTAGTGCACGAGTCCCCTGGGGTCCTGCTCACCAATCAGTTTTCCGTTTTGGAAGCTGGTAAGGATGCTGGATCCTCAGAGGAGTGCAGTCAGAGCCAAGTTTGTGGCACGATGAGCGGCTCGGCTGTACAGGAGGGGAGGAAGGAGAAAGGAAGAGCTATAGCGATAGGGCATTCATTGGTTACATAGAAACTAGGAGCAGGAGTAGGCCATTCAGCCCTTCGAGCCTGCTCCACCATTCATTATGATCATGGCTGATCATCCAACTCAATAGCCTGGTCCCGCTTTCTCCCCATATCCTTTGATCCCTTTCACCCCAAGAGCCAAATCTAACTCCTTCTTGAAAACATACAATGTTTTGGCCTCAACTACTTTCTGTGGTAGCAAATTCCACAGGTTCATCACTCTCTGGGTGAAGAAATTTCTCCTCATCTCAGTCCTAAATGGTCTACCTCATATCCTCAGACTGACCCCTGGTTCTGGACTCCCCCATCATCGGGAACATCCTTCCTGCATCTACCCTGTCTAGTCCTGTTAGAAATTAAAAGTTTCTGTGAGATGCCCCCTCATTCTTCTGAACTCCAGCGAATATAATCCTAATCGACTCAATCTCTCCTCATATGTCAGTCCTGCCATCCCAGGAATCAGTCTGGTAAACCTTCGCTGCACTCCCTCTATTGCAAGAACATCCTTCCTTAGATAAGGAGACCAAAACTGCACTCAATATTCCAATTGTGGTCTCACCAAGGCCCTGTACAATTGCAACAAGACATTCCTGTCCCTGTACTCTAATCCTCTGGCTATGAAGGCCAACATACCATTTGCCTTCTTTACCACCTGCTGCACCTGCATGCTTATCTTCAGCGACTGGTGTACAAGGACACCCAGGTCTCGTTGCACGTTCTCCTCTCTCTCAATTTATAGCCATTCAGATAATAATCTGCCTTCCTGTTTTTGCTACCAGAGTGGATAACCTCACATTTATCCACATTATACTGCATCTGCCATGCATTTACCCACTCACTCAGCTTGTCCAAATCACATCTCTGAAGCATCTCTGCATCCTCCCCACAGCTCACCCTCCCACCCAGCTTTGTGTCATCTGCAAATTTGGAGATATTACATTTAATTCCCTCATCTAAATCATTAATATACATTGTGAATAGCTAGGGTCCCAGCACCGATCCCTACAGTATTCCACTAGTCACTGCCTGCCATTCGGAAAAAAAACATTTATTCCTACTCTTTGTTTCCCGTCTGCCAACCAGTTTTCTATCCATCTCAATACACTATCCTCAATCCCATGCGCTTTAATTTTACACACCAATCTCTTATGTGGGACTTTGTCGAAAGCCTTCTGAAAGTCCAAATAAACCACATCCACTGGCTCCCCCTCATCAACTCTACTAGTTACATCCTCAAAAAATTCCATGTCAAGCATGATTTCCCTTTCGTAAATCCATGCTGACTCTGTCCGATTCTGCCACAGTTTTCCATGTGCTCAGCTATTAAATCTTTTAGAACGGACTCTAGAATTTTTCCCACCACCGACGCCAGGCTGACTGGTCTATAATTCCCTGTTTTCTCTCTGCCTCCCTTTTTAAATAGCGGGGTTACATTAGCTACCCTCCAATCTGTAGGAACTGTTCCAGAGTCTATAGAATCTTGGAAGATGACCACCAATGCAGCCATTATTTCTAGGGCCGCTTCCAAAAGTACTCTGGGATGTAGATTATCAGGCCCTGGGGATTTATCATCCTTCAATCCCACCAATTTCCCCAATACCATTTCCCAACTAATACTGATTTCTTTCAGTTCCTCCCTCTCACTAAACCCTGTGATCCCCAACATTTCTGGTATGTTATTAGTGTCCTCCTTTGTGAAGACAGAACCAAAGTATGTATTTAGTTGGTCAGCCATTTCTTTGTTCCCCATTATAAATTCCCGTTTCTGACTGTAAGGTACCTACATTTGTCTTCACCAGTCTTTTTCTCTTCACATTACTATAGAAACTTTTACAGTCAGTTTTTATGTTCCCTGCAAGCTTACTCTCGTACTCTATTTCCCCTTCTTAATCAATCCCTTGGTCCTCCTTTGCTGAATTCTAAATTGCTCCCAATCCTCAGGTCTGTTTGTTTTTTCTGGCCAATTTGTATGGCTCTTCCTTGGATCTAATACTATCTCTAATTTCCCTTGTAAGCCATGGTTTGGCCACCGTTCCTGTTTTACTTTTGCATCGGACAGGGATAAACAATTGTTGCAGTTCACCCATGTGCTCTTTGAATGTTTGCCATTGCCCATCCACCGTCATCCCTTTAAGTAACATTTCCCAATCCATCATAGTCAACTCGAGCCTCATACCATTGTAGTTTCCTTTATTAAGATTCAGGACCCTGGTCTCAGAATCAACTACATCACTCTCCAGCTTGATGAAGAATTCTATCATATTATGGTCGCTCATCCCCAAGGGGCCTCGCACAGCTAGAATGCCAATTATTCCTTTCTCATTATACAATGCTCAGTCGAGGATGGCCTGTTCTCTCATTGGTTCCTCAAAATATTGATCCAGGAATTGCTCCTCTACGGTATTGTTACTAATTTGATTTGCCCAATCTATATGCAGATTAAAGTCACCCATAATTACAGATGTTCCTTTATTGCATGCGTCTCTAATTTCCTGTTTAATGCCATTCCCAACATTACCACAGCAGTTTGGGGGTCTATTTACAACCCCCACTAATGTTTTTTGCCCTTTAGTGTTTCTCAGCTCTACCCATACAGATTCCACATCGTCAGAGCTAATATCTTGCCTCACTATTGTGTTAATTTCCTCTTTAACCAGCAATGCAACTTCACCACCTTTTCCTTTTAATCTGAAACAAAAACAGAATTACCTGGAAAAACTCAGTAGGTCTGGCAGCATCGGCGGAGAAGAAAAGAGTTGACGTTTCGAGTCCTCATGACCCTTCGACAGAACTTGATTTCGAGTCCAGGAAAGAGTTGAAATATAAGCTGGTTTAAGGTGTGTGGGGGGGGGGGTGGGGGGGGGAAGGAGAGAGAGAGAGAGACAGAGGTGCTTGTGTAGACAAACAAGCAGTGATAGAAGCAGATCATCAAAAGATGTCAGTAACAATGGTGCAAAAGAACACATAGGTGTTAAAGTTAAAGTTGGTGATATTATCTAAACGAATGTGCTAATTAAGAATGGATGGTAGGGCACTCAAGGTACAGCTCTAGTGGGGGTGGGGGGAGCATAAAGGATTTTAAAATATTTAAAAATAATGGAAATAGGTGGGAAAAGAAAAATCTATAAAATTTATAGGGAAAAAAAAGGGGGAAAAAAAGGGGGAAACAGAAAGGGGGTGGGGATGGGGGAGGGAGCTCACGACCTAAAGTTATTGAATTCAATATTCAGACCGGAAGGCTGTAAGGTGCCTAGTCGGAAGATGAGGTGTTGTTCCTCCAGTTTGCGTTGGGCTTCACTGGAACAATGCAGTAAGCCAAGGACAGACATGTGGGCAAGAGAGCAGGGTGGAGTGTTAAAATGGCAAGCCACAGGGAGGTTTGGGTCATTCTTGCGGACAGACCGCAGGTGTTCTGCAAAGCGGTCGCCCAGTTTACGTTTGGTCTCTCCAATGTAGAGGAGACCACATTGGGAGCAACGAATGCAGTAGACTAAGTTGGGGGAAATGCAAGTGAAATGCTGCTTCACTTGAAAGGAATGTTTGGGCCCTTGGACGGTGAGGAGAGAGGAAGTGAAGGGGCAGGTGTTACATCTTTTGCGTGGGCATGGGGTGGTGCCATAGGAGGGGGTTGAGGAGTAGGGGGTGATGGAGGAGTGGACCAGGGTGTCCCGGAGGGAGCGATCCCTACGGAATGCCGATAAGGGGGGTGAAGGGAAGATGTGTTTGGTGGTGGCATCATGCTGGAGTTGGCGGAAATGGCGGAGGATGATCCTTTGAATGCGGAGGCTGGTGGGGTGATAAGTGAGGACAAGGGGGACCCTATCATGTTTCTGGGAGGGAGGAGAAGGCGTGAGGGCGGATGCGCGGGAGATGGGCCGGACACGGTTGAGGGCCCTGTCAACGACCGTGGGTGGAAAACCTCGGTTAAGGAAGAAGGAGGACATGTCAGAGGAACCGTTTTTGAAGGTAGCATCATCGGAACAGATGCGACGAAGGCGAAGCTGTCCTTCTTAAATAGTGAACACCCCTGGATGTTCACTTCCTATCCCTGGACACCCTGCATTACATCCCTGTAATCCTGACTATATCATACCTGCTTACATCTATTTGCGTGGTTAATTCATCCACTTTATTGTGAATGCTCCTTGTGTTAAGGTACAAAGCCTTAAGGCTTGTCTTTTTAACATTATTTGTCCCGTTCCCACTATTTTTCACTGAGGCCCTGTTTGATTCTTGCCATTGATTTCTCTGCCTATCACTTTTCTTATTCCCCTTTCTGTCTTTTGTTCTTGTCCTTGATTCCCCTCCTCGGACTCCTTGCATAGGTTCCCATCCCCCTGCCATTTTAGTTTAAACCCTCCCCAACCACTCTAGCAAATATTCCCCCTAGGACATCAGTCCGGTCCTGCCCAGGTGTAACCCGTCCAGTTTGTACTGGTCCCACCTCCCCCAGAACCGGTCCCAATGCCCCAGGAATCTGAAACCCTCCCCCTCACACCATCTCTTCAGCCACGTATTCATCCGATATATCCTGCTATTTCTACTGTGACTAGCACGTGGCACTGGTAGTAATCCTGAGATCACTACCTTTGAGGTCCTACTTTTCAACTTACTTCCTAACTCCCTATATTCTGCTTTGAGGACCTCTTCGTTTGTACCAATGTGTACCACAACCAGTGGCTGTTCACCCTCCCCCTTCAGAATGTCCTGCAGCCGTTCTGAGATATCTTTGACCCTAGCATCAGGGAGGCAACATACCATCCTGGAGAAAAAAAAAGAGAACAAAAAACTGCGGATGCTGGAAATCCAAAACAAAAACAGAATTACCTGGAAAAACTCAGCAGGTCTGGCAGCATCGGGGGAGAAGAAAGGAGTTGACGTTTCGAGTCCTCATGACCCTTCCACAGAACTGAGTTGGAGTCTCATTTGCAGCCGCAGAAACACCTATCTATTCCCCTTACAATGAAATCCCCTATAACTATTGCATTCCCACATTTTTTACTCCTCCCCTGTGCAGTAGAGCCAACCGCGGTACAATGAATTTGTCTGTTGCTGTTTTCTCCTGAGAGGCCATTCCCCCCAACAGTATCCAAAGCGGTATATCTGTTTTGCATGGGAATAGCCATAGGAAATTCCTGCACTGCCTGCCTAGTCCTCTTGCTCTGCCTGGTGGTCACCCATTCCTTTCCTGCCCATGGACTCTTAGCCTGCGGTGTGACCACCTCTCTATACGTGCTATCCATGATACTCTCCACCTCGCGGAAACTCCACAGTGTCCCCAGCTGCTGCTCCAGCTCCAAAACCCGGGTTTCCAGGAGCTGCAGCTGGAGACACTTCCCACACACATGCTGTTCCTGGGCACTGCAAATGTTCCCGGCTTCCCACATAGAGCAGGAGGAGCCCACCACGGCTTTGAGCTCTCCTGCTATGACTTACCCCCTTAAATTAAATTAAACCTTTTGGAAGATACTTGATATCAATTTACCCTCGGGCCCTCCTTCCCTGCTTCTTGTTGTTACAGAATATAGCCCCTAGAAACGATGAACCACAAAATAAGACGTTAAAAGCTATAAGCAATGAAAGTAGTAAATGCTTACCTGGCCCTACTCATGGCACTCAAAGGATCACCTCTTCCCTTCTCACCGAGCTCCCTCAGTCACCCCTGCTCTCCCTCAGTCACCCCTACTCTCCCAGCTTCTCTTCAATTCCCAACTCCTCTCATGCTTCTCTTCAACTCCCAGCTCCTCTCGCGCCCCTCTTCAACTCCTGACTCCTCTCGCATTTCTCTTCAACTCCTGACTCCTCTTGCTTTCCTCTTCAACTCCTGACTCCTCTCGCATTCCTCTTCAACTCCTGACTCCTCTTGCTTTCCTCTTCAACTCCTGACTCCTCTCACGCTTCTCTTCAACTCCTGACTCCTCTAGGTGCTGCTGACTGCCTGTCCCAGATTCTTCCTCTTGCACTCTCCACCTATTTGGGATAGAATTCATAGTCACATGGAAAAATATGGGTTGATAAGGAAGAGCTAGTGTGGATCTCTAAATGGGAAATTGTGTTTTAACTAACTTACTGGAGTTTTTTGAAGAGATAACAGAAGAGGCTGATGAGGGTAAAGGCTGTAGATGTGGTGTACATGGATTTTGTAAAGGCATTTGAACAGTGCCACACAACAGACTTGTGAGAGAAGTTATTGCTCATGAAACAAAAGGGACAGTTACAATGTGGATACAAAATTGGCTTAAAATTAAGAAGCAGGGAATAATGGTCAATGGATATTTTTCGGGCTGGAGGAAGGTTTGTAGTGGAGTTCCCCAGGGGTTGTTATTGGGACCCTTGATCTTCCTGACATATATTAATGATCTAGATCTTGGTGTGCAGGGGACAATTTCAAAGTTTGTGGATGGTACAAAGCTTGGGAGTGTTGTGAACTGCGAAGAGGATGGTGTGGAACTTCAAAAGGACATAGACAAGTTGGTGGAGTGGGCAGATAGGTGGCAGATGAAGTTCAATGTGGAGGAGTATGAGCTGATGCATTTTGTTAGGAAGAACATGGACAGACAATACAAAATAAGGGGTTAAATTCTGAAGGGGTGCAGGAGCAGGAAGACTTGGGTGTATATGTGCCATTGATCATTGAAGGTGGCAGGACAGATGGAGAGAGCAGTTAATAAAGCATATAGCATCCTGGCATTTATTAAAAGAGCATAGAGTACAAGAGCGGGGAGGTTATGCTGAATTTATAAAAGACACTCGTTAGACCTCAGCTGGAATATTGTGTACAGTTCTGAGCACCACATAAAAGGAAGGATGTGAACACATTGGAGAGCGTGCAGAAGAGGTTTACAAGAATGGTCCCAGGGATGAGAAACTTCAGCTATGAGGATAGATTGGAAAGGTTGGGACTGTTCTCTTTGGAGAGAAGAAGACTAAGAGGAGATTTGATAGAGATGTTCAAAATCATGAGGGGGCTAGACAGGGTAGAGAGGAGAAGCTGTTCCTGCCCGTAAAAGGGTCACGAACGAGATGGCACAGATTTAGGGATTTGCAAAACAAGCAAGTGTGACAAGAGAAAAAACTTTTTCACGAGTGGTTTGGTTCTGGAATGCACTGCTTGGAAGTATGGTGGAGGCAGGTTCGATCGAGGCATTCAAGAGGACATTGTTTCTATTTAAATAATCATCTAACATGCAAGGGTATGGGGAAAAGGCCAGGCAATGGCACTGGGTCATAATACTTATTTGGAGAGCCGGGGCAGACACAATGGGCCGAATGGCCTCCTTCTGTGCCGTTAAGATTCTGATTCTGTGAGCAGAAATGAGGGCTGTATCAGGAGAATGGCAGGGTGAGAGAGAATAATAGCTTTAAAGACTCAGGCATCGAAGCTGGAGGTGAGGGTGTGATTGAGCAAATCAGTAGCTGCAGAAACGTCATGGTGAATGTTGAGATTTTGAAAGCTCCATATTCAAGTGCTTTATGCAGATGTACGAACACAACATTCACTGCCTTTCCTTTTCTGATACACTTTATCATTGCGTGAAGAACTGTAAATTGTCAGATACTTCACAAAATTCATGCTGCATGTGTTTTCGGCACTTGGATGATGAAGTCATGATTGGAACCTCTCTCTCCTTATTGTTTCGCGCAGTCGGGCGAGCGTTGAGTTATCTGTGCTGCCACAGTTTGATATCTGTGTTCCTTCCAGGGTACATATGCAACAGTTTTCAAGGGGAGGAGTAAACTCACTGATAACCTAGTCGCATTGAAAGAGATTCGCTTAGAACATGAGGAGGGAGCACCTTGCACGGCCATTAGGGAAGGTAAGAACACACCTTGAGAGAAGTTTCTGATACTCATAATACCACATGTCCTGATTGCTAAGTTAGTGTTATAAATTTAGCCATTTATTCGACTGCATTTTTATTCGTAAAATGTACAAGTTAGCTGGTGTAACCAATGATGTTGGTGGTGATAATAGTAAATTCGGTGATTCTGGACAATAGCTCATTTCATTTTACTTTCATGGACTTGTCTGTTTAGAATGGGGAAAATTTGAAGTAACACATAAGGTTTGCAATGATGTTACAAAAGGGTAAAATATTTGAATTATCACGTCCATTTTTTGTTCAGATCTTGACAGCGTTACAAGTTTGTGCACTGTTTCTATCAATAAGTCTCCTCAGATCCGAAACCGGTGATATTTTAAGCAGCCCACCTCGGCACTCGGCCACCTCTGTGACCAGCTCCGAATTGTTTCTGGATTTGATGGGCCCAACTCCAGAATTCAACTGCTCCATACACGCACTCCCGGAACGAAAATCGCACCTTCCAAGGCGGGCAGGCTGAGCCGGGAAATTTTCCCACTCCCACCAGCCCACTGAGCCCTGGAAATACCTATCTTAACTCATTAATGCGTGTAAATGAGGAAAGGAGGCTGCAAATCCAAAACATAAACAGAATTACCTGGAAAAACTCAGCAGGTCTGGCAGCATCGGCGGAGAAGAAAAGAGTTGACGTTTCGAGTCCTCATGTGACTGTAGCCATGTGTTTCCAGCAGTGATGGGTAGTTGAATAGGAGCGCATAACTCAATCCCCAACAAAAACAGAAACAGAAATATCTGAAAAAACTCAGCAGGTCTGGCAGCACTGCAGAGAAGAGAACAGTTCTGTCGAAGGGTCATGAGGACTCGAAACGTCAACTCTTTTCTCCGCCGATGCTGCCAGACCTGCTGAGTTTTTCCAGGTAATTCTGTTTTTGTTTTGGATTTCCAGCATCCGCAGTTTTTTTGTTTTTATAAATGAGGAAAGGCCGTCCTGGGGCTGGAACACCTGAGCACTGACTGACTCTCTGCTTCCTGCCAGAATGCTGTGAAATTTACGTGCTTAAAATTTCTTCACTTAGCCTTGGCAACTTTTTTTATTTAGCCGCTGTTTAATTCTTCAACTAATTTACTGTTGGTCCGTTAAAGCTGCAGCCCATCTGTTAACTCTGCCTGTTCCCCTAGAAATATTGAATTGTCCTTTCTACACAGCTATGGGACTCATGGTCAGTTCTCTGTACATTCAGGATCTGGACAAGGCAAATCCGACAGCTGCATCTGTACCTTAGATATTCATTTTGTACCTTCCCTTAACCCATCGTCTGTTTGGGTCTGTACAGGAGCACCTAAACCCCATTGCTATTCTCACCTTTCTCTCTGGAGAGAATATTCCAATTTGTTTTACTTGAGCTCAAAGTGAATAATCTCACCCTCTCTCATGTTGAGCTGGTATATCCCACTAATTCCCACACTCGCATAGCCTATCTAACTCCCTCTGTAATTTCTTACTTCAGTTAGCACTCTTTGTCCTAACTTGCTGTCCTCTGCAAATTTATGTATAGAGCTCCCTATTCCTTCATCCTAGTTACTAATAAATGTGGTACATAACTGAGGTCTCAGAACTGCAGCTGTCCTGTGCAACAATGGCTAGAGGTGGGTGGGGTGGGATGAGGGTGTTGGGGGTGGGGTCATCGTCTTACCCCCTCCGCTGGAATGTTACTAACAGTGGGGAAGGCATTGGGCAGCCTGCCTGCCATTGGGTCAATCAATGGCCATTTAAGGGCCACCTCCTGCCACTGCTGGTATTTTGCCATGGGCAGGGTTGTCCATGAGACCACCAAGGTTTACCTGGTGACCTGGTTGTGGGCTGGGGGACCCTTGCTGTTCAGGCACCCTGTGTCCAATAGAGGCCCCACAACATTGACCACTGCCCCTGCTCATTCCCCCCATCCCATCCCCAGATGGCCCAATGGCAGCCTGACTGCTCACTCCACACACCCTCAGATGCCCAGTGTTGGAAGAGTTTGTTGGTGAATACTTGCTGAACTGGACTGTGTGCATTTCCCTGGCTGGAGTTCCCAGGGCTAGTGGCTATTGTCCACAAGAAGCATGCTGGAGAGGGGAGGTGGAATGAGTATGCTGGCTCTATTCCAAAGCTGCCTCTCCTCCTTCCTCCTCATCCATCAGTCCTCCTACCACTCTTCCACACTATTTGAATAGAACCATGGGGAAAGGTATTTCGGGCTGTACAAGGCAGCTGCTAGGAGTCAGGGAACTGTGTAGGCATGGTGCAGGATGAGGAGAGTGGGTGCCCCAAAGGGATGGGCAGTGTGGATGTTGCAGTAAAGATGCTGAGGGTACTAGTGCCTAGAATGAGCAAGAAAGAAAGGGACAAAGCTGTGGGCCTCCCCTTCAACTTGTTATGTAGCCTAGGTGCTGGAGGGTTGGCAGTGAGTACCTGGGTCACCTCTCCCCAGGTGATAATGGTGACTCTCTTGGATGGCTTGCTGCATGTAGAGATAGAATCCTGTCCCTGGCACCTTCCACCTCCCACAGGAGAGCTCACACAGAGGAAAATGCAGTCTTTTAGTCAGTGTGGGGTGGCCTGTGGGGGCTCGTGGGGGGAGCGTGGAGGGATGTGGGGCCTGTGGGGGGTCGGGCACAGGGGAGGGGGATACAGGAGGTCACGGGGCCCTGGGGGGCTTGGGGGGGGCGTGTGGGGGGGGTTGGGGAGAGCGAGGGGGTGGGGTGTTGGGAGAATGGGGGTGCGTGGGGCCTGTGGGGGGGTGTGTGGGGGCATGTGGGGGGCGCGGGGTCTGTGGGGGGGATGGGGGCACAAGGGGTGCGGGGTCCGTAGGGTGGGGGCACAGGGGGCATGGGGTCTGTGGGATGGGGGCACGGGGTCTGTGGGGGGTGAAACAAGGGGCACGGGGTCCATGGGGGGGGAGTGGGGGGTGCAGCAGGGTGGGGGGCCCGGGGGATGGGGAGTGTGGGGGGTATGAGTGGGGGGAGGGGTGCAGGGTCTATGGGGGTGTGGGGGCCAGGGGGTCTGTCGCAGCGCTCTGTGGTTCATGGTTCTGGCAAGAATCCATTCAGATGAAGGTGGGAGACATATTGATCAAGTGCCTTCAATGCAATGGGGTTGAGGGAAGGCTCTGAGCATCCCCTCCTTCAATCTCTGAACGAAGGCTGCAATTTTCAGTGGGACTGCTATTCCTACACTAAAATGTTCTGGGGCCTAAACTGCTGAGCACACCTCTATAACACAATTACACCAGAAACACTGTCACCTTGTGTACAGTTAAATATACCCAGGAATCCTGAATGCAACCTAACCCCACACCTTCTGACACAACAAAATTACAATGGGCATTGAGGAAATCCAGGGCTTGGTGTTGAAGAGAGCTAAGAAATCAGAGATACTTGTAGAGGGCACAACATACCTAATGTGAGCAGTAAGGATCCCTGTGCAGGCAATGCATGTGGAACTTGTTAGATTTAATAAGTGACATTGTCAGCATTTTGTGATGGATAGGTTTAAAATAATCATGGTTTGAGCGAGTGAGCTGTTAATTGTATAATAATGATGTTTGATTGTAGGCAGGTAGTGGGCTTAACTGGGGATTGATTTAAAAACAAAATAACTGCGGATGCTGGAAATTCAAAACAAAAACAGAAACAGAAATACATTGAAAAACTCAGCAGGTCTGGCAGCATCAGCGGAGAAGAGAACAGTTGACGTTTCGAGTCCTCATGACCTTTTGACAGAACTGTTCTCTTCTCTGCAGTGCTGCCAGACCTGCTGAGTTTTTCCAGATATTTCTGTTTCTGTTTTTGTTGGGGATTGAGTTATGTGCTCCTATTCTATCCATCACTGCTGGAAACACATGTCTACAGTCACACAGGGGAGCAGCCTGTCAGCTGCTCTGTGTGTGGGAAGGGATTCAGTCAGTTGTCACAACTGCTGGCACACTAGTGAGTTCACACTTGGGAGAGGCCGTTCACTTGCTTCATGTGGGAGAAAGTTATTATGACTGGCTCCTGGGTGAGGTCCCCCAATTTGTTAACTTCCCAAACAGGACCCCAATTTTGTTGTGCTCCTGGGTGAGGAGGGATGAACTGACACCCTTCTTTATTTAACTTCCTCGGTTGGTCGCAACAAGGTTAATTTAAAAAGGATCCCTTCCCTCATGGGTACCTTTTCCCCAGTCCAGATGTATTTGTTTTAGAAGGAGCCAATTTAACCAGGCTTTCTTGAGTCAAAGAGTAAGTTTATTAGTTACTAAATACTTGAGAAAAAAAAATAAAAATGCATCACACAGACACACTCTGATCAGAAATGAGAAGTTGAGCCCAAAAAAATAAACGTAGACTGAAATTATGGTTATTGGGTTAGGCACTGTATGCTTGTAATGTGCTACAAATAAACCTTACAAAACTGTTTTAGATTGGTTCCGGTTCTATGCTTCACCAACTGTCTTTCTGGATTGGAACGTGCACTGCCTGCTCCTCCTTGTGCAGCAGTGATGGGCATTGAGGATACTTCCCCAGGGAAGAATGTCGCAAGTAGATATATTTTGGTAAAATTAACCTTTCAGAACCCAACACATTTTTTTTCACTTTTCTTGTTCCTGCTCGGACAGGGAAAAGAAGGCCAGATCATTGACTAGCCCTTGATCTGAACTCAGAAGACCCATTCATCTTGACTGGGATCAATAAAATGCTTGTGATTGATTTCAATTAGGGAATAGGGCAATTGCAGTTAACACAGAGAAGCAATTATTTGGAAGGAGTCTGTGATATTATAAGATGCATATCTTTGCTAGAAGTGATGAAAGAGATGAGTTTGAAATGCTGATAAATAATGAGTTGAAGCTGTTGGAGTATTTAGTTAGCATCGAACGTGAGGGGCATCGTGTCAGCATTAGGTGTGATTTTAAAAAGGAAAGCAAAGGATAGCAGTGATAAAAACAAAAAACTGCGGATGCTGGAAATCCAAAACAAAAACAGAATTACCTGGAAAAACTCAGCAGGTCTGGCAGCATCGACGGAGAAGAAAGGAGTTGACATTTCGAGTCCTCATGCCTCTTCTGTTGAAGGGTCATGAGAACTCGAAACATCAACTTTGTTCTTCTCCGCTGATGCTGCCAGACCTGCTGAGTTTTTCCAGGTAATTCTGTTTTTGTTAGGGCTGGATAGCAGTGTCCAGGAAGATGTTTGAGAGGAAGAAATGGGGGAAAATGTGCAGAATTTCTGTCTGAATCCTGAGGATAGAAAAGGAAAAAGGTCAGTGTTAGGAATTATAATTATTTCATGTGATATTGGCAAGGCTGGCTAGGCCAGCATTTATTGCCCATCCCTAATTGCCCTTGAGAAGGTGGTGGTGAGCTGCCTTCTTGAATCGCTGCAGTCCATGTGGTGTAGGTACACCCATAGTGCTGTTAGGGAGGGAGTTCCAGGAGTTTGACCCAGTGACAGTGAAAGAATGGTGGTCACACCCATTATCTTAGGATCTTTTGAGTTGGAAGGTGGTCAGGGATGAGAAGGTGTGACTGTAGCTGAGGCATGTAAGGGGATCCAGCAGACGGGAGTGTCAGCCCCTGCAACTGTCCAACAGGTAAGAGATTCTCTCAGCTTGTTAGGATGAGAGTGGGGGCTGCAGGGTGGGTGAGCAAACTGACCATGGCACCATGGTACAGGAAGCTATCCAAGTGGGGGGAGCAAAAAGGAATGTAGTGGTTGTAGGGGATAGTGTAATGAGGGGGATTGACACTGCTTTCTACAGCAAAGAGAGTCCAGGTGGCTGTGTTGCCTGCCCAGTGGCAGGGTTTGGGACATGTGATCATGGCTGGAGAGGAACTTGCAGTGGGAGGGGGAGGATCCAGTGGTGGTGATCCATGTAGATAGCAATGACATAGGCAGGATGAGGAAGGATAGTTAGTATGAGGATGCTAGGAGTTAGTATGAGGAGCTAGGCACCAAATTAGGAAGCAAAAACTTGACCTGAACCACATGCAAATTGGCAAAGGGCACATAAGATTATAGCAATGAATGTATGGCTCAAAGACTGATATGGGAGAAGTGGGTTCTGGTTTGTGGGGCACTGGCACCAGTACTGGGGCAAGTGGGGGCTATACCTTTGGGACTGTCTACACTCGAACTGAGCTGGAGCTGGTGTCCTTGCGAGCTGCATTACTGGGAAGTAGCGAGGCTTTTAAACTGAATAGTGGGGGTCAAATTTGGGAAGATGTGGTAAACCAAAGAGTATAGACAAGGCAAGAGAGAAATGTATAAATATCAGAAATGATAAACAGACCATGACAGAAAGGGTCAAAGAGTGCAAATCTAAGAGTAAATCAGCAGATAAGGCTCGGTATTACAAAAATAAAAGGACAAAAATAAAGGCTCTATATCTGAAAGCATGTAACATTTGAAACAAAACAGATGAACTGATAGCGCAAATAAAAATAAATAAGTATGATCTGATAGCCATTACAGAGACATGGCTGCAGGATGACATAGATTGGGACCTGAATATTGAAGGGTACGTGACATTTAGGAAGGACAGGAAGTTAGGAAAAGGTGGAGGGGAGGCTCTGTTAATTAATTATGGTATTAGCACAATAGAGAGGGATGACCTAGGTTCAGGAAACCAGGATGTAGAAGCGGTTTGGATTGAGATGAGGAATGATAAAGACAAGGATTCACTTGTGGGCGTGGTGTACAGGCCTCGTAATTGTAACTAGACAGTAGGACATAGCATAAAAGAAGGGATAATGGGAGTTGATCAGAAAGGTACATAAGGAGAGACAATACTCAAAATGTTAACTGTGCTCCTCTCCACAGATGCTGCTAGACTTGCTGAGCTTTTCCAGGTATTTTTGGTTTTGATTTGGATTTCCAGCATTCGCAGCATTTAGCTTTTATAATAGCGTAGTGGTGTTGTCACTGAATTGGTAATCCAAGGAGCCAGGGTAATGTTCTGGGGACCCAGGCTTGAATCCCGCCACGGCAGATGTGGAATTTGAATTAAAACCATTGTCGATTGTTGTATAAACCCACCTGGTTGACTAATGTCCTTCAGGGAAGGAAATTTGCCGTCCTTACCTGGTCTGGCCTACATGTGACTCTAGACCCACAGCAATGTGGTTGACTCTTAAATGCCCTCTGAAATGTCCTAGCAAGTTACTCTGTTGTAACAAACCACTACAAAGATACAAAAATGAAACCAGACGGACCGCCCGGCATCGACCTAGACACCAGAAACGACAACAACAATTGCAGCCCTACAAAATCCTCCTTACTAACATCTGGGGGCTAGTGCCAAAATTGGGAGAGCTGTCTCACAGACGAGTCAAGCAACAGCCTGACATAGTCATCCTCACAGAATCATACCTTACAGATAATATCCCAGACACCACCATCACCATCCCTGGGTATGTCCTGTCCCACCAGCAGGACAGGCCCAGCAGAGGTGGCGGCACAGTGGTATAAGGTGCGGAGGGAGTTGCTCTGGGAGTCCTCAACGTCAACTCCTGATCCCATGAGGTCTCAGGGCATTAGGTCAAACATGGGCAAGGAAACCTCCTGCTGATTACCAGCTGATGAGTCAGTTCTTCCCCCATGTTGAACAGCATTTGGAGGAAGCATTGAGGGTGACAAGGGCGCAGAATGTACTCTGGGTATGGGGGCTTCAATGTCCATCACCAACAGTGGCTCAGTAGCACCACTACTGACCGAGCTGGCCGAGTCCTAAAGGACATAGCTGCTAGACTGGGTCTGTGGCAGGTGGTGAGGGAACCAACAAGAAAACATACTTGACCTCATCCTCACCAATCTGCCTGTCGCAGATGCATCTGTCCATGACAGTACTGGTAGGGGTGACACCGCACAGTTATTATGGAGATGAAGCCCCACCTTCACATTGAGGATACCCTCCATCATGTTGTGTGGCACTGCCACCGTGCTAAATGGGATAGATTTCAAACAGATCTAGCAACTCGAGACTGGGCATCCCTGAGGCACTGTGGACCATCAGCAGCAGCAGAATTGTACTCGAACACAATCTGTAACCTCATGGCCCAGCATATCCCCGACTCTACCATTACCATCAAGCCAGGGGATCAACCCTGGTTCAATGAAGAGTGTAGGAGGGCATGCCAGGAACAGCACCAGACATACCTAAAAATGAGGTGTCAACCTGGTGAAGCCATAAAACTGGGCTCCTTGCGTACCAAACACCATAAGCAGCAAGTGATAGACAGAGCTAAGCGATCCCACAACCAACAGATCAGATCCAAGCTCTGCAGTCCTGCCACATCCAGTCGTGAATGGTGGTGGACAATTAAACAACTCACTGGAGGAGGAGGCTTCACAAATATCCCCATCCTCAATGATGGAGGAGCCCAGCACATCAGTGCAAAAGATAAGGCTGAAGCATTTGCAACAATCTTCAGCCAGAAGTGCCGAGTGGATGATCCATCTCGGCCTCCTCCGGAGGTCCCCAGCATCACAGATGCCAGTCTTCAGCCAATTCGATTCATTCCACATGATATCAAGAAATGGCTCATCGCACTGGATACGGCAAAGGCTATGGGCCCTGACCACATTCCAGCAATAGTACTGAAGACTTGTGCTCCAGAATTTGATGCACCCCTAGCCAAGCTGTTCCAGTACAGCTATAACACTGGCATCTACCCAGCTATGTGAAAAATTGCCCAGATATGTCCTATACACAAAAAGCAGGACAATCCAACCCAGCCAGTTACCACCCCATCAGTCTATTCTTGATCATCAGTAAAGTAATGGAAGGGATCATCAACAGTGTTATCAAGCAGCACTTGCTTAGCAATAACCTGCTCACTGATGCCCAGTTTCGGTTCTGCCAGGATCACTCAGCTCCTGACCTCATTACAACCTTGGCCCAAACATGGATAAAAGAGCTGAACTCCCGAGGTGAGATGAGAGTGACTGCCCTTGACGTCAAGGCAGCATTTGACCGAGTGTGGCATCAAGGAGCCTCAGCAAAACTGGAGTCGATGGGAATCAGGGGGAAGAGTTTCGGCTGGTTGGAGTCATACCCAGCACAAAGGAAGATGGTTGTGGTTGTTAGAGTTCAGTGTGGGTGTACCTACAGCACATGGATTGCAGCAGTTCAAGAAAGCAGCTCACCACCACCTCCTCAAGGGCAACTAGGGATGGGCAATATATATAGCCTCAGCCAGTGAAGCCCACATCCTGTGAATGAAATTTTATTTTAATAATGGAGGGTTTTAATCTAAATATGGACTGGAAAGATCAGATGAGCAAAGGTCGTGTAGATGAGGAAGTCATAGAATGTTTTTGGGTTAGCTTCTTAGAACAGCACATTCTCAAGCCAACCAGAGAGCAGGCTATACTAGACCTGGTATTGAGCAACAAGATAGGATTAATTGATTGGCTCATAATGAAGGCATCCCTAGGTATCAGTGTTCATAATATGATTGAATTTTACATTCATTTTGAGGGAGAAATGAGCGTGCCCAAGACTATTATTCTGAGGGAATGGTAGCAGAGCTAGTTAGAATGAATTAGCAAATGAGGCTAAGGGATATGTCAATAGAAGTTCAGTGGTAGACATTTAAAGAGATATTTCAGAATACACAGAATATATACATTCCAGTGAGGAAGAAAAATTCCAAGGGGAGAGCCCACCATGCGTGGTTAACTAAAAAAGTTAAAGACAGTATCAAACTTAACAAAAAAATACATAATTATGCAAAGACGGGCAGCAGGTCAGAAGATTAGAACCAATATAAAGAACAGCAAAGGATGAGAAAAAGATTAACAAGGAGGGAAAAATTAGAGTATGAGAGAAAGCTAGCTCGTAACATAAAGACAGATAGTAAGAGTTTCTATAGATATTTAAATAAGAAAAGGGTTAACAAAGTGGGCATTGGTCCTATAGAGGGTGCATCTGGGGAATTGATAATGGAAAGTAGGGAAATGGCAGATGAATTAAACAGGTATTTTGAGTTGGTCTTCATTATGGAGGACAGAAGTAACATCCCGGAAATAGTGGTAAACCAGGAAATGGAAGTGAGGAGGGGATCTCGGGAAAATTGCAATTACCAGGGAAGTGGTATTGAGCAAATTGTTGGGGCTGCGGGTTGACAAATCCTCAGATCTGGATGGACTTCACCCTAAGGTCTTGAAAGAAGTGGCTAGTGAGATAGTGGATGCACTGGTTTTAATTTTCCAAAATTCCCTAGATTCGGGGAAGGTTCCATTAGATTGGAAGATAGCAAATATAACTGCATTATTCAAAAAGGGTGGGAGGCAGAAATCAGGAAACTAAGGCCAGTTAGCTTAACATCTGATATAGGGAAAATGTTAGAAGCTATTATTAAAGATGTTTACAGGGCACTTAGAAAAATTCAAAGCAATCAGGCAGACTCAACATGGTTTTGTAAAAGGGAAATCATGCTTAACCAATTTATTGGAGTTGAAATCAGAATCATAGAATCACAGTGCAGAAGAGGCCCTTCAGCCCATCGAGTCTGCACTGACATGTGAGAAACACCTGACCTACCTACCTAATCCCATTTACCAGCACTTGGCCCATAGCCTTGAATGTTATGGCATGGCAAGTGCTCATCCAGGTACTTTTTAAAGGATGTGAGGCAACCCACCTCCACCACCCTCCCAGGCAGTGCATTCCAGACTGTCACCACCCTCTGGGTAAAAATGTTTTTCCTTACATCCCCCTAAACCTCCTGCCCCTCACCTTGAACTTATGCCCCCTCATGACTGACCCTTCAACTAAGGGGAACAGCTGCTCCCTATCCACCCTGTCCATGGCCCTCATAATCTTGTACACTGTTCCTACGTTCTTACTCCTAATTCGTACACCATATGTTCATACAATTCTAAGTCAGGGTGGTGAGTGGCTTGGATGGGAACTTCCAGAGGGGGGGTTAGGGTCACTGGCTGAGAGATTATAACGTGAGTTAGGGTTACTGGCTGAGAGATTATAACATGGGTTAAGGTCACTGGCTGAGAGATTATAACGTGAGTTAGGGTCACTGGCTGACAGATTATAACATGGGTTAGGGTCATTGGCTGAGAGATTATAACGTGGTTTAGGGTCACTGGCTGAGAGGTTATAACATGGGTTAGGGTCACTGGCTGAGAGGTTATAATGTGGGTTAAGGTCACTGGCTGAGAGATTATAACGTGGGTTAGGGTCACTGGCTGAGAGATTATAACGTGGGTTAGGGTCACTGGCTGAGAGATTATAACGTGGGTTAGGGTCACTGGCTGAGAGATTATAACGTGGGTTAGGGTCACTGGCTGAGAGATTATAACGTGGGTTAGGGTCACTGGCTGAGATTATAACGTGGGTTTGTGCCCAGTTTGTCTATACCAGTTATAGTCACAGGTCAGAAAAAAAAACCGAGTGAAATGAGTTTTGGTACCAAGGGAAGTGATTCAGAAGAAGCGATCTGAAACCTGATACTGTTTAGGATGTTAACTTTGCAATTCTATCACAATGAAGTGCATGCTCTTACTGTAACTGATAGCAGGTATTCCGAATTTGGGAAAGGTTAGGGCATTATCCTTAAGTATATATAAGAGCTGGTTTTCACCGGTGTGGTGAGGAAAAGGGAGCCTGTGCCTGGTTTCTGAGTTTTGTGTTTTAACCTATATTAAAGGAAGACTGACTCCAGATTCCTCCTTTGCTCAGTGAATGATATTGATTATCTTTCTGCTAACAGTGTCCTTACTGAAGGATCTCAAACATGCCAACATTGTGACGCTGCATGATATCATCCACACGGAGAAATCACTAACGCTGGTCTTTGAATACTTGGTAAGAGAATCTGGTTGATATAATCTCTCATTGGCTGATCGGCTGTAATCTGCTGTCTTGAGTAGGAGGGACAGTATTCTGTGACACTGATCCACCCCACAGCCACAGATCTCAGCCAGTCAGGGACAGTGACATTGTGATCCACTCTACACCATGAGGACATTATTACCAGCCCCAGACGTGGGGACTAATGTTTGTCAATCCAATCGGAGAAGCTGACGGAGATACTGAGGAAGAGGAGAAAATCACACACAATGTCCATTCCATCAGGTGTGATTTTAAAACTCTGCACTGCTTCTGATAGAATCATAGACAATTCCAGCACAGAAACTATCACGTCTGTCTCGGCTCTTTGCAAGAGCAATCTGATTATGTTCTGATCCCCTGCTCCTTTCCCATCTCCCTGCAATTTTTTCCCAATGTATTTATCCAATTCCCTGTTGAATGTGTATCCACTCTGCTGTCGGACAGTACACTCCAAATCCTAACCACTCACTGGGAAAAGAGGGTTTTCTTCAAATCGACTCTATTTCTTTGTAAATCACCTTAAATCTGTGTCCTCTGGGTATTAACCCTTCAGATATTTGGGACAGACTCACTTTATTTACTCTATTTAAATCTTCACATTTTTAAACATCTCTGTCAAGTGCCCTCTTAGCTTTCTGTGCCCCAAACAAATCAACCCACTTTCTGCAGTCTATCCACATAACTGTGATTCCACATCGCTGGAACCATACTAATAAATCTCTACTGTATCCACAACAATGACCACGTTTTTTCTAACATTTAGAACATAATAAATAGGAGCAGGAGGAGGCCATTCAGTTCCTCGAACCTGCTCCAACATACAATGAGATCATGGCTGATCTTCTACTTCAATGCCATTTTCCTGCACTATTCCCATATCCCTAGATGTTTTTAATATGTAGAAAACTATCGCTCTCCGTCTTGAACACACTGAATGACTGAGCCTTCACTGCCCTCTGGGGAGAGAATTCCAAAGGTTCACCACCTTCTGAGTGGAGGGTCTGTCTGGAATTGGACACAATACTCCAGCTGGGGCCAAACTAGCTTGATAGATGGTGCATATGGACTTCAGATGGTATTTGATGAAGTCCAACAGCTTAGACTTATTAACAGTTATTGAAAGAATTGAGATAATAGGAGCAATAACAGCATGGATACAAAATTGGCTAAGGAAAAGAGACAGAGCTGTGGTGATTGGCTGTTTATTGGACTCGTGGGAGGAGACAGTGGAGTATCCTGAGATTCTATCATTCCACCAACCTGTCTATGTCCCCTTGAGGCCTACCACTATCCTTTCACTGTATACTACACTTACAAGTTCCATGTCACCTTCAAATTTTGAAATTATGCACTGTACCCCAAGTTCAGGTCATTAGTGTACATCAAAAACAGAGGTGGTCCTATTTACCAATGTGGAGACTAAACTAGATGTGGACCGGTTCAGATGAATGGCCTTTTCCTATCTTGTTACTTCTTTATATTTCTGTCTGGTTATTATCCCACGGTGCAACTTAATGATACAATAATCCATCACAAACTCCACTCACTCACTGCAAAATCCTTCCCTGGCACCTCACTCTGGTCAATCCTGAGCATTGGACATCAAGGCCAGGATTTTACTGGACCCCAGGAGGCAACCTGGGAAGCAAGTATCAGCTAAATTGTGGGGGACCAGTTTGGGTCAGCTCCCTGTGACAGTCATGCCATTGGCGCAATTTACTGACATTGGGACCAGATGTGGAGAAGCTGCTGACTCCAAGAAGGTGAGCAGCTGAATTCCAGAACTAAAGGCCCAATTAGGGACCATTTTATGGTACCTTCAGTATCATACTGACATGGGCAATGCTGCCGCCATGTGCTGCCAGATAAATGGAGGCAGCCTGCCAGCGGCAACCTGGGGAGGTAGGGAGGTGGGCGGAGGGTGGCAGTTGGGAGTAATGATCTTTGGATCAAAGAGAGGGCTATGGGCAAGGAAGATGGTCCCACTCATCCCCAATAACATTCCCAGTGGGATTCCCTCCCCAACACATGAATTGCTTTTGCCTTTTTTCCTATTTTTTCCACCATAGGTCCTCCACCTTTTGTGTTCTTCAGCAGCAATCACCTCTCCTAGTGGTAGCACTCAGGCCTCTGAGCTCCAGCTTCCTGACTGGGACCCCGGGTCCACAGACTGCCACCCTTTGGGAAGCTTGCTGAGCAGATTCCACTGCCACTGAGTGCAGGCTCGGGGGCAGCTTTTTACTACAGAGTTGGGGCCCCTTAACAGCCTTCACAAAATACAACCCCAAGTATCCTGTTGACCAAGAGCTGAGCCGGCTGGCTGTCCTCAATGCTGACCAGTTCTAGCTACACTGCCTTACCCAGCTCAGCCCCCTGCCTCAAGATCTTTATCCAGGTCTTTAATACCACTGGATGTCTACACCTTCCATGAGACACAATTCATCCAAAGCTAATATTTTCTGATAATTTAGCTCTGACTATTGTTTGCTCTTGTTCCTGTTACAGGATAGAGACTTGAAGCAGTACATGGATGATTGTGGGAACATAATGAATATGAACAATGTGAAGGTATGCAAATAATTGCTGGCACTCTCAGCTGTTTAAACATTTTTTTGCAAGTAGGAATTTTATTGTAAAAGAGAATTTATTTATTTTCATTTATTCTTTCACGGGTGTGGTTGTTGCTGTGTTGCCCATCCCTTATTGCCCTTGAGAAGGTGGTGGTGAGCTGCCTTCTTGAACCACTGCAGTCCATGTGGTGTTGGTACACCCACAGTGCTGTTAGGGGAGAGTTCCAGGATTTTGACCCAGTGACATTAAAGGAACGGTGATATATTTCCAAGTCAGGATAGTGAGTGGCTTGGAGGGGAACTTCCAGGTGGTGGTGTTCCCATCTATCTGCTGCCCTTGTCCTTCTAGATGGTAGTGGTCATGGGTTTGGAAGGTGCTGTTGAAGGAGAGTTAGTGAGTCCCTGCAGTGCATTTTGTAGATGGTACACACTGCTGCTACTGTGCATCGGTGGTGGAGGGAGTGAATGTTTAAGGTGCTGGATGGGATGCTGATTAAGTAGACTGCTTTATTCTGGATGGTATTGAGGTTCTTGAGTACTATTGGATCTGCACTTAGCCAGGCAAGTTGAGAGTATTCCATCATTCTCCTGACTTGTGCCTTGTAGATGGTGGACAGGCTTTGGGGAGTCAGGAGGTGAGTTACTCGCTGGAGGATTCCTATCCTCTGACCTGCTCTTGCCGCCACAGTATTTATATGGCTAGTCCAGTTCAGTTTCTGGTCAATGGTAACCCCCAGGATGTTGATAGTGGGGATTCAGCAGTGGGAATGTCATTGAATGCCAAGGGGAGATGGTTAGATTCATGTTGGACATGGTCATTGCCTGGCATTTGTGTGGCACAAATGTTACTTGCCACTTGTTAGCACAAGCCTTGATATTGTCCAGGAACAGTATGAACGGGAAGACAGACCAGAAGCACAGCAAGAAATTCAGAGAAGAGCTGCCAAGGATTTGCCTCTTTACACCAGAACTGCAAATGGAGCCATCAGGTATTGTGATTGATGTCAAGTAATTAAACCTGACCGATGTCATCATTGTTCTGCCTGTGACATGTGTGTATTAAAAATGGATCATCATTGCCCTTGGGTGAATAACTGTGTGGGATTTTCTAACTACATGGACATGGACTGCTTCAATATCTGAGGAGTCATGAATGGTGCTGAACATTGTACAATCATCAGTGAACATCCCCACTTCTGACCTTATGATGGAAGGAAGGTCATTGATGAAGCAGGTGAAGGTGGTTGGGCCAAGGACACTACCCTGATGTCCTGGGACTGAGATGACTGACCTCCAACAACTACAGCCACCTTCCTTTGTGCTAGGTATGACCCCAACCATCGGAGAGATTTCCCCTTGATTCCCGTTGACTCCAGTTTTGCTAGGGCTCCTTGATGCCCACACTTGGACAAAAGAGCTGAACTTTTGAGGTAAGTGAAAGTGACTGTCCTTGACATCAAGGCAGCATTTTACCATGTTTGAACCAATGAGGTCAGGAGCTGAGTGGCCCTAGCAGAAGACAAACTGGGCATCAGTGAGCAGGTTATTGCTAAGCAAGTGCCGCTTGAGAGCACAATTGATGACCCCTTCCATTACTTTACAGATGATCGAGACAAAATTGATGGGGCAGTAATTGGCTGGGTTGGATTTGTCCTGCTTTTTGTGTCCAGGACATACCTGGGCAATTTTCCACATAGCCGGGTAGATGCCAGTGTTGTAGCTGTACTGGAACAGCTTGGCTAGGTGCGTGGCAAGTTCTGGAGCACAAGTTTTCAGTACTATTGCTGGAATGTTGTCAGGCCCCATATCCTTTGTAGTATCCAGTGCCTTCAGCTGTTCCTTAATATCATATAGAGTGAATTGAATTGGCTGAAGACTGACATCTGTGATGCTGGGGACCAACGGAGGAGGATGAGATGGATCATCCACTCAGCACTTCTGGCTGAAGATTGTTGCAAATGCTTCAGCCTTATCTTTTGCTCTGATGTGCTGGACTCCCCCACCATTGAGCATGGGGATATTTGTGGAGCCTCCTGCTCAATTGTTTAATTGTCCACCACCATTCACAACTAGATGTGGTAGGACTGCAGAGCTTAGATCTGATCCGTTGGTTGTGGGATCGCTTAGCTCTGTCTATCTTGCTGCTTATGCTGTTTGGCACGCAAGTAGTCCTGTGTTATAGCTTCACCAGGTTTACATCTAATTTTTAGGTATGCCTGGTGCTGCTCCTGGCATGTCCTCCTGCGCTCTTCATTGAACCAGGGTTGATCCCCTGGCTTGGTGGTGATGGTAGAGTGGGGGTTATGCCAGGCCATGAGGTTACAGATTATGTTTGAGTACAATTCTGCTGCTGCTGATGGCCCACAGCACCTCATGGATGCCCAGTCTTGAGTTGCTAGACCTGTTTGAAATCTATCCCATTTAGCACAGTGGTAGTGCCACACAACATGATGGAGGGTATCCTCAATGTGAGGAAGGGACTTCGTCTCCACAATGACTGTGTGGTGGTCACTCCTACCGATACCATCATGGATGGATGCAATTGCTCAGGTAAATTGGTGAGGATGAGGTCAAGTATGTTTTTCCTTCTTGTTGGTTCCCTCACCACCTGCCACAGACCCAGTTCAGCATCTATGTCCTTTAGGACTTGGCCAGCTCAGTCAGTAGTGGTGCTCTTGGTGACGGACATTGAAGCTCCCCACCCAGAGTACATTCATGGGGTCCAGAGTTGATGTTGAGGATTCTCAGGGCAACTCCCTCCTGACTGTATACCACTGTGCCACCACCTCTGCTGGGCCTGTCCTGCCAGTGAGACAGGACATACCCAGGGATGGTGATGGTGGTGTCTGGGACATTATCTGTAAGGTATGATTCCGTGAGGATGACCATGTCAAGCTATTGCTTGACTAGTCTTGGAGACAGCTCTCCCAATTTTGGCACTAGCCCCCAGACGTTAGTAAGGAGGACTTTGCAGGGGTGACAGGCCCGAGTTTGCTTTTGTTATTTCTGGTGCCTAGGTCGATGCCGGGTGGTCTGTCCAGTTTTATTTCTTGTTGACTTTTGTTAAGATCCTGGACCAGACCTCCAGGTTTTTGGTAAGATCCAGTTAGGCACCAGTAATGTTTTGTTTGATGTTGCTAAAATTTGAGATCCAAGGCAGTTGCTAAGAGAATAAAACCACAAGATGCCATGGTTTTTGAATGAAGAATAATAAATGATGCAAGTTCAGAAAGCTAAAAAAGTTTAAAACATCAATCTCAGACTCGAACATTCAGAATTAACAAGAGGTAAATGTGGATAAACAGGCAAACTGAGGTTGAACACACCACACTGCAAAATAAATGACAGATGCGACCAAGACAGATCCCATGGATTTCTCAGCCACCCATCCAGAATGTCAGTGTTGCTTCAAAGGCAAAAAGCACAGAGCCAGTGACCTTCTGTTGCCTTTTCAGATTTGGTTGGTTTCTCCCGAGCCCTCACTACCTAGCGCATGCCAACCAAAGCACTTTTACTACTTGATGCAGTTCATCACGGTGTTGTCGCTCTGTCTTCATTCCCAGTTCAGTGTGTTGTCACTCACTGCCTTCATTCCCTAGTTCAGTGTGTTTCGCTATTTCTTCATTCCCCAGTTCAGCATTTTGTCACACTGTGGTCTTCATTCCCCAGTGCAGCGTTTTGTTGCTCTGTGCCTTCATTCCCCAGTTCAGCACTTGTCACTCTGCCTCTTCATTCCCCAGTTCAGCACGTCACTCTGCCTCTTCATTCCCCAGTTCAGCGTGTTTTCGCTTTGTCTTCATTCCCCAGTTCAGCATGTAGTCCGTCTGTGCCGTCGATTCCCCCATTCAGCATTTGTCATTCAGTGTCCCCATTCCCCAGTTCATTGTGTTGTCGGCCTGTGTTTTCATTCCTCAGTTCAGCGTGCTGTTGCTCTGTGTCTTCACTCCAATGTTCAATATATTGTTGCTCTGTGTCTTCATTCCCCAGTTGAGTGTGTAGTAGCTCTGTGTCTTCATTCACCAGTTAATTGTGTTGTCGCCCTGTGTCACCATTCCCCAGTTCAGTGTGGTGTCTATCTTCATCTTCATTCCCCAGTTCAGTCTGTTGTCACTCTGTGTCTTCATTCCCCAGTTCAGCGTGTAATCACTCTGTGTCTTCATTCTCGAGTTCAGTGTGTTGTCACTCTGTGTCTTCGTTCGCTTTGTGATTTCATTGCCCATTTCCGCGTGACTTTGCACTGTGTCTTCATTCCCCAGTTCAGTGTATTGTCGTTCGTTGCCTTCATTCCCCAGTCCAGTGTATTGTCGTTCGTTGCCTTCATTCCCTAGTTCAGTGTGTTGAAGCCCTATGTCACCATTGCCAAATTCAGTGTGTTGTCACTCTGTGTCTTCATTCCCCATTTCAGCCTCTTGTCACTCTGCGTCTTCATTCCCCAGTTCAGCGTGTTGGCTTTCTGTGTCCTCATTCCCCAGTTCAGAGTGTTGTCCCTCTCTGTCTTCATTCCCCAGTTCAGAGTGTTGTCACTCTGTGTCTTCATGCCCCAGTTCAGTGTGTTGTCACTCTCTGTCTCCATTCCCCACTTCAGTTTGTTGTCGCTCTGTGTCTTCATTCCCCAGTTCAGCGTGTTGGCCCTCTGTGTCTTCATTCCCATTCAGTGTGTTGTCACTCTGTGTCTTCATTGCGCATTTCAGTGTGTTGTCACTTTGTGTCTTCATTGTACATTTCAGTGTGTTGTCACTTTGTGTTTTCATTGCGCAGTTTAGTATGTTGTCATGTTGTGTCTTCATTCCCCAGTTCAGCATCTTGTCACACTGTGCCTTCATTCCCCAGTTCAACACTTCTCACTCTGCCTCTTAATTACCCAGTTCAGCATGTTTTTACTCTGTGTCTTCATTCCCCCGTTCAGCATGTTGTCCCTCTGTGCTGTCGAATCCCCCATTCAGCATTTTTCACTCGGTGTCCCCATTCCCCAGTTCATTGTGTTGTCGACCTGTGTTCATTCCCCAGTTCAGCATGTTGTCGCTCTGTGTCTTCACTCCGCTGTTCAATATATTGTCACTCTGTGTCTTCATTCTCCAGTTCAGTGTGTAGTGGCTCTGTGTCTTCATTCGCCAGTTCATCATGTTGGCGCTCTGTGTCACCATTCTCCAGTTCAGTGTGGTGTCAATCTTCATCTTCATTCCCCAGTTCAGTCTTTTGTCATTTTGTGTCTTCATTCCCCAGTTCAGTGTATTGTCGTTCGTTGCCTTCATTCCCTAGTTCTGTGTGTTGAAACCCTATGTCACCATTGCCAAGTTCAGTGTGTTGTCACTCTGTGTCTTCATTCCCATTCTGTGCATTGTCACTCTGTGTCTTCATTCTACACTTCAGTGTGTTGTCACTTTGTGTCTTCATTCCCCACTTCAGCGTGTTGTTCCTCTCTGTCTTCATTCCCCAGTTGAGTGTTGACGGTCTCTTTCTTCATTCCCCATTTCAGCGTGTTGTCGCTTTGAGTCTTCATTCCCCAGTTCAGTGTGTTGTCATTCGTTGCCTTCATTCCGTAGTTCAGTGTGTTGAAGCCCTATGTCACCATTGCCAAGTTCAGTTTGTTGTCACTCTGTGTCTTCATTCCCCATTTCAGCCTCTTGTCACTGTGTGTCTTCATTCCCCAGTTCAGTGTGTTGGCTTTCTGTGTCTTCATTCCCCATTTCAGCCTCTTGTCACTCTGCGTCTTCATTCCCATTCAGTGCATTGTCACTCTGTGTCTCCATTCCACACTTCAGTGTGTTGTCACTTTGTGTCTTCATTCCCCACTTCAGCATGTTGTCCCTCTCTGTCTTCATTCCCCACTTCAGTGTGTTGTCGCTAAGTGTCTTCATTCCCCATTTCAGCATGTTGTCGCTTTGAGTCTTCATTCCCCAGTTCAGAGTGTTGTTGCTCTCTGTCTTCATTGCCCAGTTCAGTGTGTTGGCTCTCTGTGTCTTCATTCCCATTCAGTGCGTTGTCACTCTGTGTCTTCATTGCACAGGTCATTGTGTGGTCATTCTCTGTATTCATTGCGCTGTTCAGTGTGTTGTCACTTTGTGTCTCCATTCCCCAGTTCAGCATGCTGTCACTCTGTCTTCATTCCCCAGTTCATCCTGTTGTCGCTCTGTGACTTCATTCCCCAGTTGAGTGTTGTCGGTCTTTGTCTTCATTCTCGAGTTCAATGTGTTGTCAGTCTGTGTCTTCATTCCCCAGTTCAGTGTGTTGTCAAACTTTGTCTTCATTTTCCAGTTCAGTATGTTGTCGCTCTGTGTCTTCATGGCCCAGTTCAGTGTGTCGTCACTCTGTGTCATCATTCCGCAGTTCAGTCTGCTGTCCCTCTCTGTCTCCATTCCCCACTTCAGCGTGTTGTCGCTATGTGTCTTCATTCACCAGCTCAGTGTGTTGTCGCTCTGTATCTTCATTCACCTTTTCAGTGTATTGTCACTCTGCATCTTCATTCCCCATTTAGCGTGAAGTCACTCTGTGTCTTCATTGCGCAGTTCAGTGTGTTGTCACTCTGTGTCTTCATTCCCCACTTCATCGTGTTGTCACTCTGTGTCTTCATTCCCCAGTTTAGTGTGTTGTTGCTCTGTGTCTTCATTCCCCAGTTGAGTGTTGTCGGTCTGTTTCTTCATTCCCCAGTTCAGAGTGTTGTTGCTCTTGTCTTCATTCCCCAGTTCAGAGTGTTGGCTCTCTGTGTCTTCATTCCCATTCAGTGCGTTGTCACTCTGTGTCTTCATTGCGCAGTTCAGTGTGTTGTCACTTTGTGTCTCCATTCCCCAGTTCAGCGTGCTGTCACTCTGTCTTCATTCCCCAGTTCATGCTGTTGTCGCTCTGTGTCTTCATTCCCCAGTTGAGTGTTGTCGGTCTGTGTCTTCATTCCCCAGTTCAGTGTGTTGTCAACTTTGTCTTCATTTCCCAGTTCAGTGTGTTGTTGCTCTGTGTCTTCATGGGCCAGTTCAGTGTGTTGTCACTCTGTGTCATCATTCCGCAGTTCAGTCCGCTGTCCCTCTCTGTCTCCATTCCCCACTTCAGTGTGTTGTCGCTATGTGTCTTCATTCGCCTTTTCAGTGTATTGTCACTCTGCGTCCTTATTCCCCATTCAGCATGATGTCACTCTGTGTCTTCATTCCCCAGTTCATCGTATTGTCACTCTGTGTATTCATTCACCAGTACAGTGTGTTATCGCTCTGTGTCTTCATTCCGCAATTCAGCGTTTTGTCACTCTGTGTCTTCATTCCCCAGTCCTGCCTCTTGTTACTGTGTCGCCATTCCGCAGTTCAGGGTGTTGTCGGACTGTGTCTTCATTCCCCAGTTCAGTGTGCTGTCGCTCTGTGTCATCACTCCCCAGTTCAGTGTGTTGGCCCTCTCTGTCTCCATTACGCAGTTCAGTCTGCTCTCCCCCTCTGTCTCCTTTCCCGAGTTCAGAGTGTTGTCAAACATTGTCTTCATTTCCCAGTTCAGTGTATTGTCACTCTGTGTCTTCATTCCCCAGTTCAATGTGTTGTCACTCTGTGTCTTCATTTCCCTAATTGATCGTGTGGTCCCTCTGGGTCCTGATTCCCAACTTCAATGTGTTGTCGCTCTATGTCTTCATTCCGCAGTTCAGCATGTTGTTGCTCTGTGTCTTCATTCCCCATTTCAGCCTCTTGTCACTCTGCGTCTTCATTCCCCAGTTCAGCGTGTTGTCATTTTTAGTCTTCATTCCCCAGTTCAGTGTGTAGGCTCTCTGTGACTTCATTCCCAATTCAGAGTGTTGTTGCTCTCTGTCTTCATTCCCAGTTCAGCGTGTTGGCTTTCTGTGTCTTCATTCCCATTCATTACATTGTCACTCTGTGTCTTCATTCCACACTTCAGCGTGTTGTCCCTCTCTGTCTTCATTCCCCAGTTCAGTGTGTTGTCAAAATTTGTCTTCATTTCCCAGTTCAGTGTGTTGTCGCACTGTGTCTTCATGGCCCAGTTCAGTGTGTTGTCACTCTGTGTCATCATTCCGCAGTTCAGTCTGCTGTCCCTCTCTGTCTCCATTCCCCACTTCAGCGTGTTGTCGCTCTGTCTTCATTCGCCTTTTCAGTGTATTGTCACTCTGCGTCTTTATTCCCCATTCAGTGTGATGTCACTCTGTGTCTTCATTGCACAGTTCATCGTATTGTCACTCTGTGTCTTCATTCCTCAGTCAAGCCTCTTGTTACTCTGTGTCGCCATTCTCCAGTTCAGGGTGTTGTCACTCTGTGTCTTCATTCCCCATTTCAGCCTCTTGTCACTCTGCGTCTTCATTCCCCATTTCAGAGTGTTGTCACTTTGTGTCTTCATTCCTCACTTCAGCATGTTGTCCCTCTCTGTCTTCATTCCCCACTTCAGTGTGTTGTCGCTAAGTGTCTTCATTCCCCATTTCAGCCTGTTGTTGCTTTGAGTCTTCATTCCCCAGTTCAGTGCGTTGTCACTCTGTGTCTTCATTGCGCAGGTCAGTGTGTGGTCACTCTGTGTCTTCATTCCACTGTTCAGTGTGTTGTCACTTTGTGTCTCCATTCCCCAGTTCTGCATGCTGTCACTCTGTCTTCATTCCCCAGTTCATCCTGTTGTCGCTCTATGTCTTCATTTCCCAGTTGAATGTTGTTGGTCTTTGTCTCCATTCTCGAGTTCAGTGTGTTGTCAGTCTGTGTCTTCATTCCCCAGTTCAGTGTGTTGTCAAACTTTGTCTTCATTTCCCAGTTCAGTGTGTTGTCGCTCTGTGTCATCATTCCGCAGTTCAGTCTGCTGTCCCTCTCTGCCTCCATTCCCCACTTCAGCGTGTTGTCGCTATGTGTCTTCATTCACCAGTTTGGTGTGTTGTCGCTCTGTATCTTCATTCGCCTTTTCAGTGTATTGTCACTCTGCGTCTTTATTCCCCATTTAGCGTGAAGTCACTCTGTGTCTTCATTGCGCAGTTCAGTGTGTTGTCACTCTGTGTCTTCATTCCCCAGTTCATCGTATTGTCACTCTGTGTCTTCATTCCCCAGTTCAGTGTGTTGTTGCTCTGTGTCTTCATTCCTGAGTTCAGTGTGTTGTCACTCTGTGTCTTCATTCGCTTTGTGATTTCATTGCCCATTTCTGCGTGATTTTGCACTGTGTCTTCATTCCCCAGTCCAGTGTATTGTCGTTCTTTGCCTTCATTCCCTAGTTCAGTGTGTTGAAGCCCTATGTCACCATTGCCAAGTTCAGTGTGTTGTCGCTCTGTGTCTTCACTCCGCTGTTCAATACATTGTCGCTCTGTGTCTTCATTTCCCAGTTCAGTGTGTTGTTGCTCTGTATCTCATTTCCCAGTTCAGTGTGTTGTCGCTCTGTGTCTTCATTCTCCAGTTCAGTATGTTGTCACTCTGTGTCTTCATTCCACTGTTCAGCACGTTGTTGCTCTGTGTCTTCATTCCTGAGTTCAGTGTGTTGTCACTCTGTGTATTCATTCCCCCAGTTCAGCATATTGTCCCTCTGTGCCGTCGACTCCCCCATTCAGCATTTGTCGCTCGGTGTCCCCATTCCCAGTTCATTGTGTTGTCGACCTGTGTCTTCATTCCCCAGTTCTGTGTGTTGTCACTCTGTGTCATCATTCCCTAGTTCAGTCTTTTGTCACTTTGTGTCTTCAATCCCCAGTTCATTGTGTTTTCACTCCGTGTCTTCAACCCCCAGTTCAGTGTGTTGTCGCTCTGTGTCTTCATGGCCCAGTTCAGTGTGTTGTCACTCTGTGTCATCATTCCGTAGTTCAGTCTTCTGTCCCTCTCTGTCTCCATTCCCCACTTCAGTGTGTTGTCGCTATGTGTCTTCATTCAGCAGTTTAGTATGTTGTCGCTCTGTGTCTTCACTCGCCTTTTCAGTGTATTGTCACTCTGTGTCTTCATTCCCCATTCAGTGTGTTGTCACTCTCTGTCTTCATTGCGCAGTTCAGTGTGTTATCACTCTGTGTCTTCATTCCCAGGTCAGCATGCTGTCCCTCTCTATCTTCATTCTCCGTTTCATCCTATTGTTGCTCTGTGTCTTCATTCCCCAGTTGAGTGTTGTCGGTCTGTGTCTTCATTCCCGAGTTCAGTGTGTTGTCACTCTGTGTCTTCATGCCCCAGTTCAGTGTGTTTTCAAACTTTGTCTTCATTTCCCAGTTCAGTGTGTTGTCGCTCTGTGTCTTCATTCACCAGTACAGTGTGTTATCACTCTGTGTCTTTACTCCGCTGTTCAATATATTGTCGCTTTGTGTCTTAATTACCCAGTTCAGCCTCTTGTTACATTGTGTCTCCATTCCCCAGTTCAGTATGTTGTTGACCTGTGTCTTCATTCCCCAGTTCAGCGTGTAATCACTCTGTGTCTTCATTCCCCAGTTCAGTGTGTTGTTGACCTGTGTCTTCATTCCCCAGTTCAGCGTGTAATCACTCTGTGTCTTCATTCCACTGTTCAGCATGTTGTTGCTCTGTGTCTTCATTCCCCAGTTCAGTGTGTTGTCACTCTGTGTCATTTGCTTTGTGATTTCATTGCCCATTTCTGCGTGACTTTGCACTGTGTCTTCATTCCCCAATCCAGTGTATTGTCATTCGTTGCCTTCATTCCCCAGTCCAGTGTGTTGAAGCCCTATGTCACCATTGCCAAGTTCAGTGTGTTGTCACTCTGTGTCTTCATTCCCCATTTCAGCCTCTTGTCACTCTGCGTCTTCATTCCCCAGTTCAGAGTGTTGGCTCTCTGTGTCTTCATTGCGCAGGTCAGTGTGTTGTCACTCTGTGTCTTCATTCCCCATTTCAGCCTCTTGTCTCTCTGCGTCTTCATTCCCCAGTTCAGCGTGTTGTTGCTGTCTGTCTTCATTCCCCAGTTCAGCGTGTTGGCTCTCTGTGTCTTCATTCCCATTCAGCGTGTTGTCACTCTGTGTCTTCATTGCGCAGGTCAGTGTGTTGTCACTCTCTTTCTTCATTGCGCAGGTCAGTGTGTTGTCAATTTGTGTCTTCATTCCCCAGTTCAGCGTGTTGTCCCGCTCTGTCTTCATTCCCCAGTTCAGTGTGTTGTCGGACTGTGTCTTCATTCCCCAGTTCAGTCTGCTGTCGCTCTGTGTCATCACTCCCCAGTTCAGCGTGTTGGCCCTCTCTATCTTCATTCCCGAGTTCAGAGTGTTGTTAAACATTGTCTTCATTTTCCAGTTCAGTGTGTTGTCGCTTTGTGTCTTCGTTCTCCAATTCAGTGTGTTATACCCCTCTGTCTCCATTCTCCAGTTCAGTGTGTTGTCATTCTGTGTCTTCATTCCCCAGTACAATGTGTTGTCCCTCTGTGTCTTCATTCCTCTGTTCATTGTGCTGTTGCTCTGTGCCTTCATTCACCAGATCAGTGTATTATCGCTCTATGTCTTCATTCCCCAGTTCAGCATCTTGTCACACTGTGTCTTCATTCCCCAGTCCAGTGTTATGTTGCTCTGTGCCTTCATTCCCCAGTTTAGCACTTGTCACTCTGCCTCTTAATTCCCCAATTCAGTGTGTTGTCCCTCTCTGTCTCCATTCCCCAGTTCAGTGTGTTGCCACTCTGTGTCATCATTCCCCAGTTCAGTGTGTTGTCACTTTGTAGCTTCATTTCCCAGTTCAGCGTGTTGTCGCTCTTCATTCCCCAGTTCAGTATATTGTTGGCCTGTGTCTTCGTTCCCCAGTGCAGTGTTTTGATGCTCTGTGCCTTCATTCCCCAGTTTAACACTTGTCGCTCTGTGTCTTCCTTCCCCATTTCAGCCTTTTGGCCCAGGCTGTCTTCATTCCCCAAGTCAGTGTGTTGTCACACTGTGTCATCAATCCTCAGTTCGGTGGGTTTCGCTCTCTGTCTGCATTCTCCAGTTCAGTGTTTTGTCGCTCTGTGTCTTCATTCCCTAGTCCAATGTGTTGTTGCTCTGTGTCTTCAATCCCCACTTCAGTGTGTTGTCGCTCTGTGTCTTCATTCCGCATTTCAGTGTGTTTTCACTCTGTGTCTTCAATCCCCAGTTCATTATGTTGTCGCTCTGTGTCATCAATCCCCAGTTCGGTCCGGTGTCACACTGTGTCTTGATTCCCCACTTCAGTGTGTTCTGTCTTCATTCCCCATTTCAGAGTGTTTTCACCCTGCGACTTCGTTTCCCCATTTGACCGTGTCGTCACTCTGTGTCTTCCTTCCCCAGTTCAGCTGTTGGCCCAGGCTGTCTTCATTCCCCAATTCAGTGTGTTGTCACTTTGTCTTGCTTCCCCAGTTCAGTGTGTTGTAGCTCTGCGTCTTCCTTCGCCAGTTCAGCCTGTTGGCCCACGCTGTCTTCATTCCACTGTTCAGTGTGTTGTCACTCTGTGTCTTCATTTACCAGATCAGTGTGTTGGCCCTCTCTGTCTTCATTCCCTAATTCAGTGTTTTTTCGCATTGTGTCTTCATTCCCCAGTTCAGCCTGTAGTCGCTCTGCGTCATCATTCCCCAGTCCAGTGTGTTGTCACTCTGTGTCTTCAATCCCCACTTCAGTGTGTTGTCACTATGTGTCTTCAATCCCTAGTTCAGTGTGTTGTTGCTCTGTGTTTTCATTCCCCAGTTGAATATGTTGTTGATCCGTGTCTTCATTCCCCAGTTCTGTCTGTTGTCGCTCTGTGTCTTCATTCCCCATTCAGTGTCTTGTAATTCTCTGTCTTCATTCCCCAGTTCAGTCTGTTTTCACTCTGTGTCTTCATTCACCAGTTTAGTGGGTTGTCACTCTGTGTCTACATTCCCCAGTTCAGTGTGTTGTCACTCTGTGTCTTGATTCACCAATTCATTGTGTTGTACTTCTCTCTCTTCATGCGCCATTTCAGAGTGTTGTCACCCTGTGTGTTCATTTCCCCATGTGATCGTGTTGTCACTCTCTATCTTCATTCCCCAGTTCAGTGTGATGTTGCTCTGTGTCTTCAGTGCCTTGCTCAGTGTGTTGTTGTTCTGTGTCATCAATCCTCAGTTCGGTGGTTTCGCTCTCTGTCTGCCTTATCCAGTTCAGTGCCTTGTCACTCTGTGTCTTCATTCCCCATTCAGTGCCTTGTAATTCTCTGTCTTCATTCACCAGTTCACTGTGTTGTCACTCTGTATCTTCATTCCTCAGTTCAGTTTATTGTCCCTCTCTGTCTTCATTCCCCAGTTCAGTCTGTTGTCGCTCTGTGTCTTCATTCCCCAGTTCAGTGTGTTGTCACTCTGTGTCTTCATTCCCCAGTTCAGTGTGTTGGCGCTCTGTGTCTTCATTCCCCAGTTCAGTGTGTTGGCGCTCTGTGTCTTCATTCCCCAGTTCAGTCTGTTGTCACTCTCTTTCTTCATTCCCCAGTTCAATCTGTTGGCGCTCTGTGTCTTCATTCCCCAGTTCAGTGTGTTGTCACTGTGTGTCTTCATTCCCCAGTTCAGTGCGTTGTCCCTCTCTGTCATCATTCCCCAGTTCAGTGCGTTATCCCTCTCTGTTTTCATTCCCCAGTTCAGTGTGTTGTCGCTCTGTGTCTTCATTCCCCAGTTCAATATATTGTTGTTCTGTGTCTTCATTCCCCAGTTCAGTCTGTAGTTGCTCTGCGTCTTCATTCCCTAGTCCAATGTGTTGTCGCTCTGTGTCTTCAATCCCCACTTCAGTGTGTTGTCTCTATGTGTATTCATTCCCCAGTTCAGTGTGTTGTCGATCTGTCTTCAGTACCTTGTTCACTGACTTGTCACTCTGTGTCTTCATTCCCCAGTTCAGTGTGTTGTCGCTCTGTGTCTTCATTCCCCAGTTCAGTCTGTTGTTGATCTGTGTCTTCATTCCCCAGTTCAGTCTGTTGTCGCTCTGTCTTCATTCACCAGTTTAGTGTGTTGTCACTCTGTGTCTACATTCCCCAGTTCAGTGTGTTGTAACTCTGTGTCTTGATTCACCAGTTCATTGTGTTGTACTTCTCTATCTTCATTCCCCAGTTCAGTGTGTTATTGATCTGTGTCTTCATTCCCCAGTTCAATCTGTTGTCGCTCTGTGTCTTCATTCACCACTTTAGTGTATTGTCACTCTGTGTCTTCATTCCCCAGTTCAGTGTCTTGTAATTCTCTGTCTTTATTCCCCAGTTCAGTGTGTTTTACCTCTGTGTCTTGATTCACCAGTTCAGTGTGTTGTAACTCTCTGTCTTCAATCCCCAGTTCAGTCTGTCGTCACTCTCTGTCTTCATTCCCCATTTCAGAGTGTTGTCACCCTGTTTCTTCCTTTCCCCAGTTGATCGTGTTGTCACTCTGTGTCTTCCTTCCCCAGTTCAGTGTGTTGCCGCTCTGTGTCTTCCTTCCCTAGTTCAGCCTGTTGGCCCAGGCTTTCTTCATTCCCCAATTCAGTGTGTTGTTGCTCTGTGTCTTCATTCCCCAGTTCAGTGTGTTGTTGCTCTGTGTCTTCATTCCCCAGTTCAGTTTTTTGTCGCTTTGTGTCTTCATTTAGCAGTTCAGTGTGTTGTCACTCTGTGTCTTCATTCCCCAGTTCAGTGTGTTATTGATCAGTGTCTTCATTCCCCAGTACAATGTGTTGTCCCTCTGTGTCTTCATTCCTCTGTTCATTGTGCTGTTGCTCTGTGGCCTCATTCACCAGATCAGTGTATTATCGCTCTATGTCTTCATTCCCCAGTTCAGCATCTTGTCACACTGTGTCTTCATTCCCCAGTCCAGTGTTATGTTGCTCTGTGCCTTCATTCCCCAGTTTAGCACTTGTCACTCTGCCTCTTAATTCCCCAATTCAGTGTGTTGTCCCTCTCTGTCTCCATTCCCCAGTTCAGTGTGTTGCCACTCTGTGTCATCATTCCCCAGTTCAGTGTGTTGTCACTTTGTAGCTTCATTTCCCAGTTCAGCGTGTTGTCGCTCTTCATTCCCCAGTTCAGTATATTGTTGGCCTGTGTCTTCGTTCCCCAGTGCAGTGTTTTGATGCTCTGTGCCTTCATTCCCCAGTTTAACACTTGTCGCTCTGTGTCTTCCTTCCCCATTTCAGCCTTTTGGCCCAGGCTGTCTTCATTCCCCAAGTCAGTGTGTTGTCGCTCTGTGTCTTCCTTCCCCAGTTCAGTGTGTTGTCACACTGTGTCATCAATCCTCAGTTCGGTGGGTTTCGCTCTCTGTCTGCATTCTCCAGTTCAGTGTTTTGTCGCTCTGTGTCTTCATTCCCTAGTCCAATGTGTTGTTGCTCTGTGTCTTCAATCCCCACTTCAGTGTGTTGTCGCTCTGTGTCTTCATTCCGCATTTCAGTGTGTTTTCACTCTGTGTCTTCAATCCCCAGTTCATTATGTTGTCGCTCTGTGTCATCAATCCCCAGTTCGGTCCGGTGTCACACTGTGTCTTGATTCCCCACTTCAGTGTGTTCTGTCTTCATTCCCCATTTCAGAGTGTTTTCACCCTGCGACTTCGTTTCCCCATTTGACCGTGTCGTCACTCTGTGTCTTCCTTCCCCAGTTCAGCTGTTGGCCCAGGCTGTCTTCATTCCCCAATTCAGTGTGTTGTCACTTTGTCTTGCTTCCCCAGTTCAGTGTGTTGTAGCTCTGCGTCTTCCTTCGCCAGTTCAGCCTGTTGGCCCACGCTGTCTTCATTCCACTGTTCAGTGTGTTGTCACTCTGTGTCTTCATTTACCAGATCAGTGTGTTGGCCCTCTCTGTCTTCATTCCCTAATTCAGTGTTTTTTCGCATTGTGTCTTCATTCCCCAGTTCAGCCTGTAGTCGCTCTGCGTCATCATTCCCCAGTCCAGTGTGTTGTCACTCTGTGTCTTCAATCCCCACTTCAGTGTGTTGTCACTATGTGTCTTCAATCCCTAGTTCAGTGTGTTGTTGCTCTGTGTTTTCATTCCCCAGTTGAATATGTTGTTGATCCGTGTCTTCATTCCCCAGTTCTGTCTGTTGTCGCTCTGTGTCTTCATTCCCCATTCAGTGTCTTGTAATTCTCTGTCTTCATTCCCCAGTTCAGTCTGTTTTCACTCTGTGTCTTCATTCACCAGTTTAGTGGGTTGTCACTCTGTGTCTACATTCCCCAGTTCAGTGTGTTGTCACTCTGTGTCTTGATTCACCAATTCATTGTGTTGTACTTCTCTCTCTTCATGCGCCATTTCAGAGTGTTGTCACCCTGTGTGTTCATTTCCCCCGTTGATCGTGTTGTCACTCTCTATCTTCATTCCCCAGTTCAGTGTGATGTCGCTATGTGTCTTCAGTGCCTTGCTCAGTGTGTTGTTGTTCTGTGTCATCAATCCTCAGTTCGGTGGTTTCGCTCTCTGTCTGCCTTATCCAGTTCAGTGCCTTGTCACTCTGTGTCTTCATTCCCCATTCAGTGCCTTGTAATTCTCTGTCTTCATTCACCAGTTCACTGTGTTGTCACTCTGTATCTTCATTCCTCAGTTCAGTGTGTTGTCACTCTGTGTCTACATTCCCCAGTTCAGTGTGTTGGCGCTCTGTGTCTTCATTCCCCAGTTCAGTCTGTTGTCGCTCTCTGTCTTCATTCCCCAGTTCAGTGTGTTGTCACTCTGTGTCTTCATTCCCCAGTTCAGTGTGTTGGCGCTCTGTGTCTTCATTCCCCAGTTCAGTATGTTGTCACTCTCTTTCTTCATTCCCCAGTTCAATCTGTTGTCGCTCTGCGTCGTCATTCCCAAGTCCAATGTGTTGTCCCTCTCTGTCTTCATTCCCCAGTTCAGTGTGTTGTCACTGTGTGTCTTCATTCCCCAGTTCAGTGCGTTGTCCCTCTCTGTCATCATTCCCCAGTTCAGTGCGTTATCCCTCTCTGTTTTCATTCCCCAGTTCAGTGTGTTGTCGCTCTGTGTCTTCATTCCCCAGTTCAGTCTGTAGTTGCTCTGCGTCTTCATTCCCTAGTCCAATGTGTTGTCGCTCTGTGTCTTCAATCCCCACTTCAGTGTGTTGTCTCTATGTGTATTCATTCCCCAGTTCAGTGTGTTGTCGATCTGTCTTCAGTACCTTGTTCACTGACTTGTCACTCTGTGTCTTCATTCCCCAGTTCAGTGTGTTGTCTCTCTCTGTCTTCATTCCCCAGTTCAGTGTGTTGTCGCTCTGTGTCTTCATTCCCCAGTTCAGTCTGTTGTTGATCTGTGTCTTCATTCCCCAGTTCAGTCTGTTGTCGCTCTGTCTTCATTCACCAGTTTAGTGTGTTGTCACTCTGTGTCTACATTCCCCAGTTCAGTGTGTTGTAACTCTGTGTCTTGATTCACCAGTTCATTGTGTTGTACTTCTCTATCTTCATTCCCCAGTTCAGTGTGTTATTGATCTGAGTCTTCATTCCCCAGTTCAATCTGTTGTCGCTCTGTGTCTTCATTCACCACTTTAGTGTATTGTCACTCTGTGTCTTCATTCCCCAGTTCAGTGTCTTGTAATTCTCTGTCTTTATTCCCCAGTTCAGTGTGTTTTACCTCTGTGTCTTGATTCACCAGTTCAGTGTGTTGTAACTCTCTGTCTTCAATCCCCAGTTCAGTCTGTCGTCACTCTCTGTCTTCATTCCCCATTTCAGAGTGTTGTCACCCTGTTTCTTCCTTTCCCCAGTTGATCGTGTTGTCGCTCTGTGTCTTCCTTCCCCAGTTCAGTGTGTTGCCGCTCTCTGTCTTCCTTCCCTAGTTCAGCCTGTTGGCCCAGGCTCTCTTCATTCCCCAATTCAGTGTGTTGTTGCTCTGTGTCTTCATTCCCCAGTTCAGTGTGTTGTTGCTCTGTGTCTTCATTCCCCAGTTCAGTTTTTTGTCGCTTTGTGTCTTCATTTAGCAGTTCAGTGTGTTGTCACTCTGTGTCTTCATTCCCCAGTTCAGTGTGTTATTGATCAGTGTCTTCATTCCCCAGTACAATGTGTTGTCCCTCTGTGTCTTCATTCCTCTGTTCATTGTGCTGTTGCTCTGTGGCCTCATTCACCAGATCAGTGTATTATCGCTCTATGTCTTCATTCCCCAGTTCAGCATCTTGTCACACTGTGTCTTCATTCCCCAGTCCAGTGTTATGTTGCTCTGTGCCTTCATTCCCCAGTTTAGCACTTGTCACTCTGCCTCTTAATTCCCCAATTCAGTGTGTTGTCCCTCTCTGTCTCCATTCCCCAGTTCAGTGTGTTGCCACTCTGTGTCATCATTCCCCAGTTCAGTGTGTTGTCACTTTGTAGCTTCATTTCCCAGTTCAGCGTGTTGTCGCTCTTCATTCCCCAGTTCAGTATATTGTTGGCCTGTGTCTTCGTTCCCCAGTGCAGTGTTTTGATGCTCTGTGCCTTCATTCCCCAGTTTAACACTTGTCGCTCTGTGTCTTCCTTCCCCATTTCAGCCTTTTGGCCCAGGCTGTCTTCATTCCCCAAGTCAGTGTGTTGTCGCTCTGTGTCTTCCTTCCCCAGTTCAGTGTGTTGTCACACTGTGTCATCAATCCTCAGTTCGGTGGGTTTCGCTCTCTGTCTGCATTCTCCAGTTCAGTGTTTTGTCGCTCTGTGTCTTCATTCCCTAGTCCAATGTGTTGTTGCTCTGTGTCTTCAATCCCCACTTCAGTGTGTTGTCGCTCTGTGTCTTCATTTCGCATTTCAGTGTGTTTTCACTCTGTGTCTTCAATCCCCAGTTCATTATGTTGTCGCTCTGTGTCATCAATCCCCAGTTCGGTCCGGTGTCACACTGTGTCTTGATTCCCCACTTCAGTGTGTTCTGTCTTCATTCCCCATTTCAGAGTGTTTTCACCCTGCGACTTCGTTTCCCCATTTGACCGTGTCGTCACTCTGTGTCTTCCTTCCCCAGTTCAGCTGTTGGCCCAGGCTGTCTTCATTCCCCAATTCAGTGTGTTGTCACTTTGTCTTGCTTCCCCAGTTCAGTGTGTTGTAGCTCTGCGTCTTCCTTCGCCAGTTCAGCCTGTTGGCCCACACTGTCTTCATTCCACTGTTCAGTGTGTTGTCACTCTGTGTCTTCATTTACCAGATCAGTGTGTTGGCCCTCTCTGTCTTCATTCCCTAATTCAGTGTTTTTTCGCATTGTGTCTTCATTCCCCAGTTCAGCCTGTAGTCGCTCTGCGTCATCATTCCCCAGTCCAGTGTGTTGTCACTCTGTGTCTTCAATCCCCACTTCAGTGTGTTGTCACTATGTGTCTTCAATCCCTAGTTCAGTGTGTTGTTGCTCTGTGTTTTCATTCCCCAGTTGAATATGTTGTTGATCCGTGTCTTCATTCCCCAGTTCTGTCTGTTGTCGCTCTGTGTCTTCATTCCCCATTCAGTGTCTTGTAATTCTCTGTCTTCATTCCCCAGTTCAGTCTGTTTTCACTCTGTGTCTTCATTCACCAGTTTAGTGGGTTGTCACTCTGTGTCTACATTCCCCAGTTCAGTGTGTTGTCACTCTGTGTCTTGATTCACCAATTCATTGTGTTGTACTTCTCTCTCTTCATGCGCCATTTCAGAGTGTTGTCACCCTGTGTGTTCATTTCCCCAGTTGATCGTGTTGTCACTCTCTATCTTCATTCCCCAGTTCAGTGTGATGTTGCTCTGTGTCTTCAGTGCCTTGCTCAGTGTGTTGTTGTTCTGTGTCATCAATCCTCAGTTCGGTGGTTTCGCTCTCTGTCTGCATTATCCAGTTCAGTGCCTTGTCACTCTGTGTCTTCATTCCCCATTCAGTGCCTTGTAATTCTCTGTCTTCATTCACCAGTTCACTGTGTTGTCACTCTGTATCTTCATTCCTCAGTTCAGTTTATTGTCCCTCTCTGTCTTCATTCCCCAGTTCAGTCTGTTGTCCCTCTCTGTCTTCATTCCCCAGTTCAATCTGTAGTCGCTCTGCGTCGTCATTCCCAAGTCCAATGTGTTGTCCCTCTCTGTCTTCATTCTCCAGTTCAGTGTGTTGTCACTGTGTGTCTTCATTCCCCAGTTCAGTGCGTTGTCCCTCTCTGTCTTCATTTCCCAGTTCAGTGCGTTATCTCTCTCTGTCTTCATTCCCCAGTTCAGTCTGTTGTCGCTCTGTGTCTTCATTCACCAGTTCATTGCGTTGTCACTCTCTATCTTCATTCCCCAGTTCAGTGTGTTGTCACTCTGTGTCTACATTCCCCAGTTCAGTGTGTTGTTGCTCTGTGTCTTCATTCCCCAGTTCAGTGTGTTGTTGCTCTGTGTCTTCATTCCCCAGTTCAGTGTGTTGTCACTCTGTGTCTTCATTCCCCAGTTCAGTGTGTTGTTGCTCTGTGTCTTCATTCCCCAGTTCAGTTTTTTGTCGCTTTGTGTCTTCATTTAGCAGTTCAGTGTGTTGTCACTCTGTGTCTTCATTCCCCAGTTCAGTATGTTGTCGCTCTGTGTCTTCATTCCCCAGTTCAGTCTGTTGTCGCTCTGTGTCTTCATTCCCCAGTTCAGTGTGTTGTACCTCTGTGTCTTGATTCACCAGTTCAGTGTGTTGTCACTATGTGTCTTCATTTACCACTTCAGTGTGTTGGCCGTCTCTGTCTTCATTCCCCAGTTCAGTCTGTGGTCACTCTGTCTTCATTCCCCAGTTCAATGTTTTGTCGCTCAGTTTCTTGATTCACCAGTTCAGTGTGTTGTCACTCTGTGTCTTCATTCCCCAGTTCAGTGTGTTGTCACTGTGTGTCTTCATTCCCCAGTTCAGTATGTTGTCACTCTCTTTCTTCATTCCCCAGTTCAATCTGTAGTCGCTCTGCATCGTCATTCCCAAGTCCAATGTGTTGTCCCTCTCTGTCTTCATTCCCCAGTTCAATGTGTTGTCACTGTGTGTCTTCATTCCCCAGTTCAGTGCGTTGTCCCTCTCTGTCTTCATTCCCCAGTTCAGTGTGTTGTCGCTCTGTGTCTTCATTCGCAGTTCAGTCTGTAGTTGCTCTGCGTCTTCATTCCCTAGTCCAGTGTGTTGTCGCTCTGTGTCTTCAATCCCCACTTGTGTGTTGTTTCTATGTGTCTTCATTCCCCAGTTCAGTGTGTTGTCGCTCTGTGTCTTCAGTACCTTGTTCACTGACTTGTCACTGTGTGTCTTCATTCACCAGTTCAGTTTGTTGTCTCTCTCTGTCTTCATTCCCCAGTTCAGTCTGTTGTTGATCTGTGTCTTAATTCCCCAGTTCAGTGTCTTGTAACTCTGTGTCTTGATTCACCATTTCAGTGCGTTGTCACTCTGTGTCTTGATTCACCATTTCATTGTGTTGTACTTCTCTCTCTTCATTCCCCAATTCAGAGTGTTGTCACCCTGTGTGTTCATTTCCCCAGTTCATCGTGTTGTCACTCTCTACCTTCATTCCCTAGTCCAATGTGTTGTCACTCTGTGTCTACATTCCCCAGTTTATTGTGTTGTCACTCTGTGTCTACATTCCCCAGTTTATTGTGTTGTCAGTCTGTGTCTACATTCCCCAGTTCAGTCTGTTGTCACTCTGTGTCTTCATTCCCCAGTTCAGTCTGTTGTCGCTCTGTGTCTTCATTCACCAGTTCAGTCTGTTGTACTTCTCTCTCTTCATTCCCCATTTCAGAGTGTTGTCACCCTGTGTGTTCATTTCCTCAGTTCATCGTGTTGTCACTCTCTATCTTCATTCCCCAGTTCAGTGTGTTGTTGCTCTGTGTCTTCAGTGCCTTGCTCAGTGTGTTGTTGTTCTGTGTCATCAATCCTCAGTTCAGTCTGTTGTCGCTCTGTGTCTTCATTCCCCAGTTCAGTCTGTTGTTGATCTGTGTCTTCATTCCCCAGTTCAGTCTGTTGTCGCTCTGTGTCTTCATTCACCAGTTCAGTGTGTTGTCACTCTGTGTCTACGTTCCCCAGTTCAGTGTGTTGTCACTGTGTGTCCTTATTCCCCAGTTCAGTGTTTTGTCATTGGGTGTCTTCATTCCCCAGTACAGTCTGTAGTCGCCGTGCATCTTCATTCCCCAGTCCAGTGCATTGACGCTCTGTGTCTTCAATCCTCACTTCAGTGTCTTGTCACTATTTGTCTTCATTCCCAAGTTCAGTGTGTTGTCGCTCTGTGTCTTCAGTGCCTTGTTCAGTGTGTTGTTGTTCTGTGTCATCAATCCTCAGTTCAGTGGGTTTCGTTCTCTGTCTGCATTATCCAGTTCAGCCTGTTGTCAATCTGTGTCTCCATTCCCCTGTTCAGTGTGTTGTCGCTCTGTGTCCTCATTCCCCAGTTCAGTATGTTATTGATCTGTGTCTTCATTCCCCAGTTCAATCTGTTGTCGCTCTGTGTCTTCATTCACCACTTTAGTGTATTGTCACTCTGTCTCTTCATTCCCCAGTTCAGTGTCTTGTAATTCTCTGTCTTCATTCCCCAGTTCAGTGTGTTTTACCTCTGTGTCTTGATTCACCAGTTCACTGTGTTGTCACTCTGTGTCTTCATTCACCAGTTCAGTGTGTTGTAACTATCTGTCTTCAATCCCCAGTTCAGTCTGTCGTCACTCTCTGTCTTCATTCCCCATTTCAGAGTGTTGTCACCCTGTGTCTTCCTTTCCCCAGTTGATCGTGTTGTCACTCTGTGTCTTCCTTCCCCAGTTCAGTGTGTTGCCGCTCTGTGTCTTCCTTCCCTAGTTCAGCCTGTTGGCCCAGGCTCTCTTCATTCCCCAATTCAGTGTGTTGTTGCTCTGTGTCTTCATTCCCCAGTTCAGTTTTTTGTCGCTTTGTGTCTTCATTTAGCAGTTCAGTGTGTTGTCATTCTGTGTCTTCATTCCCCAGTTCAGTGTGTTATTGATCAGTGTCTTCATTCCCCAGTTCAGTGTGTTGTCACTATGTGTCTTCATTTACCACTTCAGTGTGTTGGCCGTCTCTGTCTTCTTTCCCCAGTTCAGTCTGTGGTCACTCTGTCTTCATTCCCCAGTTCAATGTTTTGTTGCTCAGTTTCTTGATTCCCCAGTTCAGTGTGTTGTCACTCTGTGTCTTCATTCCCCAGTTCAGTGTGTTGTCACTGTGTGTCTTCATTCCCCAGTTCAGTGTGTTGTCACTCTCTTTCTTCATTCCCCAGTTCAATCTGTAGTCGCTCTGTGTCGTCATTCCCAAGTCCAATGTGTTGTCCCTCTCTGTCCTGATTCCCCAGTTCAGTGTGTTATCTCTCTCTGTTTTCATTCCCCAGTTCAGTGTGTTGTTGCTCTGTATCTTCATTCCCCAGTTCAGTGTGTTGTCGCTCTGTGTCTTTATTCGCAGTTCAGCCAGTAGTTGCTCTGCGTCTTCATTCCCTAGTCCAGTGTGTTGTCGCTCTGTGTCTTCAATCCCCACTTGTGTGTTGTCTCTATGTGTCTTCATTCCCCAGTTCAGTGTGTTGTCGCTCTGTGTCTTCAGTACCTTGTTCACTGACTTGTCACTGTGTGTCTTCATTCCCCAGTTCAGTGTGTTGTCACTCTCTGTCTTCGTTCCCCAGTTCAGTATGTTGTCACTCTCTTTCTTCATTCCCCAGTTCAATCTGTAGTCGCTCTGCGTCGTCATTCCCAAGTCCAATGTGTTGTCCCTCTCTGTCTTCATTCCCCAGTTCAGTGTGTTGTCACTGTGTGTCTTCATTCCCCAGTTCAGTGCGTTGTCCCTCTCTGTCTTCATTTCCCAGTTCAGTGCGTTATCTCTCTCTGTTTTCATTCCCCAGTTCAGTGTGTTGTCGCTCTGTGTCTTCATTCCCCAGTTCAATATGTTGTTGTTCTGTGTCTTCATTCCCCAGTTCAGTCTGTTGTCACTCTGTGTCTTCATTCCCCAGTTCAGTGTGTTGTCACTCTGTGTCTACATTCCCCAGTTCATTGTGTTGTCACTCTGTGTCTTGATTCACCAATTCATTGTGTTGTACTTCTCTCTCTTCATGCGCCATTTCAGAGTGTTGTCACCCTGTGTGTTCATTTCCCCAGTTGATCGTGTTGTCACTCTCTATCTTCATTCCCCAGTTCAGTGTGATGTTGCTCTGTGTCTTCAGTGCCTGCTCAGTGTGTTGTTGTTCTGTGTCATCAATCCACAGTTCGGTGGTTTCGCTCTCTGTCTGCATTATCCACTTCAGTGTCTTGTCACTCTGTGTCTTCATTCCCCATTCAGTGTCTTGTAATTCTCAGTCTTCATTCACCAGTTGAATATGTTATTGTTTTGTGTCTTCATTCCCCAGTTCAGTCTGTTGTCGCTCTGTGTCTTCATTCCCCAGTTCAGTCTGTGGTCGCTCTGTATCTTCATTCACCAGTTCAGTTTGTTGTTGATCTGTGTCTTCATTCCCCAGTTCAGTCTGTTGTCGCTCTGTATCTTCATTCACCAGTTTAGTGTGTTGTCGCTCTATGTCTTCATTCCCCAGTTCAGTGTGTTGTAACTCTGCATCTTCATTCCACAGTTCATTGTGTTATCCCACTCTGTCTTCATTCCCCAGTTCAGTGTGTTGTCACTCTGTGTCTTCATTCCCCAGTTCAGTGTGTTGTAACTTTGTGTCTTCATTCCCCAGTTCAGTGTGTTGTACCTCTGTGTCTTGATTCACCAGTTCAGTGTGTTGTCACTATGTGTCTTCATTTACCACTTCAGTGTGTTGGCCCTCTCTGTCTTCATTCCCCAGTTCAGTCTGTGGTCACTCTGTCTTCATTCCCCAGTTCAGTGTGTTGTCCCTCTGTGTCTTCATTCCCCAGTTCAGTGTGTTGTCACTCTCTGTCTTCATTCCCCAGTTCAGTGTGTTGTCACTCTGTGTCTTCATTCCCCAGTTCAGTATGTTGTCACTCTGTTTCTTCATTCCCCAGTTCAATCTGTAGTCGCTCTGCGTCGTCATTCCCAAGTCCAATGTGTTGTCCCTCTCTGTCTTCATTCCCCAGTTCAGTGTGTTGTCACTGTGTGTCTTCATTCCCCAGTTCAGTGCGTTGTCCCTCTCTGTCTTCATTTCCCAGTTCAGTGTATGTTGCTGTGTCTTCATTCCCCAATTCAGTGTGTTGTTGATCTGTGTCTTCTTTCCCCATTTCAGTCTGTTGTCACTCTGTTTCTTCATTCACCAGTTCAGTGTATTGTAACTCTCTGCCTTCAATGCCCAGTTCAGTCTGTTCTCACTCTGTGTTTTCATTCACCAGTTCACTGTGTTGTAGCTCTGTTTCTTGATTCACCAGTTCAGTGTGTTGTCACTCTGTGTCTTCATTCCCCAGTTCAGTGTGTTCTACCTCTGTGTCCTGATTCCCCAGTTCAGTGTGTTGTCACTCTGTGTCTTCATTCCCCAGTTCAGTGTGTTGTACCTCTGTGTCTTGATTCACCAGTTCAGCATGTTTTCACTATGTGTCTTCATTTACCACTTCAGTGTGTTGGCCGTCTCTGTCTTGATTCCCCAGTTCAGTCTGTGGTCACTCTGTCTTCATTCCCCAGTTCAATGTTTTGTCGCTCAGTTTCTTGATTCACCAGTTCAGTGTGTTGTCACTCTCTGTCTTCGTTCCCCAGTTCAGTGTGTTGGCACTCTCTGTCTTCATTCCCCAGTTCAGTGTGTTGGCGCTCTGTGTCTTCATTCACCAGTTCAGTATGTTGTCACTCTCTGTCTTCATTCCCCAGTTCAATCTGTAGTCGCTCTGCGTCGTCATTCCCAAGTCCAATGTGTTGTCCCTCTCTGTCTTCATTCCCCAGTTCAGTGTGTTGTCACTGTGTGTCTTCATTCCCCAGTTCAGTGTGTTGTCCCTCTCTGTCTTCATTTCCCAGTTCAGTGCGTTATCTCTCTCTGTTTTCATTCCCCAGTTCAGTGTGTTGTCGCTCTGTGTCTTCATTCCCCAGTTCAATATGTTGTTGTTCTGTGTCTTCATTCCCCAGTTCAGTCTGTTGTCACTCTGTGTCTTCATTCCCCAGTTCAGTGTGTTGTCACTCTCTGTCTACATTCCCCAGTTCATTGTGTTGTCACTCTGTGTCTTGATTCACCAATTCATTGTGTTGTACTTCTCTCTCTTCATGCGCCATTTCAGAGTGTTGTCACCCTGTGTCTTCATTTCCCCAGTTGATCGTGTTGTCACTCTCTATCTTCATTCCCCAGTTCAGTGTGATGTCGCTCTGTGTCTTCAGTGCCTTGCTCAGTGTGTTGTTGTTCTGTGTCATCAATCCACAGTTCGGTGGTTTCGCTCTCTGTCTGCATTATCCACTTCAGTGTCTTATCACTCTGTGTCTTCATTCCCCATTCAGTGTCTTGTAATTCTCTGTCTTCATTCACCAGTTGAATATGTTATTGTTTTGTGTCTTCATTCCCCAGTTCAGTCTGTTGTCGCTCTGTGTCTTCTTTCCCCAGTTCAGTCTGTGGTCACTCTGTATCTTCATTCACCAGTTCAGTTTGTTGTTGATCTGTATCTTCATTCCCCAGTTCAGTCTGTTGTTAATCTGTGTCTTCATTCCCCAGTTCAGTCTGTTGTTAATCTGTGTCTTCATTCCCCAGTTCAGTGTGTTGTCACTCTGTGTCTTCATTCCCCAGTTCAGTGTGTTGTAACTTTGTGTCTTCATTCCCCAGTTCAGTGTGTTGTACCTCTGTGTCTTGATTCACCAGTTCAGCATGTTGTCACTATGTGTCTTCATTTACCACTTCAGTGTGTTGGCCGTCTCTGTCTTCATTCCCCAGTTCAGTCTGTGGTCACTCTGTCTTCATTCCCCAGTTCAGTGTGTTGTCACTCTGTGTCTTCATTCCCCAGTTCAGTGCGTTGTCCCTCTCTGTCTTCATTCCCCAGTTCAGTCTGTTGTTGATCTGTGTCTTAATTCCCCAGTTCAGTGTCTTGTAACTCTGTGTCTTGATTCACCATTTCATTGTGTTGTACTTCTCTCTCTTCATTCCCCAATTCAGAGTGTTGTCACCCTGTGTGTTCATTTCCCCAGTTCATCGTGTTGTCACTCTCTATCTTCATTCCCCAGTTCATCGTGTTGTCACTCTCTGTCTTCATTCCCTAGTCCAATGTGTTGTCACTCTGTGTCTACATTCCCCAGTTTATTGTGTTGTCACTCTGTGTCTACATTCCCCAGTTTATTGTGTTGTCACTCTGTGTCTACATTCCCCAGTTTATTGTGTTGTCAGTCTGTGTCTACATTCCCCAGTTCAGTGTGTTGTCGCTCTGTGTCTTCATTCCCCAGTTCAGTCTGTTGTCGCTCTGTGTCTTCATTCACCAGTTCAGTCTGTTGTACTTCTCTCTCTTCATTCCCCATTTCAGAGTGTTGTCACCCTGTGTGTTCATTTCCTCAGTTCATCGTGTTGTCACTCTCTATCTTCATTCCCCAGTTCAGTGTGTTGTTGCTCTGTGTCTTCAGTGCCTTGCTCAGTGTGTTGTTGTTCTGTGTCATCAATCCTCAGTTCAGTCTGTTGTCGCTCTGTGTCTTCATTCCCCAGTTCAGTCTGTTGTTGATCTGTGTCTTCATTCCCCAGTTCAGTCTGTTGTCGCTCTGTGTCTTCATTCACCAGTTCAGTGTGTTGTCACTCTGTGTCTACGTTCCCCAGTTCAGTGTGTTGTCACTGTGTGTCCTTATTCCCCAGTTCAGTGTTTTGTCATTGGGTGTCTTCATTCCCCAGTACAGTCTGTAGTCGCCGTGCATCTTCATTCCCCAGTCCAGTGCATTGACGCTCTGTGTCTTCAATCCTCACTTCAGTGTCTTGTCACTATTTGTCTTCATTCCCAAGTTCAGTGTGTTGTCGCTCTGTGTCTTCAGTGCCTTGTTCAGTGTGTTGTTGTTCTGTGTCATCAATCCTCAGTTCAGTGGGTTTCGTTCTCTGTCTGCATTATCCAGTTCAGCCTGTTGTCAATCTGTGTCTCCATTCCCCTGTTCAGTGTGTTGTCGCTCTGTGTCCTCATTCCCCAGTTCAGTATGTTATTGATCTGTGTCTTCATTCCCCAGTTCAATCTGTTGTCGCTCTGTGTCTTCATTCACCACTTTAGTGTATTGTCACTCTGTCTCTTCATTCCCCAGTTCAGTGTCTTGTAATTCTCTGTCTTCATTCCCCAGTTCAGTGTGTTTTACCTCTGTGTCTTGATTCACCAGTTCACTGTGTTGTCACTCTGTGTCTTCATTCACCACTTCAGTGTGTTGGCCCTCTCTGTCTTCATTCCCCAGTTCAGTCTGTGGTCACTCTGTCTTCATTCCCCAGTTCAGTGTGTTGTCACTCTGTGTCTTCATTCCCCAGTTCAGTGTGTTGTCACTCTGTGTCTTCATTCCCCAGTTCAGTATGTTGTCACTCTCTTTCTTCATTCCCCAGTTCAATCTGTAGTCGCTCTGCGTCGTCATTCCCAAGTCCAATGTGTTGTCCCTCTCTGTCTTCATTCCCCAGTTCAGTGTGTTGTCACTGTGTGTCTTCATTCCCCAGTTCAGTGCGTTGTCCCTCTCTGTCTTCATTCCCCAGTTCAGTGTGCTGTTGCTGTGTCTTCATTCCCCAGTTCAATATGTTGTTGTTCTGTGTCTTCATTCCCCAGTTCAGTCTGCTGTTGCTCTGTGTCTTCATTTCCCAGTTCAATATGTTGTTGTTCTGTGTCTTCATTCCCCAGTTCAGTCTGCTGTTGCTCTGTGTCTTCATTTCCCAGTTCAATATGTTGTTGTTCTGTGTCTTCATTCCCCAGTTCAGTCTGTTGTTGCTCTGTGTCTTCATTTCCCAGTTCAATATGTTGTTGTTCTGTGTCTTCATTCCCCAGTTCAGTCTGCTGTTGCTCTGTGTCTTCATTTCCCAGTTCAGAGTGTTGTTACTCTGTCTTCATTCCCCAGTTCAGTGTGTTGTCACTCTGTGTCTTCATTCCCCAGTTTAGTCTGTAGTCGCTCTGTGTCTTCATTCCCCAGTTCAGTCTGTAGGCGCTCTGCATCTTCATTCCCTAGTCCAATGTGTTATCGCTCTGTGTCTTCAATCTCCACTTCATTGTGTTGTCACTATGTGTCTTCATTCCCCAGTTCAGTGTGTTGTCGATCTCTGTCTTCAGTACCTTGTTCACTGACTTGTCACTCTGTGTCTTTATTCCCCAGTTCAGTCTGTTATCCCTCTCTGTCTTCATTCCCCAGTTCAGTGTGTTGTAACTCTGTGTCTTCATTTTCCAGTTCAGTGTGTTGTCGCTCTGTGTCTTCAGTGCCGAGATCAGTGTATTGTTCCTCTGTGTCATCAATCCTCAGTTCGGTGGGTTTCGCTCTCTGTCTGCATTCTCCAGTTCAGTGTGTAATCCCTCCGTGTCTTCATTCCCCAGTTCAGTATGTTATTGATCTGTGTCTTCATTCCCCAGTTCAGTTTCTTGTAACTCTCTGTCTTCATTCCCCAGTTCGGTGTTTGTATCTCTGTGTCTTGATTCACCAGTTCAGTGTGTTATTGCTCTGTGTCTTCATTCCCCAGTTCAGTATGTTATTGCTCTGTGTCTTCATTCCCCAGTTCAGTATGTTATTGATCTGTGTCTTCATTCCCCAGTTCAATCTGTTGTCGCTCTGTGTCTTCATTCCCCAGTTCAGTGTGTTGTAACTCTCTGTCTTCATTCCCCAGTTCGGTGTTTGTACCTCTGTGTCTTGATTCACCACTTTAATGTATTGTCACTCTGTGTCTTCATTCCCCAGTTCAGTGTGTTGTACCTCTGTGTCTTGATTCACCAGTTCAGTGCATTGTCCCTCTCTGCCTTCATTCCCCAGTTCGGTGCATTGTCCCTCTCTGTCTTCATTCCCCATTTCAGACTGTTTTCACCCTGCGTCTTCGTTTCCCCAGTTGATCGTGTTGTCACTCTGTGTCTTCATTCCCCACTTAAGTTTGTTGTCGCTCTGTGTCTTCATTCTCAGCTCAGTGTGTAGTTGCTCTGCATCTTCATTCCCTAGTCCAATGTGTTGTCGCTCTGTGTCTTCATTGCCCACTTCAGTGTTATCACTATGTGTCTTCATTCCCCAGTTCAGTGTGATGTCGCTATGTGTCTTCAGTGCCTGCTCAGTGTGTTGTTGTTCGGTGTCATCAATCCTCAGTTCGGTGGTTTCGCTCTCTGTCTGCATTATCCACTTCAGTGTCTTATCACTCTGTGTCTTCATTCCCCATTCAGTGTTTTGTCCCTCTCTGTCTTCATTCCCCAGTTCAGTGCGTTGTCCTTCACTGTCTTCATTCACCAGTTCAATGCGTTGTCCCCCTCTGTCTTCATTCCCCAGTTCAGTGTATGTTGCTGTGTCTTCATTCCCCAGTTCAGTGTGTTGTTGATCTGTGTCTTCTTTCCCCATTTCAGTCTGTTGTCACTCTGTGTCTTCATTCACCAGTTCAGTGTATTGTAACTCTCTGCCTTCAATGCCCAGTTCAGTCTGTTCTCACTCTGTGTTTTCATTCACCAGTTCACTGTGTTGTAGCTCTGTTTCTTGATTCACCAGTTCAGTGTGTTGTCACTCTGTGTCTTCATTCCCCAGTTCAGTGTGTTCTACCTCTGTGTCCTGATTCCCCAGTTCAGTGTGTTGTCACTCTGTGTCGTCATTCCCCAGTTCAGTGTGTTGTACCTCTGTGTCTTGATTCACCAGTTCAGCATGTTGTCACTATGTGTCTTCATTTACCACTTCAGTGTGTTGGCCGTCTCTGTCTTCATTCCCCAGTTCAGTCTGTGGTCACTCTGTCTTCATTCCCCAGTTCAGTCTGTGGTCACTCTGTCTTCATTCCCCAGTTCAATGTTTTGTCGCTCAGTTTCTTGATTCACCAGTTCAGCATGTTGTCACTATGTGTCTTCATTTCCCAGTTCAGTGTGTTGTCACTGTGTGTCTTCATTCCCCAGTTCAGTGCGTTGTCCCTCTCTGTCTTCATTTCCCAGTTCAGTGCGTTATCTCTCTCTGTTTTCATTCCCCAGTTCAGTGTGTTGTCGCTCTGTGTCTTCATTCCCCAGTTCAATATGTTGTTGTTCTGTGTCTTCATTCCCCAGTTCAGTCTGTTGTCACTCTGTGTCTTCATTCCCCAGTTCAGTGTGTTGTCACTCTGTGTCTTGATTCACCAATTCATTGTGTTGTACTTCTCTCTCTTCATGCGCCATTTCAGAGTGTTGTCACCCTGTGTGTTCATTTCCCCAGTTGATCGTGTTGTCACTCTCTATCTTCATTCCCCAGTTCAGTGTGATGTTGCTCTGTGTCTTCAGTGCCTTGCTCAGTGTGTTGTTGTTCTGTGTCATCAATCCACAGTTCGGTGGTTTCGCTCTCTGTCTGCATTATCCACTTCAGTGTCTTGTCACTCTGTGTCTTCATTCCCCATTCAGTGTCTTGTAATTCTCAGTCTTCATTCACCAGTTGAATATGTTATTGTTTTGTGTCTTCATTCCCCAGTTCAGTCTGTTGTCGCTCTGTGTCTTCATTCCCCAGTTCAGTCTGTGCTCGCTCTGTATCTTCATTCACCAGTTCAGTTTGTTGTTGATCTGTGTCTTCATTCCCCAGTTCAGTCTGTTGTCGCTCTGTATCTTCATTCACCAGTTTAGTGTGTTGTCGCTCTATGTCTTCATTCCCCAGTTCAGTGTGTTGTCACTCTGTGTCTTCATTCCCCAGTTCAGTATGTTGTCACTCTGTTTCTTCATTCCCCAGTTCAATCTGTAGTCGCTCTGCGTCGTCATTCCCAAGTCCAATGTGTTGTCCCTCTCTGTCTTCATTCTCCAGTTCAGTGTATTGTCACTGTGTGTCTTCATTCCCCAGTTCAGTGCGTTGTCCCTCTCTGTCTTCATTTCCCAGTTCAGTGTATGTTGCTGTGTCTTCATTCCCCAGTTCAGTGTGTTGTTGATCTGTGTCTTCTTTCCCCATTTCAGTCTGTTGTCACTCTGTTTCTTCATTCACCAGTTCAGTGTATTGTAACTCTCTGCCTTCAATGCCCAGTTCAGTCTGTTCTCACTCTGTGTTTTCATTCACCAGTTCACTGTGTTGTAGCTCTGTTTCTTGATTCACCAGTTCAGTGTGTTGTCACTCTGTGTCTTCATTCCCCAGTTCAGTGTGTTCTACCTCTGTGTCCTGATTCCCCAGTTCAGTGTGTTGTCACTCTGTGTCTTCATTCCCCAGTTCAGTGTGTTGTCACTCTGTGTCTTCATTCACCAGTTCAGTGTGTTGTCACTCTCTGTCTTCATTCCCCAGTTCAATCTGTAGTCGCTCTGCGTCGTCATTCCCAAGTCCAATGTGTTGTCCCTCTCTGTCTTCATTCCCCAGTTCAGTGTGTTGTCCCTCTCTGTCTTCATTTCCCAGTTCAGTGCGTTATCTCTCTCTGTTTTCATTCCCCAGTTCAGTGTGTTGTCGCTCTGTGTCTTCATTCCCCAGTTCAATATGTTGTTGTTCTGTGTCTTCATTCCCCAGTTCAGTCTGTTGTCACTCTGTGTCTTCATTCCCCAGTTCAGTGTGTTGTCACTCTCTGTCTACATTCCCCAGTTCATTGTGTTGTCACTCTGTGTCTTGATTCACCAATTCATTGTGTTGTACTTCTCTCTCTTCATGCGCCATTTCAGAGTGTTGTCACCCTGTGTCTTCATTTCCCCAGTTGATCGTGTTGTCACTCTCTATCTTCATTCCCCAGTTCAGTGTGATGTCGCTCTGTGTCTTCAGTGCCTTGCTCAGTGTGTTGTTGTTCTGTGTCATCAATCCACAGTTCGGTGGTTTCGCTCTCTGTCTGCATTATCCACTTCAGTGTCTTATCACTCTGTGTCTTCATTCCCCATTCAGTGTCTTGTAATTCTCTGTCTTCATTCACCAGTTGAATATGTTATTGTTTTGTGTCTTCATTCCCCAGTTCAGTCTGTTGTCGCTCTGTGTCTTCATTCCCCAGTTCAGTCTGTGGTCACTCTGTATCTTCATTCACCAGTTCAGTTTGTTGTTGATCTGTATCTTCATTCCCCAGTTCAGTCTGTTGTTAATCTGTGTCTTCATTCCCCAGTTCAGTCTGTTGTTAATCTGTGTCTTCATTCCCCAGTTCAGTGTGTTGTCACTCTGTGTCTTCATTCCCCAGTTCAGTGTGTTGTAACTTTGTGTCTTCATTCCCCAGTTCAGTGTGTTGTCACTCTGTGTCTTCATTCCCCAGTTCAGTGTGTTGTAACTTTGTGTCTTCATTCCCCAGTTCAGTGTGTTGTACCTCTGTGTCTTGATTCACCAGTTCAGTGTGTTGTCACTATGTGTCTTCATTTACCACTTCAGTGTGTTGGCCCTCTCTGTCTTCATTCCCCAGTTCAGTCTGTGGTCACTCTGTCTTCATTCCCCAGTTCAGTGTGTTGGCGCTCTGTGTCTTCATTCACCAGTTTAGTGTGTTGTCACTCTGTGTCTTCATTCCCCAGTTCAGTATGTTGTCACTCTCTTTCTTCATTCCCCAGTTCAATCTGTAGTCGCTCTGCGTCGTCATTCCCAAGTCCAATGTGTTGTCCCTCTCTGTCTTCATTCCCCAGTTCAGTGTGTTGTCACTGTGTGTCTTCATTCCCCAGTTCAGTGCGTTGTCCCTCTCTGTCTTCATTCCCCAGTTCAGTGCGTTATCCCTCTCTGTTTTCATTCCCCAGTTCAGTGTGCTGTTGCTGTGTCTTCATTCCCCAGTTCAATATGTTGTTGTTCTGTGTCTTCATTCCCCAGTTCAGTCTGCTGTTGCTCTGTGTCTTCATTTCCCAGTTCAGAGTGTTGTTACTCTGTCTTCATTCCCCAGTTCAGTGTGTTGTCACTCTGTGTCTTCATTCCCCAGTTTAGTCTGTAGTCGCTCTGTGTCTTCATTCCCCAGTTCAGTCTGTAGGCGCTCTGCATCTTCATTCCCTAGTCCAATGTGTTATCGCTCTGTGTCTTCAATCTCCACTTCATTGTGTTGTCACTATGTGTCTTCATTCCCCAGTTCAGTGTGTTGTCGATCTCTGTCTTCAGTACCTTGTTCACTGACTTGTCACTCTGTGTCTTTATTCCCCAGTTCAGTCTGTTATCCCTCTCTGTCTTCATTCCCCAGTTCAGTGTGTTGTCACTCTGTGTCTTCATTCCCCACTTAAGTTTGTTGTCGCTCTGTGTCTTCATTCTCAGCTCAGTGTGTAGTTGCTCTGCATCTTCATTCCCTAGTCCAATGTGTTGTCGCTCTGTGTCTTCATTGCCCACTTCAGTGTTATCACTATGTGTCTTCATTCCCCAGTTCAGTGTGATGTCGCTATGTGTCTTCAGTGCCTGCTCAGTGTGTTGTTGTTCGGTGTCATCAATCCTCAGTTCGGTGGTTTCGCTCTCTGTCTGCATTATCCACTTCAGTGTCTTATCACTCTGTGTCTTCATTCCCCATTCAGTGTTTTGTCCCTCTCTGTCTTCATTCCCCAGTTCAGTGCGTTGTCCTTCACTGTCTTCATTCACCAGTTCAATGCGTTGTCCCCCTCTGTCTTCATTCCCCAGTTCAGTGTATGTTGCTGTGTCTTCATTCCCCAGTTCAGTGTGTTGTTGATCTGTGTCTTCTTTCCCCATTTCAGTCTGTTGTCACTCTGTGTCTTCATTCACCAGTTCAGTGTATTGTAACTCTCTGCCTTCAATGCCCAGTTCAGTCTGTTCTCACTCTGTGTTTTCATTCACCAGTTCACTGTGTTGTAGCTCTGTTTCTTGATTCACCAGTTCAGTGTGTTGTCACTCTGTGTCTTCATTCCCCAGTTCAGTGTGTTCTACCTCTGTGTCCTGATTCCCCAGTTCAGTGTGTTGTCACTCTGTGTCGTCATTCCCCAGTTCAGTGTGTTGTACCTCTGTGTCTTGATTCACCAGTTCAGCATGTTGTCACTATGTGTCTTCATTTACCACTTCAGTGTGTTGGCCGTCTCTGTCTTCATTCCCCAGTTCAGTCTGTGGTCACTCTGTCTTCATTCCCCAGTTCAGTCTGTGGTCACTCTGTCTTCATTCCCCAGTTCAATGTTTTGTCGCTCAGTTTCTTGATTCACCAGTTCAGCATGTTGTCACTATGTGTCTTCATTTCCCAGTTCAGTGTGTTGTCACTGTGTGTCTTCATTCCCCAGTTCAGTGCGTTGTCCCTCTCTGTCTTCATTTCCCAGTTCAGTGCGTTATCTCTCTCTGTTTTCATTCCCCAGTTCAGTGTGTTGTCGCTCTGTGTCTTCATTCCCCAGTTCAATATGTTGTTGTTCTGTGTCTTCATTCCCCAGTTCAGTCTGTTGTCACTCTGTGTCTTCATTCCCCAGTTCAGTGTGTTGTCACTCTGTGTCTTGATTCACCAATTCATTGTGTTGTACTTCTCTCTCTTCATGCGCCATTTCAGAGTGTTGTCACCCTGTGTGTTCATTTCCCCAGTTGATCGTGTTGTCACTCTCTATCTTCATTCCCCAGTTCAGTGTGATGTTGCTCTGTGTCTTCAGTGCCTTGCTCAGTGTGTTGTTGTTCTGTGTCATCAATCCACAGTTCGGTGGTTTCGCTCTCTGTCTGCATTATCCACTTCAGTGTCTTGTCACTCTGTGTCTTCATTCCCCATTCAGTGTCTTGTAATTCTCAGTCTTCATTCACCAGTTGAATATGTTATTGTTTTGTGTCTTCATTCCCCAGTTCAGTCTGTTGTCGCTCTGTGTCTTCATTCCCCAGTTCAGTCTGTGCTCGCTCTGTATCTTCATTCACCAGTTCAGTTTGTTGTTGATCTGTGTCTTCATTCCCCAGTTCAGTCTGTTGTCGCTCTGTATCTTCATTCACCAGTTTAGTGTGTTGTCGCTCTATGTCTTCATTCCCCAGTTCAGTGTGTTGTCACTCTGTGTCTTCATTCCCCAGTTCAGTATGTTGTCACTCTGTTTCTTCATTCCCCAGTTCAATCTGTAGTCGCTCTGCGTCGTCATTCCCAAGTCCAATGTGTTGTCCCTCTCTGTCTTCATTCTCCAGTTCAGTGTATTGTCACTGTGTGTCTTCATTCCCCAGTTCAGTGCGTTGTCCCTCTCTGTCTTCATTTCCCAGTTCAGTGTATGTTGCTGTGTCTTCATTCCCCAGTTCAGTGTGTTGTTGATCTGTGTCTTCTTTCCCCATTTCAGTCTGTTGTCACTCTGTTTCTTCATTCACCAGTTCAGTGTATTGTAACTCTCTGCCTTCAATGCCCAGTTCAGTCTGTTCTCACTCTGTGTTTTCATTCACCAGTTCACTGTGTTGTAGCTCTGTTTCTTGATTCACCAGTTCAGTGTGTTGTCACTCTGTGTCTTCATTCCCCAGTTCAGTGTGTTCTACCTCTGTGTCCTGATTCCCCAGTTCAGTGTGTTGTCACTCTGTGTCTTCATTCCCCAGTTCAGTGTGTTGTCACTCTGTGTCTTCATTCACCAGTTCAGTGTGTTGTCACTCTCTGTCTTCATTCCCCAGTTCAATCTGTAGTCGCTCTGCGTCGTCATTCCCAAGTCCAATGTGTTGTCCCTCTCTGTCTTCATTCCCCAGTTCAGTGTGTTGTCCCTCTCTGTCTTCATTTCCCAGTTCAGTGCGTTATCTCTCTCTGTTTTCATTCCCCAGTTCAATATGTTGTTGTTCTGTGTCTTCATTCCCCAGTTCAGTCTGTTGTCACTCTGTGTCTTCATTCCCCAGTTCAGTGTGTTGTCACTCTCTGTCTACATTCCCCAGTTCATTGTGTTGTCACTCTGTGTCTTGATTCACCAATTCATTGTGTTGTACTTCTCTCTCTTCATGCGCCATTTCAGAGTGTTGTCACCCTGTGTCTTCATTTCCCCAGTTGATCGTGTTGTCACTCTCTATCTTCATTCCCCAGTTCAGTGTGATGTTGCTCTGTGTCTTCAGTGCCTTGCTCAGTGTGTTGTTGTTCTGTGTCATCAATCCACAGTTCGGTGGTTTCGCTCTCTGTCTGCATTATCCACTTCAGTGTCTTATCACTCTGTGTCTTCATTCCCCATTCAGTGTCTTGTAATTCTCTGTCTTCATTCACCAGTTGAATATGTTATTGTTTTGTGTCTTCATTCCCCAGTTCAGTCTGTTGTCGCTCTGTGTCTTCATTCCCCAGTTCAGTCTGTGGTCACTCTGTATCTTCATTCACCAGTTCAGTTTGTTGTTGATCTGTATCTTCATTCCCCAGTTCAGTCTGTTGTTAATCTGTGTCTTCATTCCCCAGTTCAGTCTGTTGTTAATCTGTGTCTTCATTCCCCAGTTCAGTGTGTTGTCACTCTGTGTCTTCATTCCCCAGTTCAGTGTGTTGTAACTTTGTGTCTTCATTCCCCAGTTCAGTGTGTTGTACCTCTGTGTCTTGATTCACCAGTTCAGTGTGTTGTCACTATGTGTCTTCATTTACCACTTCAGTGTGTTGGCCCTCTCTGTCTTCATTCCCCAGTTCAGTCTGTGGTCACTCTGTCTTCATTCCCCAGTTCAGTGTGTTGGCGCTCTGTGTCTTCATTCACCAGTTTAGTGTGTTGTCACTCTGTGTCTTCATTCCCCAGTTCAGTATGTTGTCACTCTCTTTCTTCATTCCCCAGTTCAATCTGTAGTCGCTCTGCGTCGTCATTCCCAAGTCCAATGTGTTGTCCCTCTCTGTCTTCATTCCCCAGTTCAGTGTGTTGTCACTGTGTGTCTTCATTCCCCAGTTCAGTGCGTTGTCCCTCTCTGTCTTCATTCCCCAGTTCAGTGTGCTGTTGCTGTGTCTTCATTCCCCAGTTCAATATGTTGTTGTTCTGTGTCTTCATTCCCCAGTTCAGTCTGCTGTTGCTCTGTGTCTTCATTTCCCAGTTCAGAGTGTTGTTACTCTGTCTTCATTCCCCAGTTCAGTGTGTTGTCACTCTGTGTCTTCATTCCCCAGTTTAGTCTGTAGTCGCTCTGTGTCTTCATTCCCCAGTTCAGTCTGTAGGCGCTCTGCATCTTCATTCCCTAGTCCAATGTGTTATCGCTCTGTGTCTTCAATCTCCACTTCATTGTGTTGTCACTATGTGTCTTCATTCCCCAGTTCAGTGTGTTGTCGATCTCTGTCTTCAGTACCTTGTTCACTGACTTGTCACTCTGTGTCTTTATTCCCCAGTTCAGTCTGTTATCCCTCTCTGTCTTCATTCCCCAGTTCAGTGTGTTGTAACTCTGTGTCTTCATTTTCCAGTTCAGTGTGTTGTCGCTCTGTGTCTTCAGTGCCGAGATCAGTGTATTGTTCCTCTGTGTCATCAATCCTCAGTTCGGTGGGTTTCGCTCTCTGTCTGCATTCTCCAGTTCAGTGTGTAATCCCTCCGTGTCTTCATTCCCCAGTTCAGTATGTTATTGATCTGTGTCTTCATTCCCCAGTTCAGTTTCTTGTAACTCTCTGTCTTCATTCCCCAGTTCGGTGTTTGTATCTCTGTGTCTTGATTCACCAGTTCAGTGTGTTATTGCTCTGTGTCTTCATTCCCCAGTTCAGTATGTTATTGCTCTGTGTCTTCATTCCCCAGTTCAGTATGTTATTGATCTGTGTCTTCATTCCCCAGTTCAATCTGTTGTCGCTCTGTGTCTTCATTCCCCAGTTCAGTGTGTTGTAACTCTCTGTCTTCATTCCCCAGTTCGGTGTTTGTACCTCTGTGTCTTGATTCACCACTTTAATGTATTGTCACTCTGTGTCTTCATTCCCCAGTTCAGTGTGTTGTACCTCTGTGTCTTGATTCACCAGTTCAGTGCATTGTCCCTCTCTGCCTTCATTCCCCAGTTCGGTGCATTGTCCCTCTCTGTCTTCATTCCCCATTTCAGACTGTTTTCACCCTGCGTCTTCGTTTCCCCAGTTGATCGTGTTGTCACTCTGTGTCTTCATTCCCCACTTAAGTTTGTTGTCGCTCTGTGTCTTCATTCTCAGCTCAGTGTGTAGTTGCTCTGCATCTTCATTCCCTAGTCCAATGTGTTGTCGCTCTGTGTCTTCATTGCCCACTTCAGTGTTATCACTATGTGTCTTCATTCCCCAGTTCAGTGTGATGTCGCTATGTGTCTTCAGTGCCTGCTCAGTGTGTTGTTGTTCGGTGTCATCAATCCTCAGTTCGGTGGTTTCGCTCTCTGTCTGCATTATCCACTTCAGTGTCTTATCACTCTGTGTCTTCATTCCCCATTCAGTGTTTTGTCCCTCTCTGTCTTCATTCCCCAGTTCAGTGCGTTGTCCTTCACTGTCTTCATTCACCAGTTCAATGCGTTGTCCCTCTCTGTCTTCATTCCCCAGTTCAGTGCGTTGTCCTTCACTGTCTTCATTCACCAGTTCAATGCGTTGTCCCCCTCTGTCTTCATTCCCCAGTTCAGTGTATGTTGCTGTGTCTTCATTCCCCAGTTCAGTGTGTTGTTGATCTGTGTCTTCTTTCCCCATTTCAGTCTGTTGTCACTCTGTGTCTTCATTCACCAGTTCAGTGTATTGTAACTCTCTGCCTTCAATGCCCAGTTCAGTCTGTTCTCACTCTGTGTTTTCATTCACCAGTTCACTGTGTTGTAGCTCTGTTTCTTGATTCACCAGTTCAGTGTGTTGTCACTCTGTGTCTTCATTCCCCAGTTCAGTGTGTTCTACCTCTGTGTCCTGATTCCCCAGTTCAGTGTGTTGTCACTCTGTGTCGTCATTCCCCAGTTCAGTGTGTTGTCACTCTGTGTCTTCATTCACCAGTTCAGTGTGTTGTACCTCTGTGTCTTGATTCACCAGTTCAGCATGTTGTCACTATGTGTCTTCATTTACCACTTCAGTGTGTTGGCCGTCTCTGTCTTCATTCCCCAGTTCAGTCTGTGGTCACTCTGTCTTCATTCCCCAGTTCAATGTTTTGTCGCTCAGTTTCTTGATTCACCAGTTCAGTGTGTTGTCACTCTGTGTCTTCATTCCCCAGTTCAGTGTGTTGTCACTGTGTGTCTTCATTCCCCAGTTCAGTGCGTTGTCCCTCTCTGTCTTCATTCCCCAGTTCAGTGTGTTGTCACTGTGTGTCTTCATTCCCCAGTTCAGTGCGTTGTCCCTCTCTGTCTTCATTTCCCAGTTCAGTGCGTTATCTCTCTCTGTTTTCATTCCCCAGTTCAGTGTGTTGTCGCTCTGTGTCTTCATTCCCCAGTTCAATATGTTGTTGTTCTGTGTCTTCATTCCCCAGTTCAGTCTGTTGTCACTCTGTGTCTTCATTCCCCAGTTCAGTGTGTTGTCACTCTGTATCTTGATTCACCAATTCATTGTGTTGTACTTCTCTCTCTTCATGCGCCATTTCAGAGTGTTGTCACCCTGTGTGTTCATTTCCCCAGTTGATCGTGTTGTCACTCTCTATCTTCATTCCCCAGTTCAGTGTGATGTTGCTCTGTGTCTTCAGTGCCTTGCTCAATGTGTTGTTGTTCTGTGTCATCAATCCACAGTTCGGTGGTTTCGCTCTCTGTCTGCATTATCCACTTCAGTGTCTTGTCACTCTGTGTCTTCATTCCCCATTCAGTGTCTTGTAATTCTCAGTCTTCATTCACCAGTTGAATATGTTATTGTTTTGTGTCTTCATTCCCCAGTTCAGTGTGTTGTCGCTCTGTGTCTTCATTCCCCAGTTCAGTCTGTGCTCGCTCTGTATCTTCATTCACCAGTTCAGTTTGTTGTTGATCTGTGTCTTCATTCCCCAGTTCAGTCTGTTGTCGCTCTGTATCTTCATTCACCAGTTTAGTGTGTTGTCGCTCTATGTCTTCATTCCCCAGTTCAGTGTGTTGTAACTCTGCATCTTCATTCCACAGTTCATTGTGTTATCCCACTCTGTCTTCATTCACCAGTTCATTGTGTTGTCACTCTGTGTCTTCATTCCCCAGTTCAGTGTGTTGTAACTTTGTGTCTTCATTCCCCAGTTCAGTGTGTTGTACCTCTGTGTCTTGATTCACCAGTTCAGTGTGTTGTCACTATGTGTCTTCATTTACCACTTCAGTGTGTTGGCCCTCTCTGTCTTCATTCCCCAGTTCAGTCTGTGGTCACTCTGTCTTCATTCCCCAGTTCAGTGTGTTGGCGCTCTGTGTCTTCATTCCCCAGTTCAGTGTGTTGTCACTCTGTGTCTTCATTCCCCAGTTCAGTATGTTGTCACTCTCTTTCTTCATTCCCCAGTTCAGTGTGTTGTCACTCTGTGTCTTCATTCCCTAGTTCAGTGTGTTGTCACTCTGTGTCTTCATTCCCCAGTTCAGTATGTTGTCACTCTCTTTCTTCATTCCCCAGTTCAATCTGTAGTCGCTCTGCGTCGTCATTCCCAAGTCCAATGTGTTGTCCCTCTCTGTCTTCATTCCCCAGTTCAGTGTATTGTCACTGTGTGTCTTCATTCCCCAGTTCAGTGCGTTGTCCCTCTCTGTCATCATTTCCCAGTTCAGTGTATGTTGCTGTGTCTTCATTCCCCAGTTCAGTGTGTTGTTGATCTGTGTCTTCTTTCCCCATTTCAGTCTGTTGTCACTCTGTGTCTTCATTCCCCAGTTCAGTGCGTTGTCCTTCACTGTCTTCATTCACCAGTTCAATGCGTTGTCCCTCTCTGTCTTCATTCCCCAGTTCAGTGCGTTGTCCTTCACTGTCTTCATTCACCAGTTCTATGCGTTGTCCCCCTCTGTCTTCATTCCCCAGTTCAGTGTATGTTGCTGTGTCTTCTTTCCCCATTTCAGTCTGTTGTCACTCTGTTTCTTCATTCACCAGTTCAGTGTATTGTAACTCTCTGCCTTCAATGCCCAGTTCAGTCTGTTCTCACTCTGTGTTTTCATTCACCAGTTCACTGTGTTGTAGCTCTGTTTCTTGATTCACCAGTTCAGTGTGTTGTCACTCTGTGTCTTCATTCCCCAGTTCAGTGTGTTCTACCTCTGTGTCCTGATTCCCCAGTTCAGTGTGTTGTCACTCTGTGTCTTCATTCCCCAGTTCAGTGTGTTGTACCTCTGTGTCTTGATTCACCAGTTCAGCATGTTGTCACTATGTGTCTTCATTTACCACTTCAGTGTGTTGGCCGTCTCTGTCTTGATTCCCCAGTTCAGTCTGTGGTCACTCTGTCTTCATTCCCCAGTTCAATGTTTTGTCGCTCAGTTTCTTGATTCACCAGTTCAGTGTGTTGGCGCTCTGTGTCTTCATTCACCAGTTCAGTGTGTTGTCACTCTCTGTCTTCATTCCCCAGTTCAATCTGTAGTCGCTCTGCGTCGTCATTCCCAAGTCCAATGTGTTGTCCCTCTCTGTCTTCATTCCCCAGTTCAGTGTGTTGTCACTGTGTGTCTTCATTCCCCAGTTCAGTGTGTTGTCCCTCTCTGTCTTCATTTCCCAGTTCAGTGCGTTATCTCTCTCTGTTTTCATTCCCCAGTTCAGTGTGTTGTCGCTCTGTGTCTTCATTCCCCAGTTCAATATGTTGTTGTTCTGTGTCTTCATTCCCCAGTTCAGTGTGTTGTCACTCTGTGTCTTGATTCACCAGTTCATTGTGTTGTCACTCTGTGTCTTGATTCACCAATTCATTGTGTTGTACTTCTCTCTCTTCCTGCGCCATTTCAGAGTGTTGTCACCCTGTGTGTTCATTTCCCCAGTTGATCGTGTTGTCACTCTCTATCTTCATTCCCCAGTTCAGTGTGATGTTGCTCTGTGTCTTCAGTGCCTTGCTCAGTGTGTTGTTGTTCTGTGTCATCAATCCACAGTTCGGTGGTTTCGCTCTCTGTCTGCATTATCCACTTCAGTGTCTTGTCACTCTGTGTCTTCATTCCCCATTCAGTGTCTTGTAATTCTCAGTCTTCATTCACCAGTTGAATATGTTATTGTTTTGTGTCTTCATTCCCCAGTTCAGTCTGTTGTCGCTCTGTGTCTTCATTCCCCAGTTCAGTCTGTGGTCGCTCTGTATCTTCATTCACCAGTTCAGTTTGTTGTTGATCTGTGTCTTCATTCCCCAGTTCAGTCTGTTGTCGCTCTGTATCTTCATTCACCAGTTTAGTGTGTTGTCGCTCTATGTCTTCATTCCCCAGTTCAGTGTGTTGTAACTCTGCATCTTCATTCCACAGTTCATTGTGTTGTCACTCTGTGTCTTCATTCCCCAGTTCAGTGTGTTGTAACTTTGTGTCTTCATTCCCCAGTTCAGTGTGTTGTACCTCTGTGTCTTGATTCACCAGTTCAGTGTGTTGTCACTATGTGTCTTCATTTACCACTTCAGTGTGTTGGCCCTCTCTGTCTTCATTCCCCAGTTCAGTCTGTGGTCACTCTGTCTTCATTCCCCAGTTCAGTGTGTTGGCGCTCTGTGTCTTCATTCCCCAGTTCAGTGTGTTGTCACTCTGTGTCTTCATTCCCCAGTTCAGTATGTTGTCACTCTCTTTCTTCATTCACCAGTTCAGTGTGTTGTCACTCTGTGTCTTCATTCCCTAGTTCAGTGTGTTGTCACTCTGTGTCTTCATTCCCCAGTTCAGTATGTTGTCACTCTCTTTCTTCATTCCCCAGTTCAATCTGTAGTCGCTCTGCATCGTCATTCCCAAGTCCAATGTGTTGTCCCTCTCTGTCTTCATTCCCCAGTTCAGTGTATTGTCACTGTGTGTCTTCATTCCCCAGTTCAGTGCGTTGTCCCTCTCTGTCATCATTTCCCAGTTCAGTGTATGTTGCTGTGTCTTCATTCCCCAGTTCAGTGTGTTGTTGATCTGTGTCTTCTTTCCCCATTTCAGTCTGTTGTCACTCTGTTTCTTCATTCACCAGTTCAGTGTATTGTAACTCTCTGCCTTCAATGCCCAGTTCAGTCTGTTCTCACTCTGTGTTTTCATTCACCAGTTCACTGTGTTGTAGCTCTGTTTCTTGATTCACCAGTTCAGTGTGTTGTCACTCTGTGTCTTCATTCCCCAGTTCAGTGTGTTCTACCTCTGTGTCCTGATTCCCCAGTTCAGTGTGTTGTCACTCTGTGTCTTCATTCCCCAGTTCAGTGTGTTATCACTCTGTGTCTTCATTCCCCAGTTCAGTGTGTTGTACCTCTGTGTCTTGATTCACCAGTTCAGCATGTTGTCACTATGTGTCTTCATTTACCACTTCAGTGTGTTGGCCGTCTCTTTCTTCATTCCCCAGTTCAGTCTGTGGTCACTCTGTCTTCATTCCCCAGTTCAATGTTTTGTCGCTCAGTTTCTTGATTCACCAGTTCAGTGTGTTGTCACTCTCTGTCTTCATTCCCCAGTTCAGTGTGTTGTCACTGTGTGTCTTCATTCCCCAGTTCAGTGCGTTGTCCCTCTCTGTCTTCATTCCCCAGTTCAATCTGTAGTCGCTCTGCGTCGTCATTCCCAAGTCCAATGTGTTGTCCCTCTCTGCCTTCATTCCCCAGTTCAGTGTGTTGTCACTGTGTGTCTTCATTCCCCAGTTCAGTGTGTTGTCCCTCTCTGTTTTCATTCCCCAGTTCAGTGTGTTGTCGCTCTGTGTCTTCATTCCCCAGTTCAATATGTTGTTGTTCTGTGTCTTCATTCCCCAGTTCAGTCTGTTGTCACTCTGTGTCTTCATTCCCCAGTTCAGTGTGTTGTCACTCTCTGTCTGCATTCCCCAGTTCATTGTGTTGTCACTCTGTGTCTTGATTCACCAATTCATTGTGTTGTACTTCTCTCTCTTCATGCGCCATTTCAGAGTGTTGTCTCCCTGTGTCTTCATTTCCCCAGTTGATCGTGTTGTCACTCTCTATCTTCATTCCCCAGTTCAGTGTGTTGTTGTTCTGTGTCATCAATCCACAGTTCGGTGGTTTCGCTCTCTGTCTGCATTATCCACTTCAGTGTCTTATCACTCTGTGTCTTCATTCCCCATTCAGTGTCTTGTAATTCTCTGTCTTCATTCACCAGTTGAATATGTTATTGTTTTGTGTCTTCATTCCCCAGTTCAGTCTGTTGTCGCTCTGTGTCTTCATTCCCCAGTTCAGTCTGTGGTCACTCTGTATCTTCATTCACCAGTTCAGTTTGTTGTTGATCTGTATCTTCATTCCCCAGTTCAGTCTGTTGTTAATCTGTGTCTTCATTCCCCAGTTCAGTCTTTTGTTAATCTGTGTCTTCATTCCCCAGTTCAGTGTGTTGTCACTCTGTGTCTTCATTCCCCAGTTCAGTGTGTTGTAACTTTGTGTCTTCATTCCCCAGTTCAGTGTGTTGTACCTCTGTGTCTTGATTCACCAGTTCAGTGTGTTGTCACTATGTGTCTTCATTTACCACTTCAGTATGTTGTCACTCTCTTTCTTCATTCCCCAGTTCAATCTGTAGTCGCTCTGCGTCGTCATTCCCAAGTCCAATGTGTTGTCCCTCTCTGTCTTCATTCCCCAGTTCAGTGTGTTGTCACTGTGTGTCTTCATTCCCCAGTTCAGTGCGTTGTCCCTCTCTGTCTTCATTCCCCAGTTCAGTGTGCTGTTGCTGTGTCTTCATTCCCCAGTTCAATATGTTGTTGTTCTGTGTCTTCATTCCCCTGTTCAGTCTGTTGTTGCTCTGTGTCTTCATTTCCCAGTTCAATATGTTGTTGTTCTGTGTCTTCATTTCCCAGTTCAATATGTTGTTGCTCTGTGTCTTCATTTCCCAGTTCAGAGTGTTGTTACTCTGTCTTCATTCCCCAGTTCAGTGTGTTGTCGCTCTGTGTCTTCATTCCCCAGTTTAGTCTGTAGGCGCTCTGCATCTTCAATCCCTAGTCCAATGTGTTATTGCTCTGTGTCTTCAATCTCCACTTCATTGTGTTGTCACTATGTGTCTTCATTCCCCAGTTCAGTGTGTTGTCGATCTCTGTCTTCAGTACCTTGTTCACTGACTTGTCACTCTGTGTCTTTATTCCCCAGTTCAGTCTGTTATCCCTCTCTGTCTTCATTCCCCAGTTCAGTGTGTTGTAACTCTGTGTCTTCATTTTCCAGTTCAGTGTGTTGTCGCTCTGTGTCTTCAGTGCCGAGATCAGTGTATTGTTCCTCTGTGTCATCAATCCTCAGTTCGGTGGGTTTCGCTCTCTGTCTGCATTCTCCAGTTCAGTGTGTAATCCCTCCGTGTCTTCATTCCCCAGTTCAGTATGTTATTGATCTGTGTCTTCATTCCCCAGTTCAGTTTCTTGTAACTCTCTGTCTTCATTCCCCAGTTCGGTGTTTGTACCTCTGTGTCTTGATTCCCACTTTAATGTATTGTCACTCTGTGTCTTCATTCCCCAGTTCAGTGTGTTGTACCTCTGTGTCTTGATTCACCAGTTCAGTGCATTGTCCCTCTCTGTCTTCATTCCCCATTTCAGACTGTTTTCACCCTGCGTCTTCGTTTCCCCAGTTGATCGTGTTGTCACTCTGTGTCTTCATTCCCCACTTAAGTTTGTTGTCGCTCTGTGTCTTCATTCTCAGCTCAGTGTGTAGTTGCTCTGCATCTTCATTCCCTAGTCCAATGTGTTGTCGCTCTGTGTCTTCATTGCCCACTTCAGTGTTATCACTATGTGTCTTCATTCCCCAGTTCAGTGTGATGTCGCTATGTGTCTTCAGTGCCTGCTCAGTGTGTTGTTGTTCGGTGTCATCAATCCTCAGTTCGGTGGTTTCGCTCTCTGTCTGCATTATCCACTTCAGTGTCTTATCACTCTGTGTCTTCATTCCCCATTCAGTGTTTTGTCCCTCTCTGTCTTCATTCCCCAGTTCAGTGCGTTGTCCTTCACTGTCTTCATTCACCAGTTCAATGCGTTGTCCCTCTCTGTCTTCATTCCCCAGTTCAGTGCGTTGTCCTTCACTGTCTTCATTCACCAGTTCAATGCGTTGTCCCCCTCTGTCTTCATTCCCCAGTTCAGTGTATGTTGCTGTGTCTTCATTCCCCAGTTCAGTGTGTTGTTGATCTGTGTCTTCTTTCCCCATTTCAGTCTGTTGTCACTCTGTGTCTTCATTCACCAGTTCAGTGTATTGTAACTCTCTGCCTTCAATGCCCAGTTCAGTCTGTTCTCACTCTGTGTTTTCATTCACCAGTTCACTGTGTTGTAGCTCTGTTTCTTGATTCACCAGTTCAGTGTGTTGTCACTCTGTGTCTTCATTCCCCAGTTCAGTGTGTTCTACCTCTGTGTCCTGATTCCCCAGTTCAGTGTGTTGTCACTCTGTGTCGTCATTCCCCAGTTCAGTGTGTTGTCACTCTGTGTCTTCATTCCCCAGTTCAGTGTGTTGTACCTCTGTGTCTTGATTCACCAGTTCAGCATGTTGTCACTATGTGTCTTCATTTACCACTTCAGTGTGTTGGCCGTCTCTGTCTTCATTCCCCAGTTCAGTCTGTGGTCACTCTGTCTTCATTCCCCAGTTCAATGTTTTGTCGCTCAGTTTCTTGATTCACCAGTTCAGTGTGTTGTCCCTCTCTGTCTTCATTCCCCAGTTCAGTGTGTTGTCACTGTGTGTCTTCATTCCCCAGTTCAGTGCGTTGTCCCTCTCTGTTTTCATTCCCCAGTTCAATATGTTGTTGTTCTGTGTCTTCATTCCCCAGTTCAGTGTGTTGTCACTCTGTGTCTTGATTCACCAATTCATTGTGTTGTACTTCTCTCTCTTCATGCGCCATTTCAGAGTGTTGTCACCCTGTGTGTTCATTTCCCCAGTTGATCGTGTTGTCACTCTCTATCTTCATTCCCCAGTTCAGTGTGATGTTGCTCTGTGTCTTCAGTGCCTTGCTCAGTGTGTTGTTGTTCTGTGTCATCAATCCACAGTTCGGTGGTTTCGCTCTCTGTCTGCATTATCCACTTCAGTGTCTTGTCACTCTGTGTCTTCATTCCCCAGTTCAGTCTGTTGTCACTGTGTCTCCATTCCCCACTTCAGTGTGTTGTCACTCTCTGTCTCCATTCCCCAGTTCAATCTGTAGTCGCTCTGCGTCATCATTCCCAAGTCCAATGTGTTGTCCCTCTCTGTCTTCATTCCCCAGTTCAGTGTGTTGTCACTGTGTGTCTTCATTCCCCAGTTCAGTGCGTTGTCCCTCTCTGTCTTCATTTCCCAGTTCAGTGCGTTATCTCTCTCTGTTTTCATTCCCCAGTTCAGTGCGTTATCTCTCTCTGTCTACATTCCCCAGTTCAATCTGTAGTCGCTCTGCGTCATCATTCCCAAGTCCAATGTGTTGTCCCTCTCTGTCTTCATTCCCCAGTTCATTGTGTTGTCACTCTGTGTCTTCATTCCCCAGTTCAGTCTGTTGTCACTCTGTGTCTTCATTCCCCAGTTCAGTGTGTTGTCACTCTCTGTCTTCATTCCCCAGTTCAGTGTGTTGTCACTCTGTGTCTTGATTCACCAATTCATTGTGTTGTACTTCTCTCTCTTCATGCGCCATTTCAGAGTGTTGTCTCCCTGTATCTTCATTTCCCCAGTTGATCGTGTTGTCACTCTCTATCTTCATTCCCCAGTTCAGTGTGATGTTGCTCTGTGTCTTCAGTGCCTTGCTCAGTGTGTTGTTGTTCTGTGTCATCAATCCTCAGTTCGGTGGTTTCGCTCTCTGTCTGCATTATCCACTTCAGTGTCTTATCACTCTGTGTCTTCATTCCCCATTCAGTGTCTTGTAATTCTCTGTCTTCATTCACCAGTTGAATATGTTATTGTTTTGTGTCTTCATTCCCCAGTTCAGTCTGTTGTCGCTCTGTGTCTTCATTCCCCAGTTCAGTCTGTGGTCACTCTGTATCTTCATTCACCAGTTCAGTTTGTTGTTGATCTGTATCTTCATTCCCCAGTTCAGTCTGTTGTTAATCTGTGTCTTCATTCCCCAGTTCAGTGTGTTGTTAATCTGTGTCTTCATTCCCCAGTTCGGTGTTTGTACCTCTGTGTCTTGATTCCCACTTTAATGTATTGTCACTCTGTGTCTTCATTCCCCAGTTCAGTGTGTTGTACCTCTGTGTCTTCATTCCCCATTTCAGACTGTTTTTACCCTGCGTCTTCGTTTCCCCAGTTGATCGTGTTGTCACTCTGTGTCTTCATTCCCCACTTAAGTTTGTTGTCGCTCTGTGTCTTCATTCTCAGCTCAGTGTGTAGTTGCTCTGCATCTTCATTCCCTAGTCCAATGTGTTGTCGCTCTGTGTCTTCATTGCCCACTTCAGTGTTATCACTATGTGTCTTCATTCCCCAGTTCAGTGTGATGTCGCTATGTGTCTTCAGTGCCTGCTCAGTGTGTTGTTGTTCGGTGTCATCAATCCTCAGTTCGGTGGTTTCGCTCTCTGTCTGCATTATCCACTTCAGTGTCTTATCACTCTGTGTCTTCATTCCCCATTCAGTGTTTTGTCCCTCTCTGTCTTCATTCCCCAGTTCAGTGCGTTGTCCTTCACTGTCTTCATTCACCAGTTCAATGCGTTGTCCCCCTCTGTCTTCATTCCCCAGTTCAGTGTATGTTGCTGTGTCTTCATTCCCCAGTTCAGTGTGTTGTTGATCTGTGTCTTCTTTCCCCATTTCAGTCTGTTGTCACTCTGTGTCTTCATTCACCAGTTCAGTGTATTGTAACTCTCTGCCTTCAATGCCCAGTTCAGTCTGTTCTCACTCTGTGTTTTCATTCACCAGTTCACTGTGTTGTAGCTCTGTTTCTTGATTCACCAGTTCAGTGTGTTGTCACTCTGTGTCTTCATTCCCCAGTTCAGTGTGTTGTCACTCTGTGTTTTCATTCCCCAGTTCAGTGTGTTGTACCTCTGTGTCTTGATTCACCAGTTCAGCATGTTGTCACTATGTGTCTTCATTTACCACTTCAGTGTGTTGGCCGTCTCTGTCTTGATTCCCCAGTTCAGTCTGTGGTCACTCTGTCTTCATTCCCCAGTTCAATGTTTTGTCGCTCAGTTTCTTGATTCACCAGTTCAGTGTGTTGGCACTCTGTGTCTTCATTCCCCAGTTCAGTATGTTGTCACTCTCTGTCTTCATTCCCCAGTTCAGTGTGTTGGCACTCTCTGTCTTCATTCCCCAGTTCAATCTGTTGTCGCTCTGCGTCGTCATTCCCAAGTCCAATGTGTTGTCCCTCTCTGTCTTCATTCCCCAGTTCAGTGTGTTGTCACTGTGTGTCTTCATTCCCCAGTTCAGTGCGTTGTCCCTCTCTGTCTTCATTTCCCAGTTCAGTGCGTTATCTCTCTCTGTTTTCATTCCCCAGTTCAGTGTGTTGTCGCTCTGTGTCTTCATTCCCCAGTTCAGTCTGTTGTCACTCTGTGTCTTCATTCCCCAGTTCAGTGTGTTGTCGCTCTGTGTCTTCATTCCCCAGTTCAGTCTGTTGTCACTCTTTGTCTTCATTCCCCAGTTCAGTGTGTTGTCACTCTGTGTCTTGATTCACCAATTCATTGTGTTGTACTTCTCTCTCTTCATGCGCCATTTCAGAGTGTTGTCTCCCTGTGTCTTCATTTCCCCAGTTGATCGTGTTGTCACTCTCTATCTTCATTCCCCAGTTCAGTGTGATGTCGCTCTGTGTCTTCAGTGCCTTGCTCAGTGTGTTGTTGTTCTGTGTCAGCAATCCACAGTTCGGTGGTTTCGCTCTCTGTCTGCATTATCCACTTCAGTGTCTTATTACTCTGTGTCTTCATTCCCCATTCAGTGTCTTGTAATTCTCTGTCTTCATTCCCCAGTTGAATATGTTATTGTTTTGTGTCTTCATTCCCCAGTTCAGTCTGTTGTCGCTCTGTGTCTTCATTCCCCAGTTCAGTCTGTGGTCACTCTGTATCTTCATTCACCAGTTCAGTTTGTTGTTGATCTGTATCTTCATTCCCCAGTTCAGTCTGTTGTTAATCTGTGTCTTCATTCCCCAGTTCAGTCTGTTGTTAATCTGTGTCTTCATTCCCCAGTTCAGTGTGTTGTCACTCTGTGTCTTCATTCCCCAGTTCAGTGTGTTGTAACTTTGTGTCTTCATTCCCCAGTTCAGTGTGTTGTACCTCTGTGTCTTGATTCACCAGTTCAGTGTGTTGTCACTATGTGTCTTCATTTACCACTTCAGTGTGTTGGCCGTCTCTGTCTTCATTCCCCAGTTCAGTCTGTGGTCACTCTGTCTTCATTCCCCAGTTCAATGTTTTGTCGCTCAGTTTCTTGATTCACCAGTTCAGTGTGTTGGCACTCTCTGTCTTCATTCCCCAGTTCAGTGTGTTGGCACTCTCTGTCTTCATTCCCCAGTTCAATCTGTAGTCGCTCTGCGTCATCATTCCCAAGTCCAATGTGTTGTCCCTCTCTGTCTTCATTCCCCAGTTCAGTGTGTTGTCACTGTGTGTCTTCATTCCCCAGTTCAGTGCGTTGTCCCTCTCTGTCTTCATTTCCCAGTTCAGTGCGTTATCTCTCTCTGTTTTCATTCCCCAGTTCAGTGTGTTGTCGCTCTGTGTCTTCATTCCCCAGTTCAGTCTGTTGTCACTCTGTGTCTTCATTCCCCAGTTCAGTGTGTTGTCACTCTCTGTCTACATTCCCTAGTTCATTGTGTTGTCACTCTGTGTCTTGATTCACCAATTCATTGTGTTGTACTTCTCCCTCTTCATGCGCCATTTCAGAGTGTTGTCTCCCTGTGTCTTCATTTCCCCAGTTGATCGTGTTGTCACTCTCTATCTTCATTCCCCAGTTCAGTGTGATGTTGCTCTGTGTCTTCAGTGCCTTGCTCAGTGTGTTGTTGTTCTGTGTCATCAATCCACAATTTGGTGGTTTCGCTCTCTGTCTGCATTATCCACTTCAGTGTCTTATCACTCTGTGTCTTCATTCCCCATTCAGTGCCTTGTAATTCTCTGTCTTCATTCACCAGTTGAATATGTTATTGTTTTGTGTCTTCATTCCCCAGTTCAGTCTGTTGTCGCTCTGTGTCTTCATTCCCCAGTTCAGTCTGTGGTCACTCTGTATCTTCATTCTCCAGTTCAGTTTGTTGTTGATCTGTATCTTCATTCCCCAGTTCAGTCTGTTGTTAATCTGTGTCTTCATTCCCCAGTTCAGTCTGTTGTTAATCTGTGTCTTCATTCCCCAGTTCAGTGTGTTGTAACTTTGTGTCTTCATTCCCCAGTTCAGTGTGTTGTAACTTTGTGTCTTCATTCCCCAGTTCAGTGTGTTGTACCTCTGTGTCTTGATTCACCAGTTCAGTGTGTTGTCACTATGTGTCTTCATTTACCACTTCAGTGTGTTGGCCCTCTCTGTCTTCATTCCCCAGTTCAGTCTGTGGTCACTCTGTCTTCATTCCCCAGTTCAGTGTGTTGGCGCTCTGTGTCTTCATTCACCAGTTTAGTGTGTTGTCACTCTGTGTCTTCATTCCCCAGTTCAGTGTGTTGTCACTCTGTGTCTTCATTCCCCAGTTCAGTATGTTGTCACTCTCTTTCTTCATTCCCCAGTTCAATCTGTAGTCGCTCTGCGTCGTCATTCCCAAGTCCAATGTGTTGTCCCTCTCTGTCTTCATTCCCCAGTTCAGTGTGTTGTCACTGTGTGTCTTCATTCCCCAGTTCAGTGCGTTGTCCCTCTCTGTCTTCATTCCCCAGTTCAGTGTGCTGTTGCTGTGTCTTCATTCCCCAGTTCAATATGTTGTTGTTCTGTGTCTTCATTCCCCTGTTCAGTCTGTTGTTGCTCTGTGTCTTCATTTCCCAGTTCAATATGTTGTTGTTCTGTGTCTTCATTCCCCTGTTCAGTCTGTTGTTGCTCTGTGTCTTCATTTCCCAGTTCAGAGTGTTGTTACTCTGTCTTCATTCCCCAGTTCAGTGTGTTGTCGCTCTGTGTCTTCATTCCCCAGTTTAGTCTGTAGGCGCTCTGCATCTTCATTCCCTAGTCCAATGTGTTATTGCTCTGTGTCTTCAATCTCCACTTCATTGTGTTGTCACTATGTGTCTTCATTCCCCAGTTCAGTGTGTTGTCGATCTCTGTCTTCAGTACCTTGTTCACTGACTTGTCACTCTGTGTCTTTATTCCCCAGTTCAGTCTGTTATCCCTCTCTGTCTTCATTCCCCAGTTCAGTGTGTTGTAACTCTGTGTCTTCATTTTCCAGTTCAGTGTGTTGTCGCTCTGTGTCTTCAGTGCCGAGATCAGTGTATTGTTCCTCTGTGTCATCAATCCTCAGTTCGGTGGGTTTCGCTCTCTGTCTGCATTCTCCAGTTCAGTGTGTAATCCCTCCGTGTCTTCATTCCCCAGTTCAGTATGTTATTGATCTGTGTCTTCATTCCCCAGTTCAGTTTCTTGTAACTCTCTGTCTTCATTCCCCAGTTCGGTGTTTGTATCTCTGTGTCTTGATTCACCAGTTCAGTGTGTTATTGCTCTGTGTCTTCATGCCCCAGTTCAGTATGTTATTGCTCTGTGTCTTCATTCCCCAGTTCAGTATGTTATTGATCTGTGTCTTCATTCCTCAGTTCAATCTGTTGTCGCTCTGTGTCTTCATTCCCCAGTTCAGTGTGTTGTAACTCTCTGTCTTCATTCCCCAGTTCGGTGTTTGTACCTCTGTGTCTTGATTCACCACTTTAATGTATTGTCACTCTGTGTCTTCATTCCCCAGTTCAGTGTGTTGTACCTCTGTGTCTTGATTCACAAGTTCAGTGCATTGTCCCTCTCTGCCTTCATTCCCCAGTTCGGTGCATTGTCCCTCTCTGTCTTCATTCCCCATTTCAGACTGTTTTCACCCTGCGTCTTCGTTTCCCCAGTTGATCGTGTTGTCACTCTGTGTCTTCATTCCCCACTTAAGTTTGTTGTCGCTCTGTGTCTTCATTCTCAGCTCAGTGTGTAGTTGCTCTGCATCTTCATTCCCTAGTCCAATGTGTTGTCGCTCTGTGTCTTCATTGCCCACTTCAGTGTTATCACTATGTGTCTTCATTCCCCAGTTCAGTGTGATGTCGCTATGTGTCTTCAGTGCCTGCTCAGTGTGTTGTTGTTCGGTGTCATCAATCCTCAGTTCGGTGGTTTCGCTCTCTGTCTGCATTATCCACTTCAGTGTCTTATCACTCTGTGTCTTCATTCCCCATTCAGTGTTTTGTCCCTCTCTGTCTTCATTCCCCAGTTCAGTGCGTTGTCCTTCACTGTCTTCATTCACCAGTTCAATGCGTTGTCCCTCTCTGTCTTCATTCCCCAGTTCAGTGCGTTGTCCTTCACTGTCTTCATTCCCCAGTTCAGTGTGTTGTAAATCTCTGCCTTCAATGCCCAGTTCAGTGCGTTGTCCCTCTCTGTCTTCATTTCCCAGTTCAGAATGTTGTCACCCTGTGTCTTCGTTTCCGCAGTTGATCGTCTTGTCACTCTGTGTCTTCATTCCCCAGTTCAGTGCCTTGTCCCTTTCTGTCTTCTTTCCCCAGTTCAATATGTAGTTGATCTGTGTCTTCATTCCCCAGTTCAGTATGTTGTTGATCTGTGTCTTCATTCACCAGTTCAGTCTGCGGTCACTCTCTGTCTTCATTCCCTAGTCCAATGTGTTGTCGCTCTGTGCCTTCATTCCCCAGTTCAGTGTGTTGTCACTCTGTGTCTTCATTCCCCAGTTCAGTGTGTTGTAAATCTCTGCCTTCAATGCCCAGTTCAGTCTGTTCTCACTCTGTGTTTTCATTCACCAGTTCACAGTGTTGTAGCTCTGTTTCTTCATTCACCAATTCAGTGTGTTGTCACTGTGAGTCTTCATTCCCCAGTTCAGTGTGTTGTCACCCTGTGTCTTCGTTTCCGCAGTTGATCGTGTTGCCGCTCTGTGTCTTCATTCCCCAGTTCAGTCTGTGGTCGCTCTGTGTCTTCATTCACCAGTTTAGTGTGTTTCAATCTGTGTCTTCATTCCCCCGTTCTGTGTGTTGTCGCTCTGCGTCTTCATTCCCTAGTCCAATGTGTTTTCGCTCTGTGTCTTCAATACCCACTTCTGTGTGTTATCACTATGTGTCTTCATTCCCCAATTCAGTGTGATATTGCTCTGTGTCTTCAGTGCCTGTTCAGTGTGTTGTTGTTCTATGTCACCCATCCTCAGTTCGGTGGTTTCGCTCTCTGTCTGCATTATCCACTTCAGTGTCTTATCACTCTGTGTCTTCATTCCCCAGTTCAGTGTTTTGTCCCTCACTGTCTTCTTTCCCCAGTTCAGTGTGTTGTCCCTCACTGTCTTCATTCCCCAGTTCATTGTGTTGTCCTTTTCTCTCTTCATTCCCCAGTTCAGTGTGTTGTCACTCTGTGTCATCATTCCCCAGTTCAGTGTGTTGTAACTCTGTGTCTTGATTCACCAGTTCATTGTGTTGTCGCTCTGTGTCTTCATTCCCCATTTCAGAGTGTTGTCACCCTGTGTGTTCATTTCCCCAGTTGAACGTGTTGTTACTCTGTGACTCCATTCCCCAGTTCAGTCTATTGTCACTCTGTGTCTTCATTACCCAGTTCAGTGTCTTGTAATTCTCTGTCTTCATTCCCCAGTTGAATATGTTGTCGCTCTGTGTCTTCCTTCCCCAGTTCAGCATGTTGGCCCACGCTGTCTTCATTCCCCAATTCATAGTGTTGTCCCTCCCTGTCTCCATTCCCCAATTCAGTGTATTGTCGCTCTGTGTCTTCATTCTCCAGTTCAGTATGTTATTGATCTGTGTCTTCATTCCCCAGATCAGTGTGTTGTAACTCTCTGTTTTCATTCCCCAGTTCGGTGTTTGTACCTCTGTGTCTTGATTCACCAGTTCAGTGCGTTGTCGCTCTGTGTCTTCATTCCCCAGTTCAGTATGTAATTGATCTGTATCTTCATTCCCCAGTTCAATCTGTTGTCGCTCTGTGTCTTTATTTACCACTTTAATGTATTGTCACTCTGTGTCTTCATTCCCCAGTTCAGTGTGTTTTAACTCTGTCTTCATTCACCAGCTCAGTGTGTTGTACCTCTCTTTCTTCATTCCCAGTTCAGTGCGTAGTCCCTCTCTGTCTTCATTCCCCATTTCAGTGTGTTGTCGCTCTGTGTCTTCCTTCCCCAGTTCAGCCTGTTGGCCCATGCTGTCTTCATTCCCCAGTTCAGTGCGTTGTCACTCTGTGTCTTCATTCCCCAGTTCAGTGTTTTGTCGATCTGTGTCTTGATTCACCAATTCATTGTGTTGTACTTCTCTCTCTTCATTCCCCAATTCAGAGTGTTGTCACCCTGTGTCTTCGTTTCCCCAGTTGATCGTGTTGTCACTCTCTATCTTCATTCCCCAGTTCAGTGTGATGTCACTCTGTGTCTTCTGTGCCTTGTACAGTGTGTTGTTGTTCTGTGTCATCAATCCTCAGTTCGGTGGTTTCGCACTATGTCTCCATTATCCAGTTCAGTGTGTTTTCACACTGTGTCTCCATTCCCCAGTTCAGTGTGTTGTCCCTCTCTGTTTACATTCCCCAGTTTAGTGTGTTGTCCCTCTCTGTCTTCATTCCCCAGTTCAGTGTGTTGTACCTCTGTGTCTTGATTCACCAGTTCAGTGTGTTGTCACTGTGTGTCTTCATTCCCCAGTTCAGTGTGTTGTCACTCTCTGTCTTCATTCACCAATTTAGTGTGTTGTCAATCTGTGTCTTCACTCCCCAGTTCAGTCTGTTGTACCTATGTGTCTTCATTTACCACTTCAGAGTGTTGGCCCTCTCTGTCTTCATTCCCCAGTTCAGTGTGTTGTCGCTCTGTGTCTTCATTCCCAGTTCAGTCTGTAGTCGCTCTGTGTCTTCATTCCCTAGTCCAATGTGTTGTCGCTCTGTGTCTTCAATCCCCACATCAGTGTGTTGTCAGTATTTGTCTTCATTCCGCAATTCAGTGTGTTGTCGCTCTCTGTCCTCAGTACCTTGCTCACTGACTTGTCACTCTCTCTTTCACCAGTTCTGTGTGTTGTAATTCTGTGTCTTGATTCACCAGTTCAGTGTGCTGTCACTCTGTGTCTACATTCCCCAGTTCAGTGTGTTGTCCCTTTCTGTCTTTATTCCCCAGTTTAGTCTGTTGTCGCTCTGTGTCTTTATTCCCCAGTTTAGTGTGTTGTAACTCTGTGTCTTCATTCCCCAGTTGGGTGTGTTGGCCCTCCTTGTCTTCATTCCCCAGTTCAGTCTGTAGTCGCCCTGCGTCGTCATTCCCTAGTCCAATGTGTTGTCGCTCTGTGTCTTCAATCCCCACTTTAGTGTATGGTCACTCTGTGTCTTCATTCACCAGTTCAGTGCGTTGTCCCTCTCTGTCTTAATTCCCCAGTTCAGTCTGTTGTCGGTCTGTGTCTTGATTCACCAGTTCAGTGTGTTGTACTTCTCTCTCTTCATTCCCCAATTCAGAGTGTTGTCACCCTGTGTGTTCATTTCCCCAGTTGATCGTGTTGTCACTCTCTATCTTCATTCCCCAGTTCAGTCTGTTGTCACTCTGTGTCTTCATTCACCAGTTCACTGTGTTGTTGCTCTGTGTCCTGATTCACCAGTGCAGTGTGTTGTCACTGTGTGTCTTCATTCCCCAGTTCAGTCTGTGGTCACTCTGTCTTCATTCCCCAGTTCAATGTTTTGTCGCTCAGTTTCTTGATTCACCAGTTCAGTGTGTTGTCCCTCTCTGTCTTCATTCCCCAGTTCAGTGTGTTGTCACTGTGTGTCTTCATTCCCCAGTTCAGTGTGTTGTCACTCTCTGTCTTCATTCCCATTTCAAAGTGTTGTCACTCTGTGTCTTCATTCCCCCATTCAGTCTGTTGGCCCACGCTCTCTTCATTCCCCAGTTAAGTTTTTTGTCTCTCTCTGTCTTCATGTACCATTTCAGTGTGTTGTCGCTCTGTGTCTTCAGTGCCTTGATCAGTGTGTTGTCCCTCTCTGTCTTCATTCCCCAGTTCAGTCTGTTGTTGATCTGTGTCTTCATTCCCCAGTTCAGTCTGTTGTTGATCTGTGTCTTCATTCCCCAGTTCAGTGTGTTGTCACTCTGTGTCTTGATTCACCAATTCATTGTGTTGTACTTCTCTCTCTTCATTCCCCAATTCAGAGTGTTGTCACCCTGTGTGTTCATTTCCGCAGTTGATCGTGTTGTCACTCTCTATCTTCATTCCCCAGTTCAGTCTGTTGTTGATCTGTGTCTTCATTCCCCAGTTCAGTCTGTTGTCACTCTGTGTCTTCATTCACCAGTTCACTGTGTTGTTGCGCTGTGTCCTGATTCACCAGTTCAGTGTCTTGTCACTGTGTGTCTTCATTCCCCAGTTCAGCGTGTTGTCACTCTTTGTCTTCCTTCCGCAGTTCAGTCTGTTGGCCCACGCTCTCTTCATTCCCCAGTTCAGTTTTTTGTCTCTCTCTGTCTTCATTTACCAGTTCAGTGTGTTGTCACTCTGTGTCTTCATTCCACATTTCAGTGTGTTGTCACTCTGTGTCTTCATTCCACATTTCAGTGTGTTGTCACTCTGTGTCTTCATTCCACATTTCAGTGTGTTGTCACTCTGTGTCTTCAGTGCCTTGATCAGTGTGTTGTCCCTCTCTGTCTCCATTCCCCAGTTCAGTGTGTTGTACTTCTCTCTCTTCATTCCCCAATTCAGAGTGTTGTCACCCTGTGTGTTCATTTCCCCCGTTGATCGTGTTGTCACTCTCTATCTTCATTCCCCAGTTCAGTGTGTTGTACCTCTGTGTCTTGATTCACCAGTTCAGTGTGTTGTCACTCTGTATCTTCATTTACCACTTCAGTGTGTTGGCCCTCTCTGTCTTCATTTCCCAGTTCAGTGTGTTGTCACTCTGTTTCTTCATTCCCCAGTTCAGTCTGTGGTCGCTCTGTCTTCATTCCCCAGTTCAGTGTGTTGGCGCTCTGTGTCTTCATTCACCAGTTTAGTGTGTTGTCACTCTGTTTCTTCATTTACCACTTCAGTGTGTTGGCCCTCTCTGTCTTCATTCCCCAGTTCAGTGTGTTGGCCCTCTCTGTCTTCATTCCCCAGTTCAGTGTGTTGTCGGTCTGTGTCTTGATTCACCATTTCATTGTGTTGTCACTCTGTGTCTTGATTCACCATTTCAGTGTGTTGTACTTCTCTCTCTTCATTCCCCAATTCAGAGTGTTGTCACCCTGTGTGTTCATTTCCCCAGTTGATCGTGTTGTCACTCTCTATCTTCATTCCCCAGTTCAGTGTGATGTCGCTCTGTGTCTTCAGTCCATTTTTCAGTGTGTTGTTCTGTGTCATCAATCCTCAGTTCGGTGGTTTCGCTCTCTGTCTGCCTTATCCAGTTCAGTGTCTTGATATTCTCTGTCTTCTTTCCCCAGTTAAATATGTTGTCGCTCTGTGTCTTCATTCCCCAGTTCAGTGTGTTGTAACTCTCTCTCTTCAATCCCTAGTTCAGTCTGTTGTCACTCTGTGTCTTCATTCTCCAGTTCAGTCTGTTGTCACTCTCTGTCTTCATTCACCAGTTTAGTGTGTTGTCACTCTGTGTCTTCATTCACCAGTTTAGTGTGTTGTCACTCTGTGTCTTCATTCACCAGTTTAGTGTGTTGTCACTCTGTGTCTTCATTCACCAGTTTAGTGTGTTGTCACTCTGTGTCTTCATTCCTCAGTTCAGCCTGTTGGCCCAGGCTGTCTTCATTCCCCACTTCAGTGTGTTTTCGCTCTGTGTCTTCATTCACCAGTTTAGTCTGTTGTCGCTCTGTGTCTTCATTCCCCAGTTCAGTGTGTTATCCCTCCCTGTCTTCATTTCCCAGTTCAGTCTGTTGTCGCTCTGTGTCCTCATTCCCCAGTTTAGTCTGTTGTCGCTCTGTGTCCTCATTCCCCAATTCAGTGTGTTGTCGCTCTGTGTCTTCATTCCCCAGTTCAGTCTGCAGTCGCTCTGCGACATCATTACGTTGTCCAATGTTCTATTGCTCTGTCTTCAATCCCCACTTCAGTGTTTTGTCACTATTTGTCTTCATTCAGCAGTTCAGTGTGTTGTTGATCTGTGTCCTCATTGCCCAGTTCATTGTGTAGTTGCTCTGCATCGTCATTCCCTAGTCCAATGTATTGTCACTCTGTGTCTTCATTCCGCAGTTCAACTGCGTTGTCCCTCTCTGTCTTCATTCCCCAGTTCAATATGTTGTTGATCTGTGTCTTCATTCCCCAGTTCAGTGTTTTGTCGCTCTGTGTCTTGATTCACCAGTTCATTGTGTTGTCACTCTCTGTCTTCATTCCCCATTTTGGAGTGTTGTCTCCCTATGTCTTCGTTTCCCCAGTTGTTCATGGTGTCACTCTCTCTCTTCATTCCCCAGTTCAGTCTGTTGTCGCTCTGTGTCTTCATTCACCAGTTTAGTGTGTTGTCATTCTGTCTTCATTTACCACTTCAGTGTGATGGCCATCTCTGTCTTCATTCACCAGATCAGTGTGTAGTCGCTCTCTGTCTTCATTTCCCAGTCCAATGTGTGGTCAATCTGTGTCTTTATCTCCACGTCAGTGTGTTGTCACTATGTGTCTTCATTCCCCAGTTCAGTGTGTTGTCGATCTCTGTCTTCAGTTCCTTGTTCACTGACTTGTCACTCTGTTTCTTCATTCCCCAGTTCAATGCGTTGTCCCTCTCTGTCTTCAATCCCCAGTTTAGTGTGATGTCGCTCTGTGTCTTCAGTGTCTTGTTCAGTGTGTTGTTGTTCTGTGTCATCAATCCTCAGTTCGGTGGTTTCGCTCTCTGTCTGCAATATCCACTTCAGTGTCTTGTCCCTCTCTGTCTTCATTCCCCAGTTCAGTGTGTTGTCGCACTGTGTCTTCATTCACCAGTTTAGTGTGCTGTCACTCTGTGTCTCTATCCCACAGTTCAATCTGTGGTCGCTCTGTGTCTTCATTCCCCAGTTCAGTGTTTTGTCGCTCTGTGTCTTGATTCACCAGTTCATTGTGTTGTACTTCTCTCTCTTCATTCCCTATTTCGGAGTTTTGTCTCCCTGTGTGTTCATTTCCCCAGTTGTTAGTGTTGTCACTCTCTATCTTCATTCCCCAGTTCAGTGTGATGTAACTCTCTCTCTTCAATCCTCAGTTCTGTCTGTTGTCACTCTGTGTTTTCATTCACCAGTTCACTGTGTTGTCACTCTGTGTCTTCATTCCCCAGTTCAGTCTGTTGTCACTGTGTCTCCATTCCCCACTTCAGTGTGTTGTCACACTCTGTCTCCATTCCCCAGTTAAGTCTGTTGTAGCTCTGTGTCTTCATTCCCCAGTTCAGTCTGTTGTCACTCTGTGTCTTGATTCCCCAGTTCATCGTGTTGTCACTCTCTATCTTCATTCCCCAGTTCAGTGTGTTGTCGCTCTGTGTCTTCAGTGCCTTGCTTAGTGTGTTGTTGTTCTGTGTCATCAATCCTCAATTCGGTGGTTTCGCTCTCTGTCTGCATTATCCAGTTCAGTGTGTTGTCAATCTGTGTCTTCATTTCCCAGTTCAGTCTGTTGTCACTCTGTGTTTTCATTCCCCAGTTCTGTGTGTTGTCCCTCTCTGTCTTCATTCCCCAGTTTAGTGTGTTGTCACCCTGTGTCTTGATTCTCCAGTTCAGTGTCTTGTCCTTCTATGTCAGAGTGTTGTCACCCTGTGTCTTCGTTTCCGCAGTTGATCGTGTTGTCACTCTGTGTCTTCCTTCCCCAGTTCAGTGTGTTGCTGCTCTGTGTCTTCCTTCCCCAGTTCAGCCTGTTGGCCCACGCTCTCTTCATTCCCCAATTCAGTGTGTTGTAGCTCTGTATCTTCATTCCCCAGTTCAGTTTTTTGTCGCTTTCTGTCTTCATTTACCCGTTCAGTGTGTTGTCACTCTCTTTCTTCGTTCCCCAGTTCAGTGTGTTGTACCTCTGTGTCTTCATTCCCAGTTCAGTCTGTTGTCCCTCTCTGTCTTCATTCCCCAGTTCAGTGTCTTGTCGCTCTGTTTCTTCATTCCCCAGTTAAGTCTGTAGTCGCTCTGTATCTTCATTCCCCAGTTCAGTTTTTTGTCGCTTTCTGTCTTCATTTACCCGTTTGGTGTGTTGTCGCTCTGTGTCTTCAGTGCCTTGATCAGTGTGTTGTTCCTCTGTGTCATCAATCCTCAGTTCGTTGGGTTTCACTCTCTGTCTGCATTCTCCAGTTCAGTGTGTTGTCGCTCTGTGTCTTCATTCCCCATTTCAGTCTGTAGTCGCTCTGTGTCTTCATTCCCTAGTCCAATGTGTTGTTGCTCTGTGTCTTCAATGCCCACTTCACTGTTTTGTCACTATGTGTCTTCATTCCCCAGTTCAGTGTGTTGTCCCTCTCCTTCTTCATTCCCCAGTTCAGTGTGTTGTCCCTCTCCTTCTTCATTCCCCAGTTCAATGCGTTGTCCCTCTCTGTCTTCGTTCCCCAGTTCAATGCGTTGTCGCTCTGTGTCTTCATTCCCCACTTCAGTGTGTTGTAACTCTGTGTCTTGATTCACCAGTTCAGTGTGTTGTCGCTCTGTGTCTTCAGTGCCTTGATCAGTGTGTTGTTCCTCTGTGTCATCAATCCTCAGTTCGTTGGGTTTCACTCTCTGTCTGCATTCTCCAGTTCAGTGTGTTGTCGCTCTGTGTCTTCATTCCCCATTTCAGTCTGTAGTCGCTCTGTGTCTTCATTCCCTAGTCCAATGTGTTGTTGCTCTGTGTCTTCAATGCCCACTTCACTGTTTTGTCACTATGTGTCTTCATTCCCCAGTTCAGTGTGTTGTCCCTCTCCTTCTTCATTCCCCAGTTCAGTGTGTTGTCCCTCTCCTTCTTCATTCCCCAGTTCAATGCGTTGTCCCTCTCTGTCTTCGTTCCCCAGTTCAATGCGTTGTCGCTCTGTGTCTTCATTCCCCACTTCAGTGTGTTGTAACTCTGTGTCTTGATTCACCAGTTCAGTGTGTTGTCGCTCTGTGTCTTCAGTGCCTTGATCAGTGTGTTGTTCCTCTGTGTCATCAATCCTCAGTTCGTTGGGTTTCACTCTCTGTCTGCATTCTCCAGTTCAGTGTGTTGTCGCTCTGTGTCTTCATGCCCCATTTCAGTCTGTAGTCGCTCTGTGTCTTCATTCCCTAGTCCAATGTGTTGTTGCTCTGTGTCTTCAATGCCCACTTCACTGTTTTGTCACTATGTGTCTTCATTCCCCAGTTCAGTGTGTTGTCCCTCTCCTTCTTCATTCTCCAGTTCAATGCGTTGTCCCTCTCTGTCTTCATTCCCCAGTTCAATGCGTTGTCGCTCTGTGTCTTCATTCCCCACTTCAGTGTGTTGTAACTCTGTGTCTTGATTCACCAGTTTAGTGTGTTGTCACTCTCTTTCTTCGTTCCCCAGTTCAGTGTGTTGTACCTCTGTGTCTTAATTCACCAGTTCAGTATTTTGTCACTTTGTGTCTTCATTCCCAGTTCAGTCTGTTGTCCCTCTCTGTCTTCATTCCCCAGTTCAGTGTCTTGTTGCTCCGTTTCTTCATTCCCCAGTTAATTCTGTAGTCGCTCTGTGTCTTCATTCCCCAGTTCAGTGTGTTGTAACTCTCTCTCTTCCATTCTATGTTCAGTCTGTTGTCACTCTGTGTCTTCACTGTGTTGTAGCTCTGTGTCTTGATTGACCAGTTCAGTGTCTTGTCACTGTGTGTCTTCATTCCCCAGTTCAGTGTGTTGTCGCTCTGTGGCTTCATTCCCCTGTTCAGTGTGTTGTCGCTCTGTGGCTTCATTCCCCTGTTCAGTGTGTTGTCGCTCTGTGTCTTCCTTCCCCAGTTCAGCCTGTAGTCGCTCTGTCTTCATTCCCTAGTCCAATGTGTTGTTGCTCTTTGTCTTCAATGCCCATTTCAGTATGTTGTTACTATGTGTCTTCATTCCCCAGTTCAATGCGTTTTCCCTCTCTGTCTTCATTCCCCAGTTCAGTGTGTTGTCGCTCTGTGTCTTCATTCCGCAGTTCATTGTGTTGTCACTCTGTGTCTTGATTCTCCAGTTCAGTGTCTTGTCACTGTGTATCTTCATTCCCCAGTTCAGCGTGTTGTCCTTCTATGTCAGAGTGTTGTCACCCTGTGTCTTCGTTTCCGCAGTTGATCGTGTTGTCACTCTGTGTCTTCATTCCCCATTTCAGTCTGTAGTCGCTCTGTGTCTTCATTCCCTAGTCCAATGTGTTGTTGCTCTGTGTCTTCAATGCCCACTTCACTGTTTTGTCACTATGTGTCTTCATTCCCCAGTTCAGTGTGTTGTTGCTCTGTGTCTTCATTCCCCACTTCAGTGTGTTGTAACTCTGTGTCTTGATTCACCAGTTTGGTGTGTTGTCACTCTCTGTCTTCGTTCCCCAGTTTAGTGTGTTGTACCTCTGTGTCTTAATTCACCAGTTCAGTGTGTTGTCACTCTGTGTCTTCATTCCCAGTTCTGTCTGTTGTCCCTCTCTGTCTTCATTCCCCAGTTCAGTGCTTGTCGCTCCATTTCTTCATTCCCCAGTTAAGTCTGTAGTCGCTCTGTGTCTTCATTACCCAGTTCAGTGTGTTGTAACTCTCTCTCTTCCATCCCCTGTTCAGTCTGTTGTCACTCTGTGTCTTCATTCACCAGTTCACTGTGTTGTAGCTCTGTGTCTTGATTGACCTGTTCAGTGTCTTGTCACTGTGTGTCTTCATTCCCCAGTTCAGCATTTTGTCCTTCTGTGTCTTCATTCCCATTTCAGAGTGTTGTCACCCTGTGTCTCCGTTCCGCAGTTGATAGTGTTGTCACTCTGTGTCTTCATTCCCCAGTTCAGTGTGTTGTCGCTCTGTGGCTTCATTCCCCAATTCAGTGTGTTGTCGATCTCTGTCCTCAGTACCTTGTTCACTGACTTGTCCCTCTGTGTCGTCATTCCCCAGTTCAGTGTGTTGTCGCTCTTTGTCTTCATTTTCCATTTCAGTCTGTTGTCACTGTCTCTTCATTCCACATTTCAGAGTGTTGTCACCCTGTGTGTTCATTTCCCCATGTGATCGTGTTGTCACTCTCTATCTTCATTCCCCAGTTCAGTGTGTTGTCACTCTCTGTCTTCATTCCCTAGTTCAGTGTGTTGTCACTGTGTCTTCATCCCCCAGTTCAGTGTGTTGTACCTCTGTGGCCTCATTCCCCAGTTCAGTGTGTTGTCGCTCTGTGTCTTCATTCCCCAATTCAGTGTATTGTCACTCTGTGTCTTCACTCCCCAGTTCAGTCTGTAGTCTCTCTGTGTCATCATTCCCTAGTCCAATGTGTTGTTGTTCTATGTCTTCAATGCCCACTTAAGTGTGTTGTCACTATGTGTCTTCATTCTCCAGTTCAATGCGTTGTCGCTCTGTGTTTTCATTCCCCAGTTCAGTGTGTTGTCGCTCTGTGTCTTCATTCCCCAGTTCAGTCTGTTGTCACTCTGTGTCTTCATTCCCCAGTTAATTCTGTAGTCGCTCTGTGTCTTCATTCCCCAGTTCAGTGTGTTGTAACTCTCTCTCTTCCATTCTATATTCAGTCTGTTGTCACTCTGTGTCTTCATTCACCAGTTCACTGTGTTGTAGCTCTGTGTCTTGATTGACCAGTTCAGTGTCTTGTCACTGTGTGTCTTCATTCCCCAGTTCAGCATTTTGTCCTTCTGTGTCTTCATTCCCATTTCAGAGTGTTGTCACCCTGTGTCTCCGTTCCGCAGTTGATCGTGTTGTCACTCTTTGTCTTCATTCCCCAGTTCACTGTGTTGTCGCTCTGTGTCTTCCTTCCCCAGTTCAGCCTGTAGTCGCTCTGTCTTCATTCCCTAGTCCAATGTGTTGTTGCTCTTTGTCTTCAATGCCCATTTCAGTATGTTGTTACTATGTGTCTTCATTCCCCAGTTCAATGCGTTGTCACTATGTGTCTTCATTCCTCAGTTTAGTGTGTTGTCACTCTCTGTCTTCATTCCCCAGTTCAGTGTGTTGTCACTGTGTCTTCATCCCCCAGTTCAGTGTGTTGTACCTCTGTGGCCTCATTCCCCAGTTCAGTGTGTTGTCACTCTGTGTCTTCTGTCCCCAGTTCAGTGTGTTGTCGCTCTGTGTGTTCCTTCCCCAGTTCAATCTGTACTCGCTCTGCGTCTTCATTCCCTAGTTCGATGTGTTGTCGCTCTGTGTCTTCAATTCCCACTTCAGCGTATTGTCACTCTGTGTATTCATTCCCCAGTTCAGTGTGTTGTTGCTCTGTGCCTTCATTCCCCAGTTCAGTCTGTACTCGCTCTGTGTCTTCTTTCCCTAGTCCAATGTGTTGTCACTCTGTGGCTTCATTCCCCAGTTCAGTGTGTTGTCGATCTCTGTCCTCAGTACCTTGTTCACTGACTTGTCCCTCTGTGTCGTCATTCCCCAGTTCAGTGTGTTGTCGCTCTTTGTCTTCATTTTCCATTTCAGTCTGTTGTCACTGTGTCTTCATTCCACATTTCAGAGTGTTGTCACCCTGTGTGTTCATTTCCCCATGTGATCGTGTTGTCACTCTCTATCTTCATTCCCCAGTTCAGTGTGATGTTGCTCTGTGTCTTCAGTGCCTTGCTCAGTGTGTTGTTGTTCTGTGTCATCAATCCACAGTTCGGTGGTTTCGCTCTCTGTCTGCATTATCCACTTCAGTGTCTTGTCACTCTGTGTCTTCATTCCCCAGTTCAGTCTGTTGTCACTGTATCTCCATTCCCCAGTTCAGTCTGTTGTCACTGTATCTCCATTCCCCAGTTCAGTCTGTTGTCCTTCTCTGTCTTCATTCCCATTTCAGAGTGTTGTCACCCTGTGTCTCCGTTTCCGCAGTTAAGTCTGTTGTAGCTCTGTGTCTTCATTCCCTAGTCCAATGTGTTGTTGTTCTATGTCTTCATTCCCATTTCAGAGTGTTGTCACCCTGTGTCTCCGTTTCCGCAGTTAAGTCTGTTGTAGCTCTGTGTCTTCATTCCCTAGTCCAATGTGTTGTTGTTCTATGTCTTCATTCCCATTTCAGAGTGTTGTCACCCTGTGTCTCCGTTTCCGCAGTTGATCGTGTTGTCACTCTTTGTCTTCACTCCCCAGTTCAGTCTGTAGTCTCTCTGTGTCTTCATTCCCTAGTCCAATGTGTTGTTGTTCTATGTCTTCAATGCCCACTTCAGTGTGTTGTCACTATGTGTCTTCATTCTCCCGTTCAATGCGTTGTCCCTCTCTGTCTTCATTCCCCAGTTCAATGCGTTGTTGGTCTGTGTCTTCATTCACCAGTTCAGTGTGTTGTCGCTCTGTGTCTTCATTCCCCAGTTTAGTGTGTTGTCACTATGTGTCTTCATTCCCCAGTTCAGTCTGTTGTCGCTCTGTGTCTTCTTTCCCCAGCTCAGTGTGTTGTCGCTCTGTGACTTCCTTCCCCAGTTGAGCCTGTTGGCCCAGGCTGTCTTCATTCCCCAGTTCAGTCTGTACGCGCTCTGCGTCTTCATTCCCTAGTCCAATGTGTTGTCGTTCTGTGTCTTCAATCCCCACTTCAGTGTGTTGTCACTATGTGTCTTCCTTCCCCAGTTCAGTCTGTTGTCACTCTGTGTCCTCATTCCCCAGTTCAGTGTTTTGTCACTCTGTGTCTTCATTCGCAGTTCAGTCTGCAGTCGCTCTCCGTCTTCCTTCCGTAGTCCAATGTTCTGTCGGTCTGTGTCTTCAATCGCCACTTCAGTGTGTTGTCACTATGTGTCTTCATTCCGCAGTTCAGCCTGTTTTTGAGCTGTATCTTCAGTAACTTGTTCACTGAGTTGTCACTCTTTGACTTCATTCAGCAGTTCAGTGTGTTGTTGATCTATGTCTTTATTCCCCAGTTCAGTGTGTTGTTCCTCTGTGTCTTGATTCACCAGTTCAGTCTGTTGTCGCTCTGTCTCTTCAGTGCCTTTGTTCAGTGTGTTGTTTCTTTCTGTCATCAATCCTCAGTTCCATGGGTTTCGCTATGTGTCTGCATTCTCCAGTTCAGTGTGTCGTTCCTCTCTGTCTCCATTCCCCAGTTCAGTGTGTTGTCGCTCTGTGTCTTCATTCCCAGTACTGTCTGTTGTGTCTCTGTGTCTTCATTCATCAGGTTAGTGTGTTGTAACTCTCTGTCTTCATTCCCCAGTTCAGTGTGTTGTACCTCTGTGTCTTGATTCACCACTTCAGTGTGTTATCACTCTGTGTCTTCCTTCCCCAGTTCAGTGTGTTGGCCCAGGCTTTCTTCATTCCCCAAGTCAGTGTGTTGTTGCTCTGTGTCATCATTCCCCAGTTCAGTTTTTTGTCGCTTTATGTCTTCATTTACCAGTCTTCATTTACTGTCTTCATTTACTGTGTTGTCACTATGTGTCTTCATTCCCCAGTCCAGTGTGTTGTTGTTCTGTGTCATCAATCCGCAGTTCGGTGGGTTTCGCTCTCTGTCTGCATTCTCCAGTTCAGTGTGTTGGCCCTCTGGGTCTTCTTCCGCAGTTCAGTGTGTTTTCAATCTGTGTCTTCAATCCCCAGTTCATTATGTTGTCGCCCTGTGTCATCAATCCGCAGTTCAGTCCGTTGTCTCTCTGTGTCTTCATTTCCCATTTCAGTGCGTTGTCCCTCTCTGTCTTCTTTCCGCAGTTCAGTGTGTTGCACCTCTGTGTCTTCATTCCCCAGTTCAGTCTGTGGTTGTTCTGCGTCTTCATTCCATAGTCCAATGTGTTGTCGCTTGTATCTTCAATTCCCACTTCAGTGTGTTGTCACTATGTGTCTTCATCCCCCAGTTCAATGTGTTGTCGATCTGTGTCTTCAGTGCCTTGTTCACTGAGTTGCCACTCTCTGTCTTCATTCATCAGTTCAATGTGTTGTTCCTCTGTGTCTTCATTCCCCAGTTCAGTGTGTTGTCACACGGTATCTTCAACACCAGTTCAGTGTGTTGTAGCTGTGTCTTGAATCACCAGTTCAGTGTGCTGTCCCTCTCTGTCTCCATTCCCCAGTTCAGTATGTTGTCGCTCTGGGTCTTCATTCCCCAGTTCAAAATGTTGTTGATCTGTGTTTTCAATCAGTGTGTTGTCGCTCTGTGTCTTGATTCACCAGTTCAGTGTGTTGTCACTCTGTGTCTTCATTCCCCAGTTCAGCGTGTTGTCGCTCTGTGTCTTCATTCCCCAGTTCAGTATGTTGTTGATCCGTGTCTCCATTCCCCAGTTCAGTGTGTTGTTGCTCTGTGTCTTCATTCCCCAGTTCAATATGTTGTTGATCTGTGTCTACATTCCCCAGTTCAGTCTGTAGTCGCTCTGCATCTTCATTCCCAAGTACATTGTGTTGTCCATCTCTGTCTTTATTTCCCCAGTTCAGTGTGTTTTCGCTCTGTATCTTCAGTGCCTTGATCAGTGTTGCTGCTCTGTGTCATCAATTCTCAGTTCGGTGGGTTTCTCTCTCTGTCTGCGTTCTCCAGCTCAGTGTGTTGTCCCTCTGGGTCTTCTTCCGCAGTTCAGTGTGTTTTCAATCTGTGTCTTCAATCCCCAGTTCATTATGTTGTCGCCCTGTGTCATCAATCCCCAGTTCGGTCAGATGTTACACAGTGTTTTCATTCTTCTGTTCAGTGTGTTGTCACTGTGTCCTTATTCCCCAGTTCAGTGTGTTGCACCTCTGTGTCTTCATTCCCCAGTTCAGTGTTTTGTCGCTCTGTGTCTTCATTCCCCAGTTCAGTCTGTGGTCGTTCTGCGTCTTCATTCTCTGGTCCAATGTGTTGTCGTTTGTGTCTTCATCCCCCGGTTCAATGTGTTGTCGATCTGTGTATTCAGTACCTTGTTCACTGAGTTGTCACTCTCTGTCTTCATTCATCAGTTCAGCGTGTTGTCCCTCTGTGTCTACATTCCCCAGTTCAGTGCGTTGTCCCTCTCTGTCTTCATTCCCCTGTTCATTGTGTTAGCCCTCTCTGTCTTCATTCCCCAGTTCAGTGTTTTTCGCTCTGTGTCTTCATTCCCCAGTTCAGTCTGTAGTCGCTCTGCGTCTTCAATCCCCTGTCCAGTGTGTTGTAGCTCTGTGTCTTCAATCCCCACTTCAGTGTGTTGTCACTATGTGTCTTCAAACCCCTGTCCAGTGTGTTGTAGCTCTGTGTCTTCAATCCCCACTTCAGTGTGTTGTCAATATGTGTCTTCATTCCCCAGTCCAGTGTGTTGTCGTTCTGTGTCTTCAATCCCCACTTCAGTGTGTTGTACCTCTGTGTCTTCATTCCCCAGTTCAGTCTATTGTCACTCTGTGTCTTCCATCACCTGTTCAGTGTGTTGTAGCTGTGTCTTGATTCACCAGCTCAGTGTGCTGTCCCTCTCTGTCTCCATTCCCCAGTTCAGTGTGTTGTTGCTCTGTGTCTTCATTCCCCAGTTCAATATGTTGTTGATCTGTGTCTTCATTCACCAGTTCAGTGTGTTGTCACTTTGTGTCTTCATTCCCCATTTCAGAGTGTTGTCTCCCTGTGTGTTCATTTCCCCAGTTGATCGTGTTGTCACTCTCTATCTTCATTCCCCAGTTCAGTGTGATGTCGCTCTGTGTCTTCAGTGCCTTGTTCAGTGTGTTGTTGTTCTGTGTCAGCAATCCTCAGTTCGGTGGTTTCGCTCTCTGACTTCATTATCCAGTTCAGTGTGTTGGCCCAGGCTGTCTTCATTCCCCAATTCAGTGTGTTGTTGCTCTGTGTCTTCATTCCCCAGTTCAGTTTTTTGTCGCTTTGTGTCTTCATTTACCAGTTCAGTGTGTTTTCGCTCTGTGTCTTCTGTGCCTTGATCAGTGTGTTGTTGCTCTGTGTCATCAGTCCTCAATTCGGTGGGTTTCGCCCTCTGTCTGCATTCTCAAGATCACTATGTGTCCTTATTCCGCAGTTCAGTGTTTGATCGATCTGTGTCTTCATTCCCCTGTTCACTGTGTTGTCGCTCTGTGTCTTCATTTCCCAGTTCAGTGTGTTTTCACAGTGTCTTCAATCAGCAGTTCAGCCTGGTGTCACACTGTCTCTTCATTCCCCTGTACAGTGTGTTGTCGCTCTGTATCTTCATTTACCAGTTCAGTGTGTTGGCCCTCTCTGTCTTCATTTTCCAGTTCAGTGATTTTTCACTCTGTGTCTTCAATCCCCACTTCTGTGTCTTGTCACTATGTGTCTTCATTCCCCAGTTGAATGTGTTGTCGCTCTCTGTCTTCATTCCCCAGTTCAGTGTGTTGTCACTCTGTGTCTTCTGTGCCTTGATCAGTGTGTTGTCGCTCTGTCTCTTCATTTCCCCAGTTCAGTGTGATGTAGCTCTGTGTCTTCAGTACCTTGTTCACTGAGTTATCACTCTCTGTCTTCATTCCCCAGTTCAGTTTGTTGTTGCTCTATTTCTTCATTCAACAGTTCAGCGTGTTGTCCCTCTCTCTCTTCATCCGCTAGTTCAGTGCGTTGGCCCTCCCTGTCTCCATTCCCCAGTTCCGTTTTTTTGTTACTCGGTGTCTTCAATCCCCAGTTCAGTGTGTTGTCCCTCTCTCTCTCTATTCCCCAGTTGAGTGTGTTGTCGCTCTGTGTCTTCAGTGCCTTGTTCAGTGTGTTGTTGCTCTGTGTGATCAGTCCTCAGTTCGGTGGGTTTCGCTGTCTATCTGCATTCTCCAGTTCAGTGTGTTGTCACTCTGGGCCTTCATTCCCCAGTTCAGTGTGTTGCCGCTTTGTGTCTTCATTTACCAGTTCAGTGTTTTGTCGCTCTGTGTCTTCATTCCCCAGTTCTGTGTGATTTCACTCTCTCTCTTCATTCCCCAGTTCAGTCTATAGACGCTCTGCGTCTTCAATCCCCAGTTCAACGTGGTCGGTATGTGTCTTCAATCCCCAGTTCAGTGTGTTGTCACTGTGTGTCTTTATTCCCTAGTTCAGTGTTTTGTCGATCTGTGTCTTCAATTCCCAGTTGAGTGCATTGTCACTGTGTCTTCATTCCCCAATTCAGTGTGTTGTCACTGTGTGTCTTTATTTCCCAGTTCAGTGTTTTGTCGATCTGTGTCTTCAATCTCCAGTTTAGTGTGTTGTTGCTCTGTGTCATCAATCCTCAGTCCATTGGGTTTCGCTCTCTGTCTGCATTCTCCAGTTAAGTGTGTTATCACTCTGTGTCTTCAATCCCCAGTTCAGCGTGTGGTCCCTCTCTGTCTCCATTCCCCAGTTCAGTGTGTTGTCGCTCTGTGTCTAATTTCCCAGTTCATTGTGTTGTCTCTATGTCTTCATTCCCCGGTTCAGTGTGATGTTGCTTTGTGTCATAAATCCTCAGTCCAGTGTGTTGTCACTTTGTGTCTTCATTGCCCAGTTCAGTGTTTTGTCGCTCTCTGTCTTCATTCCCAGTTCAGTGTGTTTTCACCCTGTGTCTCTGTTTCCGCAGTTGATCGTGTTGCCGCTCTGTGTCTTCATTCCCCAGTTCAGTGTTTTGCCGCTCTGTGTCTTCATTCCCCAGTTCAGTGTTTTGTCGCTCTGTGTTTTCATTTACCAGTTTAGTGTGTTGTCGCTCTGTGTCTTCATTCCGCAGTTCAATGTGTTTTCACACTGTGTCTTCAATCCCCAGTTCATTTTGTTGTTGCTCAGTTTCTTCAATCCCCAGTTCAGTCCGGTGTCACACTGTCTCTTCATTCCCCAGTTCAGTGTGTTGTCGTTCTGTATCTTCATTCCCCTGTTCTGTGTGTTTTCACTCTCTCTCTTCATTCCCCAGGTCAGTCTGTAGTCGCTCTGCATCTTCATTCCCCAGTCCAGTGTGTTGTCTCTCTCTGTCTTCCATCCCCATTTCAGTGTCTTGTCACTATGTGTCTTCATTCCTCAGTTCAGTGTGATGTCGCTCGGTGTCTTCAGTGCCTTGTTGAGTGTGTTGTTGCTCTGTATCATCAATCGTCAGTTCGGTGGGTTTCGCTCTCTGTCTCCATTCCCCAGTTTAGAGTGTTGTCACTCTGTATCTTCATTCCCAGTTCAAGGTGTTCTCCCTCTCTGTCTCCATTCCCCTGTTCAGTGTGTTGTCGCTCTGTGTCTTTATTCCCCAGTTCAGTCTGTTGTTGGTCTGTGTCTTCATTCCCCAGTTTAGTGTTTTGTCGCTCTGTGTCTTCCTTCCCCACTTCAGTGTGTTGTCACTCTGTGTCTTCATTCCCCAGTTCAGTGTGTTGTCACCCTGTGTCTTCGTTTCCCCAGTTGATCGTGTTATCACTCTGTGTCTTCATTCCACAGTTCAGTGTGTTGTCGCTCTGTGTTTTTCATCCCCAGTTCAGCCTCTTGGCCCTCTCTGTCTTCATTTACCAGTTCAGTGTGTTGTCACTCTGTGTCTTCATTCCCCAGTTCAGTGTGTTGTCGCTCTGTGTCTTCATTCCCCAGTTCAGTCTGTAGTCGCTCTGCGTCTTCACTCCCAAGTCCAGTGTGTTGTCGCACTGTGTCTTCAGTGCCTTGTTCACTGTGTTGTTGCTCTGTGTCATCAATGCTCAGTTCGGTGGGTTTCGCTTTCTGTCTGCATTCCCCAGTTCAGTGTGGTGTCGCTCGGTCTCTTCAATCCCCAGTTCAGTGTTTTGTCCCTCTCTGTTTCCATTCCCCAGTTCAGTGTGTTGTCGCTCTGTGTCTTCATTCCCCAGTTCAGTGTGTTGTTGACCTGTTTCTTCAATTCCCAGTTCAGTGCATTGTCACTCTATGTCATCATTCCCCAGTTCAGTGTGTTGTCGCTCTGTGTCTACGTTCCCCAGTTCAATGTGTTGTAGCTCTGTGTCTACATTCCCCAGTTCCGTGTGTTTTCACTCTCTCTTCATTCTCCAGTTCAGTCTGTTGTCCCTCTGTGTCTTGATTCGACAGTTCAGTGTTTTGTCACTCTGTGCCTTCATTCCCCAGTTCAGTTTTTTGCCGCTCTGTCTCTTCCTCCTCCAGTTCAGTGTGTTGTCGCTCTGTGTCTTCCTTCCCTAGTTCAGCCTGTTGGCCCACTCTGTCTTCATTTACCAGTTCAGTGTGTTGTCGCTCTGTGTCTTCATTCCCCGGTTCAGTCTGTAGTCGCTTTGCTTTCTCACTCTCAAGTCCAGTGTGTTGTCGCTCTGTGTCTTCCATTGCCAGTTCAGTGCGATGTCATTCCATGTAATCATTCCCCAGTTTAGTGTGTTGTCACTCTGTGTCTTCATTTACTAGTTCAGTGTGTTGGCCTTCTCTGTCTTCATTTACCAGTTCAGTGTGTTGTCACCCTGTGTCTTCATTTACGAGTTCAGTGCTTTGGCCCTCCCTGTCTCCATTCCCCAGTTCAGTGTGTTGTTACTCGGTGTCTTCAGTGCCTTGTTCAGTGTGTTGTGGCTCCGTGTGATCAGTCCTCAGTTCGGTTGGTTTCGCTCTGTGTCTGCAATCTCCAGTTCAGTGTGTTGTTGATCCGTGTCTCCATTCCCCAGTTCAGTGTGTTGTTGCTCTGTGTCTTCATTCCCCAGTTCAATATGTTGTTGATCTGTGTCTACATTCCCCAGTTCAATATGTTGTTGATCTGTGTCTACATTCCCCAGTTCAGTCTGTAGTCGCTCTGCATCTTCATTCCCAAGTACATTGTGTTGTCCATCTCTGTCTTTATTTCCCCAGTTCAGTGTGTTTTCGCTCTGTATCTTCAGTGCCTTGATCAGTGTTGCTGCTTTGTGTCATCAATTCTCAGTTCGGTGGGTTTCTCTCTCTGTCTGCGTTCTCCAGCTCAGTGTGTTGTCCCTCTGGGTCTTCTTCCGCAGTTCAGTGTGTTTTCAATCTGTGTCTTCAATCCCCAGTTCATTATGTTGTCGCCCTGTGTCATCAATCCCCAGTTCGGTCAGATGTTACACAGTGTTTTCATTCTTCTGTTCAGTGTGTTGTCACTGTGTCCTTATTCCCCAGTTCAGTGTGTTGCACCTCTGTGTCTTCATTCCCCAGTTCAGTGTTTTGTCGCTCTGTGTCTTCATTCCCCAGTTCAGTCTGTGGTCGTTCTGCGTCTTCATTCTCTGGTCCAATGTGTTGTCGTTTGTGTCTTCATCCCCCGGTTCAATGTGTTGTCGATCTGTGTATTCAGTACCTTGTTCACTGAGTTGTCACTCTCTGTCTTCATTCATCAGTTCAGCGTGTTGTCCCTCTGTGTCTACATTCCCCAGTTCAGTGCGTTGTCCCTCTCTGTCTTCATTCCCCTGTTCATTGTGTTAGCCCTCTCTGTCTTCATTCCCCAGTTCAGTGTTTTTCGCTCTGTGTCTTCATTCCCCAGTTCAGTCTGTAGTCGCTCTGCGTCTTCAATCCCCTGTCCAGTGTGTTGTAGCTCTGTGTCTTCAATCCCCACTTCAGTGTGTTGTCAATATGTGTCTTCATTCCCCAGTCCAGTGTGTTGTCGTTCTGTGTCTTCAATCCCCACTTCAGTGTGTTGTCACTATGTGTCTTCAACCCCAGTTCAGTGTGTTGTCCCTCTCTGTCTCCAATCCCTAGTTCAGTGTGTTGTTGCTCTGTGTCTTCATTCCCCAGTTCAGTCTATTGTCACTCTGTGTCTTCCATCACCTGTTCAGTGTGTTGTAGCTGTGTCTTGATTCACCAGCTCAGTGTGCTGTCCCTCTCTGTCTCCATTCCCCAGTTCAGTGTGTTGTTGCTCTGTGTCTTCATTCCCCAGTTCAATATGTTGTTGATCTGTGTCTTCATTCACCAGTTCAGTGTGTTGTCACTTTGTGTCTTCATTCCCCATTTCAGAGTGTTGTCTCCCTGTGTGTTCATTTCCCCAGTTGATCGTGTTGTCACTCTCTATCTTCATTCCCCAGTTCAGTGTGATGTCGCTCTGTGTCTTCAGTGCCTTGTTCAGTGTGTTGTTGTTCTGTGTCAGCAATCCTCAGTTCGGTGGTTTCGCTCTCTGACTTCATTATCCAGTTCAGTGTGTTGGCCCAGGCTGTCTTCATTCCCCAATTCAGTGTGTTGTTGCTCTGTGTCTTCATTCCCCAGTTCAGTTTTTTGTCGCTTTGTGTCTTCATTTACCAGTTCAGTGTGTTTTCGCTCTGTGTCTTCTGTGCCTTGATCAGTGTGTTGTTGCTCTGTGTCATCAGTCCTCAATTCGGTGGGTTTCGCCCTCTGTCTGCATTCTCAAGATCACTATGTGTCCTTATTCCGCAGTTCAGTGTTTGATCGATCTGTGTCTTCATTCCCCTGTTCACTGTGTTGTCGCTCTGTGTCTTCATTTCCCAGTTCAGTGTGTTTTCACAGTGTCTTCAATCAGCAGTTCAGCCCGGTGTCACACTGTCTCTTCATTCCCCTGTACAGTGTGTTGTCGCTCTGTATCTTCATTTACCAGTTCAGTGCTTTGGCCCTCCCTGTCTCCATTCCCCAGTTCAGTGTGTTGTTACTCGGTGTCTTCAGTGCCTTGTTCAGTGTGTTGTGGCTCCGTGTGATCAGTCCTCAGTTCGGTTGGTTTCGCTCTGTGTCTGCAATCTCCAGTTCAGTGTGTTGTAGCTCTGTGTCTTCATTCCCCAGTTCAGTGCGTTGTCACTCTGTGTCTTCATTCCCAGTTCTGTCTGTTGTCCCTCTCTGTCTCCATTCCCCAGTTCAGTCTGTTGTTGGTCTGTGTCTTCATTCTCCAGTTTAGTGTTTTGTCGCTCTGTGTCTTCCTTCCCCACTTCAGTGTGTTGTCACCCTGTGTCTTCGTTTCCCCAGTTGATCGTGTTATCACTCTGTCTTCATTCCACAGTTCAGTGTGTTGTCGCTCTGTGTTTTTCATCCCCAGTTCAGCCTCTTGGCCCTCTCTGTCTTCATTTACCAATTCAGTGTGTTGTCACTCTGTGTCTTCATTCCCCAGTTCAGTGTGTTGTCACTCTGTGTCTTCATTCCCCAGTTCTGTGTGTTGTCGCTCTGTGTCTTCATTCCCCAGTTCAGTCTGTAGTCGCTCTGCGTCTTCACTCCCAAGTCCAGTGTGTTGTCGCACTGTGTCTTCAGTGCCTTGTTCACTGTGTTGTTGCTCTGTGTCATCAATGCTCAGTTCGGTGGGTTTCGCTTTCTGTCTGCATTCCCCAGTTCAGTGTGGTGTCGCTCGGTCTCTTCAATCCCCAGTTCAGTGTTTTGTCCCTCTCTGTTTCCATTCCCCAGTTCAGTGTGTTGTCGCTCTGTGTCTTCATTCCCCAGTTCAGTGTGTTGTTGACCTGTTTCTTCAATTCCCAGTTCAGTGTGTTGTCGCTCTGTGTCTACGTTCCCCAGTTCAATGTGTTGTAGCTCTGTGTCTACATTCCCCAGTTCCGTGTGTTTTCACTCTCTCTCTTCATTCCCCAGTTCAGTCTGTTGTCCCTCTGTGTCTTGATTCGACAGTTCAGTGTTTTGTCACTCTGTGCCTTCATTCCCCAGTTCAGTTTTTTGCCGCTCTGTCTCTTCCTCCTCCAGTTCAGTGTGTTGTCGCTCTGTGTCTTCCTTCCCTAGTTCAGCCTGTTGGCCCACTCTGTCTTCATTTACCAGTTCAGTGTGTTGTCGCTCTGTGTCTTCATTCCCCGGTTCAGTCTGTAGTCGCTTTGCTTTTTCACTCTCAAGTCCAGTGTGTTGTCGCTCTGTGTCTTCAATCACCCATTCAGTGTGTTGTCACTCTGTGTCTTCATTCCCCAATTCAGTCTGTTGTCGCCCTGTGTCTTCAGTGCCTTGTTCAGTGTGTTGTCGCTCTCTGTCTTCATTCTCCATTTCAGAGTGTTGTCGCTCTGTGTCTTCGTTTCCCCAGTTCAGTCTGTTGTCACTCTGTGTCTTCATTCCCCAGTTCAGTCTGTGGTCGCTCTGTATCTTCATTTACCAGTTCAGTGTGTTGTCGCTCTGTGTCTTCATTCCGCAGTTCAGTGTGTTTACACACTATGTCTTCAATCCCCAGTTCATTTTGTTGTTGCTCAGTGTCTTCAATCCCCAGTTCAGTCCGGTTTCACATTGTCTCTTCATTCCCCAGTTCAGTCTGTTGTCCCTCTGTGTCTTGATTCGACAGTTCAGTGTTTTGTCACTCTGTGCCTTCATTCCCCAGTTCAGTTTTTTGCCGCTCTGTCTCTTCCTCCTCCAGTTCAGTGTGTTGTCGCTCTGTGTCTTCCTTCCCTAGTTCAGCCTGTTGGCCCACTCTGTCTTCATTTACCAGTTCAGTGTGTTGTCGCTCTGTGTCTTCATTCCCCGGTTCAGTCTGTAGTCGCTTTGCTTTTTCACTCTCAAGTCCAGTGTGTTGTCGCTCTGTGTCTTCAATCACCCATTCAGTGTGTTGTCACTCTGTGTCTTCATTCCCCAATTCAGTCTGTTGTCGCCCTGTGTCTTCAGTGCCTTGTTCAGTGTGTTGTCGCTCTCTGTCTTCATTCTCCATTTCAGAGTGTTGTCGCTCTGTGTCTTCGTTTCCCCAGTTCAGTCTGTTGTCACTCTGTGTCTTCATTCCCCAGTTCAGTCTGTGGTCGCTCTGCATCTTCATTTACCAGTTCAGTGTGTTGTCGCTCTGTGTCTTCATTCCGCAGTTCAGTGTGTTTACACACTATGTCTTCAATCCCCAGTTCATTTTGTTGTTGCTCAGTGTCTTCAATCCCCAGTTCAGTCCGGTTTCACATTGTCTCTTCATTCCGCAGTTCAGTGTGTTGTTGCTCTGTATCTTCATTTACCAGTTCAGTGTGTTGGCCCTCTCTGTCTTCATCTTCCAGTTCAGTGTTTTGTCACTCTGTGTCTTCATTCCCCATTTCAGTGTTTTGTTGCTCTGTGTATTCATTCCCCTGTTCAGTCTGTAGTCGCTCTGCGTCTTCATTCCCCAGTCCAGTGTGTTGTTTCTCTCTGTCCTCAATCCTCACTGCAGTGTCTTGTCACTATGTGTCTTCATTCCCCAGTTCAGTGTTTTGTCCCTGTCAGTCTTCAATCCCCATTTCAGTGTCTTGTCACTTTGTGTCTTCATTCCCCAGTTCAGTTTGATGTCGCACTCTGTCTGCATTCTCCAGTTCAGTGTGTTGTCACTCTGTGTCTTCATTCCCCAGTTCAGTGTTTTGCCACTCTGTCTCTTCCTCCCCCAGTTCAGTGTGTCGTCGCTCTGTGTCTTCCTTCCCCAGTTCAGCCTGTTGGCCCACTCTGTCTTCATTTACCAGTTCATCGCATTGTCGCTCGTCGTTGCCCCGTTCTGCATGTTGTCGGTCTGTGTCTTCAATCCCCACTTGAGTGTGTTGTCAATGTGTGCCTTAATTCCACAGTTCAGTGCGTTGTTGTTCTGCGTCTTCTATACCTTGTTCACTGTGTTGTTACTCTGTGTCTTCATTCAACAGTTCAGCGTGTTGTCCCTCTCTCTCTTCATCCGCCAGTTCAGTGTGTTGTCCCTCTCTGTCTCCATTCCCCGGTTCAGTGTGTTTTCGCTCTGTGTCTTCATTCCCCAGTTCATTATGTTGTTGATCTGTGTCTTCATTCCCCAGTTCAGTGTATTGTCACTGTGTCATCATGTCCCATTTCAGTGTGTTGTCGCTCTGTGTCATCATGTCCCATTTCAGTGTGTTGTCTCTCTGTGTCATCATGTCCCATTTCAGTGTGTTGTCACTCTGTGTCGCCATTCCCCAGTTCAGTGTGTTGTAGCTCTGTGTCTTCATTCCCCAGTTCTGCGTGTTGTCCTTCTCTTGTCTTCTTTCCCCATTTCAGAGCGTCGTCACCCTGTGTCTTCATTCCCCAGTTTAGTGTTTTGTCGTTCTCTGTCTTCCTTCCCCAGTTCAGCCTATTGGCCCACTCTGTCTTCATTTCCCAATTCAGTGTGTTGTCACTCTGTGTCTTCATTCCCCATTTCAGTCTGTAGTCGCTCTTCGTCTTCACTCCCAAGTCCAGTGTGTTGTCGCTCTGTCTTCATTCCCCAGTTCAGTGTGTTGTTGCTCTTTGTCTTCAATACCTTGTTCAGTGTGTTGTTGCTATGTGTCATCAGTCCTCAGTCCATTGGGTTTCGCTCTCTGTCTGCATTCTCCAGTTATGTGTGTTATCACTCTGTGTCTTCAATCCCCAGTTCAGTGTGTTGTCCCTCTCTGTCTCCATTCCCCAGTTCAGTGTGTTGTCCCTCTCTGTCTCCATTCCCCAGTTCAGTGTGTTGTCACTCTGTGACATCATTGCCCAGTTCAGTGTGTTGTCACTCTGTGACATCATTGCCCAGTTAAGTGTGTTGTCACTCTGTGACATCATTGCCCAGTTAAGTGTGTTGTCTCCCTGTATCTTCATTCCCCAGTTCAGGGATTTGTCGATCTGTGTCTTCAATTGCCAGTTCAGTGCCTTGTCACTCTCTTAATCATTCCCCAGGTTAGTGTGTTGTCACTCTGTGTCTTCATTTGCCAGTTCAGTGTGTTGGCCCTCTCTGACCTTAATCCCTAATTCAGTGCGTTGTCGCTCTGTATCTTCATTTCCCAGTTCAGTGTTTTGTTTGCTCTGTGTCTTCAATCCCCCTCTCAGTGTGTTGTTGATCTGTCTCTTCATTCCTCAGTTCAGTGTGTTGTCCTTCTCTACCTTCATTCCTCATTTCAGAGTGTTGTCACCCTGTGTCTTCATTTCCCCTGTTGATCATGTTGTCACTTTGTGTCTTCATTCCCGATTTCAGTGTGTTGTCGCTCTGTGTCTTTCTTCCCCAGTTCAGCCTGTTGGCTCTCTCTGTCTTCATTCCCCAATTCAGTGTGTTGTCGCTCTGTGTCTTCATTCCCAAGTTCAGTGTGTTGTGCCTCTGTGTCTTCAATCCCCAGTCCAGTGTGTTGTCACTGTGTGTCTTTATTCCCCAGTTCAGTGTTTTGTCGCTCGTTGTCTTCATTTACCAGTTCTGTGTGTTGTCGCTCTGTGTCTTCATTCCCCGGTTCAGTCTGTCGTCACTCTGCGTCTTCAATCCCAAGTCCAGTGTGTTGTCGATCTGTGTCTTCATTCCCCAGTTCAGTGTGTTTTCACTCTTTGTCTTTATACCCCAGTTCAGTGTTTTGTCGATCTGTGTCTTCAATTGCCAGTTCAGTGTGTTGTCACTCTGTGTAATCATTCCCCAGTTTAGTGTGTTGTCACTCGATGTCTTCAATCCCCAGTTCAGTCTGTTGTCCCTCTTTGTCTTCATTTTCCAGTTCAGTGTGTTGTCGCTCTGCGTCTTCATTCACCAATTTAGTGTGTTGTCGCTCTATGTCTTCTTTCAACAGTTCAGTATTTTGTCGCTGTGTGTCTGCATTCCCCGGTTCAGTGTGTCTTCGCTCTATGTCTTCAATCATCTGTTCAGGGTGTTGTCCCTCTCTCTCTTCATGCGCCAGTTCAGTGCGTTGTCCCTCTTTGTCTTCATTCCTCAGTTCAGTGTGTTGTCCTTCTCTTTCTTCATTCCTCATTTCAGAGTGTTGTCACCCTGTGTCTTTGTTTCCTCTGTTGATTGTGTGGTCACTTTGTGTCTTCATTCCCCAGTTCAGTGTGTTGTCACTATGTCTCTACATTCCCCAGTTCAGTGTGTTGTCGCTCTGTGTCTTCATTCACCAATTTAGTGTGTTGTCGCTCTATGTCTTCTTTCAACAGTTCAGTATTTTGTCGCTGTGTGTCTTCATTCCCCAGTTCAGTGTGTTGTTGCTCTGTGTTTTCATTCCCCAGTTCAGTGTGTTGTCACTCTGTGTCTTCATTTACCAGTTCAGAGTGTTGGCCCTCTATGCCTTTATTCCCCAATTCAGTGTATTGTCACTCTGTGTCTTCAGCGACTTGTTCAGTGTGTTGTCACTATGTCTCTACATTCCCCTGTTCAGTGTGTTCTTGCTCTTTGTCTTTTTTCCCCAGTTCAGTGTGTTGTCGCTCTGTGTTTTCATTCCCCAGTTCAGTATGTTGTAACTGTGTGTCTTTATTCCCCAGTTCAGTGTGTTGTCGCTCTGTGTCTTCAGTGACTTGTTCAGTGTGTTGTCACTATTTCTCTACATTCCCCCATTCATTGTGTTGTTGTTCTGTGTCTTCATTCACCAGTTTATTGTGTTGTCGCTCTATGTCTTCATTCAACAGTTCAGTGTGTTGTCACTCTCTGTCTCCATTCCCCTGTTCAGTGTATTGTTGATCTGTGTCTTCCATTGCCAGTTCAGTGTGTTGTCACTCTGTGTAATCATTCCCCAGTTCAGTGTGTTGTCACTCTGTGTCTTCATTTACCAGTTCAGAGTGTTGGCCCTCTATGCCTTTATTCCCCAATTCAGTGTATTGTCACTCTGTGTCTTCAGCGACTTGTTCAGTGTGTTGTCACTATGTCTCTACATTCCCCTGTTCAGTGTGTTCTTGCTCTTTGTCTTCTTTCCCCAGTTTAGTGTGTTGTCACTCTGTGTCTTCATTCCCCGGTTCAGTCTGTAGTCGCTCTGCGTCTCCATTCCCAAGTCCAGTGTTTTGTCGATCTGTGTCTTTATTCCCCAATTCAGTGTGTTGTCAGAATGTGTCTTTATTCCCCAGTTCAGTGTTTTGTCGCTCATTGTCTTCATTTACCAGTTCAGTGTGTTGTCACTCTGTGTCTTCATTAACCAGTTCAGTGTGTTGGCCCTCTCTGGCTTTATTCCCCAATTCAGTGTGTTGTCGCTCCCAGTTGAGTGTGTTGTCACTCTGTCTTCATACCCCAGTTCAGTGTGTTTTCCCTCTGGGTCTTCAGTTACTTGTTCAGTGCGTGGTCACTCTTTGTCTTCATATCCCAGTTCAGTGCATTGTCACTACGTGTCTTCATACCCCAGTACTGTGTGCTGTCCCTCTGTGTCTTCATTGCCCAGTTTAGCATGTTGTCCCTATTTTTATTCATTCCCCAGTTCCTTGTGTTCTTGTTCTGTGTCTGAAAGCCTCACTTCAGGGTCTTTCCACTCTGTATCTTCATTCCCCAGTTCAGTATGTTGTCGCTCTGTGTCTTCAATCCACAGTTCAGTGTATTGTTGCTTTCTGCCTTCAATTCACCCGTTCAGCATTTGTCACACTGTGACTTCATTCTTCAGCTCAGCGTGTTGTCACTCTGTTTTTTCACTCCTCAGTTCCGTGTATTTACGCTCTGTTTCTTCATTCCCCATTTCCGTGTGGTGTCGTTCTTTCTCTACATTCCACAGTCCAGTGAATTTTCGCTCTGTGTCTTCATTCCTCATTTATGTTTGTTGTCGCTCTGTGTCCTCATTCCCCAGTTCAGTGTGTTGTCACTCAGTGTCTTCATTCCCCATTTCATTGTGTTGTTGCTCCGTGTCTACATACACAAGTTCAGCCCGTTGTCGATCTGTGTCTTCATTCCCAGTTCACCGTGTTGTCACTTGATGTCTTCATTCACCAGTTGAGTGCGTTTTTGCTCTCTGTCTACATTCGACAGTCCTGTTTGTTTTCGCTCTGTGTCTTCATTCCTCATTTCTGTTTGTTGTCGCTCTGTGTCATCATTCCCCATTTCAGGGTTTTTTCGTTCCGTGTCTCCATTCACCAGTTTAGCGTGTTGTTGCACTGTGTCTTCATTCATCAGTTCAGCGTGTTGTCGCACTTTGACTTCATTCCCGGTTCACCGTGTTGTCACTTGATGTCTTCATTCACTAGTTGAGTGCGTTGTTGCTCTTTGTCTACAATCCCCAGTTCAGTCTGTTGTCATTCTCTGTCTACATTCCACAGTCCAGTGTGTTTTCGCTCTGTCTTCATTCCCCAGTTCAGTGTGTTGTCACTTGATGTCTTCATTCACCAGTTCAGTGCGTTGTTGCTTACTGTCTGCATTCCCCAGTTCAGAGTGTTATTGCTTTGTGTGTTCATTCACCAGTTCAGTGTGTTGTCACTTGATGTCTTCATTCACCAGTTCAGTGTGTTGTCACTTGATGTCTTCATTCACCAGTTCAGTGTCTTGTCGCTCTGTGTCTTCATTCGCCATTTCAGCGTGTTGTCACTTTGAGTCTTCATTCCCCAGTTCAGTGTGCACTCCCTTACTGTCTACATTCCCCACTTCAATGTGTTGTCATTCTTGTCTTCATTCCCAGTTCAGTGTGTTGTCACATGATGTCTTCATTCACCAGTTCAGTGCATTGTTGCTCTGTGTCTTCATTCACCAGTTCCGTGTCTTGTCACTTTGAGTCTTCATTCCCCAGTTCAGCATGTTGTTGCTCTGTGTCTTCATTCCGCGGTTCAGCATGTTGTCATTTTGTGTCTTCATTCCCGAGTTCAGTGTGTCGCCACTTGATGTCTTCATTCCCAGTACAGTGTGTTATTGCTCTGTGTTTACATTCCCCAGTTGAGTGTGTTTTCGCTCTGTGTCATCATTCCCCAGTTCTGTGTGTTATCGCTTTCTGTTTACATTCCCCATTTCAGTGTGTTGTCAGTCTGTGTCATCATTCCCCATTTCTGTGTGTTGTCACTCTGTCTCTTCATTCCCCTTTTCAGTATTTTGTCCCTCTCTGTCTACATTACACAGTTCAGTCTGTTGTCGCTCTGTGTCTTCATTCCCCTGTTCAGTGTGTTGTCGCTCTGTTTCTTCAATCCCCAGTTCAGTGCGTGGTCACTCTTTGTCTTCATATCCCAGTTCAGTGCATTGTCACTACGTGTCTTCATAACCCAGTTCTGTGTGTTGTCCCTCTGTGTCTTCATTGCCTAGTTTAGCGTATTTCCCTATATTTATTTCTTCCCCAGTTCTTTTTGTTGTTGTTCTGTGTCTGAAAGCCTCACTTCAGTGTCTTTCCATTCTGTGTCTTCATTCCCCAGTTGAGCGTGTTTACACTGTGTGTCTTCATTCCCCAGTTCAGTGTGTTTACACTGTGTGTCTTCATTCCCCAGTTTAGTGTGTTCTCGCTCTGTGTCTTCATTCCCCAGTTCAGTGTGGTATCTCTCTTTCTCTTCATTCCCCATTTCAGCATCTTGTCTCTCTCTGTCATCATTCCCCAGTTCAGAGTCTTGTCGCTCTGTGACTTCGTTTCCCCAGTTTAGCAGGTTGTCACTCTTTATCTTCAATGCCCAGTTCAGCGTATTGTCACTCTTTGTCTTAAATCCCCACATTAGTGTGTTGTCACTCTGTGCCTTCATACCCAAGTTTAGTGTGTGGTTGCCGTGTGTCTTCATTCCCCAGTTCAATGTGCTGTTGCTCTGTGTCTTCATCCCCCAGTTCAGTGTGTTGTCATTCCATGTCTTCATTCCCCAGGTCAGTCTGTTGTCACTCTGTGTCTTCATTCCCAGCTCAGCGTGTTGACATCTGTGTGTTCATTCTCCAGTTAAATGTGCTGACACTCTTTCTTCATTCCCCAGATCAGTTTGTTGTTAATCTGTGTCTTCATTCCCAAGTTTAGCTTGTGGTTGCTCTGTGTCTTCATTCCCCAGTTCAGTGTGCTGTTGCTCTGTGCGTTAATTCCCTGTTCAGTGTGCTGTCACTCCGTGTCTTCATTCCCCAGTTAAATGTGCTGTCGCTCTGTGTCTTCATTCCCCAGTTCATTGAGTTGACCCCTTGTGTGTTCATTCAACAGTTCAGCATGTTATTGCTTTGTGTCTTCGAACCACCAGTTCAGCATTTGTCACTCTGTGTCTTCATTCCACAGTTCAGTGTGTTGTCACTCTGTGTCTTCATTCCACAATTCAGTGTGTTGTCGCTCTGTGTGTTCATTTCCCAGTTCCATGTGTTTTCGATCTGTGTCTTCATTTTCCAGTTCAGTGTATTGTCACTCTGTGTCTTCAATCCTCAGTCCTGTGCGTGGTCACTCTTTGTCTTCATATCCCAGTTCAGTGCATTGTCACTATGTGTCTTCATAACCCAGTTCTGTGTGTTGTCCCTCTGTTTCTTCATTGCCTAGTTTTGCGTGTTTCCCTATAATTATTTCTTCCCCAGTTCTTTTTGTTGTCATTCTGTGTCTGAAAGCTTCACTTCAGTGTCTTTCCACTCTGTGTCTTCATTCCCCAGTTCAGTGTGTTTACACTGTGTGTCTTCATTCCCCAGTTTAGTGTGTTCTCGTTCTGTCTTCATTCCCCAGTTCAGTGTGGTGTTGCTCTTTCTCTTCATTCCCCATTTCAGCGTCTTGTCGCTCTGTGTCTTCGTTTCCCCAGTTTAGCATGTTGTCACTCTATTTCTTCAATGCCCAGTTCAGCGTATTGTCACTCTTTGTCTTTAATCCCCGCATTAGTGTGTTGTCACTCTGTGTCTTCATACCCAAGTTTAGTCTGTGGTTGCCGTGGCTCTTCATTCCCCAGTTCAGTGTGCTGTTGCTCTGTGTCTTCATCCCCCAGTTCAGTGTGTTGTCATTCCATGTCTTCATTTCCCAGTTCAGTCTGTTGTCACTCTGTGTCTTCATTCCCAGCTCAGCGTGTTGACACTCTGTGTCATTCCCCAGTTAAATGTGCTGTCACTCTATTTCTTCATTCCTTAGATCAGTTTGTTGTCACTGTGTGTCTTCATTCCCAACTTTAGTGTGTGGTTGCTCTGTGTCTTATTTCCCCACTTCAGTGTGCTGTTGCTCTGTGCGTTAATTCCCAGTTCAGTGTGTTGTCACTACCTGTCTTCATTCCCAGCTCAGTGTGCTGACACTCTGTGTGTTCATTCCCCAGTTAAATGTGCTGTCGCTCTGTGTCTTCATTCCCCAGTCCATTGAGTTGACCCCTTGTGTTTTCATTCAACAGTTCAGCATGTTATTGTTCTGTGTCTTCGAACCACCAGTTCAGCATTTGTCACTCTGTGTCTTCATTCCACAGTTCAGTGTGTTGTCGCTCTGTGTGTTCATTGAAAAGTTCATTGATTTATCAGTCTCTGTCTTCATTCCCCAGTTCAGTCTGTTGTCGCTCTGTGTCTTCATTCCCCAGTTCCATGTGTTTTCGATCTGTGTCTTCATTCCCCAGTACAGTGTGTGGTCACTCTATGTCTTCATATCCCAGTTCAGTGCATTGTCACTACTTGTCTTCATACCCCAGTACTGAGTGTTGTCCCTCCGTGTCTTCATTGCCTAGTTTAGTGTGTTGTCCCTATACTTATTCACTCCCCAGTTCAGTGTGTTGTCGCTCTGTGTCTTCACTCTACAGTTCAGTGTGTTTTTGCACTCTGTCTTCAATCCACAGTTCAGTGTATTGTTGCTTTCTGGCTTCGATTCACCCGTTCAGCATTTGTCACACTGTGACTTCATTCTTCAGCTCAGTGTATTGTCACTCTGTGTCTTCATTCCCTAGTTCAGCGTGTTTTCACTCCGTTTTTTCACTCCTTAGTTCAGTGTATTTACGCTCTGTTTCTTCATTCCCCATTTCCATGTGGTGTCGTTCTTTCTCTTCATTCCCCAGTTCAGCGTGTTGTCGCTCTGTGTCTTCATTCCCCAATTCAGCATCTTGTCGCTTTCTGTCAATATTCCTCAGTTCAGAATCTTGTCGCTCTGTGTCTTCGTTTCCCCAGTTTAGCGTATTGTCACTCTGTCTTAAATCCTAACATTAGTGTGTTGTAACTCTGTGGCTTCATTCCCCAGTTCAGTGTGTTGTCATTCTGTGTCTTGAGTCACCAGTTTAGTGTGTGGTCACTCTTTGTCTTCATATCCCAGTTCAGTGCATTGTCACTACGTGTCTTCATAACCCAGTTCTGTGTGTTGTCCCTCTGTGTCTTCATTGCCCAGTTTAGTGTGTTGTCCCTTTATTTATTCATTCCCCAGTTCTTTGTGTTGTCGTTGTGTGTCTGAAAGCTTCACTTCAGTGACTTTCCACTCTGTGTCTTCATTCCCTAGTTGAGCGTGTTTACACTGGGTGTCTTCATTCCCCAGTTTAGTGTGTTCTCGCTCTGTGTCTTCATTCCTCAGTTCAATGTGGTGTCTCTCTTTCTCTTCATTCCCCATTTCAGCATCTTGTCGCTCTCTATCATCATTCCCCAGTTCAGAGTCTTGTCGCTCTGTGTCTTAGATTCCCCAGTTTATCATGTTGTTACTCTTTTTCTTCAATGCCCAGTTCAGCATATTGTCACTCTTTGTCTTAAATCCCCACATTAGTGTGTTGTCACTTTGTGCCTTCATACCCAAGTTTAGTGTGTGGTTGCCGTGTGTCTTCATTCCCCAGTTCAGTGTGCTGTTGCTCTGTGTCTTCATTCCCAGCTCAGCGTGTTGACATCTCTGTGTTCATTCCCCAGTTAAATGTGCTGTCGCTCTGTTTCTTCATTCCCCAGATCAGTTTGTTGTCACTCTGTGTCTTCATTTCCCAGTTCCATGTGTTTTTGATCTGTGTGTTCATTCCCCAGTTCAGTGAATTGTCGCTCTGTGTCTTCAATCCCCAGTTCAGTGCGTGGTCACTACGTGGCTTCATTCCACAATTCAGTGTGTTGTCGCTCTGTGTGTTCATTCCCAGCTCAGCGTGTTGACATCTGTGTGTTCATTCCCCAGTTAAATGTGCTGACACTCTTTCTTCATTCCCCAGATCAGTTTGTTGTCACTCTGTGTCTTCATTCCCAAGTTTAGCGTGTGGTTGCTCTGTGTCTTCATTCCCCAGTTCAGTGTGCTGTTGCTCTGTGCCTTCATTCCCTGTTCAGTGTGTTGACACTCTATGTGTTCATTCCCCAGTTAAATGTGCTGTTGCTCTGTGTCTTCATTCCCCAGTTCATTGAGTTGACCCCTTGTGTGTTCATTTAACAGTGCAGCATGTTATTGTTCTGTGTCTTCGAGCCACCAGTTCAGCATTTGTCACTCTGTGTCTTCATTCCACAGTTCAGTGTGTTGTCGCTCTGTGTGTTCATTCAAAAGTTCAGTGTTTTATCAGTCTCTGCCTTCATTCCCCAGTTCAGTCTGATGTCGCTCTGTATCTTCATTCCCCAGTTCCATGTGTTTTCGATCTGTGTCTTCATTCCCCAGTTCAGTGTATTGTCGCTCTGTGTCTTCAATCCCCAGTTCAGTGCATGGTCACTCTTTGTCTTCATATCCCAGTTCAGTGCATTGTCACTATTTGTCTTCATACCCCAGTACTGAGTGTTGTCCCTCCGTGTCTTCATTGCCCAGTTTAGTGTGTTGTCCCAATACTTATTCATTCCCCAGTTCTTTGTGTTGTCGTTCTGTGTCTGAAAGCCTCACTTCAGTGACTTTCCACTCTGTGTCTTCATTCCCCAGTTCAGTGTGTTTACACTGTGTGTCTTCATTCCCCAGTTCAGTGTGTTTACACTGTGTGTCTTCATTCCCCAGTTCAGTGTATTGTCGCTCTGTGTCTTCACTCTACAGTTCAGTGTTTTGTCGCACTGTGTCTTCAATCCACAGTTCAGTGTATTGTTTGCTTTCTGCCTTCGATTCACCCGTTCAGCATTTGTCACCCTGTGACTTCATTCTTCAGCTCAGTGTATTGTCACTCTGTGTCTTCATTCCCCAGTTCAGCGTGTTTTCACTCCGTTTTTTCACTCCTCAGTTCAGTGTATTTACGCTCTGTTTCTTCATTCCCCATTTCCGTGTGGTGTCGTTCTTTCTCTTCATTCCCCAGTTCAGCGTGTTGTCACTCTGTGTCTTCATTCCCAGCTCAGCGTGTTGACATCTCTGTGTTCATTCCCCAGTTAAATGTGCTGTCACTCTGTTTCTTCATTCCCCAGATCAGTTTGTTGTCACTCTGTGTCTTCATTTCCCAGTTCCATGTGTTTTCGATCTGTGTCTTCATTCCCCAGTTCAGTGTTTTGTCGCTCTGTGTCTTCATCCCCAGTTCAGTGCATTGTCACTACGTGTCTTCATACCCCAGTACTGTGTGTTGTCCCTCTGTGTCTTCATTGCCCAGTTTAGTGTGTTGTCCCTATACTTATTCATTCCCCAGTTCTTTGTGTTGTCGTTCTGTGTCTGAAAGCCTCACTTCAGTGTCTTTCTACTCTGTGTCTTCATTCCCCAGTTCAGTGTGTTGTCACTCTGTGTCTTCAATCCACAGTTCAGTGTGTTTTCACTCCATTTTTTCACTCCTCAGTTCAGTGTATTTACGCTCTGTTTCTTCATTCCCCATTTCCGTGTGGTGTCGTTCTTTCTCTTCATTCCCCAGTTCAGCGTGTTGTCGCTCTGTGTCTTCATTCCTAAATTCAACATCTTGTCGCTTTCTGTCAATATTCCTCAGTTCAGAATCTTGTCGCTCTGTGTCTTTGTTTCCCCAGTTTAGCGTATTGTCACTGTGTCTTACATCCCCACGTTAGTGCGTTGTTCATTCTGTGTCTTCATTCCCAAGTTCCGTGTCTTGACGCTCTGTTTCTTCATTCCCCAGTTCAGTGTATTGTCATTCTGTGTCTTGAGTCACCAGTTTAGTGCGTGGTCACTCTTTGTCTTCATATCCCGGTTCAGTGCATTGTCACTACGTGTCTTCATAACCCAGTTCTGTGTGTTGTCCCTCTGTGTCTTCATTGCCCAGTTTAGTGTGTTGTCCCTTTGTTTATTCATTCCCCAGTTCTTTGTGTTGTCGTTGTGTGTCTGAAAGCCTCACTTCAGTGACTTTCCACTCTGTGTCTTCATTCCCCAGTTGAACGTGTTTACACTGTGTGTCTTCATTCCCCAGTTTAGTGTGTTCTCGCTCTGTGTCTTCATTCCCCAGTTCAGTGTCTTGTCACTCTCTATCATCATTCCCCAGTTCAGAGTCTTGTCGCTCTGTGTCTTCGTTTCCCCAGTTTAGCATGTTGTCACTCTTTATCTTCAATGCCCAGTTCAGCGTATTGTCACTCTTTGTCTTAAATCCCCACATTAGTGTGTTGTCACTCTGTGCCTTCATACCCAAGTTTAGTGTGTGGTTGCCGTGTATCTTCATTCCCCAGTTCAATGTGCTGTTGCCCTGTGTCCTCATTCCCCAATTCAGTCTGTTGTCACTTCGTGTCTACATTCACAAGTTCAGCCCGTTGTCGATCTGTGTCTTCATTCCACAGTTCACCGTGTTGTCACTTGATGTCTTCATTCACCAGTTGAGTGCGTTGTTGCTCTCTGTCTACATTCGACAGTCCTGTGTGTTTTCGCTCTGTGTCTTCATTCCTCATTTCTGTTTGTTTTCGCTCTGTGTCTTCATTCCCCATTTCAGGGTTTTTTCGTTCCGTGTCTCCATTCACCAGTTCAGCGTGTTGTCGCACTTTGTCTTCATTCCCGGTTCACTGTGTTGTCACTTGATGTCTTCATTCACTAGTTGAGTGCGTTGTTGCTCTTTGTCTACAATCCCCAGTTCAGACTGTTGTCATTCTCTGTCTACATTCCACAGTCCAGTGTGTTTTCGCTCTGTCTTCATTCCCCAGTTCAGTGTGTTGTCACTTGATGTCTTCATTCACCAGTTCAGTGCGTTGTCGCTTACTGTCTGCATTCCCCAGTTCAGAGTGTTATCGCTCTGTGTGTTCATTCACCAGTTCAGTGTGTTGTCACTTGATGTCTTCATTCACCAGTTCAGTGTCTTGTCGCTCTGTGTCTTCATTCGCCATTTCAGTGTGTTGTCACTTTGAGTCTTCGTTCCCCAGTTCAGTGTGCACTCCCTTACTGTCTACATTCCCCACTTCAGTGTGTTGTCACTCTTGTCTTCATTCCCAGTTCAGTGTGTTGTCACATGATGTCTTCATTCATCAGTTCAGTGCATTGTTGCTCTGTGTCTTCATTCACCAGTTCCGTGTGTTGTCACTTTGAGTCTTCATTCCCAGTTCAGTGTGTTGTCACTAGATATCTTCATTCACCAGTTCCATGTGTTGTCACTTTGAGTCTTCATTCCCCATTTCAGCATGTTGTTGCTCTGTGTCTTCATTCCCCAGTTCAGTGTCTTGCCGCTCTGTGTCTTCATTCCCCATTTCAGTGTCTTGTCGCTCTGCGTCTTCATTCCCCATTTCAGCGTGCTGTTGCTCTGTTTCTTCATTCCGCGGTTCAGCATGATGTCATTTTGTGTCTTCATTCCCGAGTTCAGTGTGTCGCCACTTGATGTCTTCATTCCCCAGTTCAGTTTGTTATCGCTCTGTGTTTACATTCCCCAGTTGAGTGTGTTTTCGCTCTCTGTTTACATTCCCCAGTTGAGTGTGTTTTCGCTCTGTTTACATTCCCCAGTTCAGTGTGTTATCGCTCTGTGTCATCATTCCCCAGTTCTGTGTGTTATCGCTTTCTGTTTACATTCCCCATTTCAGTGTGTTGTCAGTCTGTGTCATCATTCCCCACTTCTGTGTGTTGTCACTCTGTCTCTTCATTCCCCTTTTCAGTATTTTGTCCCTCTCTGTCTACATTACACAGTCCAGTCTGTTTACGCTGTGTGTCTTCATTCCCCAGTTTACTGTGTTCTCGCTCTGTGTCTTCATTCATGAGTTCAGTGTAGTGTCGCTCTTTCTCTTCATTCCCCATTTCAGCATCTTGTCACTCTGTGTCTTCATTCCCCAGTTCAGCGTGTAGTCACTCTGTGTCTTCATTCCCCAATTCAACATCTTGTCGCTCCCTGTCATTATTCCCCTGTTCAGATTCTTGTCGCTCTGTGTCTCCATTCCCCAGTTCAGTCTGTTGTCGCTCTGTGTCTTCATTCCCCTGTTCAGTGTGTTGTCGCTCTGTGTCTTCAATCCCCAGTTCAGTGCGTGGTCACTCTTTGTCTTCATATCCCAGTTCAGTGCATTGTCACTACGTGTCTTCATAACCCAGTTCTGTGTGTTGTCCCTCTGTGTCTTCATTGCCTTGTTTTGCGTATTTCCCTATATTTATTTCTTCCCCAGTTCTTTTTGTTGTCATTCTGTGTCTGAAAGCTTCACTTCAGTGTCTTTCCACTCTGTGTCTTCATTCCCCAGTTCAGTGTGGTATCTCTCTTTCTCTTCATTCCCCATTTCAGCATCTTGTCTCTCTCTGTCATCATTCCCCAGTTCAGAGTCTTGTCGCTCTGTGTCTTCGTTTCCCCAGTTTAGCAGGTTGTCACTCTTTTTCTTCAATGCCCAGTTCAGCGTATTGTCACTCTTTGTCTTAAATCCCCACATTAGTGTGTTGTCACTCTGTGCCTTCATACCCAAGTTTAGTGTGTGGTTGCCGTGTGTCTTCATTCCCCAGTTCAATGTGCTGTTGCTCTGTGTCTTCATCCCCCAGTTCAGTGTGTTGTCATTCCGTGTCTTCATTCCCCAGTTCAGTCTGTTGTCACTCTGTGTCTTCATTCCCAGCTCAGTGTGTTGACACTCTGTGTGTTCATTCCCAGCTCAGTGTGTTGACACTCTGTGTGTTCATTCCCAGCTCAGTGTGTTGACACTCTGTGTGTTCATTCCCAGCTCAGTGTGTTGACACTCTGTGTGTTCATTCCCAGCTCAGTGTGTTGACACTCTGTGTGATTCCCCAGTTAAATGTGCTGTAGCTCTGTTTCTTCATTCCCCACTCCATTGAGTTGACCCCTTATGTTTTCATTCAACAGTTCAGCATGTTATTGTTCTGTGTCTTCGAACCACCAGTTCAGCATTTGTCACTCTGTGTCTTCATTCCACAGTTCAGTGTGTTGTCGCTCTGTGTGTTCATTCAAAAGTTCATTGTTTTATCAGTCTCTGTCTTCATTCCCCAGTTCAATCTGTTGTCGCTCTGTGTCTTCATTCCCCAGTTCCATGTGTTTTCGATCTGTGTCTTCATTCCCCAGTTCACTGTATGCTCGCTCTGTGTCTTCATTCCCAGTACAGTGTGTGGTCACTCTATGTCTTCATATCCCAGTTCAGTGCATTGTCACTACTTGTCTTCATACCCCAGTACTGTGTGTTGTCACTCTGTGTCTCATTTCCCAGTTCCATGTGTTTTCGATTTGTGCGTTCATTCCCCAGTTCAGTGTATTGTCGCTCTGTGTCTTCAATCCCCAGTTCAGTGCGTGGTCACTACGTGGCTTCATTCCACAATTCAGTGTGTTGTCGCTCTGTGTGTTCATTCCCCAGTTCCATGTGTTTTCGATCTGTGTCTTCATTCCCTAGTTCAGTGTGCTGTTGCTCTGTGTCTTCATTCCCCAGTTCAGTGTGTTGTCACTCCATGTCTTCATTCCCCAGTTCAGTCTGTTGTCACTCTGTGTCTTCATTCCCAGCTCAGCGTGTTGACATCTGTGTGTTCATTCTCCAGTTAAATGTGCTGACACTCTTTCTTCATTCCCCAGATCAGTTTGTTGTCACTCTGTGTCTTCATTCCCAAGTTTAGCGTGTGGTTGCTCTGTGTTTTCATTCCCCAGTTCAGTGTGCTGTTGCGCTGTGCCTTCATTCCCTGTTCAGTGTGTTGACACTCTGTGTGTTCAATCCCCAGTTAAATGTGCTGTCGCTCTGTGTCTTCATTCCCCGCTTCATTGAGTTGACCCCTTGTGTGTTCATTTAACAGTTCAGCATGTTATTGCTCTGTGTCTTCGAACCACCAGTTCCGCATTTGTCACTCTGTGTCTTCATTCCACAGTTCAGTGTGTTGTCACTCTGTGTTCATTCAAAAGTTCAGTGTTTTATCAGTCTCTGTCTTCATTCCCCAGTTCAGTCTGTTGTCGCTCTGTGTCTTCATTCCCCAGTTCCATGTGTTTTCGATCTGTGTCTTCATTCCCCAGTTCAGTGTATTGTCGCTCTGTGTCTTCAATCCCCAGTTCAGTGTGTGGTCACTCTTTGTCTTCATATCCTAGTTCAGTGCGTGTTCACTACGTGTCTTCATACCCCAGTACTGAGTGTTGTCCCTCTGTGTCTTCATTACCCAGTTCAGTGTGTTGTCCCTTTATTTATTCACTACCCAGTTCTTTGTGTTGTCGTTCTGTGTCTGAAAGCCTCACTTCAGTGTCTTTCTACTCTGTGTCTTCATTCCCCAGTTCAGTTTGTTATCGCTCTGTGTTTACATTCCCCAGTTGAGTGTGTTTTCGCTCTCTGTTTACATTCCCCAGTTGAGTGTGTTTTCGCTCTGTGTTTACATTCCCCAGTTCAGTGTGTTATCGCTCTGTGTCATCATTCCCCAGTTCTGTGTGTTATCGCTTTCTGTTTACATTCCCCATTTCAGTGTGTTGTCAGTCTGTGTCATCATTCCCCACTTCTGTGTGTTGTCACTCTGTCTCTTCATTCCCCTTTTCAGTATTTTGTCCCTCTCTGTCTACATTACACAGTCCAGTCTGTTTTCGCTTTGTGTCTTCATTCCGCTATTCAGCATGTTGTCGCTCTGTGTTTTTACTCCTCAGTTCAATGTGTTTACGCTGTGTGTCTTCATTCCCCAGTTTACTGTGTTCTCGCTCTGTGTCTTCATTCATGAGTTCAGTGTAGTGTCGCTCTTTCTCTTCATTCCCCATTTCAGCATCTTGTCACTCTGTGTCTTCATTCCCCAGTTCAGCGTGTAGTCACTCTGTGTCTTCATTCCCCAATTCAACATCTTGTCGCTCCCTGTCATTATTCCCCTGTTCAGATTCTTGTCGCTCTGTGTCTCCATTCCCCAGTTCAGTGTGTTGTCGCTCTGTGTCTTCATTCCCCTGTTCAGTGTGTTGTCGCTCTGTGTCTTCAATCCCCAGTTCAGTGCGTGGTCACTCTTTGTCTTCATATCCCAGTTCAGTGCATTGTCACTACGTGTCTTCATAACCCAGTTCTGTGTGTTGTCCCTCTGTGTCTTCATTGCCTTGTTTTGCGTATTTCCCTATATTTATTTCTTCCCCAGTTCTTTTTGTTGTCATTCTGTGTCTGAAAGCTTCACTTCAGTGTCTTTCCACTCTGTGTCTTCATTCCCCAGTTCAGTGTGGTATCTCTCTTTCTCTTCATTCCCCATTGCAGCATCTTGTCGCTCTCTGTCATCATTCCCCAGTTCAGAGTCTTGTCGCTCTGTGTCTTCGTTTAACCAGTTTAGCAGGTTGTCACTCTTTTTCTTCAATGCCCAGTTCAGCGTATTGTCACTCTTTGTCTTAAATCCCCACATTAGTGTGTTGTCACTCTGTGCCTTCATACCCAAGTTTAGTGTGTGGTTGCCGTGTGCCTTCATTCCCCAGTTCAATGTGCTGTTGCTCTGTGTCTTCATCCCCCAGTTCAGTGTGTTGTCATTCCGTGTCTTCATTCCCCAGTTCAGTCTGTTGTCACTCTGTGTCTTCATTCCCAGCTCAGTGTGTTGACACTCTGTGTGTTCATTCCCAGCTCAGTGTGTTGACACTCTGTGTGATTCCCCAGTTAAATGTGCTGTAGCTCTGTTTCTTCATTCCCCACTCCATTGAGTTGACCCCTTATGTTTTCATTCAACAGTTCAGCATGTTATTGTTCTGTGTCTTCGAACCACCAGTTCAGCATTTGTCACTCTGTGTCTTCATTCCACAGTTCAGTGTGTTGTCGCTCTGTGTGTTCATTCAAAAGTTCATTGTTTTATCAGTCTCTGTCTTCATTCCCCAGTTCAATCTGTTGTCGCTCTGTGTCTTCATTCCCCAGTTCCATGTGTTTTCGATCTGTGTCTTCATTCCCCAGTTCACTGTATGCTCGCTCTGTGTCTTCAATCCCCAGTACAGTGTGTGGTCACTCTATGTCTTCATATCCCAGTTCAGTGCATTGTCACTACTTGTCTTCATACCCCAGTACTGTGTGTTGTCACTCTGTGTCTCATTTCCCAGTTCCATGTGTTTTCGATTTGTGCGTTCATTCCCCAGTTCAGTGTATTGTCGCTCTGTGTCTTCAATCCCCAGTTCAGTGCGTGGTCACTACGTGGCTTCATTCCACAATTCAGTGTGTTGTCGCTCTGTGTGTTCATTCCCCAGTTCCATGTGTTTTCGATCTGTGTCTTCATTCCCTAGTTCAGTGTGCTGTTGCTCTGTGTCTTCATTCCCCAGTTCAGTGTGTTGTCACTCCATGTCTTCATTCCCCAGTTCAGTCTGTTGTCACTCTGTGTCTTCATTCCCAGCTCAGCGTGTTGACATCTGTGTGTTCATTCCCCAGTTAAATGTGCTGACACTCTTTCTTCATTCCCCAGATCAGTTTGTTGTCACTCTGTGTCTTCATTCCCAAGTTTAGCGTGTGGTTGCTCTGTGTCTTCATTCCCCAGTTCAGTGTGCTGTTGCGCTGTGCCTTCATTCCCTGTTCAGTGTGTTGACACTCTGTGTGTTCAATCCCCAGTTAAATGTGCTGTCGCTCTGTGTCTTCATTCCCCGCTTCATTGAGTTGACCCCTTGTGTGTTCATTTAACAGTTCAGCATGTTATTGCTCTGTGTCTTCGAACCACCAGTTCCGCATTTGTCACTCTGTGTCTTCATTCCACAGTTCAGTGTGTTGTCACTCTGTGTCTTCATTCCACAGTTCAGTGTGTTGTCGCTCTGTGTTCATTCAAAAGTTCAGTGTTTTATCAGTCTCTGTCTTCATTCCCCAGTTCAGTCTGTTGTCGCTCTGTGTCTTCATTCCCCAGTTCCATGTGTTTTCGATCTGTGTCTTCATTCCCCAGTTCAGTGTATTGTCGCTCTGTGTCTTCAATCCCCAGTTCAGTGTGTGGTCACTCTTTGTCTTCATATCCTAGTTCAGTGCGTGTTCACTACGTGTCTTCATACCCCAGTACTGAGTGTTGTCCCTCTGTGTCTTCATTACCCAGTTCAGTGTGTTGTCCCTTTATTTATTCACTACCCAGTTCTTTGTGTTGTCGTTCTGTGTCTGAAAGCCTCACTTCAGTGTCTTTCTACTCTGTGTCTTCATTCCCCAGTTCAGTGTGTTGTCGCACTGTTTCTTCAATCCACAGTTCAGTGTATTGTTGCTTTCTGCCTTCGATTCACCCGTTCAACATTTGCCACACTGTGACTTCATTCATCAGCTCAGTGTATTGTCATTCTGTGTCTTCATTCCCCAGTTCAGCGTGTTTTCACTCCGTTTTTCCACTCCTCAGTTCAGTGTATTTACGCTCTGTTTCTTCATTTCCCATTTCCGTGTGGTGTCGTTCTTTCTCTTCATTCCCCAGTTCAGCGTGTTGTCACTCTGTGTCTTCATTCCCCAGTTCAGCGTGTTGTCACTCTGTGTCTTCATTCCACAATTCAGCATCTTGTCGCTTTCTGTCAATATTTTTCAGTTCAGAATCTTGTCGCTCTGTGTCTTCGTTTCCCCAGTTTAGCTTATTGTCACTCTGTCTTAAATCCTAACATTAGTGTGTTGTAACTCTGTGTCTTCATTCCCAAGTTCAGTTTGTTGACAGTCTGTTTCTTCATTCTCCAGTTCAGTGCGTTGTCACTCTTTGTCTTCATATCCCAGTTCAGTGCATTGTCACTACGTGTCTTCATAACCCAGTTCTGTGTGTTGTCCCTCTGTGTCTTCATTGCCCAGTTTAGTGTGTTGTCCCTTTATTTATTCATTCCCCAGTTCTTTGTGTTGTCGTTGTGTGTCTGAAAGCTTCACTTCAGTGACTTTCCACTCTGTGTCTTCATTCCCCAGTTGAGCGTGTTTACACTGTGTGTCTTCATTCCCCAGTTTAGTGTGTTCTCGCTCTGTGTCTTCATTCCTCAGTTCAATGTGGTGTCTCTCTTTCTCTTCATTCCCCCCATTTCAGCATCTTGTCGCTCTCTATCATCATTCCCCAGTTCAGAGTCTTGTCGCTCTGTGTCTTAGATTCCCCAGTTTAGCATGTTGTTACTCTTTTTCTTCAATGCCCAGTTCAGCGTATTGTCACTCTTTGTCTTAAATCCCCACATTAGTGTGTTGTCACTTTGTGCCTTCATACCCAAGTTTAGCGTGTAGTTGCCTTGGCTCTTCATTCCCCATTTCAGTGTGCTGTTGCTCTGTGTCTTCATTCCCAGCTCAGCGTGTTGACATCTGTGTGTTCATTCCCCAGTTAAATGTGCTGTCGCTCTGTTTCTTCATTCCCCAGATCTGTCTGTTGCCACTCTGTGTCTTCATTTCCCAGTTCCATGTGTTTTTGATCTGTGTGTTCATTCCCCAGTTCAGTGTATTGTCGCTCTGTGTCTTCAATCCCCAGTTCAGTGCGTGGTCACTACGTGGCTTCATTCCACAATTCAGTGTGTTGTCGCTCTGTGTGTTCATTCCCTAGTTCAGTCTGTTGTCACTCTGTGTCTTCATTCCCAGCTCAGTATGTTAACATCTGTGTGTTCATTCCCCAGTTAAATGTGCTGTCACTATTTCTTCATTCCCCAGATCAGTTTGTTGTCACTCTGTGTCTTCATTCCCAAGTTTAGCGTTTGGTTGCTCTGTGTCTTCATTCCCCAGTTCAGTGTGCTGTTGCTCTGTGCCTTCATTCCCTGTTCAGTGTGTTGACACTCTGTGTGTTCATTCCCCAGTTAAATGTGCTGTCGCTCTGTGTCTTCATTCCCCAGTTCATTGAGTTGACCCCTTGTGTGTTCATTCAACAGTTCAGCATGTTATTGCTCTGTGTCTTCGAACCACCAGTTCAGCATTTGTCACTCTGTGTCTTCATTCCACAGTTCAGTGTGTTGTCGCTCTGTGTGTTCATTCAAAAGTTCATTGTTTTATCACTCTCTGTCTTCATTCCCCAGTTCAAAGTGTTTTCGATCTGTGTTTTCATTCCCCAGTTCAGTGCGTGGTCACTTTGTCTTCATATCCCAGTTCAGTGCATTGTCACTACGTGTCTTCATACCCCAGTACTGTGTGTTGTCCCTCTGTGTCTTCATTCCCCAGTTTAGCATGTTGTCCCTATACTTATTCATTCCCCAGTTCTTTGTGTTGTCGTTCTGTGTCTGAAAGCCTCACTTCAGTTTCTTTCTACTCTGTGTCTTCATTCCCCAGTTCAGTGTGTTGTTGCTCTGTGTCTTCAATCCACAGTTCAGTGTGTTGTCGCTCTGTGTCTTCAATCCACAGTTCAGTGTATTGTTGCTTTCTGCCTTCGATTCACCCGTTCAGCATTTGTCACACTGTGTCTTCATTCTTCAGCTCAGTGTATTGTCACTCTGTGTCTTCATCCCCAGTTCATTGTGTTTTCAATCCATTTTTTCACTCCTCAGTTCAGTGTATTTACGCTCTGTTTCTTCATTCCCCATTTCCATGTGGTGTCGTTCTTTCTCTTCATTCCCCAGTTCAGCGTGTTGTCGCTCTGTGTCTTCATTCCCCAATTCAGCATCTTGTCGCTTTCTGTCAATATTCCTCAGTTCAGAATCTTGTCGCTCTGTGTCTTCGTTTCCCCAGTTTAGCGTATTGTCACTCTGTCTTAATTCCTAACATTAGTGTATTGTCACTTTGTGTCTTCATTCCCAAGTTCAGTGTGTTGACGCTCTGTTTCTTCATTCTCCAGTTCAGTGTGTTGTCACTCTGTGTCTTGAGTCACCAGTTCAGTGCGTGGTCACTCTTTGTCTTCATATCCCAGTTCAGTGCATTGTCACTATGTGTCTTCATAACCCAGTTCTGTGTGTTGTCCCTCTGTGTCTTCATTGCCCAGTTTAGTGTGTTGTCACTGTGTCTTAAATCCCCACGTTAGTGTGTTGTTCTTTCTGTGTCTTCATTCCCAAGTTCAGTGTGTTGACGTTCTGTTTCTTCATTCCCCAGTTCAGTGTGTTGTCACTCTGTGTCTTGAGTCACCAGTTTCGTGTGTGGTGAACTCTTTGTCTTCATATCCCAGTTCAGTGCATTGTCACTACGTGTCTTCATAACCCAGTTCTGTGTGTTGTCCCTCTGTGTCTTCATTGCCCAGTTTAGTGTGTTGTCCCTTTATTTATTCATTCCCCAGTTCTTTGTGTTGTCGTTGTGTGTCTGAAAGCCTCACTTCAGTGACTTTCCACTCTGTGTCTTCATTCCCCAGTTCAGTGTGTTTACACTGTGTGTCTTCATTCCCCAGTTCAGTGTGTTTACACTGTGTGTCTTCATTCCCCAGTTCAGTGTGGTATCTCTCTTTCTCTTCATTCCCCAGTTCAGAGTCTTGTCGCTCTGTGTCTTAGTTTCCCCAGTTTAGCAGGTTATTACTCTTTTTCTTCAATGCCCAGTTCAGCGTATTGTCACTCTTTGTCTTAAATCCCCACATTAGTGTGTTGTCACTTTGTGCCTCCATACCCAAGTTTAGCGTGTAGTTGCCTTGGCTCTTCATTCCCCATTTCAGTGTGCTGTTGCTCTGTGTCTTCATTCCCAGCTCAGCGTGTTGACATCTGTGTGTTCATTCCCCAGTTAAATGTGCTGTCGCTCTGTTTCTTCATTCCCCAGATCTGTCTGTTGCCACTCTGTGTCTTCATTTCCCAGTTCCATGTGTTTTTGATCTGTGTGTTCATTCCCCAGTTCAGTGTATTGTCGCTCTGTGTCTTCAATCCCCAGTTCAGTGCGTGGTCACTACGTGGCTTCATTCCACAATTCAGTGTGTTGTCGCTCTGTGTGTTCATTCCCTAGTTCAGTCTGTTGTCACTCTGTGTCTTCATTCCCAGCTCAGTATGTTAACATCTGTGTGTTCATTCCCCAGTTAAATGTGCTGTCACTATTTCTTCATTCCCCAGATCAGTTTGTTGTCACTCTGTGTCTTCATTCCCAAGTTTAGCGTTTGGTTGCTCTGTGTCTTCATTCCCCAGTTCAGTGTGCTGTTGCTCTGTGCCTTCATTCCCTGTTCAGTGTGTTGACACTCTGTGTGTTCATTCCCCAGTTAAATGTGCTGTCGCTCTGTGTCTTCATTCCCCAGTTCATTGAGTTGACCCCTTGTGTGTTCATTCAACAGTGCAGCATGTTATTGCTCTGTGTCTTCGAACCACCAGTTCAGCATTTGTCACTCTGTGTCTTCATTCCACAGTTCAGTGTGTTGTCGCTCTGTGTGTTCATTCAAAAGTTCATTGTTTTATCAGTCTCTGTCTTCATTCCCCAGTTCAAAGTGTTTTCGATCTGTGTTTTCATTCCCCAGTTCAGTGCGTGGTCACTTTGTCTTCATATCCCAGTTCAGTGCATTGTCACTACGTGTCTTCATACCCCAGTACTGTGTGTTGTCCCTCTGTGTCTTCATTCCCCAGTTTAGCATGTTGTCCCTATACTTATTCATTCCCCAGTTCTTTGTGTTGTCGTTCTGTGTCTGAAAGCCTCACTTCAGTTTCTTTCTACTCTGTGTCTTCATTCCCCAGTTCAGTGTGTTGTTGCTCTGTGTCTTCAATCCACAGTTCAGTGTGTTGTCGCTCTGTGTCTTCAATCCACAGTTCAGTGTATTGTTGCTTTCTGCCTTCGATTCACCCGTTCAGCATTTGTCACACTGTGTCTTCATTCTTCAGCTCAGTGTATTGTCACTCTGTGTCTTCATCCCCAGTTCATTGTGTTTTCAATCCATTTTTTCACTCCTCAGTTCAGTGTATTTACGCTCTGTTTCTTCATTCCCCATTTCCATGTGGTGTCGTTCTTTCTCTTCATTCCCCAGTTCAGCGTGTTGTCGCTCTGTGTCTTCATTCCCCAATTCAGCATCTTGTCGCTTTCTGTCAATATTCCTCAGTTCAGAATCTTGTCGCTCTGTGTCTTCGTTTCCCCAGTTTAGCGTATTGTCACTCTGTCTTAATTCCTAACATTAGTGTGTTGTAACTCTGTGGCTTCATTCCCAAGTTCAGTGTGTTGACGCTCTGTTTCTTCATTCTCCAGTTCAGTGTGTTGTCACTCTGTGTCTTGAGTCACCAGTTCAGTGCGTGGTCACTCTTTGTCTTCATATCCCAGTTCAGTGCATTGTCACTATGTGTCTTCATAACCCAGTTCTGTGTGTTGTCCCTCTGTGTCTTCATTGCCCAGTTTAGTGTGTTGTCACTGTGTCTTAAATCCCCACGTTAGTGTGTTGTTCTTTCTGTGTCTTCATTCCCAAGTTCAGTGTGTTGACGTTCTGTTTCTTCATTCCCCAGTTCAGTGTGTTGTCACTCTGTGTCTTGAGTCACCAGTTTCGTGTGTGGTGAACTCTTTGTCTTCATATCCCAGTTCAGTGCATTGTCACTACGTGTCTTCATAACCCAGTTCTGTGTGTTGTCCCTCTGTGTCTTCATTGCCCAGTTTAGTGTGTTGTCCCTTTATTTATTCATTCCCCAGTTCTTTGTGTTGTCGTTGTGTGTCTGAAAGCCTCACTTCAGTGACTTTCCACTCTGTGTCTTCATTCCCCAGTTCAGTGTGTTTACACTGTGTGTCTTCATTCCCCAGTTCAGTGTGTTTACACTGTGTGTCTTCATTCCCCAGTTCAGTGTGGTATCTCTCTTTCTCTTCATTCCCCAGTTCAGAGTCTTGTCGCTCTGTGTCTTAGTTTCCCCAGTTTAGCAGGTTATTACTCTTTTTCTTCAATTCCCAGTTCAGCGTATTGTCACTCTTTGTCTTAAATCCCCACATTAGTGTGTTGTCACTTTGTGCCTCCATACCCAAGTTTAGCGTGTGGTTGCCGTGGGTCTTCATTCCCCAGTTCACTGTGTTGTCACTCCATGTCTTCATTCCCCAGGTCAGTCTGTTGTCACTCTGTGTCTTCATTCCCAGCTCAGCGTGTTGACATCTGTGTGTTCATTCCCCAGTTAAATGTGCTGTCACACTGTTTCTTCATTCCCCAGATCAGTTTGTTGTCACTCTGTGTCTTCATTCTGAAGTTTAACATGTGGTTGCTCTGTGTCTTCATTCCCTGTTCAGTGTGTTGAAACTCTGTGTGTTCATTCCCCAGTTAAATGTGCTGTCGCTCTGTGTCTTCATTCCCCAGTTCATTGAGTTGACCCCTTGTGTGTTCATTCAACAGTTTAGCATGTTATTGTTCTGTGTCTTCGAACCACGAGATCAGCAATTGTCACTCTGTGTCTTCATTCCACAGTTCAGTGTGTTGTCGCACTGTGTGTTCATTCAAAAGTTCATTGTTTTATCACTCTCTGTCTTCATTCCCCAGTTCAGTCTGTTGTCGCTCTGTTTCTTCATTCCCCAGTTCCATGTGTTTTCGATCTGTGTCTTCATTCCCCAGTTCAGTGTATTGTCGCTCTATGTCTTCAATCCCCAGTTCAGTGCGTGGTCACTCTTTGTCTTCATATCCCAGTTCAGTGCATTGTCACTACGTGCCTTCATACCCCAGTACTGTGTGTTGTCCCTCTGTGTCTTCATTGCCCAGTTTAGCATGTTGCCCCTATACTTATTCATTTCCCAGTTCTTTGTGTTGTCGTTCTGAGTCTGAAAGCCTCACTTCAGTGTCTTTCTACTCTGTGTCTTCATTCCCCAGTTAAGTGTGTTGTCGCTCTGTGTCTTCAATCCCCAGTTCAGTGCGTGGTCACTGTGTCTTCAGATCCCAGTTCAGTGCATTGTCACTACGTGTCTGCATACCCCAGTACTGTGTGTTGTCCCTCTGTGTCTTCATTGCCCATTTTAGCATGTTGTCCCTATACTTATTCATTCCCCAGTTCTTTGTGTTGTCGTTCTGTGCCTGAAAGCCTCACTTTAGTGTCTTTCTACTCTGTGTCTTCATTCCCCAGTTCAGTGTGTTGTTGCTCTGTGTCTTCAATCTACATTTCAGTGTATTGTTGCTTTCTGCCTTCAATTCACCCGTTCAGCATTTGTCACACTGTGACTTCATTCTTCAGCTCAGTGTATTGTCACTCTGTGTCTTCATTTCCCAGTTCATTGTGTTTTCACTCCATTTTTTCACTCCTTAGTTCAGTGTATTTACGCTCTGTTTCTTCATTCCCCATTTCCATGTGGTGTCGTTCTTTCTCTTCATTCCCCAGTTCAGCGTGTTGTCCTCTGTGTCTTCATTCCCCAATTCAGCATCTTGTTGCTTTCTGTCAATATTCCTCAGTTCAGAATCTTGTCGCTCTGTGTCTTCGTTTCCCCAGTTTAGCGTATTGTCACTCTGTCTTAAATCCTAATGTTAGTGTGTTGTCACTCTGTATCTTCATTCCCAAGTTCAGTGTGTTGACGCTCTGTTTCTTCATTCTCCAGTTCAGTGTGTTGTCACTCTGTGTCTTGAGTCACCAGTTCAGTGCGTGGTCACTCTTTGTCTTCATATCCCAGTTCAGTGCATTGTCACTACGTGTCTTCATAACCCAGTTCTGTGTGTTGTCCCTCTGTGTCTTCATTGCCCAGTTTAGTGTGTTGTCACTGTGTCTTAAATCCCCACATTAGTGTGTTGTTCATTCTGTGTCTTCACTCCCAAGTTCAGTGTGTTGACGTTCTGTTTCTTCATTCCCCAGTTCAGTGTGTTGTCATTCTGTGTCTTGAGTCACCAGTTTAGTGTGTGGTCACTCTTTGTCTTCATATCCCAGTTCAGTGCATTGTCACTACGTGTCTTCATAACCCAGTTCTGTGTGTTGTCCCTCTGTGTCTTCATTGCCCAGTTTAGTGTGTTGTCCCTTTATTTATTCATTCCCCAGTTCTTTGTGTTGTCGTTGTGTGTCTGAAAGCCTCACTTCAGCGACTTTCCACTCTGTGTCTTCATTCCCCAGTTGAGCGTGTTTACACTGGGTGTCTTCATTCCCCAGTTCAATGTGGTGTCTCTCTTTCTCTTCATTCCCCAGTTCAGAGTCTTGTCGCTCTGTGTCTTAGTTTCCCCAGTTTAGCATGTTGTTACTCTTTTTCTTCAATTCCCAGTTCAGCGTATTGTCACTCTTTGTCTTAAATGCACACATTAGTGTTTTGTCACTTTGTGCCTCCATACCCAAGTTTAGCGTGTGGTTGCCGTGGGTCTTCATTCCCCAGTTCAATGTGTTGTCACTCCATGTCTTCATTCCCCAGGTCAGTCTGTTGTCACTCTGTGTCTTCATTCCCAGCTCAGCGTGTTGACATCTGTGTGTTCATTCTCCAGTTAAATGTGCTGTCACACTGTTTCTTCATTCCCCAGATCAGTTTGTTGTCACTCTGTGTCTTCATTCTGAAGTTTAACATGTGGTTGCTCTGTGTCTTCATTCCCTGTTCAGTGTGTTGAAACTCTGTGTGTTCATTCCCCAGTTAAATGTGCTGTCGCTCTGTGTCTTCATTCCCCAGTTCATTGAGTTGACCCCTTGTGTGTTCATTCAACAGTTTAGCATGTTATTGTTCTGTGTCTTCGAACCACGAGATCAGCATTTGTCACTCTGTGTCTTCATTCCACAGTTCAGTGTGTTGTCGCTCTGTGTGTTCATTCAAAAGTTCATTGTTTTATCAGTCTCTGTCTTCATTCCCCAGTTCAGTCTGTTGTCGCTCTGTGGCTTCATTCCTCAGTTGAGTGTGTTTACACTGTGTGTCTTCATTCCCCAGTTTAGTGTGTTCTCGTTCTGTGTCTTCATTCCTCAGTTCAATGTGGTGTCTCTCTTTCTCTTCATTCCCCATTTCAGCATCTTGTCGCTCTCTATCATCATTCCTCAGTTCAGAGTCTTGTCGCTTGTGTCTTAGATTCCCCAGTTTAGCAGGTTGTTACTCTTCATCTTCAATGCCCAGTTCAGCGTATTGTCACTCTTTGTCTTAAATCCCCACATTAGTGTGTTGTCAATTTGTGCATCCATACCCAAGTTTAGCGTGTAGTTGCCGTGTGTCTTCATTCCCCAGTTCAGTGTGTTGTCACTCCATGTCTTCATTCCCCAGTTCAATCTGTTGTCACTCTGTGTCTTCATTCCCCAGTTCAATCTGTTGTCACTCTGTGTCTTCATTCCCCAGTTCAGTCTGTTGTCACTCTGTGTCTTTATTCCCCAGTTCAATATGTTGTTGTTCTGTGTCTTCATTCCCCAGTTCAGTCTGTTGTCACTCTGTGTCTTTATTCCCCAGTTCAGTTTGTTGTCACTCCATGTCTTCATTCCCCAGTTCAATCTGTTGTCACTCTGTGTCTTCATTCCCCAGTTCAGTCTGTTGTCACTCTGTGTCTTTATTCCCCAGTTCAGTTTGTTGTCACTCTGTGTCTTCATTCCCCAGTTAAATGTGCTGTCACTCTGTTTCTTCATTCCCCAGATCAGTTTGTTGTCACTCTGTGTCTTCATTTCCCAGTTCCATGTGTTTTCGATCTGTGTCTTCATTCCCCAGTTCAGTGTATTGTCGCTCTTTGTCTTCAGTCTCCAGTTCAGTGTGTGGTCACTATGTGTCTTCATATCCCAGTACTGTGTGTTGTCCCTCTGTGTCTTCATTGCCCAGTTTAGCATGTTGTCCCTATACTTATTCATTCCCCAGTTCTTTGTGTTGTCGTTCTGTGTCTGAAAGCCTCACTTCAGTGTCTTTCTACTCTGTGTCTTCATTCCCAAGTTTAGCATTTGGTTGCTCTGTGTCTTCATTCCCCAGTTCAGTGTGCTGTTGCTCTGTGTGTTCATTCCCCAGTTGATTGTGCTGTCGCTCTGTTTCTTCATTCCCCAGTTCATTGAGTTGACCCCGTGTGCGTTCATTCAACAGTGCAGCATGTTATTGTTCTGTGTCTTCGAACCACCAGTTCAGCATTTGTCACTTTGTGTCTTCATTCCACAGTTCAGTGTGTTGTCGCTCTGTGTGTTCATTCAAAAGTTCATTGTTTTATCAGTCTCTGTCTTCATTCCCCAGTTCTTTCTGTTGTCGCTCTGTTTCTTCATTCCCCAGTTCCATGTGTTTTCGATCTGTGTCTTCATTCCCCAGTTCAGTGTATTGTCGCTCTGTGTCTTCAATCCCCAGTACAGTGCATGGTCACTCTTTGTCTTCATATCCCAGTTCAGTGCATTGTCACTACGTGTCTTCATACACCTGTTCTGTGTGTTGGCCCTCTGTGTCTTCATTGCCCAGTTTAGCATGTTGCCCCTATACTTATTCATTCCCCAGTTCTTTGTGTTGTCGTTCTGTGTTTGAAAGCCTCACTTCAGTGTCTTTCTACTCTGTGTCTTCATTCCCCAGTTCAGTGTGTTGTCGCTCTGTGTCTTCACTCTACAGTTCAGTATGTTGTCGCACTGTGTCTTCAATCCACATTTCAGTGTGTTGTTGCTTTCTGGCTTCGATTCACCCGTTCAGCATTTGTCACTCTGTGTCTTCATTCCCCAGTTCAGCGTGATTTCACTCCGTTTTTTCACTCCTCAGTTCCGTGTATTTACGCTCTGTTTCTTCATTCCCCATTTCCGTGTGGTGTCGTTCTTTCTCTACATTCCACAGTCCAGTGAATTTTCGCTCTGTGTCTTCATTCCTCATTTGTGTTTGTTTTCGCTCTGTGTCCTCATTCCCCAGTTCAGTGTGTTGCCATTCAGTGTCTTCATTCCCCATTTCATTATGTTGTCGCTCCGTGTCTACTTTCACAAATTCAGCCCGTTGTCGGTCTCTGTCTGCATTCCCCAGTTCATGTGTTGTCACTTGATATCTTCATTCACCAGTTCCGTGTGTTGTCACTCTGTGTCTTCATTCCCAGTTCAGCGTGTTGTCACTTAGAGTCTTCATTCCCAGTTCAGTGTTTAGTCCCTCTCTGTCTTCCTTCCGCTGTTCAGCATGTTGTCATTTTGTGTCTTCATTCCCCAGTTCAGTGTTTAGTCCCTCTCTGTCTTCATTCCTCACTTCTGTGTGTTGCCGCTCTGTCTTCATTCCCCAGTTCAGTGTGTTGTCGCTCTGTGTCTTCATTCGCCAGTTTAGTGTGGTGTTGCTCTTTCTCTTCATTCCCTATTCCCGCATGTTGTCACTCCGTGTCTTTATTCCCAAGTTTAGCATGTGGTTGCTTTGTGTCTTCTTTCCCCAGTTCATTGTGCTGTTGCCTTGTGCCTTAATTCCCAGTTCAGTGTGTTGTCACTCCGTGTCTTCATTCCCCAGTTCAGTGTGCTGTTGCTCTGTGCGTTGTCGCTCTCTGTCTGCATTCCCCAGTTCAGTGTGTTATTGCTCTGTGTCTTCATTCGCCAGTTCAGTGTATTGTCACTCTCTCTTCATTTCCCAGTTCAGTGTGTTGTCTATTGATGTCTTCATTCACCAGTTCAGTGTCTTCTCGCTCTATGTCTTCATTCCGCTATTCAGCATGTTGTCGCTCTGTGTTTTTACTCCTCAGTTCAGTGTGTTTACGCTGTGTGTCTTCATTCCCCAGTTTAGTGTGTTCTCGCTCTGTGTCTTCATTCCCCAGTTCAGTGTGGTGTTGCTGTTTCTCTTCATTCCCCATTGCAGCATCTTGTCGCTCTCTGTCATCATTCCCCAGTTCAGAGTCCTGTCACTCTGTATCTTCGTTTCCCCAGTTTAGCATGTTGTCACTCTTTATCTTCAATGCCCAAAGCAACGTATTGTCACTCTGTGTCTTAAATCCCCACATTAATGTGTTGTCACTCAGTGCCTTCATTCCCTATTCCCGCATGTTGTCACTCCGTGTCTTTATTCCCAAGTTTAGCATGTGGTTGCTCTGTGTCTTCTTTCCCCAGTTCATTGTGCTGTTGCCTTGTGCCTTAATTCCCAGTTCAGTGTGTTGTCACTCCGTGTCTTCATTCCTCAGTTCAGTCTGTTGTCGCTCTGTGTCTTCAATCCCCAGTTCAGTTCGTGGTCAGTCTTTGTCTTCATATCTCAGTTCAGTGTATTGTCACTACGTGTCTTCATAACCCAGTTCTGTGTGTTGTCCGTTTGTGTCTTCATTGCCCAGTTTAGTGTGTTGTCCCTATATTTATTCATTCCCCAGTTCTTTATGTTGTCGTTCTGTGTCTGAAAGCCTCACTTCAGTGTCTTTCCACTCTGTGTCTTCATTCCCCAGTTCAGTGTGTTGTCGCTCTGAGTCTTCATTCTACAGTTCAGTGTGTTGTCACTCTGTGTCTTCACTCTACAGTTCAGTGTATTGTTGCTTTCTGCCTTCGATTCACCCGTTCAGCATTTGCCACACTGTGACTTCATTCTTCTGCTCAGTGTGTTGTCACTCTGTGTCTTCATTCCCAAGTTCAGTGTGTTGTCGCGCTGTGTCATCATTCTCCAGTTCAGCGTGATGTCGCCCTTTGTGTTCATTCCCCGTTCAGCGTATTGTCACTTGATGTCTTCATTAACCGGTTCAGGGCGTTGTTGCTCTGTGCCTTCAATCCTCAATTCAGTGTGTTGTCACTCTGTGTCTTCATTCCCCAGTTCAGTGTGTCATCACTCTGTGTCTTCATTCCCTAGTTCAGCGTGTTGTCACTCTATTTTTTCACTCCTCAGTTCAGTGTATTTACGCTCTGTTTCTTCATTCCCCATTTCCATGTGGTGTCGTTCTTTCTCTTCATTCCCCACTTCAGCGTGTTGTCGCTCTGTGTCTTCATTCCCCAATTCAGCATCTTGTCGCTTTCTGTCAACATTCCTCAGTTCAGAGTCTTGTCGTTCTGTGTCTTCGTTTCCCCAGGTTAGCGTATTGTCACTCTGTCTTCAATCCCCACGTTAGTGCGTTGTTCATTCTGTGTCTTCATTCCCAAGTTCAGTGTGTTGTCGCGCTGTGTCATCATTCTCCAGTTCAGCGTGATGTCGCCCTTTGTGTTCATTCCCCGTTCAGCGTATTGTCACTTGATGTCTTCATTAACTGGTTCAGGGCGTTGTTGCTCTGTGCCTTCAGTCCCCAATTCAGTGTGTTGTCACTCTGTGTCTTCATTGCCCAGTTCAGTGTGTTGTCATTCTGTGTCTTCATTGCCCAGTTCAGTGTGTTGTCCCTCTGTGTCATCATTCCCCAGTTCGTGGTTTTTTCGGTCCATGTCTACATTCACCATTTTAGCGTGTTGTCGCACTTTGTCTTCATTCCCAGTTCACTGTGTTGTCACTTGATGTCTTCATTCACCTGTTGAGTGCATTGTTGCTCTGTGTCATCATTTCCCAGTTCATTGTGTTGCCACTCTGTGTCTTCAATCCCTAGTTCAGTGTGTTGTCACTCAGTCACTTCATTCCTCATTTCTGTTTGTTGTCACACTGTGTCATCATTCCCATTTCAGGGTGTTTTTGCTCCGTGTCTCCATTCACCAGTTTAGCATGTTGTCACTCTATGTCTTCATTCCCCACCTCAGTGTGATGTCGCACTTTGTCTTCAGTCCCAGTTCACCGTGTTGTCACTTCATGTGTTCGTTCAGCAATTGAGTGTGTTGTTGTTCTGTGTCTGGGGAATGTAGACACAGAGCGACAATGCACTGAACTGGTGAATGAAGACATCAAGTGACAACACGCTGAACTGGGAATGAAGACAAGCGATATCATGCTGAATTGGGGAATGAAGACACATAGTGAAAAAACCCTGGATTGATGACACAGAGTGACAACAAGCAGAAGTTGTGAATGAAGACAACAGTGACAACACATGAATTGGGGAAGTTAGACAGAAAGGGACTGCAAAATGAACTGGGGAATGAAGACACAGATTGGCAACATGCTGAACAGTGGAATGAAGACACAGAGTGACAACACACTGATCTAGGGAATGAAGACAGAGAGTGACAGCACACTGAACTGGGGAATGAAGACACAGAGCGATCACACACTGAACTGGGCAATGAAGACACAGAGTGACAATACACTAAATTGGGGATTGAAGACACAGAGCAACAATGCACTGAACTGGTTAATGAAGACATCAAGTGACAATACATTGAACTGAGGAATGAACACAAAGGGCGACATCACACTGTTCAGTCTGTTGTCATTCTTTGTCTACATTCCACAGTCCAGTATATTTTCACTCTGTGTCTTCATTCCCCAGTTCAAGTTTTTTTCGCTCCGTGTCTACATTCACCAGTTCAGCGTGTTGTCACTCTGTGTCTTCATTCACCAGTTCGGCGTGATGTCGCACTTTGTCTTTATTCCCAGTTCACCATTTTGTCACTTGATATCTTCATTCACCAGTTGAGTGCGTTGTTGCTCTGTGTCTTCAATCCCCAGTTCAGTCTGTTGTCACTATCTGTCTACATTCCACAGTCCAGTGAATTTTCGCTCTATGTCTTCATTCCTCATTTATGTTTGTTGTCGCTCTGTGTCCTCATTCCCCAGTTCAGTGTGTTGCCACTCTGTGTCTTCATTCCCCATTTCTTCGTGTTGTCGCCCCATGTCTACATTCACAAGTTCAGCGTGTTGTTGCACTTTGTCTTCATTCCCAGTTCACCTGTTGTCACTTGATGTCTTCATTCACCAGTTGAGTGTGTTGTTGCTCAGTGTCTTCAATCCCCAGTTCAGTATGTTATCACTGTCTGTCTACATTCCACAGTCAGTGTGTTTTCGCTCTGTGTCTTTATTCCAGGTTCACTGTGTTATCACTCTGTGTCTTCATTCCCCAGTTCAGCGTGTTGTTCTTTTGAGTCTTCATTCCTGAGTTCAGTGTGTCGCCACTTGATGTCTTCATTCCCCAATTCAGTGTGTTATTGCTCTGTGTTTACATTCCCCAGTTGAGTGTGTTTTCGCTCTGTGTTTACATTCCCCAGTTCAGTGTGTTTTCGCTCTGTGTCTTCATTCCCCAGTTCAGTGTGTTGTTCACTCTGTGTCTTCATTCCCCAGTTCAGTGTGTTGTCGCGCTGTGTCTTCATTTCCCAGTTCAGCGTGATGTCGCCCTTTGTGTTCTTTCCCCGTTCAGCGTATTGTCACTTGATGTCTTCATTAACCAGTTCAGGGAGTTGTTGCTCTGTGCCTTCAATCCTCAATTCAGTGTGTTGTCACTCTGTGTCTTCATTGCCCAGTTCAGTGTGTGATCGCTCTGTGTCATCATTCCCCAGTTCCGGGTTTTGTCGCTCCGTGTCTACATTCACCATTTCAGCGTGTTGTCATTCTGTGTCTTCATTCACCAGTTCAGTGCGTTGTCGCTCTCTCTCTGCATTCCCCAATTCATTGTGTTATCGCTCTGTGTCTTCATTCGCCATTTCAGCGTGTTGTCGCTTTGAGTCTTCATCCCCAGTTCAGTGTGCACTCCCTTACTGTCTACATTCCCCAGTTCAGTGTGTTGTCACTCTTGTCTTCATTCCCAGTTCAGTGTGTTGTCACATGATTTCTTCATTCACCTGTTCAGTGTGTTGTCACTTGATGTCTTTGTTCACCAGTTCAGTGTCTTGTCGTTCTCTGTCTTCATTCCCCAGTTCAGCGTGTTGTCCTTTTGCGTCTTCATTCCCGAGTTCAGTGTGTCGCCACTTGATGTCTTTGTTCACCAGTTCAGTGCATTGTCGCTCTCTGTCTACATTCCCCAATTCAGTGTGTTTTCGCTCTGTGTTTACATTCCCCAGTTCAGTGTGTCATCACTCTGTGTCTTCATTCCCCAGTTCAGTGTGTTGTCACTCTGTGTCTTCATTCCCCAGTTCAGTGTGTTGTCACTCTGTCTCTTCATTCCCCTTTTCAGTGTTTTGTCCCTCTCTGTCTACATTACACAGTCCAGTCTGTGTTCGCTCTGGGTCTTCATTCCGCTATTCAGCATGTTGTCGCTCTGTGTTTTTACTCCTCTGTTCAGTGTGTTTACGCTGTGTGTCTTCATTCCCCTGTTTAGTGTGTTCTCGCTCTGTGTCTTCATTCCTGAGTTCAGTGTGGTGTCGCTCTTTCTCTTCATTCCCCATTTCAGCGTCTTGTCGCTTTGTGTCTCCATTCCCCAATTCAGCGTGTAGTCACTCTGTGTCTTCATTCCCCAAATCAGCATCTTGTCTCTCTCTGTCATCATTCCCCAGTTCAGAGTCTTGTCGCTCTGTGTCTTCATTTCCCCAGTTTAGCAGGTTGTCACTCTTTATCTTCAATGCCCAGTTCAGCATATTGTCACTCTTTGTCTTAAATCCCCACATTAGTGTGTTGTCACTCTGTGTCTTCATTCCCCAGTTCAGTGTATTTTCACTCTTTTTCTTCAGTCCCAAGTTCAGTGTGATGTCGCTCTGTGTCTTCATTCTCCAGTTCAGTGAGTTGTCTCTATGTGTCTTCATTTCCCAGTTCAACATGTTGTCCCTCTGTCTTCATTCCCCACTTCAACGTGTTGTCACTCTGTTTCTTCATTCCCCAGTTCACCGTCTTGTCACTCTGTGTCTTCATTCCCTAGTTCAGTGTGTTGTCACTCTGTATCTTCATTCCCCAGGTTAGCGTCTGGTTGCTCTTTGACTACTTTCCCCAGTTCATGTTACCACTCGGTGTATAACTTCATTCACCAATTCTTGTTGCTCTGTGTCTCATTCCCCAAATCAGTGTGTTGCCCCTCTGTGCCTTCATTCCTCAGTGCAGCCTGTTGTTTCTCTGTGTCTTCATGCCACACTTCAACTTCTCCTCACTCTATCTTCATTCTCCAGTTCAGCATGATGTCGCTCTGTGTCTTCACTTCCCAGTTTTGTGTTTTTCCACTCTGTTCTTCATTCTACATTTTGTTATATTGTCGCTGTATCTTCAGTATCTTCATTCCCCAGTTCAGTATGTTCTCGCTCTGTGTCTTCATTCCCCAGTTCATCATGTTGTCCCACAGTGTCTTCATTCCTCAGCTCAACATGTTGTCACTCTTTGTCTTCATTCCTTAGTTCAGTGTGTTGTTGTTCTCTGTCTTAATTGCCCATTTCTATGTGTTCTTGCTCTGTGTCTTCATTCCCCGGGTCAGCATCTTGTTGCTCTTTGTCTTCTTTCTGCACTTCATGTTGCCACTCTGTGTATCACTTCTTGCCCAGTTCAGCATATTGTCGCTCTGTGTCTTCATTCCCCAGTTCAGTGTGTTGTCTCTCTGTGTCTTCATTCCCCAGTTCAGCGTGTTGTCTCTCTGTGTCTTCATTCCCCAGTTCAGCGTGTTGTCTCTCTGTGTCTTCATTCCCCAGTTCAGCGTGTTGTCGCTTTGTGCCTTCATTCCCCAGTTCAGTGTGTTGTCTCTCTGTGTCTTCATTCCCCAGTTCAGCATATTGTCGCTCTGTGTCTTCATTCCCCAGTTCAGTGCCTTGTCTCTCTGTGTCTTCATTCCCCAGTTCAGTGCGTTATCCCTCTGTGCCTTCATTCCCCAGTTCAGCGTGTTGTCTCTCTGTGTCTTCATTCCCCAGTTCAGCGTGTTGTCTCTCTGTGTCTTCATTCCCCAGTTCAGTGCGTTATCCCTCTGTGCCTTCATTCCCCAGTTCAGCGTGTTGTCTCTCTGTGTCTTCATTCCCCAGTTCAGCGTGTTGTCTCTCTGTGTCTTCATTCCCCAGTTCAGTATGTTCTCGCTTTGTGCCTTCATTCCCCAGTTCAGCGGGTTGTCGCTCTGTCTTCATTCTCCATCTCATTGGGTTGCTGCTCTGTGTCTTCGTTTCCAGTTCAGCGTGTACTCACTCTGTCTCCATTCCTCAATCCATTGTATTCTTGCTCTGTGTCTACAATCTACAGTGCAGCCTCTTTTTTTCTGTTTTCCCATTCCACATTTCACCATATTGTCACCCTGTCTTCATTCTGCACTTCAAAGTCTCCTCACTCTATATTTATTCCCCAGTTCATCATGCTGCCACTCTGTGTCTTCGCTTCCCAGTTTCGTGTGTTGCCACTCTGTGTCTTTGTTCTGCATTTCATCATTATGTCAGTGTATCTTCACTGACTTCATTCCCCAGTTCAGCATGCTGTCACTCTGTGTCTTTATTCCCCAGTTCAGTGTGTTGTCGCTCTGTGTCTTCATTCCCCAGTTCAGTGTGTTGTCGCTCTGTGTCTTCATTCCCCAGTTCAGTGTGTTGTCGCTCTGTGTCTTCATTCCCCAGTTCAGTGTGTTGTCACTCTGAGTCATCATTGCACAGTTCAACGTGTTTTCGCTCTTTTTCTTCATTCCCCAGTTCATTGTTTTCTCGCTCTGTGCCGTTTTTCCCCAGTTCAACGTGTTTTCCCCCATGTCTTCGTTCCCCAGTTCAACATTTTGTCGCTCTGTGTCTTTATTCCCCAGTTCAGTGTGTTGTCGCTCTGTGTCTTTATTCCCCAGTTCAGTGTGTTTTCGCTCTGTGTTTACATTCCCCAGTTCAGTGTGTTGTCGCTCTGTGTCTTTATTCCCCAGTTCAGTGTGTTGTCGTTCTGTGTCTTTATTCCCCAGTTCAGTGTGTTGTTGCTCTGTGTCTTTATTCCCCAGTTCAGTGTGTTGTCGCTCTGTGTCTTTATTCCCCAGTTCAGTGTGTTGTCGTTCTGTGTCTTCATTCCCCAGTTCAGTGTGTTGTCACTCTGTGTCTTTATTCCCCAGTTCAGTGTGTTGTCGCTCTGTGTCTTTATTCCCCAGTTCAGTGTGTTGTCGCTCTGTGTCTTTATTCCCCAGTTCAGTGTGTTGTCGCTCTGTGTCTTTATTCCCCAGTTCAGTGTGTTGTCGCTCTGTGTCTTTATTCCCCAGTTCAGTGTGTTGTCGCTCTGTGTCTTTATTCCCCAGTTCAGTGTGTTGTCACTCTGTGTCTTCAATCCCTAGTTCTGTTTGTTGTCGCTCTGTGTCTTCATTCCCCAGTTCAATGTGTTGTTCTTTGTCTTTTGTATCAGCTATTTATTTTTTCTCTCTCCGGCTTGCAGGTCTTTCTGTTCCAGTTGCTGAGAGGTTTGGCTTACTGTCACGGACGGAAGGTTCTACATCGTGACCTGAAACCCCAGAACCTGCTAATAAACGAGAAAGGCGAGCTCAAGCTCGCTGACTTTGGTATGTGTCAAAAAGTCAAGCAGCTAGAAAACGAGAATAGTTGGAAAGGAATTGCGTTTCCTCAGTACAATAATGTTTCATATCTCCTGCAGCTCATCATTTGTTGCTCCTGGATCAATTATTCACAGACAGTCTGTTGAAGCAATGTTTGAGCATTGTGAGGAGAGGTGCCTGAAATTTAGGCTTCCACTTCTCTCAATTTTACAGGCCCTTTTGATCCTTGCTGAACTCTGAGCTCTGGAGTTCATGACCTGGTTTTGAGATCACCTCTGCAGTGTAGAGGATGGGGAAAAATTTACTTCTCTCTTATCCTGGGCAGCACATAGTGAGTTTGATTGTATTGAAACATGAGCAAATACATCATGCAATTAACAGCCAGAGCAATCAGTAACCTCTAAACCCGAGCAGGTTAGGCAAGAATTACCTGCAAATCTCAGTTTGAAATTTACTGTCCTCATTAAATACTTAACATTACAACGATTCCTAATAAGTGCTCTACTGTCGGGGAGCATGCTTAGGTAGAGTGAGTTCCAACTTCCTGAAAATGTAACCTGTTGCCAGTGACCATTCTATTGATGCCACTCTGTGTCCCTTGGCAACAGGAATCTCACTGCCAATTCCTGCAGGCAGCTAGTTGAGTTGTGATGTGCAGATGAGTCTATATGAAGATTTAGAGAGTCTGTTTGGGCCTGATTCCTATTCTACTTTTTAAAAAAAATTGTAAGATGCGGGCATCACTCTCGAAACCAACATTTATTACCCTTGAGAAGATGGAGGTGAGTTGCCTTCTTAAGCTCATAAGACGTAGCAGCAGAAGTAGGCCATTTAGCCCATCAATTGTTCTGCCATTCAATGAAATCAAGGCTGATCTGATAATCCTCAATTCCATTTTCCTGCCTTTTCCCCATAACCCTTGATTCTCTTACTGATTAAAAATCTGCCTATCTCAGCCTTGAATACACTTGATGACCCAGCTTCTACAGCCATCAGCAGTAAAGAATTCCACAGATTGACTATCCTCTGAGAGAAGAAATTTATCCTCATCTCTGGCTTAACTGGGACTGAGATTACCCTGAAATTATGCCTCTGGTCCTACATTCTCCAACAAGGGGAAACAGCCTCTCAGAACCTACCCTGTCAAGCCCCCTGAGAATCTTATGTGTTTCAATAAGGTCATCACTCATTCTTCTAAACTCCAATGAGTACAGGCCTAACCTACTCAACCACTCTTCAAAAGAAAATCCCTCCATACCCAGGATCAACCTAGTGAACCTTCTCTGGACTGCCTCCAATACCAGCATATCTTTCCTTAGATAAGGGGACCAAAACTGTTCACAGCATACTGGGTGTGGTCTAACCAGTGCTTTGTATAGTTTTAGCAAGACTTCCCTATTTTTATACTCTATTCCCTTTGAAATAAAGGCCAACGTTCCATTTGCCTTCCCTCTTACCTGCTGAACTTGTATGTTAGCTTTTGGGATTCATGCACGAGGACTCCCAAATCCCTCTGTGCTGCAGCTTTCTGCAGTCTTTCTCCATTTAAATAATATTCAGCTCCTCTATTCTTCCTGCTAAAATGCATAACCTCACATTTTCCCACATTATATTCCATCTGCCAAGTTTTTACCCACTCACTTAACGTACTCTGTAGACTCTGTGTCATCCTCACCACTTGCATCGCCACTGCCACAACTATTTACAATTTATACTTATTTTGAGATGCAGGCTTTGAATTCAGTAAAAGAATGCCTTATAGGTTTTTTTCACAAAACTAAATTAGACCTTTATTAATAGAAGAAATGATTTTAAGCACATACATTGATCTACAAATTACTACTCTGATAACTTCTAATTAATCTAAACCTCAGTTACACCTCTGTTAAGGCAGCAGTGAATTACACAGATTTTAAAAGACCCAGGCAAAGTAACACACAATACCCTGAACAACACGTTACCCTGAACAACACGATACCCTGAACAACACGATACCCTGAACAACACGATACCCTGAACAACACGATACCCTGAACAACACGATACCCTGAACAACACGATACCCTGAACAACACGACACCCTGAACAACACGACACCCTGAACAACACGACACCCTGAACAACACGACACCCTGAACAACACGATACCCTGAACAACACGATACCCTGAACAACACGATACCCTGAACAACACGATACCCTGAACAACACGATACCCTGAACAACACGATACCCTGAACAACACGATACCCTGAACAACACGTTACCCTGAACAACACGACACCCTGAACAACACGACACCCTGAACAACACGATACCCTGAACAACACGATACCCTGAACAACACGATACCCTGAACAACACGATACCCTGAACAACACGATACCCTGAACAACACGATACCCTGAACAACACGATACCCTGAACAACACGACACCCTGAACAACACGACACCCTGAACAACACGATACCCTGAACAACACGTTACCCTGAACAACACGATACCCTGAACAACACGATACCCTGAACAACACGACACCCTGAACAACACGTTACCCTGAACAACACGATACCCTGAACAACACGACACCCTGAACAACACGATACCCTGAACAACACGACACCCTGAACAACACGATACCCTGAACAACACGTTACCCTGAACAACACGATACCCTGAACAACACGTTACCCTGAACAACACGTTACCCTGAACAACACGACACCCTGAACAACACGACACCCTGAACAACACGATACCCTGAACAACACGATACCCTGAACAACACGATACCCTGAACAACACGATACCCTGAACAACACGTTACCCTGAACAACACGATACCCTGAACAACACGATACCCTGAACAACACGACACCCTGAACAACACGACACCCTGAACAACACGACACCCTGAACAACACGATACCCTGAACAACACGACACCCTGAACAACACGACACCCTGAACAACACGATACCCTGAACAACACGATACCCTGAACAACACGACACCCTGAACAACACGACACCCTGAACAACACGACACCCTGAACAACACGATACCCTGAACAACACGATACCCTGAACAACACGATACCCTGAACAACACGATACCCTGAACAACACGTTACCCTGAACAACACGATACCCTGAACAACACGACACCCTGAACAACACGATACCCTGAACAACACGATACCCTGAACAACACGATACCCTGAACAACACGACACCCTGAACAACACGACACCCTGAACAACACGACACCCTGAACAACACGACACCCTGAACAACACGATACCCTGAACAACACGATACCCTGAACAACACGATACCCTGAACAACACGATACCCTGAACAACATGATACCCTGAACAACACGATACCCTGAACAACACGATACCCTGAACAACACGATACCCTGAACAACACGATACCCTGAACAACACGTTACCCTGAACAACACGATACCCTGAACAACACGATACCCTGAACAACACGATACCCTGAACAACACGACACCCTGAACAACACGACACCCTGAACAACACGACACCCTGAACAACACGACACCCTGAACAACACGACACCCTGAACAACACGACACCCTGAACAACACGACACCCTGAACAACACGACACCCTGAACAACACGATACCCTGAACAACACGACACCCTGAACAACACGACACCCTGAACAACACGACACCCTGAACAACACGACACCCTGAACAACACGATACCCTGAACAACACGATACCCTGAACAACACGATACCCTGAACAACACGATACCCTGAACAACACGTTACCCTGAACAACACGTTACCCTGAACAACACGATACCCTGAACAACACGATACCCTGAACAACACGATACCCTGAACAACACGATACCCTGAACAACACGATACCCTGAACAACACGACACCCTGAACAACACGATACCCTGAACAACACGACACCCTGAACAACACGATACCCTGAACAACACGTTACCCTGAACAACACGACACCCTGAACAACACGATACCCTGAACAACACGATACCCTGAACAACACGACACCCTGAACAACACGACACCCTGAACAACACGATACCCTGAACAACACGATACCCTGAACAACACGTTACCCTGAACAACACGACACCCTGAACAACACGATACCCTGAACAACACGATACCCTGAACAACACGATACCCTGAACAACACGTTACCCTGAACAACACGATACCCTGAACAACACGATACCCTGAACAACACGTTACCCTGAACAACACGATACCCTGAACAACACGATACCCTGAACAACACGACACCCTGAACAACACGATACCCTGAACAACACGACACCCTGAACAACACGATACCCTGAACAACACGATACCCTGAACAACACGTTACCCTGAACAACACGTTACCCTGAACAACACGATACCCTGAACAACACGTTACCCTGAACAACACGATACCCTGAACAACACGATACCCTGAACAACACGTTACCCTGAACAACACGTTACCCTGAACAACACGATACCCTGAACAACACGACACCCTGAACAACACGATACCCTGAACAACACGATACCCTGAACAACACGATACCCTGAACAACACGTTACCCTGAACAACACGTTACCCTGAACAACACGATACCCTGAACAACACGATACCCTGAACAACACGACACCCTGAACAACACGTTACCCTGAACAACACGATACCCTGAACAACACGACACCCTGAACAACACGATACCCTGAACAACACGTTACCCTGAACAACACGACACCCTGAACAACACGATACCCTGAACAGTTGAAGTCAAAGTGAGTTTTTCTCAGTTTCGGTTCCTTGCAGACAGCAGCTTAAGGCTTAGATGCTGGAGGCGTTTCACACTTGTTAGATCTTAGAATGCCTACCCTTACACACAGCCTTCGCTCCTTTATCCATATTTTCCCCTTTGAATGCAAATTCCCATTGTTTCACTATGTCTTTGGACTTTACTTCTGTGATAATAAAAATCTCTCATAGTACCAATTTTACCAGTAATCTTTGGGAAAAATAAACACACTGTTTGTTAACTCCTCCTGGCTAAGTGTAACATTTCACTCCCTCTCTTAATTCAAGCCAGCCTGGTTTATTTAGAAATGCATATTTTCCCTTTGCACCTTACATTTGAAAACTTCCCCCATGTTTACTTACTTAACATTTCAAACCTAGTTTATCTTCTGATACATCAAAGCCTTCAGACCAGCTGCCTTTAATTTAATTGTACGACAGGAGGACACCTCGAAGGGCTCATGCAGCGAGGCAATATGGGTGGAGCTCCGAAATAGGAAAGGTGCAGTCACAATGTTGGGGGTTTACTATAGGCCTCCCAATTGCCTGCGGAAGATTGAGGACCAGTTAGGTAGGCAGGTTTTGGAAAGATATAGAAGCAATAAGGTCGTTGTGGTGGGTGATTTTAACTTTCCCTATATTGACTGGGAATCACTTAGTGCTAGGGATTTGGATGGTGCAGCCCTCCAAGAGGGCTTCATGAGACAATATGTAGATATTCCAACTAGGGAAGGGGCAATACTGGACCTGGTATGAGGGAATGAACCCAGCCAGGTGTGGAAGTTTCAGTAGGGGAGCATTTCAGGAAAAGTGGCCATAATTCAGTAAGTTTCAAGGCACTGGTGGAGAAGGATAACAGGAGTCCTTGGGTTAAGGTGCTTCATTGGGGGAAGGCTAATTATAACAATATTAGGCAGGAACTGAGGAATCTAGACTGGAGGCGGATGTTTGAGGGCAAATCAACAACTGATATGTGGGGGGTTTTCAAATGTCAGTTGATAAGAGTTCAGGCCCGGCATGTTCCTGCTATGATAAAGGATAAGCATGGCAAGTTTCAGGAACCTTGGATAATGAAGGATATTGTGAGATTAGTCAAAAAGGAAAAGGAAGTATTCGTAAGGGCTAGAAGGCTGGGAACAGATGAAGCCCGTGGAGAATATAAAGAAAGTAGGAAGAAACTTAAGCAAGGAGTCAGGAGGGCTTAAAGGGGTCATGAAAAGTCACTGGCAACCAGGATTAAGGAAAATCCCAAGGCCTTTTATACAAATGTAAAAAGCAAGAGGGTAGCCAGGGAAAGGGTAGGCCCACTCAGGGACAGAGGTGGGAATCTGTGTGTGGAGCCTGAAGAAATGGGGGAGATACTAAATGAGTACTTCTCATCAGTATTCACCAAAGAGAAGGACTTAGCGGTCGATTTGTTTAGGGAAGAGTGTGTAGATAGCCTGCATCATGTTGAGAACAAAAAAGAGGAGGTGTTAGGCACCTTGAAGAATATTAAGGTGGTTAAGTCCCCAGGGCCAGATGGAATCTACCCCAGAATACTGAGGGGGGCAAGGGAGGAGATTGCTGGGGCCTTGACAGAAATCTTTGTATCCTCACTGGCTACGGGTGAGGTCCCAGAGGACTGGAGAATGGCCAATGTTGTTCCATTGTTTAAGAAGGGTAGCGGGCATAATCCAGGAAATCACAGGCCGGTGAGCCTTACGTCAATGGTAGGGAAATTATTGGAGAAGATTCTTCGTGACCGATTTACTACCATTTGGAGTTAATAAACATATTAGTGAGAGGCAGCATGGTTTTGTGAAGGGGAGGTTGTGTCTCACTAACTTGATCATGTTTTTCGAGGAAGTGACAAAGATGATCGACGATGGAAGGGCAGTGGATGTTACATACATGGATTTCAGTAAGGCTTTTGACAAGGTCCCTCATGGCAGACTGGTACGGAAGGTAAAGTCGCACAGGATCAGAGGTGAGCTGGCAAGATGGATACAGAATTGGCTTGGTCATAGAAGACAGAGGGTAGCAGTGGAAGGGTGCTTTTCTGAATGGAGAGCTGTGACTAGTGGAGTTCCGCAGGGATTAGTGCTGGGACCTTTGCTGTTTGTAGTATACGTAAATGTTTTGGAGGAAAATGTAACTGGGCTAATTAGTAAGTTTGCAGATGACACTAAGGTTGGAGGAGTTGCAGATAGTGAAGAGGATTGTCAAAAGATACAATGGGATATAGATCGGTTGGAGACTTGGGCAGAGAAATGGCAGATGGAGTTTAATCCGGACAAATGCAAGGTAATGCATTTTGGAAGGTCTAATACAGGCAGGAATTATACAGTAAATGGTAGAACCATTAAGTGCATCAATGGGCAGAGGGATCTGGGTGCACAGGTCACTGAAAGTGGCAACGCAGGATGATAAGGTAGTCAGGAAGGCATATGGCATGCTTGCCTTCATCAGCAGGGGTATTGAGTATAAAAGCTGGGAAGTCATGCTGCAGCTGTATAGAACCTTGGTTAGGCCACACTTGGAATATTGCGTGCAATTCTGGTCGCCACATTACCAGAAGGATATGGAGGCATTGGAGAGGGTGCAGAGGAGGTTTACCAGGATGCTGCATGGTCTGAAGGTTATTAGCTAAGAGGAGAGGTTGGAGAAACTTGGATTGTTCTCACTAGAGCGACGGAGATTGAGGGGCTACTTGATAGAAGTTTACAGAATTATGAGTGGCATGGACAGAGTAATTAGTCGGAAGCTTTTTCCCAGGGTGGAAGAGTCAATTACTAGGGGACATAGATTTAAGGTGAGAGGAGAAAACTTTAGAGGAGATGTGTGGGGCAAGTTTTTTACGCAGAGGGTAGTGACTGTCTGGAATTCTCTGCCAGAGGAGGAGGTGGAAGCAGGTACGATAGTGGTGTTTAAGAGGCAGCTTGACAAATACATGAATAGGATGGGAATAGAGGGATACGGACCCCGGAAGTGCAAAATGTTTTAGTCTGACAGGCAATATGATCGGCACAGGCTTGGAGGGCTGAAGGGCCTGTTCTTGTGCTGTACTTTTCTTTGTTTTTTTGCTCTAATTAGGTCACAGACACAGACACACTGCGGAATCACATCTAATGTTGGACACTGCCCTTGTCCTTCTGAATGGTCGAGGTCATGGGTTTGGAATGTGTTGTCGAAGGAGCCTTGTATTTCTATATATATTTCACCATATGGCTGTGTGAGTTGGGGTGGGGGGTGTGGATGTGTATTTTTGATCTACAGTTTAATAGTTCACCATTTTCTTCTCCAGGATTAGCTAGAACTAAGTCAGTGCCGACAAAGACCTACTCCAATGAGGTGGTGACGCTGTGGTACCGCCCCCCAGATGTCCTATTGGGCTCCACGGAGTATTCCACACCCATCGACATGTGGTGAGACCTGTTATCTGATGGATTTTGTCCATTGTTCTGCTAAATGAGCTTTTCATTCAAATCTCAGTTTAACTGTTTCCCTCCTGGGATATCTCAGCTGGAAACTAGCTTTTTACAATGCTGTATTTTGCCTGTCCGATAAGCCCAGCTCTCATCCGACCCCTCCCCAGAAGCCCTCCCCCAAGTGCCCCTCCTCTCAAGTCCCCCCTCCACCTCTCCTCTTACTACTCCTCTTATTCCCCTCCTCCTATTTCTTCCTCTGCTCCCTTATCTTACCCTCTCCTTCTACCCACCCACCGCCCCCCTCCTAATTGACGTTTACAGCGCAGGAGGAGGCCCTTCTTAAATGTTACGAGAGTTTCTGACTCAACCACCCTTTCAGGCAGTGAGTTCCAGACTCCCATCCTCTGGGTGAAAAAAATTCTCTTCAACTCCCCTCTTAGCCTTCTACCTCTGGGAAAATTTGCCTTCCTATTCACCCTATCAATGTCTCTCATAACCTTATACACCACTATCAGGCCCCCTCTCAACCTTTGCTGCTCCAAGGAAAACAACCCCAGCCTATCCAATTTTTCCTCATAGCTCAGACCCTCCAGCCCAGGCAGCATCCTGGTAAATCTCCTCTGCGCCCTCTCCAGTGCAATCACATCCTTCCTGTAATGTGCTGACCAGAACTGCACACAGTACTCCAGCGTTTTATACAGTTCCAACATAACCTCCCTGCTGTTGTATACTATGCCTCGGCTAATAAAGGCAAGTATCCCATTTGCCTTCTTAACCACTTTATCTACCTGTTCTGCTACCTGCAGGGATCTGTGGATATGCACATCAAGGTCCCTCTGATCTTCAGTACTTTCCAGGGTCCAACCATTCATAGTGTAATCCCTGGCCTTGTTAGCCCTCCCCAAGTGCATTTCCTCACACTTTTCCAGGTTGAATTCCATTAGCCATTGCTCTGCCTACTTGACCAGTCCATTGATATCCTCCTGCAGTTTACGGCTATCCTCCTCACTATTTACCACCCTACCAATTTGCATGTCATCCGTGAACTTCTTGTTCATACCCTCTACATTTAAGTCCAGATAATTTATGTACACCACAAACATCAAGGGCCCCAACACCGAGCCCTGCGGAACCCCACTGGAAACAGACTTCCAGTCACAGAAACTTCCCTCTAGCATCACCTTCTGCTTCCTGCCTCTCAGCCAATTTTGGATCCAATGTGTCACTTTGCCTTGGATCCCATGGGCTTTTACTTTCTTGACTTGTCTGCCATGAGGGACCTTCTCAAAAGCCTTGCTAACATCCATGTAAACCACATAAAAAGCATTGTCCTCGTCAACATCCTGGTTAGCTCAAAAAATTCAATCAAATGTGTCAAATGTGACCTTCCCTTAACAAACCCACGCTGACTCTCCCTGACTAACCCGTGTCCCTCCAAGTGCAGATAAATTATGTCCCCCAGAATTCCTTCTAGTAGCTTCCCTATCACCGAGGTTAGACTGGCCTGTAATTTCCTGGTCTATCCCTTCGTCTCTTTTTTAATAATGGGACTACATTAGCAATCCTCCAGTCCTCTGGCACCTCACCTGTGGTCAGAGAGGGTTTGAAAATTATTTACAGGGCCCCTGATATCTCTTCCCTTGCTCCCTCAACAGCCTGGGATACATCTCATCCAGGCCTGCGGATTTATCCACTTTTAAGGCTGCTAAACCCGCTTATACCGCCTCTCGCTCTATGTTAATCTCCTCTAATAATTTACAGTCCTCCACCCTGCTCTCTATACCTGCATTGTCCTTTTCCATTATGAAGACCAACGCAAAGTATTCATTGAGAGCTGTACTCATGTCTTCTGGGTCCACACACACATTACCTCTATGGTCCCTAATTGGCCCTACTCTTTCCCCAGTTATTCTCTTGCTCTTTATATATTTAAAAAAAAACCTTGTGGGCTTTCCTTTATTCTACGCACCAATGTTTTCTCATGCACTCTCTTAGCTTTCCTAATTTCCTTTTTAAGTTCTCCTCTGCCCTTTTAATACTCCTCTAGGGACTCTACCAAATTGAGCCCTCGGTATCTGCCATTAGCTTCTCTTTTTTTCTTAATCCTAACCTTTATGTCCCTTGACATCCAGGGTTCTCTGGACTTGGTCTCTCTCCTTGTCTTTATGGGAACATATTTGTACTCCTGCTATATCCTCCTTGAATGCCTCCCACTGCTCTGACACAGTTTTATAGGCAAGTAGCTGCTCCCAGTCCACTTGGGCCAAAACGTATCGTATTTTAGTAAAATTAGCCTTTCCCCAGTTTAGAATTTTTATTCCTGGCCCAACCTTATCCTTTTCCATAAATATCCTAAATCAAGCTGAGTTTATAGTCACTATTTCTAAAATGCTCCCTGACTGATACATCTTCCACCTGCCGGAGCTCATTTCTGAATATAAGGTCCAGAATTGCCCTCTCCCTTGTTGGGCTTTCTACATACTGGCGAAAAATATTCCCTTGGATGCAATTTAAAAATTTTGCTCCCTGCCTACCTTGCACACTAAAACTATCTCAGTTAATATTTGGATAGTTAAAATCTCCAACTATTACCGCCTTATTATTCTTACACTTCTCTGAAATTTGATTACATATTTGATCCTCTATCTCTCCCTGAGTGTTTGGGAGCCTATAGCACACACCCAACAGCGTGTTTGCCCCTTTTGTGTTTTTTACTTCTACCCGTATGGCCTCATGTGATGATCCTTCCAAGATATCATCCCTCATCACTGCTATAATTGATTCCTTGATCAATATTGCAACCCCCCCTCCTCTTCTATCTCCCTTTCTCTTCCTCTGACCCCCACTCCTCTCACCACCTCCTCGCTCCTCCTACCCCTCCTACCCTCTCCTCCTACCCCCTCCTACCCTCTCCCCTTACCCCCTCCTACCCTCTCCTCTTACACCCTCCTCTGATCCCCTTCCTCCTACACCCCTTCCTCCTACCCTCCGTCCTCTCACCCCTTCCTCCATCCCTCTTGCTATCCCCATCATCATCTCGAGGAATGAATGTTTTCCTCTCCCTATCCCTTCCACCACACATTTCTGGGTATAAGATGTCATCTGCCACTAGTCTGTCCATGCTGCTTGCCTATCTGTGTCCTGTTGCAGCTGCTTAGTATCACCCTCAGTGTTTGTCTCACCTCCAAGTTTGGTATCATCAGTAAACTATGAAATGTTAACTTTGCTTTTGAAATGTTTAAATGGTTTGCATTTTGGAGTACAGTGATCTTGGCACTGACCCTCAGGGAAACGCCACTGTTCACCATCCTCCAATCTGAAAAATAACCTGTTATCACTACTCAGATTCTGACCTCAAGGCAATTTTTAAAATCCAATTTGTCATTCACCCTGCTATTCCGTGAGCCACATGGAAGCATTTTGTTAAACACTCTTTAATATAGTAGCTCGACAAACACTTTCATAAAATCCATATAGACAACACCCACAGCATTCATTCAACAAAAAGTTCAATCACGTTAATCATAGAATGGTTACAGGGCAGAAGGAGGCCATTTAGTAATCATGCCTGTGCTGGCACTCTAAATGAGCAATGCACCTAGTGCAACGGCTCTGCCTTCTCCCCATAGAGCTGCAAATTTTGTTTTCATATACTAATACAATTCCCTTGCAAAGTCTCAATTGAAGCTGCCTTGATCACACACTTGGGCACCGCATTCAAGACACTGAACACTCGATTGAAGCTCCTCGATCACACTCTCGGGGACCACATTCCAGACCCTGAACCCTCGATTGAAGCTGCCTCGAGCACACTCTCATGCACCACTTTCCAGTCTTTGAACGCTCGATTGAAGCTCCCTCGATCACATTTTCAGTCACCGCATTCCAGATACTGTCCACTCTATTGAAGCTGCCTCGATCACAATCTCAGGCACCGCATTCCAGAACCTGAACCCTCGATTGAAGCTGCCTCGAGCACACTCTCAGGCACCGCTTTCCAGTCCTTCAACGCTCGATTGAAGCTGCCTCGATCACACTTTCAGGCATCACATTCTGGACCCTGTCCACTCGATTGAAGCTGCCTCGATCACACTCTCGGTGAGCGCAATCCAGATCCCAAACACTTGATTGAAGCTGCCTCGATCACACTCTCAGGCACTGCATCCCATGCACTGAACCCTCGATTGAAACTGCCTCGTGTACACTCTTGGGGCCCGCATTCCACACACTGAACACTCGATTGAAACTGCCTCTATCACTCTCTCAGGCACCACTTTCCAGTCCTTGAACACTTGATTGAAGCTGCCTCTATCACATTTTCAATCAGCGCATTCCAGACCCTGTCCATTCGATTGAAGCTGCCTCAATCACATTCTCAGGCACTGCAATCCAGACGCTGAATGCTCGATTGAAGCTGCCTCGATCTCACACTCAGGCACCGCATCCCAGACATTGAACACACGACTGAAGCTGCCTCGATCACACTCTCAGGCACCGCATTCCACACACTGAACACTCGATTGAAGCTGCCTCGAGCACACTCACGGGGACCGCAATCCAGACCGTGAACACTCGATTCAAGCTAACTCAATCACACTCTCAGGCACCGCTTTCCAGTCCTTGAACGCTTGATTGAAGCTGCCTCAATCACTCTCTCAGGCACCGCATTTGGGATCCTGAGCACTAGATTGAGGCTGCCTCGATCACACACTCAAGCACCTCATTCCTGTCCTCTCAATTGAAGCTGCCTCGATCACACTCTCAGGCACCGAATTCCAGACATTGAACACACGATTGAAGCTGGCTCGATCACACACTCAGGCACCGAATTCCACACACTGAGCACTCGATTGAAGCTGCCTCGATCACACTCTCAGGCACCGCTTTCCAGTCCTAGAACGCTCGATTGAAACTGCCTCGATGACATATTCAGTCACCGCATTCCCGACCCTATCCAATCGATTGAAGTGTCATCAATCACAAACTCAGGCACCGCATTGCAGACCCTGAACACTCGATTGAAGCTGCCTCTATCTCACTCTCAGGCACCGCATTCCACACCCTGAACACTCGATTGAAGCTGCCTCGATAACAATCTCAGGGACCGCATTCCAGACCCTGAACACTCGATTGAAGCTGCCTCGATCACACTCTCAGGCACCCCTTTCCACACCCTGAACCCTCGATTGAAGCTGCCTCGAATACACTCTCGGACAGCGCAATCCAGACATTGAACACTCGATTGAAGCTGCCTCGAGCACACTCTCGGACAGCGCAATCCAGACATTGAAAACTCGATTGAAGCTGCCTCAATCACATTCTCAGGCATTGCAATCCAGACGCTGAACGCTCGATTGAAGCTGCCTCGATCTCACACTCAGGCACCGCATCCCATACACAGAACACTCGATTGAAGCTGCCTCGATCACTCTCTCAGGCACCGCATTCCAGACCCTGAACCCTCGATTGAAGCTGCCTCGATCATACTCTCAGGCACCGCTTTCCTATCCTTGAACACTCGAGTGAAACTGCCTCAATCACACTCTCAGACTCCGCTTTCCAGTCCTTGAACACTCAATTGAGCTGCCTCGATCACATATTCAGTCACCGCATTCCCGACACTGAACACTCGATTGAAACTACCTCGATCACACTCTCAGGCACCGCATTCGAAATACTGAACACTAGATTGAAGCTGCCTCGATCACACTCTCAGACAGTGCATTCCAGACCCTGAACACTCGATGGAAGCTGCCTCGATCTCACACTCAGGCACCGCATCCCAGACCCTGAACACTCGATTGAAGCTGCCTTGATCACACTCTCAGGCACCGCATTCCAGATCCTGAACCCTCGATTGAAGCTGCCTCGAGCACACTCACGAGGACCGCAATCCAGACCCTGAACACTCGATTCAAGCTAACTCAATCACACTCTCAGGCACCGCTTTCCAGTCCTTGAACGCTTGATTGAAGCTGCCTCTATCACTCTCTCAGGCACCGCATTCGGGATCCTGAGCCCTAGATTGAGGCTGCCTCGATCTCACACTCAAGCACCTCATTCCTGTCCTCTCAATTGAAGCTGCCTCGATCACACACTCAAGCACCTCATTCCTGTCCTCTCAATTGAAGCTGCCTCGATCACACTCTCAGGCACTGCTTTCCAGTCCTAGAACGCTCGATTGAAGCTGCCTCGATGACATATTCAGTCACCGCATTCCCGACCCTAACCAATCGATTGAAGTGTCATCGATCACACATTCAGGAACCGCATTCCAGACCCTGAACACTCGATTGAAACTGCCTCGATCACACTCTCAGGCACCGCATTCCAGACCCTCAACACTCGATTGAAGCTGCCTCGATCTCACACTCAGGCACCGCATCTCAGACATTGAACACTCGATTGAAGCTGCCTCGATCACACTCTCAGGCACCGCATTCCAGAACCTGAACCCTCGATTGAAGCTGCCTCGAGCACACTCACGAGGACCGCAATCCAGACTGTGAACACTCGATTCAAGCTAACTCAATCACACTCTCACGCACCGCTTTCCAGTCCTTGAACGCTTGATTGAAACTGCCTCAATCACACTCTCAGGCACTGCATCCCATACACTGAACACTCGATTGAAGCTGCCTCGATCACACTCTCAGGCACCGCATTCCAGACCCTGAACACTCGATTGAAGCTGCCTCGATCAGACACTCAAGCACCTCATTCCTGTCCTCTTAATTGAAGCTGCCTCGATCACACTCTCAGGCACAGCTATCCAGTCCTGGAACGCTCGATTGAAGCTGCCTCGATGACATATTCAGTCACCGCTTTCCCGACCCTATCCAATCGATTGAAGTGTCATCGATCACAAACTCAGGCACCACATTCCAGACCCTGAACACTCGATTGAAGCTGCCTCAATCACATTCTCCGGCACCGTTTTCCAGTCCTTGAACACTCGAATGAAACTGCCTCGATCACATTTTCAGTCACCGCATTCCACACAATGAACACTCGATTGAAGCTGCCTCGATCACACTCTCAGGCACCGCATTCCGGACCCTCTGCGCTCGATTGGAATGCCTCGATCACACTCAGGCACAGCGTTCCAGACCCTGAACACTCGATTGAAGCTGCCTTGATCACACTTACAAGCACCGCATTCTGGACCCTGCACACTCGATTGAAATGCCTCGATCACAAACTCAGGCTCTACTTTCCAGAACCTGAATACTAGATTGAAGCTGCCTCGATCACACTCTCAGGCACCGCATACAACAACCTGAACACTCGATTGAAGCTGCCTCGAGCACACTCTCGGGGACCGGATTACAGACCCTGAACACTCGATTGACGCTGCCTCGATCACACTCTCAGGCACCAATTCCAGACCCTGAACCCTCGATTGAAGCTGCCTCGTGCACAATTTCGGGGACCGCATTCCGGACCCTGAACACTCAATTGAAGCTGCCTCGATCACACTCTCAGGCACCGCATTCAGGACCCTGAACACTCGATTGAAGCTGCCTCGTGCACAATTTCGGGGACCGCATTCAGGACCCTGAACACTCGATTGAAGCTGCCTTGATCACACTCTTGGCCAGCGCAACCCAGATCCTAAACACTTGATTGATGCTGCCTCGATCACAATATCAGGCACCGCATCCCAGACACTTAACAAACAATTAAAGCTGCCTCGGTCAAACTCTCAGACTGCGCAATCCAGATGCTAAACACTTGATTGATGCTGCCTCGATCACACTCTCAGGCACTGCATTCCAGATCCTGAACCCTCGATTGAAGCTGCCTCGAGCACACTCACGAGGACCGCAATCCAGACCCTGAACACTCGATTCAAGCTAACTCAATCACACTCTCAGGCACCGCATTCCAGACTCTCATCCCTCGATTGAAGATGCCTCGATTAGACGCTCAGGCATCGCATTCCAGACACTGAAGACTCGATTGAAGCTGCATCGATCACACTCTCAGGCACCGCACTCCAGACCCTGAACACTCGATTGAAGCTGCCTCGATCACAATCTCAGGCACCGCATTCCACACATCGAACGCTCGATTGAAGCTGCCTCGATCCCACTTTCAGGCACCGCATTCGAGAACCTGAACACTCGATTCAAGCTGACTCAATCAGTCTCTCAGGCACCGATTTCCAGTCCTTGTACCCTCGATTGAAGCTGCCTCAATCACACTCTCAGGCATCGCATTCCAGACCCTGAACACTCGATTCAAGCTGCCTCAATCACACTCTCAGGCATCGATTTCCAGTCCTTGTACGCTCAATTGAAGCTGCCTCGATCACACTTTCAGGCACCGCATTCTAGACCCTGTACACTCGACTGAAATGCCTCGATCGCAAACTCAGGCTCTACTTTCCAGACCCTGAACACTAGATTGAAGCTGCGTTGATTAAACACTCAGGCACCGCATTCCTGACCCTGAACCCTCGATTGAAGCTGCCTCGATCACATTTTCAGGCATCGCATTCCAGACCCTGTCCACTCGATTGAAGCTGCCTCGATCACAAACTCAGGCACCGCATTCAGGACTCTGAACACTCGATTGAAGCTGCCTCGTTCACACTCTCAGGCAACGCATTCAGGACACTGAACACTCGATTGAAGCTGCCTCGATCTTACTCTCAAGCACCGCATCGCAGACCCTGAACACTCGATTGAAGCTGCCTCGATCACATTTTCAGTCACCGCATTCCACACAATGAACACTCGATTGAAGCTGCCTTGATCACACTCTGGGACAGCGTAACCCAGATCCTAAACACTTGATTGATGCTGCCTCGATCACAGTATCAGGCACCGCATCCCAGACACTTAACACACAATTGAAGCTGCCTCGGTCAAACTCTCAGACTGCGCAATCCAGATGCTAAACACTTGATTGATGCTGCCTCGATCACACACTCAGACACCGCATCCCAGACCCTTAATACTCGATTGAAGCTGCCTCGATCACACTCTCAGGCACCGCATTCCAGACGCTGAAGACTCGATTGAAGCTGCCTCGATTACACTATCGGGCACCATTTTGCAGAACCTGAAGATTTCACTGATGCTGCCTCAATCACACTCTCAGGCACCCATTTCTAGTCCTTGAAATCTCGATTGAAGGTGCCTCGATCACAATCTCAGGGACCGCATTCCAGACCCTGAACACTCGATTGAAGCTGCCTTGATCACACTGTCAGGTAACGCATTCAGGACTCTGAACACTCGATTGAAGCTGCCTCGATCACACTCTGGGACAGCGCAACGCAGATCGTAAACACTTGATTGAAGCTGCGTCGATCAAATTTTCAGTCACCGCATTCCAGACTCTCAACACTCGACTGAAGCTGCCTATTGCACAATCTCGGGGACCGCTTTCCAGACCCTGAACACTCGAATGAAGCTGCCTCGATCACACTCTCAGTCACCGCATTCCAGACCCTCAACACTCAATTGAAGCAGCCTCAATCACACTGTCAGGCACCGCTTCCCCATCCTTGAACGCTTGATTGAAGCTGCCTCGATCACATTTTCAGGCATCGCATTCCAGACCCTGTCCACTCAACTGAAGCTGCTTCGATCACAATCTCAGGGACCTCATTCCAGTCCCTGAACACTCAATTGAAGCTGCCTCAATCACAATCTCAGGGAGCGCATTGCAGACCCTGAACACTCGATTGAAGCTGCCTCGATCTTTCTCTCATGCACCGCTTCCCAGACCCTGAAGCTTTGATTGAAGCTGCCTCGATCACATTTTCAGTCACCGCATTCCAGTCCCTGTCCACTCAGCTGAAGCTGCCTCGATCACAATCTCATGGACCGCATTCAAGACCCTGAACACTCGATTGAAGCTGCCTCAATGACACTCTCAGGCACCGCATTCCAGTCCTTGAACGCTCGATTGAAGCTGCCTCGATCACACTCTCAGGCACGTCATTCCTATCCACTCGATTGAAACTCCCTCATTCACAGTCTCAGGCACCGCATTCCAGAAACTGAGGCAGCTTCAATCGAGTGTTCATTCACACTCTTGGGCACCGTGTTCCAGAACCTGAAAACTCGATTCAAGCTCCCTCAATCACACTTTCAGGCATCGCATTCTAGACCCTGTCCACTCAATTGAAGCTGCCTCGATCACACTCTCAGGCACCGCATTCCACACACCGAACACTAGATTGAAGCTGCCTCAATCAGTGTCTCAGGCACCGATTTGCAGTCCTTGTACCCTCGATTGAAGCTGCCTCAATCAGTGTCTCAGGCACCGATTTGCAGTCCTTGTACCCTCGATTGAAGCTGCCTTGATCACACTCTCAGGCACTGCATTCTAGACCCTGAACACTTGATTGAAGCTCCTTAATCACATTTTCAGGCGGCATTCCAGTCCCTGTCCACCCGATTGCAGAAGTCTCGATCGCAATCTTAGGGACCACATTCCAGACCCTGAACCCTCAATTGAATCTGCCTCGATCACACTCTCTGGCACCATTTTCAATACCCTGAAAATTTGATTGAAGCTGTCTCGATCACACTCTCAGGCATCACTTTCCACACACTGAACACACGATTGAAGCTGGCTAAATCACACTCTCAGGCATCGCATTCCAGACCCTGAACACTCGATTCAAGCTGCCTCAATCACACTCTCAGGCATCGATTTCCAGGCCCTGTACACTCGATTGAAATGCCTCGATCACAAACTCAGGCTCTACTTTCCAGACCTGAACACTAGATTGAAACTGCCTGAATCACACTCTCAGGTACCGCATTCCAGAACCTGAAAACTCGTTTGAAGCTGCCTCGATCACATTTTCAGGGATCGCATTCTTGACCCTGTCCACCTGATTGAAGCTGTCTCGATCACACTCTCAGGCACCGCATTCCACACACTGGACACCCGATTGAAACTGCCTCAATCACACTCTCAGGCACCGCTTTCCCATCCTTGAACGCTCGATTGAAGTGCCCTCAATCACATTTTCAGGCATCGCATTCCAGACCCTGTCCACTCGACTGAAGCTGCCTCGATCACAATCTCAGGGACCTCATTCCAGACCCTGAACACTCGATTGAAGCTGCCTCGTTCACACTCTCAGGCAACGCATTCAGGACTCTGAACACTCGATTGAAGCTGCCTCGATCACACTCTCAGGCACTGCATTCCACACACTGAACACTCGATTGAAGCTGCCTCGATTTTACTCTCAAGCACCGCATCGCAGACCCTGAACACTTGATTGAAGCTGCCTCAATCACACTGTCCGCCACCGTTTTCCCATCCTTGAACACACGATTGATGCTACCTCGATCACACTCTCAGGCACCACATTGCACACACTTAAACACTCGATTGAATCTGCCTTGATCACACTATTAGACACCGCTTTCCAGAACCTGTACCCTCGATTGAAGCTGCCTAGAGCACACTCTCGGGGAACTCATTCCAGACCCTGAACACTCGATTGAAACTGCCTCGATCACAAAATCAGGCACTACTTTCTAGACCCTGAACACTAGATTGAAGCTGTTTCGATTACAATTTCAGGCACCGCATTCAGGACCCTGTACACTCGATTGAAATGCCTCGATCACAAAACTCAGGCACTACTTTCTAGACCCTGAACACTAGATTGAAGCTGTTTCGATTACAATCTCAGGCACCGCATTCCAGACCCTGAACACTCGATTGAAGCAGCCTCGATCACACTCTCAGGCATCGCATTGCAGATGGTGAACGCTTGATTGAAGCTGCCTCAATCACATTCTCCGGCACCATTTTCCAGTCCTTGAACACTCGATTGAAGCTGCCTCGATCACACTCTCAGGCACCGCAGTCCAGACCCTGAACACTCGATTGAAGCTGCCTTGATCACACTTTCAGGCACCGCATTCTGGACCCTGTACATTCGATTGAAATGCCTCGATCACAAACTCAGGCTCTATTTCCAGACCCTGAATACTAGATTGAAACTGCCTTGATCACACTCTCAGGCACCGCATTCCAGACCCTGAACACTCGATTGAAGCTGCCTCGATCCCACTCTCGGGCACCGCATTCTAGACCCTGAACACTCGATTGAAGCTGCCTCGATCACATTCAGGCACCGCATTGCAGATGGTGAACGCTTGATTGAAGCTGCTTCGATCACACTCTCCGGCACCATTTTCCACTCCTTGAACACCCGATTGAAGCTTCCTCGATCACACTCTCAGGCACTGCATTGCAGGTGGTGAATGCTTGATTGAAGCTGCCTCGATCACACTCTCCGGCACCATTTTCCACTCCTTGAACACTCGATTGAAGCTGCCTCGATCACACTCTCAGGCACCGCATTCCAGACCCTGAACACTCGATTGAAACTGCCTCGATCACACTCTCAGTCAATGCATTCCATACCCTGAACACTCGATTGAAGCTCCCTCGATCATATTTTCAGGCATCGCATTCCAGACCCTGAACACTCGATTGAAGCTGCCTCGATCACAATCTCAGGCAGCGTCTTCCAGACCCTGAACTCTCGATTGAAGCTGCCTCGATCTTACTCTCAGGCACCGCATTGCAGACCCTGAACACTTGATTGAAGCTGCCTCGATCACACTCTCAGGCACCGCATTCAGGACCCTGAACACACAATTGAAGCTGCCTCCATCACACTCTGGGACAGCGCAACCCAGACCCTAAACACTCGATTGAAGCTGCATCAATCTCACACTCAGGCACTGCATTCAGGAACCGGAACACTTGATTGAAGCTGCCTCGATCACACTCTGGGACAGCGCAACCCAGATCCTAAACACTTGATTGAAGCTGCCTCGATCACACTCTCAGGCACCGCATCCCATACACTGAACTCTCGATTGAAACTGCCTCAATCACACTTTCAGGCACCGCATTCCAGACCCTGAACACTCGATTGATGCTGCCTCGATCTCACACTCAGGCACCGATTCCTAGTCCTTGAATGCTCGATTGAAGCTGCCTCGATCACACTTTCAGGCACCAGTTCCAGACGCTGAAGACTCGATTGAAGCTGCCTCGATCACACTCTCAGGCACCGCATTCCAGACCCTGAACACTCGATTGAAGCTGCCTCGAGCACACTTTCAGGCACCGCATTCTAGACCCTGTACACTTGATTGAAATGCCTCGATCACAAATTCAGGCACTACTTTTCAAACCCTGAACACTAGACTAAGCTGCGTTGATTACACACTCAGGCACCATTTACCATACCATGATCACTAGATTGAAGCTGTTTCTATTACACTCTCAGGCACCGCATTACAGACCCTGAACACTTGATTGAAGCTGCCTCGATCACACTCTCAGGCACCGCATTGCAGACCCTGAACACTCGATTGAAGCTGCCTCACTCACACTCACAGGCACCGCATTCCAGATCCTATACACTTGATTGATGCTGCCTCGGTCACACTCTCAGGCAATGTTTTCCCATCCTTGAATGCTCGATTGAAGCTCCCTCGATCACATTTTCACGCATCGCATTCCAGACCCTGTCCACTCGATTGAAGCTGCCTCGATCACAATCTCAGGGACTGCATTCCAGACCCTGAACTCTCGATTGAAGCTGCCTCAATCACACTCTCAGGCACCGCATTCCAGTCCCTGTCCACTCGACTGAAGCTGCCTCGATCACAATCTCATGGACCGCATTCAAGACCCTGAACACTCGTTTGAAGCTGCCTCAATCACACACTCAGGCACCGATTTCTAGACTCTGAAAACTCGATTGAAGCTGCCTTGATCACACTCTGAGGCACCGATTTCTAGGCCCTGAACACTTGATTGAAGCTGCCTCGATCACACTCTCAGGCACCGCATTCCAGACACTTAACACTGAATTGAAGCTGCGTCGATTACATTCTCAGGCACCGCATTCAGGAAACTGAACACTCGATTTAAGCTGCCTCGATCACAATCTGGGACAGCGCAACCCAGATCCTAAACACTTGATTGAAGCTGCCTCGATCACACTCTCAGGCACCGCATCCCATACACTGAACTCTCGATTGAAACTGCCTCAATCACACTTTCAGGCACTCCATTCCAGACCCTGAACACTCGATTGATGCTGCCTCGATCTCACGCTCAGGCACTGATTCCTAGTGCTTGAATGCTCGATTGAAGTTGCCTCGATCACACTTTCAGGCACCACATTTAAGGCCCTGTACACTTGATTGAAGCTGCCTCGAACTCTCTCTCAGGCACCAATTCCAGATGCTGAAGACTCGATTGAAGCTGCATCGATCACTCTCTCAGGCACCGCATTCCAGACCCTGAACACTCGATTGAAGCTGCCTCGATCAAACTCTCAGGCACCGCATTCCAGACCCTGAACACTGAATTGAAGCTGCCTTGATCACACTCTCAGGTACCGCATTCCAGAACCTGTACCCTCGATTGAAGCTGCCTCGAGCACAATCTCATGGACCGCATTCAAGACCCTGAACACTCGATTGAAGCTGCCTCAATCACACTCTCAGGCACTGCATTCCAGACCCTGTCCACTCGACTGAAGCTGCCTCGATCACTCTCTCAGGCACCGCATTCCAGACCCTGAACACTCGATTGAAGCTGCCTTGATCAAACTCTCAGGCACCGCATTCCAGACCCTGAACACTGAATTGAAGCTGCCTTGATCACACTCTCATGTACCACATTCCAGAACCTGTACCCTCGTTTGAAGCTGCCTCGAGCACACTTTCAGGCACCGCATTCTAGACCCTGTACACTTGATTGAAATGCCTCGATCACAAATTCAGGCACTACTTTTCAAACCCTGAACACTAGACTAAGCTGCGTTGATTACACACTCAGGCACCATTTACCAGACCCTGAACACTAGATTGAAGCTGTTTCTATTACACTCTCAGGCACCGCATTACAGACCCTGAACACTTGATTGAAGCTGCCTCAATCACACTCTCAGGCACCGGATTCCAGACCCTGAACACTCGATTGAAGTTGCTTCAATCACACTCTCAGGCACCGCATTCCAGACCTTGAACAATTGATTGAAGCTGCCTCGATCACACTCTCAGGCAACGCATTCAGGACTCTGAACACTCGTTTGAAGCTGGCCCGATCACACACTCAGGCACCGCATTCCAGACCCTGAACACTCGATTGAAGCTGCCTCGATCACACTGTCAGGCACGGCATTGCAGATGGTGGAAGCTTGATTGAAGCTGCCTCGATCACACTCTCAGGCACCGCATTCCACACAATGAACACTCGATTGAAGCTCTCTCGATCACATTTTCAGTCACCGCATTCCAGACCCTGTCCACTCGACTGAAGCTGCCTCGATCACAATCTAATGGAAGGCTTTCAATACCCTGAACACTCGATTGAAGCTGCCTCAATCACTCTCTCAGCCACTGCATTCCAGACCCTGAACACTGGATTGACCCTGCCTCGATCTCACACTCAGGCACCCATGTTCCAGAAGCTTAACACTCAATTCAAGCTGCCTCAATCCAACACACAGGCACCGATTTCTAGACCCTGAACACTCGATTGAAGCTGCCTCGATCGCACTCTCAGGCTGTGCATTCCAGACCCTGAACACTCGATTGATGGTTTCTCAGTTACACACTCAGGCTCCACGTTCCAAACAATTAACAGTCGACTGAAGCTGCCTCGATCACACTCTCAGACACCGTATTCCAGACCCTGAACACGCGTTTTAAGCTGCCTCAATCACACTCTCAGGAACTACTTTCCAGTCCTTGAACTCTTGATTGAAAATGACTCGATCACACATTCAGGCTCCTCTTTCTAGACCTTGTACACTCGACTGAAGTTGCCTCGATCACACTCTTAGGCACCGCATTCCAGACCCTGTATCCTCGATTGAAGCTACCTCGATCTTACTCTCGGGCACCGCATCCCGGACCCTGAACACTTGATTGAAGCTGCCTGAATCACACTCTCCGGCACTGTTTTCCAGTCCTTGAACACTTGATTGACGCTGTCTCGATCATGTTTTCAGTCACCGCATTCCAGACCCTGTCCACTCGACTGAAGCTGCCTCGATCACAATCTCATGGACCGCATTCGAGACCCTGAACACTCGATTGATGCTGCCTCGATAACACTCTCAGGCACCACATCCAGACCCTGCACACTCGATTGAAGCTGCCTCGATAACACTCTCAGGCACTGCATCCAGGCCCTGCACACTCGATTGAAGCTGCCTCGATAACACTCTCAGGCACCGCATTCAGGAACCTGAACACTCAATTGAAGCTGCCTCGATCACACTCTGGGACAGCGCGACCCAGATCCTAAACACTTGATTGATGCTGCCTCGATCACACTCTCAGGCACCGCATCCCATACACTGAACTCTCGATTGAAACTGCCTCAATCACATTTTCAGGCACCGCATTCCAGACCCTGAACACTCAATTGATGCTGCCTCGATCTCACACTCAGGCACTGATTCCTAGTCCTTGAATGCTCGATTGAAGCTGCCTCGATCACACTTTCAGGCACCACATTCTAGGCCCTGTACACTTGATTGAAGCTGCCTCGATCACTCTCTCAGGCACCAATTCCAGACGCTGAAGACTCGATTGAAGCTGCATCGATCACACTCTCAGGCACCGCATTCCATTCCCTGAACATTCGATTGAAGCTGCCTCGATCAGACTCTCAGGCACCGCATTCCAGACCCTGAACACTGAATTGAAGCTGCCTTGATCACACTCTCAGGTACCGCATTCCAGAACCTGTACCCTCTATTGAAGCTGCCTCGAGCACAATTTCAGGCACCGCATTCTAGACCCTGTACACTTGATTGAAATGCCTCGATCACAAATTCAGGCACTACTTTTCAAACCCTGAACACTAGACTAAGCTGCGTTGATTACACACTCAGGCACCGTTTACCAGACCCTGAACACTAGGTTGAAGCTGTTTCTATTACACTCTCAGGCACCACATTACAGACCCTGAACACTTGATTGAAGCTGCCTCGATCACAATCTCAGGCACCGGCTTCCAGACACTGAACACTCGATTGAAGCTGCCTCGATCACACTCTCAGGCACCGGATTCCAGACAATGAACACACGATTGAAGCTACCTCGATCACACTCTCAGGCACCGCCTTCCAGACCCTGTCCACTCGACTGAAGCTGCCTTGATCACAATCTGATGGACTGCATTCCAGACCCTGAACATTCGTTTGAAGCTGCCTCAAGCACACTCTCAGCCACTGCATTCCAGACCCTGAACACTGGATTGAAGCTGCCTCGATCACAATCTCAGGCACTGCATGCCAGACGCTAAACGCTCAATTGAAACTGCCTCGGTCACACTCTCAGGCAATGCTTTCCCATCCTTGAATGCACGATTGAAGCTCCCTCGATCACATTTTCAGGCATCGCATTCCAGACCCTGTAACCTCAATTGAAGCTGCCTCGATCTTTCTCTCAGGCACCGCATCCCAGACACTGAACACTTGATCGATCACACATTCAGGCTCCTCTTTCTAGACCTTGTACACTCGACTGAAGCTGTCTTGATCACAATCTCAGTGACCGCTTTCCAGACCCTGAACACTCGAATGAAGCAGCCTCGATCACACTCTCAGGCACCGCATTGCAGATGGTGAACACTGAACACTCGATTGAAGCTGCCTCGATCACAATTTTGGGGAACGCATTCCAGACCCTGTCCACTCGACTGAAGCTGCCTCGATCACAATCTAATGGACGACATTCAAGACCCTGAACACTCGATTGATGCTGCCTCGATCACACTCTCAGCCACTGCATTCCAGACCCTGAACACTGGATTGACGCTGTCTTGATCTCACAGTCAGGCACCCATGTTCCAGAAGCTTAACACTCAATTCAAGCTTCCTCAATCACACTCTTAGGCACCGATTTCTAGACCCTGTACACTTAATTGAAATGCCTCGATCACAAATTCAGGCACTACTTTTCAAACCCTGAACACTAGACTAAGCTGCGTTGATTACACACTCAGGCACCGTTTACCATACCATGATCACTAGATTGAAGCTGTTTCTATTACACTCTCAGGCACCGCATTACAGACCCTGAACACTTGATTGAAGCCGCCTCGATCACACTCTCAGGCACCGGATTCCAGACCCTGAACACTCGATTGAAGTTGCCTCAATGACACTCTGAGGCACCGCATTCCAGAACTTGAACAATCGTTTGAAGCTGCCTCGATCACACTGAGGCACCGCATTACAGACCCTGAACACTTGATTGAAGCTGCCTCGATCACACTCTCAGGCAACGCATTCAGGACTCTGAACACTCGTTTGATGCTGCCTCGATCACACACTCAGGCACCGCATTCCAGACCCTGAACACTCGATTGAAGCTGCCTCGATCACACTGTCAGGCACCGCTTTGCTGATGGTGAACGCTTGATTGAAGCTGCCTCGATCACACTCTCAGGCACCGCATTCCACACAATGAACGCTAGATTGAAGCTCCATCGATCACATTTTCAGTCACCGCATTCCAGACCCTGTCCACTCGATTGAAGCTGCCTCGATCACAATCTCAGGGACTGCATTCCAGTCCCTGAACACTCGATTGAAGCTGCCTCGATCACAGTTTCATGCACGGCATTCCAGACCCTGAATACTCAATTGAAGCTGCCTTGATGACACTCTCAGGCACCGCATTCCAGACCCTGTAACCTCAATTGAAGCTGCCTCGATCTTTCTCTCAGGCACCGCAACCCAGACACTGAACACTTGATTGAAGCTGTTTCTATTACACACTCAGGCACCGTTTACCAGACCCTGAACACTAGATTGAAGCTGTTTCTATTACACTCTCAGGCACCACATTACAGACCCTGAACACTTGATTGAAGCTGCCTCGATCACACTCTCAGTCACCGCCTTCCAGACACTGAACACTCGATTGAAGCTGCCTCGATCACAGTCTCAGGCACCGGATTCCAGACGCTGAACACTCGATTGAAGCTGCCTCAATCACACTCTCAGGCACCGGATTCCAGACAATGAACACTCGATTGAAGCTGCCTCGATCACACACTCAGGCACCGCCTTCCAGACACTGAACACTCGATTGAAGCTGCCTCGATCTCAATCTCAGGCACCGCCTTCCAGACACTGAACACTCGATTGAAGCTGCCTCGATCACACTCTCAGGCACCGCCTTCCAGACCCTGTCCACTCGACTGAAGCTGCCTCGATCACAATCTGATGGACCGCATTCCAGACCCTGAACATTCGTTTGAAGCTGCCTCGATCACGATCTCAGGTACTGCATGCCAGACGCTAAACGCTCGATTGAAACTGCCTCGGTCACACTCTCAGGCAATGCTTTCCCATCCTTGAACGCACGATTGAAGCTCCCTCGATCACATTTTCAGGCATCGCATTCCAGTCCCTGAACACTCGATTGAAGCTACCTCGATCACAGTTCCGTGCACCGCATTCCAGACCCTGAACACTCGATTGAAGCTGCCTTGATCACACACTCAGGCACCGCATTCCAGACCCTGTAACCTCAATTGAAGCTGCCTCGATCTTTCTCTCAGGCACCGCATCCCAGACACTGAACACTTGATTGAAGCTGCCTCGATCACACTCTCAGGCACTGCATTCCAGACCCTGTCCACTCGACTGAAGCTGCCTCGATCACAATCTCATGGACTGCATTCAAGACCCTGAACACTCGATTGAAGCTGCCTCAAACACACTCTCAGGCACCGATTTCTAGACCCTGAACACTCGATTGAAGCTGCCTGGATCGCACTCTCTGGCTCCACATTCCAAACACTTAACAGTTGATTGAAGCTGCCTCGATCACACTCTCAGACACCACATTACAGACCCTGAACACTCTATTGAAGCTGCCTCGATCACACTCTCAGACACCGCATTCCAGACCCTGAACACTCGATTGTAGCTGCCTCAATCACACTCTCAGGAACTGCTTTCCAGTCCTAGAACTCTTGATTGAAAATGACTCGATCACACATTCAGGCTCCTCTTTCTAGACCTTGTACACTTGACTGAAGCTGCCTTGATCACAATCTCAGTGACCGCTTTCCAAACCCTGAACACTCGAATGAAGCTGCCTCGATCACACTCTCAGGCACTGCATTGCAGATGGTGAACACTCGATTGAAGCTGCCTCGATCACAATTTTGGGGACCGCATTCCAGACCCTGAACACTCGATTGAAGCTGCCTCGATCACACTCTCAGGCACCGCATTCCAGACCCTGTCCACTCGACTGAAGCTGCCTCGATCACAATCTAATGGACGGCATTCAAGACCCTGAACACTCGATTGAAGCTGCCTCGATCACACTCTCAGCCACTGCATTCCAGACCCTGAACACTGGATTGACGCTGCCTCGATCTCACAGTCAGGCACCCATGTTCCAGAAGCTTAACACTCGATTCAAGCTGCCTCGATCACACTCTTAGGCAGCGCATTCCAGACCCTGATCACTCGATTGATGCTTCCGCAATTACGCAATCTCAAGCACCGCCTTCCAGGCACTGAACACTCGATTGAAGCTGCCTCGATCACACTCTCAGGCACCGCCATCCAGACCCTGTCCACTCGACTGAAGCTGCCTCGATCACCATCTGATGGACCGCATTCCAGACCCTGAACATTCGATTGAAGCTGCCTCGATCATAAACTCAAGCACTGCATGCCAGAAACTAAACACTCGATTGAAACTGCCACGGTCACACTCTCAGGCAATGCTTTCCCATCCTTGAACTCTCGATTGAAGCTCCCTCGCTCACATTTTCAGGCATCGCATTCCAGTCCCTGAACACTCGATTGAAGCTGCCTGGATCACAGTTTCGTGCACCGCATTCCAGACCCTGAATACTCGATTGAAGCTGCCTTCATCACACACTCAGGCACCGCATCCCAGACCCTGTAACCTCAATTGAAGCTGCCTCAATCTTTCTCTCAGGCACCGCATTCCAGACCCTGAACACTCGATTGATGCTTCCTCAATTACACACTCAGGCTCCACGTTCCAAACACTTAACAGTCGATTGAAGCTGCCTCGAGCACATTTTCAGGCACCACATTCTAGACCCTGTACACTTGATTGAAATGCCTTGATCACAAATTCAGGCACTACTTTTCAAACACTGAACACTAGACTAAGCTGCGTTGATTACACACTCAGGCACCGTTTACCAGACCCTGAACACTAGATTGAAGCTGTTTCTATTACACTCTCAGGCACAGCATTACAGACCCTGAACACTTAATTGAAGCTGCCTCAATCACAGTCTCAGGCACCGGATTCCAGACCCTGAAAACTCTATTGAAGCTGCCTCGATCACACTCTCAGGCAACGCATTCAGGACTCTGAACACTCGTTTGAAGCTGCCTCGATCACACACTCAAGCACCGCATTCCAGACCCTGAAAACTCGATTGAAGCTGCCTCGATCACACTCTCAGGCAACGCATTCAGGACTCTGAACGCTCGATTGAAGTTGCCTCGATCACACTGTCAGGCACCGCATTGCAGCTGGTGAACGCTTGATTGAAGCTGCCTCGATCACACTCTCAGGCACCGCATTCCACGCAATGAACACTCGATTGAAGCTGTCTCGATAACATTTTCAGTCACCGCATTCCAGACCTTGTTTACTCGACTGAAGCTGCCTCGATCACAATCTCATGGACCGCACTCCAGACCCTGAACACTGGATTGAAGCTGCCTCAAGCACTCTCTCAGCCACTGCATTCCAGACCCTGACACTGGATTGACGCTGCCTCGATCTCGCACTCAGGCACCCATGTTCCAGAAGCTTAACACTCGATTCAAGCTGCCTCAATCACACACTCAGGCACCTATTTCTAGAACCTGAACACTCGATTGAAGCTGCCTCGATCGCACTCTCAGGCAGCGCATTCCAGACCCTGAACACTCGATTGATGCTTCCTAAATTACACACTCAGGCTCCACGTTCCAAACACTTAACAGTCGATAGAAGCTGCCTCGATCACACTCTCAGACACCGCATTCCAGACCCTGAACACTCGATTGAAGCTGCCTCAATCACACTCTCAGGAACTGCTTTCCAGTCCTTGAACTCTTGATTGAAAATGATTCGATCACACATTCAGGCTCCTCTTTCTAGACCTTGTACACTCGACTGAAGCTGCCTTGATCACAATCTCAGTGACCGCTTTCCAGACCCTGAACACTCGAATGAAGCTGCCTCGATCACACTCTCAGGCACCGGATTGCAGATGGTGAACACTCGATTGAAGCTGCCTAGATCACAATTTCGGGGACTGCATTCCAGACCCTGAACACTCGATTGAAGCTGCCTCGATCACACTCTCAGGCACCGCATTCCAGAACCTGTCCACTCGACTGAAGCTGCCTCGATCACAATCTAATGGAAGGCATTCAAGACCCTGAACACTCGATTGAAGCTGCCTCGATCACACTCTCAGCCACTGCATTCCAGACCCTGAACACTGGATTGACGCTGCCTCGATCTCACACTCAGGCACCCATGTTCCAGAAGCTTAACACTCGATTCAAGCTTCCTCAATCACACACTCAGGCACCGATTTCTAGACCCTGAACACTCGATTGAAGCTGCCTCGATCACACTCTCAGGCAGTGCATTCCAGACCCTGAACACTCGATTGATGCTTCCTCAATTACAAAATCAGGGTCCACGTTCCAAACACTTAACAGTCGATTGAAGCTGCTCGATCACACTCTCAGGCACTGCATTCCAGACCCTGAACATTGAATTGAAGCTGCCTTGATCACACTCTCAGGAACCGCATTCCAGAACCTGTACCCTCGTTTGAAGCTGCCTCGAGCACATTTTCAGGCACCACATTCTAGACCCTGTACACTTGATTGAAATGCCTCGATCACAAATTCAGGCACTACTTTTCAAACACTGAACACTAGACTAAGCTGCGTTGATTACACACTCAGGCACCGTTTACCAGACCCTGAACACTAGATTGAAGCTGTTTCTATTACACTCTCAGGCACAGCATTACAGACCCTGAACACTTAATTGAAGCTGCCTCGATCACAGTCTCAGGCACCGGATTCCAGACCCTGAAAACTCTATTGAAGCTGCCTCGATCACACTCTCAGGCAACACATGCAGGACTCTGAACACTCGTTTGAAGCTGCCTCAATCACACACTCAAGCACCGCATTCGAGACCCTGAAAACTCGATTGAAGCTGCCTCGATCACACTCTCAGGCAACGCATTCAGGACTCTGAACACTCGATTGAAGTTGCCTCGATCACACTGTCAGGCACCGCATTGCAGCTGGTGAACGCTTGATTGAAGCTGCCTCGATCACACTCTCAGGCACCGCATTCCACGCAATGAACACTCGATTGAAGCTGTCTCGATAACATTTTCAGTCACCGCATTCCAGACCTTGTTTACTCGACTGAAGCTGCCTCGATCACAATCTCATGGACCGCACTCCAGACCCTGAACACTCGATTGAAGCTGCCTCGATTACACTCTCAGGCATCGCATTCCAGACCCTGAACACTCGATTGATGCTTCCTAAATTACACACTCAGGCTCCACGTTCCAAACACTTAACAGTCGATAGAAGCTGCCTCGATCACACTCTCAGACACCGCATTCCAGACCCTGAACACTCGATTGAAGCTGCCTCAATCACACTCTCAGGAACTGCTTTCCAGTCCTTGAACTCTTGATTGAAAATGATTCGATCACACATTCAGGCTCCTCTTTCTAGACCTTGTACACTCGACTGAAGCTGCCTTGATCACAATCTCAGTGACCGCTTTCCAGACCCTGAACACTCGAATGAAGCTGCCTCGATCACACTCTCAGGCACCGGATTGCAGATGGTGAACACTCGATTGAAGCTGCCTAGATCACAATTTCGGGGACTGCATTCCAGACCCTGAACACTCGATTGAAGCTGCCTCGATCACACTCTCAGCCACTGCATTCCAGACCCTGAACACTGGATTGACGCTGCCTCGATCTCACAGTCAGGCACCCATGTTCCAGAAGCTTAACACTCGATTCAAGCTTCCTCAATCACACACTCAGGCACCGATTTCTAGACCCTGAACACTCGATTGAAGCTGCCTCGATCACACTCTCAGGCAGCGCATTCCAGACCCTGAACACTCGATTGATGCTTCCTCAATTACAAAATCAGGCTCCACGTTCCAAACACTTAACAGTCGATTGAAGCTGCTCGATCACACTCTCAGGCACTGCATTCCAGACCCTGAACATTGAATTGAAGCTGCCTTGATCACACTCTCAGGAACCGCATTCCAGAACCTGTACCCTCGTTTGAAGCTGCCTCGAGCACATTTTCAGGCACCACATTCTAGACCCTGTACACTTGATTGAAATGCCTCGATCACAAATTCAGGCACTACTTTTCAAACACTGAACACTAGACTAAGCTGCGTTGATTACACACTCAGGCACCGTTTACCAGACCCTGAACACTAGATTGAAGCTGTTTCTATTACACTCTCAGGCACAGCATTACAGACCTTGAACACTTAATTGAAGCTGCCTCAATCACAGTCTCAGGCACCGGATTCCAGACCCTGAAAACTCTATTGAAGCTGCCTCGATCACACTCTCAGGCAACGCATTTAGGACTCTGAACACTCGTTTGAAGCTGCCTCGATCACACACTCAAGCACCGCATTCCAGACCCTGAAAACACGATTGAAGCTGCCTCGATCACACTCTCAGGCAACGCATTCAGGACTCTGAACGCTCGATTGAAGTTGCCTCGATCACACTGTCAGGCACCGCATTGCAGCTGGTGAACGCTTGATTGAAGCTGCCTCAATCACACTCTCAGGCACCGCATTCCACGCAATGAACACTCGATTGAAGCTGTCTCGATAACATTTTCAGTCACCGCATTCCAGACCTTGTTTACTCGACTGAAGCTGCCTCGATCACAATCTCATGGACCGCACTCCAGACCCTGAACACTGGATTGAAGCTGCCTCAAGCACTCTCTCAGCCACTGCATTCCAGACCCTGACACTGGATTGACGCTGCCTCGATCTCGCACTCAGGCACCCATGTTCCAGAAGCTTAACACTCGATTCAAGCTGCCTCAATCACACACTCAGGCACCGATTTCTAGAACCTGAACACTCGATTGAAGCTGCCTCGATCGCACTCTCAGGCAGCGCATTCCAGACCCTGAACACTCGATTGATGCTTCCTAAATTACACACTCAGGCTCCACGTTCCAAACACTTAACAGTCGATAGAAGCTGCCTCGATCACACTCTCAGACACCGCATTCCAGACCCTGAACACTCGATTGAAGCTGCCTCAATCACACTCTCAGGAACTGCTTTCCAGTCCTTGAACTCTTGATTGAATATGACTCGATCACACATTCAGGCTCCTCTTTCTAGACCTTGTACACTCGACTGAAGCTGCCTTGATCACAATCTCAGTGACCGCTTTCCAGATCCTGAACACTCGAATGAAGCTGCCTCGATCACACTCTCAGGCACCGGATTGCAGATGGTGAACACTCGATTGAAGCTGCCTCGATCACAATTTCGGGGACTGCATTCCAGACCCTGAACACTCGATTGAAGCTGCCTCGATCACACTCTCAGGCACCGCATTCCAGAACCTGTCCACTCGACTGAAGCTGCCTCGATCACAATCTAATGGAAGGCATTCAAGACCCTGAACACTCGATTGAAGCTGCCTCGATCACACTCTCAGCCACTGCATTCCAGACCCTGAACACTGGATTGACGCTGCCTCGATCTCACAGTCAGGCACCCATGTTCCAGAAGCTTAACACTTGATTCAAGCTTCCTCAATCACACACTCAGGCACCGATTTCTAGACCCTGAACACTCGCTTGAAGCTGCCTCGATCACACTCTCAGGCAGTGCATTCCAGACCCTGAACACTCGATTGATGCTTCCTCAATTACAAAATCAGGCTCCACGTTCCAAACACTTAACAGTCGATTGAAGCTGCTCGATCACACTCTCAGGCAACGCATTTAGGACTCTGAACACTCGATTGAAGTTGCCTCGATCACACCGTCAGGCACCGCATTGCAGCTGGTGAACGCTTGATTGAAGCTGCCTCGATCACACTCTCAGGCACTGCATTCCACGCAATGAACACTCGATTGAAGCTGTCTCGATAACATTTTCAGTCACCGCATTCCAGACCTTGTTTACTCGACTGAAGCTGCCTCGATCACAATCTCATGGACCGCACTCCAGACCCTGAACACTCGATTGAAGCTGCCTCAAGCACTCTCTCAGCCACTGCATTCCAGACCTTGAACTCTTGATTGAAAATGATTCGATCACACATTTAGGCTCCTCTTTCTAGACCTTGTACACTCGACTGAAGCTGCCTTGATCACAATCTCAGTGACCGCTTTCCAGACCCTGAACACTCGAATGAAGCTGCCTCGATCACACTCTCAGGCACCGGATTGCAGATGGTGAACACTCGATTGAAGCTGCCTAGATCACAATTTCGGGGACTGCATTCCAGACCCTGAACATTCGATTGAAGCTGCCTCGATCACACTCTCAGGCACCGCATTCCAGAACCTGTCCACTCGACTGAAACTGCCTCAATCACAATCTAATGGAAGGCATTCAAGACCCTGAACACTCGATTGAAGCTGCCTCGATCACACTCTCAGCCACTGCATTCCAGACCCTGAACACTGGATTGACGCTGCCTCGATCTCACAGTCAGGCACCCATGTTCCAGAAGCTTAACACTCGATTCAAGCTTCCTCAATCACACACTCAGGCACCGATTTCTAGACCCTGAACACTCGATTGAAGCTGCCTCGATCACACTCTCAGGCAGCGCATTCCAGACCCTGAACACTCGATTGATGCTTCCTCAATTACAAAATCAGGCTCCACGATCCAAACACTTAACAGTCGATTGAAGCTGCTCGATCACACTCTCAGGCACTGCATTCCACACAATGAACACTGGATTGACGCTGCCTCGATCTCACAGTCAGGCACCCATGTTCCAGAAGCTTAACACTCGATTCAAGCTTCCTCAATCACACACTCAGGCACCGCATTCCAGACCCTGTCCACTCGACTGAATCTGCCTCGATCACAATCTGATGGACGGCATGCCAGACACTGAACACTCGATTGAAACAGCCTCGGTCACACTCTCAGGCAATGCTTTCCCATCCTTGAATGCTCGATTGAAGCTCCCTCGATCACATTTTCAGGCATCGCATTCCAGACCCTGTCCACTCGATTGAAGCTGCCTCGATCACAATCTCAGGCACTGCATTCCAGTCCCTGAACACTCGATAGAAGCTGCCTCGATCATAGTTTCGTGCACCGCATTCCAGACCCTGAACACTCGATTGATGCTTCCTAAATTACACACTCAGGCTCCACGTTCCAAACACTTAACAGTCGACTGAATCTGCCTCAATCACACTCTCAGGCACTGCATTCCAGACGCTGAACACTCGATTGAAGCTGCCTCAATCACACTCTCTGGAACTGCTTGAACTCTTGATTGAAAATGACTCGATCACACATTCAGGCTCCTCTTTCTAGACCTTGTACACTCGACTGAAGCTGCCTTGATCACAATCTCAGTGACCGCTTTCCAGACCCTGAACACTCGATTGAAGCTGCCTTGATCACACACTCAGGCACCGCATTCCACATCCTGTAACCTCAATTGAAGCTGCCTCGATCTTTCTCTCAGGCACCGCATCCCAGACACTGAACACTTGATTGAATCTGCCTCGATCACACTCTCAGCCACTGCATTCCAGTCCCTGAACACTGGATTGACCCTGCCTCGATCTCACTCTCAGGCACCCATGTTCCAGAAGCTTAACACTCGATTCAAGCTTTCTCAATCACACACTCAGGCACCGATTTCTAGACCCTGATCACTCGATTGAAGCTGCCTCGATCACACTCTCAGGCAGCGCATTCCAGACCCTGAACACTCGATTGATGCTTCCTCAATTACAAACTCAGGCTCCACGTTCCAAACACTTAACAGTCTATTGAAGCTGCTCGATCACACTCTCAGGCACTGCATTCCACACAATGAACAGTCGATTGAATCTGCCTCAATCACACTCTCAGGCACCGCATTCCAGACCCTGTACCCTCGATTGAAGCTACCTCGATCTTACTCTCAGGCACCGCATCCCAGACCCTGAACACTTGATTGAAGCTGCCTGAATCACACTCTCCGGCACTGTTTTCCAGTCCTTGAACACTCGATTGACGCTGTCTCGATCACGTTTTCAGTCACCGCATTCCAGACCCTGTCCACCCGACTGAAGCTGCCTCGATCACAATCTCATGGACCGCATCCGAGACCATGAACACTCGATTGAAGCTGCCTCGATAACACTCTCAGGCATTGCATTCAGGAACCTGAACACTCGATTGAAGCTGCCTCGATCACACTCTGGGACAGCGCAACCCAGATCCTAAACACTTGATTGATGCTGCCTTGATCACACTCTCAGGCACCGCATCCCATACATTGAACTCTCGATTGAAACTGCCTCAATCACACTTTCAGGCACCGCATTCCAGACCCTGAACACTCGATTGATGCTGCCTCGATCTCACACTCAGGCACCGATTCCTAGTCCTTGAATGCTCGATTGAAGCTGCCTCGATCACACTTTCAGGCACCACATTCGAGGCCCTGTACACTTGATTGAAGCTGCCTCGATCACTCTCTCAGGCACCAATTCCAGACGCTGAAGACTCGATTGAAGCTGCATCGATCACACTCTCAGGCACCGCATTCCAGACCCTGAACACTCGATTGAAGCTGCACGATCACACTCTCAGGCACTGCATTCCACACAATGAACACTCGATTGAGTCTGCCTCAATCACACTCTCAGGCACCGCATTCCAGACCCTGTACCCTCGATTGAAGCTACCTTGATCTTACTCTCAGGCACCGCATCCCAGACCCTGAACACTTGATTGAACCTGCCTGAATCACACTGTCCGGCACTGTTTTCCATCCTTGAACACTCGATTGACGCTGTCTCGATGACGTTTTCAGTCACCGCATTCCAGACCCTGTCCACTCGACTGAAGCTGCCTCGATCACAATCTCACGGACCGCATTCGAGACCCTGAACACTCGATTGAAGCTGCCTCGATAACACTCTCAGGCACTGCATCCAGACCCTGCTCACTTGATTGAAGCTGCCTCGATCACACTCTCAGGCACCACATTCCATACACAATTGAAGCTGCGTCGATTACATTCTCAGGCACCGCATTCAGGAACCAGAACACTCGATTGAAGCTGCCTTGATCACACTCTGGGACAGCGCAACCCAGATCCTAAACACTTGATTGATGCTGCCTTGATCACACTCTCAGGCACCGCATCCCATACATCGAACTCTCGATTGAAACTGCCTCAATCACACTTTCAGGCACCGCATTCCAGACCCTGAACACTCGATTGATGCTGCCTCGATCTCACACTCAGGCACCGATTCCTAGTCCTTGAATGTTCGATTGAAGCTGCCTCAATCACACTTTCAGGCACCACATTCTAGGCACTGTACACTTGATTGAAGCTGCCTCGATCACTCTCTCAGGCACCAATTCCAGACGCTGAAGACTCGATTGAAGCTGCATCGATCACACTCTCAGGCACCGCATTCCAGACCATGAACACTCGATTGAAGCTGCCTCGATCAGACTCTCAGGCACTGCTTTCCAGACCTTGAACAATCGATTGAAGCTGCCTCGATCACACTCTCAGGCAACGCATTCAGGACTCTGAACACTCGTTTGAAGCTGCTTCGATCACACACTCAGGCACCGCATTCCAGAAATTGAACACTCGATTGAAGCTGCCTCGATCACACTGTCAGGCACCGCATTGCAGATGGTGAACACTTGATTGAAGCTGCCTCGATCACACTCTCAGGCACCGCATTCCACGCAATGAACACTCGATTGAAGCTGTCTCGATAACATTTTCAGTCACCGCATTCCAGACCTTGTTTACTCGACTGAAGCTGCCTCGATCACAATCTCATGGACCGCACTCCAGACCCTGAACACTGGATTGAAGCTGCCTCAAGCACTCTCTCAGCCACTGCATTCCAGACCCTGACACTGGATTGACGCTGCCTCGATCTCGCACTCAGGCACCCATGTTCCAGAAGCTTAACACTCGATTCAAGCTGCCTCAATCACACACTCAGGCACCGATTTCTAGAACCTGAACACTCGATTGAAGCTGCCTCGATCGCACTCTCAGGCAGCGCATTCCAGACCCTGAACACTCGATTGATGCTTCCTAAATTACACACTCAGGCTCCACGTTCCAAACACTTAACAGTCGACTGAATCTGCCTCAATCACACTCTCAGGCACTGCATTCCAGACCCTGAACACTCGATTGAAGCTGCCTCAATCACACTCTCTGGAACTGCTTGAACTCTTGATTGAAAATGACTCGATCACACATTCAGGCTCCTCTTTCTAGACCTTGTACACTCGACTGAAGCTGCCTTGATCACAATCTCAGTGACCGCTTTCCAGACCCTGAACACTCGAATGAAGCTGCCTCGATCACACTCTCAGGCACCGGATTGCAGATGGTGAACACTCGATTGAAGCTGCCTCGATCACAATTTCAGGGACTGCATTCCAGACCCTGAACACTCGATTGAAGCTGCCTTGATCACACTCTCAGACACCGCATTCCAGAACCTGTCCACTCGACTGAAGCTGCCTTGATCACAATCTAATGGAAGGCATTCAAGACCCTGAACACTCGATTGAAGCTGCCTCGATCACACTCTCAGCCACTGCATTCCAGACCCTGAACACTGGATTGACGCTGCCTCAATCTCACAGTCAGGCACCCATGTTCCAGAAGCTTAACACTCGATTCAAGCTTCCTCAATCACACACTCAGGCACCGATTTCTAGACCCTGAACACTCGATTGAAGCTGCCTCGATCACACTCTCAGGCAGCGCATTCCAGACCCTGAACACTCGATTGATGCTTCCTCAATTACAAAATCAGGCTCCACGATCCAAACACTTAACAGTCGATTGAAGCTGCTCGATCACACTCTCAGGCACTGCATTCCACACAATGAACACTGGATTGACGCTGCCTCGATCTCACAGTCAGGCACCCATGTTCCAGAAGCTTAACACTCGATTCAAGCTTCCTCAATCACACACTCAGGCACCGCATTCCAGACCCTGTCCACTCGACTGAATCTGCCTCGATCACAATCTGATGGACGGCATGCCAGACACTGAACACTCGATTGAAACAGCCTCGGTCACACTCTCAGGCAATGCTTTCCCATCCTTGAATGCTCGATTGAAGCTCCCTCGATCACATTTTCAGGCATCGCATTCCAGACCCTGTCCACTCGATTGAAGCTGCCTCGATCACAATCTCAGGCACTGCATTCCAGTCCCTGAACACTCGATAGAAGCTGCCTCGATCATAGTTTCGTGCACCGCATTCCAGACCCTGAACACTCGATTGATGCTTCCTAAATTACACACTCAGGCTCCACGTTCCAAACACTTAACAGTCGACTGAATCTGCCTCAATCACACTCTCAGGCACTGCATTCCAGACGCTGAACACTCGATTGAAGCTGCCTCAATCACACTCTCTGGAACTGCTTGAACTCTTGATTGAAAATGACTCGATCACACATTCAGGCTCCTCTTTCTAGACCTTGTACACTCGACTGAAGCTGCCTTGATCACAATCTCAGTGACCGCTTTCCAGACCCTGAACACTCGATTGAAGCTGCCTTGATCACACACTCAGGCACCGCATTCCACATCCTGTAACCTCAATTGAAGCTGCCTCGATCTTTCTCTCAGGCACCGCATCCCAGACACTGAACACTTGATTGAATCTGCCTCGATCACACTCTCAGCCACTGCATTCCAGTCCCTGAACACTGGATTGACCCTGCCTCGATCTCACTCTCAGGCACCCATGTTCCAGAAGCTTAACACTCGATTCAAGCTTTCTCAATCACACACTCAGGCACCGATTTCTAGACCCTGATCACTCGATTGAAGCTGCCTCGATCACACTCTCAGGCAGCGCATTCCAGACCCTGAACACTCGATTGATGCTTCCTCAATTACAAACTCAGGCTCCACGTTCCAAACACTTAACAGTCTATTGAAGCTGCTCGATCACACTCTCAGGCACTGCATTCCACACAATGAACAGTCGATTGAATCTGCCTCAATCACACTCTCAGGCACCGCATTCCAGACCCTGTACCCTCGATTGAAGCTACCTCGATCTTACTCTCAGGCACCGCATCCCAGACCCTGAACACTTGATTGAAGCTGCCTGAATCACACTCTCCGGCACTGTTTTCCAGTCCTTGAACACTCGATTGACGCTGTCTCGATCACGTTTTCAGTCACCGCATTCCAGACCCTGTCCACCCGACTGAAGCTGCCTCGATCACAATCTCATGGACCGCATCCGAGACCATGAACACTCGATTGAAGCTGCCTCGATAACACTCTCAGGCATTGCATTCAGGAACCTGAACACTCGATTGAAGCTGCCTCGATCACACTCTGGGACAGCGCAACCCAGATCCTAAACACTTGATTGATGCTGCCTTGATCACACTCTCAGGCACCGCATCCCATACATTGAACTCTCGATTGAAACTGCCTCAATCACACTTTCAGGCACCGCATTCCAGACCCTGAACACTCGATTGATGCTGCCTCGATCTCACACTCAGGCACCGATTCCTAGTCCTTGAATGCTCGATTGAAGCTGCCTCGATCACACTTTCAGGCACCACATTCGAGGCCCTGTACACTTGATTGAAGCTGCCTCGATCACTCTCTCAGGCACCAATTCCAGACGCTGAAGACTCGATTGAAGCTGCATCGATCACACTCTCAGGCACCGCATTCCAGACCCTGAACACTCGATTGAAGCTGCACGATCACACTCTCAGGCACTGCATTCCACACAATGAACACTCGATTGAGTCTGCCTCAATCACACTCTCAGGCACCGCATTCCAGACCCTGTACCCTCGATTGAAGCTACCTTGATCTTACTCTCAGGCACCGCATCCCAGACCCTGAACACTTGATTGAACCTGCCTGAATCACACTGTCCGGCACTGTTTTCCATCCTTGAACACTCGATTGACGCTGTCTCGATGACGTTTTCAGTCACCGCATTCCAGACCCTGTCCACTCGACTGAAGCTGCCTCGATCACAATCTCACGGACCGCATTCGAGACCCTGAACACTCGATTGAAGCTGCCTCGATAACACTCTCAGGCACTGCATCCAGACCCTGCTCACTTGATTGAAGCTGCCTCGATCACACTCTCAGGCACCACATTCCATACACAATTGAAGCTGCGTCGATTACATTCTCAGGCACCGCATTCAGGAACCAGAACACTCGATTGAAGCTGCCTTGATCACACTCTGGGACAGCGCAACCCAGATCCTAAACACTTGATTGATGCTGCCTTGATCACACTCTCAGGCACCGCATCCCATACATCGAACTCTCGATTGAAACTGCCTCAATCACACTTTCAGGCACCGCATTCCAGACCCTGAACACTCGATTGATGCTGCCTCGATCTCACACTCAGGCACCGATTCCTAGTCCTTGAATGTTCGATTGAAGCTGCCTCAATCACACTTTCAGGCACCACATTCTAGGCACTGTACACTTGATTGAAGCTGCCTCGATCACTCTCTCAGGCACCAATTCCAGACGCTGAAGACTCGATTGAAGCTGCATCGATCACACTCTCAGGCACCGCATTCCAGACCATGAACACTCGATTGAAGCTGCCTCGATCAGACTCTCAGGCACTGCTTTCCAGACCTTGAACAATCGATTGAAGCTGCCTCGATCACACTCTCAGGCAACGCATTCAGGACTCTGAACACTCGTTTGAAGCTGCTTCGATCACACACTCAGGCACCGCATTCCAGAAATTGAACACTCGATTGAAGCTGCCTCGATCACACTGTCAGGCACCGCATTGCAGATGGTGAACACTTGATTGAAGCTGCCTCGATCACACTCTCAGGCACCGCATTCCACGCAATGAACACTCGATTGAAGCTGTCTCGATAACATTTTCAGTCACCGCATTCCAGACCTTGTTTACTCGACTGAAGCTGCCTCGATCACAATCTCATGGACCGCACTCCAGACCCTGAACACTGGATTGAAGCTGCCTCAAGCACTCTCTCAGCCACTGCATTCCAGACCCTGACACTGGATTGACGCTGCCTCGATCTCGCACTCAGGCACCCATGTTCCAGAAGCTTAACACTCGATTCAAGCTGCCTCAATCACACACTCAGGCACCGATTTCTAGAACCTGAACACTCGATTGAAGCTGCCTCGATCGCACTCTCAGGCAGCGCATTCCAGACCCTGAACACTCGATTGATGCTTCCTAAATTACACACTCAGGCTCCACGTTCCAAACACTTAACAGTCGACTGAATCTGCCTCAATCACACTCTCAGGCACTGCATTCCAGACCCTGAACACTCGATTGAAGCTGCCTCAATCACACTCTCTGGAACTGCTTGAACTCTTGATTGAAAATGACTCGATCACACATTCAGGCTCCTCTTTCTAGACCTTGTACACTCGACTGAAGCTGCCTTGATCACAATCTCAGTGACCGCTTTCCAGACCCTGAACACTCGAATGAAGCTGCCTCGATCACACTCTCAGGCACCGGATTGCAGATGGTGAACACTCGATTGAAGCTGCCTCGATCACAATTTCAGGGACTGCATTCCAGACCCTGAACACTCGATTGAAGCTGCCTTGATCACACTCTCAGACACCGCATTCCAGAACCTGTCCACTCGACTGAAGCTGCCTTGATCACAATCTAATGGAAGGCATTCAAGACCCTGAACACTCGATTGAAGCTGCCTCGATCACACTCTCAGCCACTGCATTCCAGACCCTGAACACTGGATTGACGCTGCCTCAATCTCACAGTCAGGCACCCATGTTCCAGAAGCTTAACACTCGATTCAAGCTTCCTCAATCACACACTCAGGCACCGATTTCTAGACCCTGAACACTCGATTGAAGCTGCCTCGATCACACTCTCAGGCAGCGCATTCCAGACCCTGAACACTCGATTGATGCTTCCTCAATTACAAAATCAGGCTCCACGATCCAAACACTTAACAGTCGATTGAAGCTGCTCGATCACACTCTCAGGCACTGCATTCCACACAATGAACACTGGATTGACGCTGCCTCGATCTCACAGTCAGGCACCCATGTTCCAGAAGCTTAACACTCGATTCAAGCTTCCTCAATCACATACTCAGGCACCGCATTCCAGACCCTGTCCACTCGACTGAATCTGCCTCGATCACAATCTGATGGACGGCATGCCAGACACTGAACACTCGATTGAAACAGCCTCGGTCACACTCTCAGGCAATGCTTTCCCATCCTTGAATGCTCGATTGAAGCTCCCTCGATCACATTTTCAGGCATCGCATTCCAGACCCTGTCCACTCGATTGAAGCTGCCTCGATCACAATCTCAGGCACTGCATTCCAGTCCCTGAACACTCGATAGAAGCTGCCTCGATCATAGTTTCGTGCACCGCATTCCAGACCCTGAACACTCGATTGATGCTTCCTAAATTACACACTCAGGCTCCACGTTCCAAACACTTAACAGTCGACTGAATCTGCCTCAATCACACTCTCAGGCACTGCATTCCAGACGCTGAACACTCGATTGAAGCTGCCTCAATCACACTCTCTGGAACTGCTTGAACTCTTGATTGAAAATGACTCGATCACACATTCAGGCTCCTCTTTCTAGACCTTGTACACTCGACTGAAGCTGCCTTGATCACAATCTCAGTGACCGCTTTCCAGACCCTGAACACTCGATTGAAGCTGCCTTGATCACACACTCAGGCACCGCATTCCACATCCTGTAACCTCAATTGAAGCTGCCTCGATCTTTCTCTCAGGCACCGCATCCCAGACACTGAACACTTGATTGAATCTGCCTCGATCACACTCTCAGGCACCGATTTCTAGACCCTGAACACTCGATTGAAGCTGCCTCGATCACATTCTCAGGCAGCGCATTCCAGACCCTGAACACTCGATTGATGCTTCCTCAATTACAAAATCAGGCTCCACGTTCCAAACACTTAACAGTCTATTGAAGCTGCTCGATCACACTCTCAGGCACTGCATTCCACACAATGAACAGTCGATTGAATCTGCCTCAATCACACTCTCAGGCACCGCATTCCAGACCCTGTACCCTCGATTGAAGCTACCTCGATCTTACTCTCAGGCACCGCATCCCAGACCCTGAACACTTGATTGAAGCTGCCTGAATCACACTCTCCGGCACTGTTTTCCAGTCCTTGAACACTCGATTGACGCTGTCTCGATCACGTTTTCAGTCACCGCATTCCAGACCCTGTCCACCCGACTGAAGCTGCCTCGATCACAATCTCATGGACCGCATCCGAGACCATGAACACTCGATTGAAGCTGCCTCGATAACACTCTCAGGCATTGCATTCAGGAACCTGAACACTCGATTGAAGCTGCCTCGATCACACTCTGGGACAGCGCAACCCAGATCCTAAACACTTGATTGATGCTGCCTTGATCACACTCTCAGGCACCGCATCCCATACATTGAACTCTCGATTGAAACTGCCTCAATCACACTTTCAGGCACCGCATTCCAGACCCTGAACACTCGATTGATGCTGCCTCGATCTCACACTCAGGCACCGATTCCTAGTCCTTGAATGCTCGATTGAAGCTGCCTCGATCACACTTTCAGGCACCACATTCGAGGCCCTGTACACTTGATTGAAGCTGCCTCGATCACTCTCTCAGGCACCAATTCCAGACGCTGAAGACTCGATTGAAGCTGCATCGATCACACTCTCAGGCACCGCATTCCAGACCCTGAACACTCGATTGAAGCTGCACGATCACACTCTCAGGCACTGCATTCCACACAATGAACACTCGATTGAGTCTGCCTCAATCACACTCTCAGGCACCGCATTCCAGACCCTGTACCCTCGATTGAAGCTACCTTGATCTTACTCTCAGGCACCGCATCCCAGACCCTGAACACTTGATTGAACCTGCCTGAATCACACTGTCCGGCACTGTTTTCCATCCTTGAACACTCGATTGACGCTGTCTCGATGACGTTTTCAGTCACCGCATTCCAGACCCTGTCCACTCGACTGAAGCTGCCTCGATCACAATCTCACGGACCGCATTCGAGACCCTGAACACTCGATTGAAGCTGCCTCGATAACACTCTCAGGCACTGCATCCAGACCCTGCTCACTTGATTGAAGCTGCCTCGATCACACTCTCAGGCACCACATTCCATACACAATTGAAGCTGCGTCGATTACATTCTCAGGCACCGCATTCAGGAACCAGAACACTCGATTGAAGCTGCCTTGATCACACTCTGGGACAGCGCAACCCAGATCCTAAACACTTGATTGATGCTGCCTTGATCACACTCTCAGGCACCGCATCCCATACATCGAACTCTCGATTGAAACTGCCTCAATCACACTTTCAGGCACCGCATTCCAGACCCTGAACACTCGATTGATGCTGCCTCGATCTCACACTCAGGCACCGATTCCTAGTCCTTGAATGTTCGATTGAAGCTGCCTCAATCACACTTTCAGGCACCACATTCTAGGCACTGTACACTTGATTGAAGCTGCCTCGATCACTCTCTCAGGCACCAATTCCAGACGCTGAAGACTCGATTGAAGCTGCATCGATCACACTCTCAGGCACCGCATTCCAGACCATGAACACTCGATTGAAGCTGCCTCGATCAGACTCTCAGGCACTGCTTTCCAGACCTTGAACAATCGATTGAAGCTGCCTCGATCACACTCTCAGGCAACGCATTCAGGACTCTGAACACTCGTTTGAAGCTGCTTCGATCACACACTCAGGCACCGCATTCCAGAAATTGAACACTCGATTGAAGCTGCCTCGATCACACTGTCAGGCACCGCATTGCAGATGGTGAACACTTGATTGAAGCTGCCTCGATCACACTCTCAGGCACCGCATTCCACGCAATGAACACTCGATTGAAGCTGTCTCGATCACATTTTCAGTCACCGCATTCCAGACCCTGTCCACTCGACTGAAGCTGCCTCGATCACAATCTCATGGACCGCATTCCAGACCCTGAACACTCGACTGAAGCTGCCTCAAGCACTCTCTCAGCCACTGCATTCCAGACCCTGAACACTGGATTGATGCTGCCTCGATCTCACACTCAGGCACCCATGTTCCAGATGGTTAACACTCGATTCAAGCTGCCTCAATCACACACTCAGGCACCGATTTCTAGACCCTGAACACTCGATTGAAGCTGCCTCGATCGCACTCTCAGGCAGCGCATTCCAGACCCTGAACACTCGATTGATGCTTCCTCAATTACACACTCAGGCTCCACCTTCCAAACACTTAACAGTCTACTGAAGCTGCCTCGATCACACTCCCAGGCACTGCATTCCAGACCCTGAACACTCGATTGAAGCTGCCTCAATCACACTCTCAGGAACTGCTTTCCAGTCCTTGAACTCTTGATTGAATATGACTCAATCACGCTTTCAGGCTCCTCTTTCTAGACCTTGTACACTCGACTGAAGCTGCCTTGATCACAATCTCAGTGACCACTTTCCAGACCCTGAACACTCGAATGAGCTGCCTCGATCACACTCTCAGGCACCGCATTGCAGATGGTGAACACTCGATTGAAGCTGCCTCAATCACAATTTCGGGAACCGCATTCCAGACCCTGAACACTCGATTGAAGCTGCCTCGATCACACTCTCAGGCACCGCATTCCAGACCCTGAACACTCGATTGATGCTTCCTCAATTACAAACTCAGGCTCCACGTTCCAAACACTTAACAGTCTATTGAAGCTGCTCGATCACACTCTCAGGCACTGCATTCCACACAATGAACAGTCGATTGAATCTGCCTCAATCACACTCTCAGGCACCGCATTCCAGACCCTGTACCCTCGATTGAAGCTACCTCGATCTTACTCTCAGGCACCGCATCCCAGACCCTGAACACTTGATTGAAGCTGCCTGAATCACACTCTCCGGCACTGTTTTCCAGTCCTTGAACACTCGATTGACGCTGTCTCGATCACGTTTTCAGTCACCGCATTCCAGACCCTGTCCACCCGACTGAAGCTGCCTCGATCACAATCTCATGGACCGCATCCGAGACCATGAACACTCGATTGAAGCTGCCTCGATAACACTCTCAGGCATTGCATTCAGGAACCTGAACACTCGATTGAAGCTGCCTCGATCACACTCTGGGACAGCGCAACCCAGATCCTAAACACTTGATTGATGCTGCCTTGATCACACTCTCAGGCACCGCATCCCATACATTGAACTCTCGATTGAAACTGCCTCAATCACACTTTCAGGCACCGCATTCCAGACCCTGAACACTCGATTGATGCTGCCTCGATCTCACACTCAGGCACCGATTCCTAGTCCTTGAATGCTCGATTGAAGCTGCCTCGATCACACTTTCAGGCACCACATTCGAGGCCCTGTACACTTGATTGAAGCTGCCTCGATCACTCTCTCAGGCACCAATTCCAGACGCTGAAGACTCGATTGAAGCTGCATCGATCACACTCTCAGGCACCGCATTCCAGACCCTGAACACTCGATTGAAGCTGCACGATCACACTCTCAGGCACTGCATTCCACACAATGAACACTCGATTGAGTCTGCCTCAATCACACTCTCAGGCACCGCATTCCAGACCCTGTACCCTCGATTGAAGCTACCTTGATCTTACTCTCAGGCACCGCATCCCAGACCCTGAACACTTGATTGAACCTGCCTGAATCACACTGTCCGGCACTGTTTTCCATCCTTGAACACTCGATTGATGCTGTCTCGATGACGTTTTCAGTCACCGCATTCCAGACCCTGTCCACTCGACTGAAGCTGCCTCGATCACAATCTCACGGACTGCATTCGAGACCCTGAACACTCGATTGAAGCTGCCTCGATAACACTCTCAGGCACTGCATCCAGACCCTGCTCACTTGATTGAAGCTGCCTCGATCACACTCTCAGGCACCACATTCCATACACAATTGAAGCTGCGTCGATTACATTCTCAGGCACCGCATTCAGGAACCAGAACACTCGATTGAAGCTGCCTTGATCACACTCTGGGACAGCGCAACCCAGATCCTAAACACTTGATTGATGCTGCCTTGATCACACTCTCAGGCACCGCATCCCATACATCGAACTCTCGATTGAAACTGCCTCAATCACACTTTCAGGCACCGCATTCCAGACCCTGAACACTCGATTGATGCTGCCTCGATCTCACACTCAGGCACCGATTCCTAGTCCTTGAATGTTCGATTGAAGCTGCCTCAATCACACTTTCAGGCACCACATTCTAGGCACTGTACACTTGATTGAAGCTGCCTCGATCACTCTCTCAGGCACCAATTCCAGACGCTGAAGACTCGATTGAAGCTGCATCGATCACACTCTCAGGCACCGCATTCCAGACCATGAACACTCGATTGAAGCTGCCTCGATCAGACTCTCAGGCACTGCTTTCCAGACCTTGAACAATCGATTGAAGCTGCCTCGATCACACTCTCAGGCAACGCATTCAGGACTCTGAACACTCGTTTGAAGCTGCTTCGATCACACACTCAGGCACCGCATTCCAGAAATTGAACACTCGATTGAAGCTGCCTCGATCACACTGTCAGGCACCGCATTGCAGATGGTGAACACTTGATTGAAGCTGCCTCGATCACACTCTCAGGCACCGCATTCCACGCAATGAACACTCGATTGAAGCTGTCTCGATCACATTTTCAGTCACCGCATTCCAGACCCTGTCCACTCGACTGAAGCTGCCTCGATCACAATCTCATGGACCGCATTCCAGACCCTGAACACTCGACTGAAGCTGCCTCAAGCACTCTCTCAGCCACTGCATTCCAGACCCTGAACACTGGATTGATGCTGCCTCGATCTCACACTCAGGCACCCATGTTCCAGATGGTTAACACTCGATTCAAGCTGCCTCAATCACACACTCAGGCACCGATTTCTAGACCCTGAACACTCGATTGAAGCTGCCTCGATCGCACTCTCAGGCAGCGCATTCCAGACCCTGAACACTCGATTGATGCTTCCTCAATTACACACTCAGGCTCCACCTTCCAAACACTTAACAGTCGATTGAAGCTGCCTCGATCACACTCTCAGGCACTGCATTCCACACAATGAACACTCGATTGAAGCTACCTCGATCTTACTCTCAGGCACCGCATCCCAGACCCTGAACACTTGATTGAAGCTGCCTGAATCACACTCTCCGGCACTGTTTTCCAGTCCTTGAACACACGATTGACGCTGTCTCGATCACATTTTCAGTCACCGCATTCCAGACCCTGTCCACTCGACTGTAGCTGCCTCGATCAAAATCTCATGGACCGCATTCGAGACCCTGAACACTCGATTGAAGCTGCCTCGATCACACTCCCAGGCACTGCATTCCAGACCCTGAACACTCGATTGAAGCTGCCTCAATCACACTCTCAGGAACTGCTTTCCAGTCCTTGAACTCTTGATTGAATATGACTCAATCACGCTTTCAGGCTCCTCTTTCTAGACCTTGTACACTCGACTGAAGCTGCCTTGATCACAATCTCAGTGACCACTTTCCAGACCCTGAACACTCGAATGAGCTGCCTGGATCACACTCTCAGGCACCGCATTGCAGATGGTGAACACTCGATTGAAGCTGCCTCAATCACAATTTCGGGAACCGCATTCCAGACCCTGAACACTCGATTGAAGCTGCCTCGATCACACTCTCAGGCACCGCATTCCAGACCCTGAACACTCGATTGATGCTTCCTCAATTACACACTCAGGCTCCACGTTCCAAACACTTAACAGTCGATTGAAGCTGCCTCGATCACACTCTCAGGCACTGCATTCCAGACCCTGAACACTCGATTGTAGCTGCCTCAATCACACTCTCAGGAACTGCTTTCCAGACCCTGTACCCTCGATTGAAGCTACCTCGATCTTACTCTCAGGCATCGCATCCCAGACCCTGAACACTTGATTGAAGCTGCCTGAATCATACTCTCCGGCACTGTTTTCCAGTCCTTGAACACTCGATTGACGCTGTCTCGATCACGTTTTCAGTCACCGCATTCGAGACCGTGAACACTCGATTGAAGCTGCCTCGATAACACTCTCAGGCACCGCATCCAGAACCTGCACACTCGATTGAAGCTGCCTCGATCACACTCTCAGGCACCGCATTGCAGATGGTGAACGCTTGTTGAAGCTGCCTCGATCACACTCTCAGGCACCGCATTCCACACAATGAACACTCGATTGAAGCTGTCTCGATCACATTTTCAGTCACCGCATTCCAGACCCTGTCCACTCGACTGAAGCTGTATCGATCACAATCTGATGGACCGCATTCCAGACCCTGAACACTCGATTGAAGCTGCCTCGATCACAATCTCAGGCACTGCATGCCAGACACTAAACACTCGATTGAAACTGCCTCTGTCACACTCTCAGGCAATGCTTTCCCATCCTTGAACGCTCGATTGAAGCTCCCTCGATCACATTTTCAGGCATCGCATTCCAGACCCTGTCCACTCGATTGAAGCTGCCTCGATCACAATCTCAGGCACTGCATCCAGACCCTGAACACTCGATTGAAGCTGCCTAGATCACAGTTTCATGCACCGCATTCCAGACCCTGTAACCTCAATTGAAGCTGCCTCGATCTTTCTCTCAGGCACCGCATCCCAGACACTGAACAATTGATTGAAGCTGCCTTGATCACACTCTCAGGCACTGCATTCCAGACCCTGTCCACTCGACTGAAGCTGCCTCAAACACAATCTCATGACCGCATTCAAGACCCTGAACACTCGATTGAAGCTGCCTCGATCACACTCTCAGCCAGTGCATTCCAGACCCTGAACACTGGATTGACGCTGCCTCGATCTCACACTCAGGCACCCATGTTCCAGAAGCTTAACACTCGATTCAAGTTGCCTCAATCACACACTCAGGCACCGATTTCTAGACCCTGAACACTCGATTGAAGCTGCCTTGATCGCACTCTCAGGCAGCGCATTCCAGACCCTGAACACTCGATTGATGCTTGCTCAATTACACACTCTGGCTCCACATTCCAAACACTTAACAGTCGATTGAAGCTGCCTCGATCACACTCTCAGACATCGCATTCCAGACCCTGAACAGTCGATTGAATCTGCCTCAATCACACTCTCAGGAACTGCTTTCCAGTCCTTGAACTCTTGATTGAAAATGACTCGATCACACATTCAGGCTCCTCTTTCTACACCTTGTACACTCAACTTAAGCTGCCTTGATCACAATCTCAGTGACCGCTTTCCAGACCCTGAACACTCGAATGAAGCTGAATTGATCACACTCTCAGGCACCGCATTGCAGATGGTGAACACTCGATTGAAGCTGCCTCGATCACTATTTCCGGGACTGCATTCCAGACCCTGAACACTCGATTGAAGCTGCCTCGATCACAATTTGGGGACCGCATTCCAGACCCTGTCCACTCGACTGAAGCTGCCTCGATCACAATCTAATGGACGGCATTCAAGACCCTGAACACTCGATTGAAGCTGCCTCGATCACACTCTCAGCCATTGCATTCCAGACCCTGAACACTGGATTGACGATATCTTGATCTCACAGTCAGGCACCCATGTTCCAGAAGCTTAACACTCAATTCAAGCTTCCTCAATCACACAGTCAGGCACCGATTTCTAGACTCTGAACACTCGATTGAAGCTACCTCGATCACACTCTCAGGCAGCGCATTCCAGACCCTGAACACTCGATTGATGCTTCCTCAATTACACACTCAGGCTCCACGTTCCAAACACTTAATAGTCGATTGAAGCTGCCTCGATCACACTCTCAGGCACTGCATTCCACACAATGAACACTCGATTGAAGCTACCTCGATCTTACTCTCAGGCACCGCATCCCAGACCCTGAACACTTGATTGAAGCTGCCTGAATCACACTCTCCGGCACTGTTTTCCAGTCCTTGAACACACGATTGACGCTGTCTCGATCACATTTTCAGTCACCGCATTCCAGACCCTGTCCACTCGACTGTAGCTGCCTCGATCAAAATCTCATGGACCGCATTCGAGACCCTGAACACTCGATTGAAGCTGCCTCGATAACACTCTTAGGCACCGCATCCAGAACCTGCGCACTCGATTGAAGCTGCCTTGATCACACTCTCAGGCACCGCATTCCAAACACTTAACACTCAATTGAAGCTGCGTCGATTACATTCTCAGGCACCGCATTCAGGAACCTGAACACTCGATTGAAGCTGCCTCGATCACACTCTGGGACAGCGCAACCCAGATCCTAAACACTTGATTGATGCTGCCTTGTTCACACTCTCAGGCACCGCATCCCTTACACTGAACTCTCGATTGAAACTGCCTCAATCACACTCTCAGGCACCGCATTCCAGACCCTGAACACTCGATTGATGCTGCCTCGCTCTCACACTCAGGCACTGATTCCTAGTCCTTGAATGCTCGATTGAATCTGCCTCGATCACACTTTCAGGCACCACATTCTAGGCACTGTACACTTGATTGCAGCTGCCTCGATCACTCTCTCAGGCACCAATTCCAGACGCTGAAGACTGGATTGAAGCTGCATCGATCACACTCTCAGGCACCGCATTCCAGACCCTGAACATTCGATTGAAGCTGCCTCGATCAGACTTTCAGGCACCGCATTCCAGACCCTGAACACTGAATTGAAGCTGCCTTGATCACACTCTCAGGTACTGCATTCCAGAACCTGTACGCTCGATTGAAGCTGCCTCGAGCACACTTTCAGGCAACGCATTCTAGACCCTGTACACTTGATTGAAATGCCTTGATCACAAATTCAGGCACTACTTTTCAAACCCTGAACACTAGACTAAGCTGTGTTGATTACACACTCAGGCACCGTTTACCAGACCCTGAAAACTAGATTGAAGCTGTTTCTATTACACTCTCAGGCACCGCATTCCAGACCCTGAACACTCGATTGAAGCTGCACGATCACACTCTCAGGCACTGCATTCCACACAATGAACACTCGATTGAGTCTGCCTCAATCACACTCTCAGGCACCGCATTCCAGACCCTGTACCCTCGATTGAAGCTACCTTGATCTTACTCTCAGGCACCGCATCCCAGACCCTGAACACTTGATTGAACCTGCCTGAATCACACTGTCCGGCACTGTTTTCCATCCTTGAACACTCGATTGACGCTGTCTCGATGACGTTTTCAGTCACCGCATTCCAGACCCTGTCCACTCGACTGAAGCTGCCTCGATCACAATCTCACGGACCGCATTCGAGACCCTGAACACTCGATTGAAGCTGCCTCGATAACACTCTCAGGCACTGCATCCAGACCCTGCTCACTTGATTGAAGCTGCCTCGATCACACTCTCAGGCACCACATTCCATACACAATTGAAGCTGCGTCGATTACATTCTCAGGCACCGCATTCAGGAACCAGAACACTCGATTGAAGCTGCCTTGATCACACTCTGGGACAGCGCAACCCAGATCCTAAACACTTGATTGATGCTGCCTTGATCACACTCTCAGGCACCGCATCCCATACATCGAACTCTCGATTGAAACTGCCTCAATCACACTTTCAAGCACCGCATTCCAGACCCTGAACACTCGATTGATGCTGCCTCGATCTCACACTCAGGCACCGATTCCTAGTCCTTGAATGTTCGATTGAAGCTGCCTCAATCACACTTTCAGGCACCACATTCTAGGCACTGTACACTTGATTGAAGCTGCCTCGATCACTCTCTCAGGCACCAATTCCAGACGCTGAAGACTCGATTGAAGCTGCATCGATCACACTCTCAGGCACCGCATTCCAGACCATGAACACTCGATTGAAGCTGCCTCGATCAGACTCTCAGGCACTGCTTTCCAGACCTTGAACAATCGATTGAAGCTGCCTCGATCACACTCTCAGGCAACGCATTCAGGACTCTGAACACTCGTTTGAAGCTGCTTCGATCACACACTCAGGCACCGCATTCCAGAAATTGAACACTCGATTGAAGCTGCCTCGATCACACTGTCAGGCACCGCATTGCAGATGGTGAACACTTGATTGAAGCTGCCTCGATCACACTCTCAGGCACTGCATTCCAGTCCCTGAACACTCGATAGAAGCTGCCTCGATCATAGTTTCGTGCACCGCATTCCAGACCCTGAATACTCGATTGAAGCTGCCTTGATCACACACTCAGGCACCGCATTCCACATCCTGTAACCTCAATTGAAGCTGCCTCGATCTTTCTCTCAGGCACCGCATCCCAGACACTGAACACTTGATTGAATCTGCCTCGATCACACTCTCAGCCACTGCATTCCAGACCCTGAACATTGTATTGACGCTGCCTCGATCTCACACTCAGGCACCCATGTTCCAGAAGCTTAACACTCGATTCAAGCTTCCTCAATCACACACTCAGGCACCGATTTCTAGACCCTGAACACTCGATTGAAGCTGCCTCGATCACATTCTCAGGCAGCGCATTCCAGACCCTGAACACTCGATTGATGCTTCCTCAATTACAAAATCAGGCTCCACGTTCCAAACACTTAACAGTCTATTGAAGCTGCTCGATCACACTCTCAGGCACTGCATTCCACACAATGAACAGTCGATTGAATCTGCCTCAATCACACTCTCAGGCACCGCATTCCAGACCCTGTACCCTCGATTGAAGCTACCTCGATCTTACTCTCAGGCACCGCATCCCAGACCCTGAACACTTGATTGAAGCTGCCTGAATCACACTCTCCGGCACTGTTTTCCAGTCCTTGAACACTCGATTGACGCTGTCTCGATCACGTTTTCAGTCACCGCATTCCAGACCCTGTCCACCCGACTGAAGCTGCCTCGATCACAATCTCATGGACCGCATCCGAGACCATGAACACTCGATTGAAGCTGCCTCGATAACACTCTCAGGCATTGCATTCAGGAACCTGAACACTCGATTGAAGCTGCCTCGATCACACTCTGGGACAGCGCAACCCAGATCCTAAACACTTGATTGATGCTGCCTTGATCACACTCTCAGGCACCGCATCCCATACATTGAACTCTCGATTGAAACTGCCTCAATCACACTTTCAGGCACCGCATTCCAGACCCTGAACACTCGATTGATGCTGCCTCGATCTCACACTCAGGCACCGATTCCTAGTCCTTGAATGCTCGATTGAAGCTGCCTCGATCACACTTTCAGGCACCACATTCGAGGCCCTGTACACTTGATTGAAGCTGCCTCGATCACTCTCTCAGGCACCAATTCCAGACGCTGAAGACTCGATTGAAGCTGCATCGATCACACTCTCAGGCACCGCATTCCAGACCCTGAACACTCGATTGAAGCTGCACGATCACACTCTCAGGCACTGCATTCCACACAATGAACACTCGATTGAGTCTGCCTCAATCACACTCTCAGGCACCGCATTCCAGACCCTGTACCCTCGATTGAAGCTACCTTGATCTTACTCTCAGGCACCGCATCCCAGACCCTGAACACTTGATTGAACCTGCCTGAATCACACTGTCCGGCACTGTTTTCCATCCTTGAACACTCGATTGACGCTGTCTCGATGACGTTTTCAGTCACCGCATTCCAGACCCTGTCCACTCGACTGAAGCTGCCTCGATCACAATCTCACGGACCGCATTCGAGACCCTGAACACTCGATTGAAGCTGCCTCGATAACACTCTCAGGCACTGCATCCAGACCCTGCTCACTTGATTGAAGCTGCCTCGATCACACTCTCAGGCACCACATTCCATACACAACTGAAGCTGCGTCGATTACATTCTCAGGCACCGCATTCAGGAACCAGAACACTCGATTGAAGCTGCCTTGATCACACTCTGGGACAGCGCAACCCAGATCCTAAACACTTGATTGATGCTGCCTTGATCACACTCTCAGGCACCGCATCCCATACATCGAACTCTCGATTGAAACTGCCTCAATCACACTTTCAGGCACCGCATTCCAGACCCTGAACACTCGATTGATGCTGCCTCGATCTCACACTCAGGCACCGATTCCTAGTCCTTGAATGTTCGATTGAAGCTGCCTCAATCACACTTTCAGGCACCACATTCTAGGCACTGTACACTTGATTGAAGCTGCCTCGATCACTCTCTCAGGCACCAATTCCAGACGCTGAAGACTCGATTGAAGCTGCATCGATCACACTCTCAGGCACCGCATTCCAGACCATGAACACTCGATTGAAGCTGCCTCGATCAGACTCTCAGGCACTGCTTTCCAGACCTTGAACAATCGATTGAAGCTGCCTCGATCACACTCTCAGGCAACGCATTCAGGACTCTGAACACTCGTTTGAAGCTGCTTCGATCACACACTCAGGCACCGCATTCCAGAAATTGAACACTCGATTGAAGCTGCCTCGATCACACTGTCAGGCACCGCATTGCAGATGGTGAACACTTGATTGAAGCTGCCTCGATCACACTCTCAGGCACCGCATTCCACGCAATGAACACTCGATTGAAGCTGTCTCGATCACATTTTCAGTCACCGCATTCCAGACCCTGTCCACTCGACTGAAGCTGCCTCGATCACAATCTCATGGACCGCATTCCAGACCCTGAACACTCGACTGAAGCTGCCTCAAGCACTCTCTCAGCCACTGCATTCCAGACCCTGAACACTGGATTGATGCTGCCTCGATCTCACACTCAGGCACCCATGTTCCAGATGGTTAACACTCGATTCAAGCTGCCTCAATCACACACTCAGGCACCGATTTCTAGACCCTGAACACTCGATTGAAGCTGCCTCGATCGCACTCTCAGGCAGCGCATTCCAGACCCTGAACACTCGATTGATGCTTCCTCAATTACACACTCAGGCTCCACCTTCCAAACACTTAACAGTCTACTGAAGCTGCCTCGATCACACTCCCAGGCACTGCATTCCAGACCCTGAACACTCGATTGAAGATGCCTCAATCACACTCTCAGGAACTGCTTTCCAGTCCTTGAACTCTTGATTGAATATGACTCAATCACGCTTTCAGGCTCCTCTTTCTAGACCTTGTACACTCGACTGAAGCTGCCTTGATCACAATCTCAGTGACCACTTTCCAGACCCTGAACACTCGAATGAGCTGCCTGGATCACACTCTCAGGCACCGCATTGCAGATGGTGAACACTCGATTGAAGCTGCCTCAATCACAATTTCGGGAACCGCATTCCAGACCCTGAACACTCGATTGAAGCTGCCTCGATCACACTCTCAGGCACCGCATTCCAGACCCTGAACACTCGATTGATGCTTCCTCAATTACACACTCAGGCTCCACGTTCCAAACACTTAACAGTCGATTGAAGCTGCCTCGATCACACTCTCAGGCACTGCATTCCAGACCCTGAACACTCGATTGTAGCTGCCTCAATCACACTCTCAGGAACTGCTTTCCAGACCCTGTACCCTCGATTGAAGCTACCTCGATCTTACTCTCAGGCATCGCATCCCAGACCCTGAACACTTGATTGAAGCTGCCTGAATCATACTCTCCGGCACTGTTTTCCAGTCCTTGAACACTCGATTGACGCTGTCTCGATCACGTTTTCAGTCACCGCATTCGAGACCGTGAACACTCGATTGAAGCTGCCTCGATAACACTCTCAGGCACCGCATCCAGAACCTGCACACTCGATTGAAGCTGCCTCGATCACACTCTCAGGCACCGCATTGCAGATGGTGAACGCTTGTTGAAGCTGCCTCGATCACACTCTCAGGCACCGCATTCCACACAATGAACACTCGATTGAAGCTGTCTCGATCACATTTTCAGTCACCGCATTCCAGACCCTGTCCACTCGACTGAAGCTGTATCGATCACAATCTGATGGACCGCATTCCAGACCCTGAACACTCGATTGAAGCTGCCTCGATCACAATCTCAGGCACTGCATGCCAGACACTAAACACTCGATTGAAACTGCCTCTGTCACACTCTCAGGCAATGCTTTCCCATCCTTGAACGCTCGATTGAAGCTCCCTCGATCACATTTTCAGGCATCGCATTCCAGACCCTGTCCACTCGATTGAAGCTGCCTCGATCACAATCTCAGGCACTGCATCCAGACCCTGAACACTTGATTGAAGCTGCCTAGATCACAGTTTCATGCACCGCATTCCAGACCCTGTAACCTCAATTGAAGCTGCCTCGATCTTTCTCTCAGGCACCGCATCCCAGACACTGAACAATTGATTGAAGCTGCCTTGATCACACTCTCAGGCACTGCATTCCAGACCCTGTCCACTCGACTGAAGCTGCCTCAAACACAATCTCATGACCGCATTCAAGACCCTGAACACTCGATTGAAGCTGCCTCGATCACACTCTCAGCCAGTGCATTCCAGACCCTGAACACTGGATTGACGCTGCCTCGATCTCACACTCAGGCACCCATGTTCCAGAAGCTTAACACTCGATTCAAGTTGCCTCAATCACACACTCAGGCACCGATTTCTAGACCCTGAACACTCGATTGAAGCTGCCTTGATCGCACTCTCAGGCAGCGCATTCCAGACCCTGAACACTCGATTGATGCTTGCTCAATTACACACTCTGGCTCCACATTCCAAACACTTAACAGTCGACTGAAGCTGCCTCGATCACACTCTCAGACATCGCATTCCAGACCCTGAACAGTCGATTGAATCTGCCTCAATCACACTCTCAGGAACTGCTTTCCAGTCCTTGAACTCTTGATTGAAAATGACTCGATCACACATTCAGGCTCCTCTTTCTACACCTTGTACACTCAACTTAAGCTGCCTTGATCACAATCTCAGTGACCGCTTTCCAGACCCTGAACACTCGAATGAAGCTGAATTGATCACACTCTCAGGCACCGCATTGCAGATGGTGAACACTCGATTGAAGCTGCCTCGATCACTATTTCCGGGACTGCATTCCAGACCCTGAACACTCGATTGAAGCTGCCTCGATCACAATTTGGGGACCGCATTCCAGACCCTGTCCACTCGACTGAAGCTGCCTCGATCACAATCTAATGGACGGCATTCAAGACCCTGAACACTCGATTGAAGCTGCCTCGATCACACTCTCAGCCATTGCATTCCAGACCCTGAACACTGGATTGACGATATCTTGATCTCACAGTCAGGCACCCATGTTCCAGAAGCTTAACACTCGATTCAAGCTTCCTCAATCACACAGTCAGGCACCGATTTCTAGACTCTGAACACTCGATTGAAGCTACCTCGATCACACTCTCAGGCAGCGCATTCCAGACCCTGAACACTCGATTGATGCTTCCTCAATTACACACTCAGGCTCCACGTTCCAAACACTTAATAGTCGATTGAAGCTGCCTCGATCACACTCTCAGGCACTGCATTCCACACAATGAACACTCGATTGAAGCTACCTCGATCTTACTCTCAGGCACCGCATCCCAGACCCTGAACACTTGATTGAAGCTGCCTGAATCACACTCTCCGGCACTGTTTTCCAGTCCTTGAACACACGATTGACGCTGTCTCGATCACATTTTCAGTCACCGCATTCCAGACCCTGTCCACTCGACTGTAGCTGCCTCGATCAAAATCTCATGGACCGCATTCGAGACCCTGAACACTCGATTGAAGCTGCCTCGATAACACTCTTAGGCACCGCATCCAGAACCTGCGCACTCGATTGAAGCTGCCTTGATCACACTCTCAGGCACCGCATTCCAAACACTTAACACTCAATTGAAGCTGCGTCGATTACATTCTCAGGCACCGCATTCAGGAACCTGAACACTCGATTGAAGCTGCCTCGATCACACTCTGGGACAGCGCAACCCAGATCCTAAACACTTGATTGATGCTGCCTTGTTCACACTCTCAGGCACCGCATCCCTTACACTGAACTCTCGATTGAAACTGCCTCAATCACACTCTCAGGCACCGCATTCCAGACCCTGAACACTCGATTGATGCTGCCTCGCTCTCACACTCAGGCACTGATTCCTAGTCCTTGAATGCTCGATTGAATCTGCCTCGATCACACTTTCAGGCACCACATTCTAGGCACTGTACACTTGATTGCAGCTGCCTCGATCACTCTCTCAGGCACCAATTCCAGACGCTGAAGACTGGATTGAAGCTGCATCGATCACACTCTCAGGCACCGCATTCCAGACCCTGAACATTCGATTGAAGCTGCCTCGATCAGACTTTCAGGCACCGCATTCCATACCCTGAACACTGAATTGAAGCTGCCTTGATCACACTCTCAGGTACTGCATTCCAGAACCTGTACGCTCGATTGAAGCTGCCTCGAGCACACTTTCAGGCAACGCATTCTAGACCCTGTACACTTGATTGAAATGCCTTGATCACAAATTCAGGCACTACTTTTCAAACCCTGAACACTAGACTAAGCTGTGTTGATTACACACTCAGGCACCGTTTACCAGACCCTGAAAACTAGATTGAAGCTGTTTCTATTACACTCTCAGGCACCGCATTCCAGACCCTGAACACTCGATTGAAGCTGCACGATCACACTCTCAGGCACTGCATTCCACACAATGAACACTCGATTGAAGTTGCCTCAATCACACTCTCAGGCACCGCATTCCAGACCCTGTACCCTCGATTGAAGCTACCTTGATCTTACTCTCAGGCACCGCATCCCAGACCCTGAACACTTGATTGAACCTGCCTGAATCACACTGTCCGGCACTGTTTTCCATCCTTGAACACTCGATTGACGCTGTCTCGATGACGTTTTCAGTCACCGCATTCCAGACCCTGTCCACTCGACTGAAGCTGCCTCGATCACAATCTCACGGACCGCATTCGAGACCCTGAACACTCGATTGAAGCTGCCTCGATAACACTCTCAGGCACTGCATCCAGACCCTGCTCACTTGATTGAAGCTGCCTCGATCACACTCTCAGGCACCACATTCCATACACAATTGAAGCTGCGTCGATTACATTCTCAGGCACCGCATTCAGGAACCAGAACACTCGATTGAAGCTGCCTTGATCACACTCTGGGACAGCGCAACCCAGATCCTAAACACTTGATTGATGCTGCCTTGATCACACTCTCAGGCACCGCATCCCATACATCGAACTCTCGATTGAAACTGCCTCAATCACACTTTCAGGCACCGCATTCCAGACCCTGAACACTCGATTGATGCTGCCTCGATCTCACACTCAGGCACCGATTCCTAGTCCTTGAATGTTCGATTGAAGCTGCCTCAATCACACTTTCAGGCACCACATTCTAGGCACTGTACACTTGATTGAAGCTGCCTCGATCACTCTCTCAGGCACCAATTCCAGACGCTGAAGACTCGATTGAAGCTGCATCGATCACACTCTCAGGCACCGCATTCCAGACCATGAACACTCGATTGAAGCTGCCTCGATCAGACTCTCAGGCACTGCTTTCCAGACCTTGAACAATCGATTGAAGCTGCCTCGATCACACTCTCAGGCAACGCATTCAGGACTCTGAACACTCGTTTGAAGCTGCTTCGATCACACACTCAGGCACCGCATTCCAGAAATTGAACACTCGATTGAAGCTGCCTCGATCACACTGTCAGGCACCGCATTGCAGATGGTGAACACTTGATTGAAGCTGCCTCGATCACACTCTCAGGCACCGCATTCCACGCAATGAACACTCGATTGAAGCTGTCTCGATAACATTTTCAGTCACCGCATTCCAGACCTTGTTTACTCGACTGAAGCTGCCTCGATCACAATCTCATGGACCGCACTCCAGACCCTGAACACTGGATTGAAGCTGCCTCAAGCACTCTCTCAGCCACTGCATTCCAGACCCTGACACTGGATTGACGCTGCCTCGATCTCACACTCAGGCACCCATGTTCCAGAAGCTTAACACTCGATTCAAGCTGCCTCAATCACACACTCAGGCACCGATTTCTAGAACCTGAACACTCGATTGAAGCTGCCTCGATCGCACTCTCAGGCTCCACGTTCCAAACACTTAACAGTCGACTGAATCTGCCTCAATCACACTCTCAGGCACTGCATTCCAGACCCTGAACACTCAACTGAAGCTGCCTCAATCACACTCTCAGGCACTGCATTCCAGCCCCTGAACACTCGATTGAAGCTGCCTCAATCACACTCTCTGGAACTGCTTGAACTCTTGATTGAAAATGACTCGATCACACATTCAGGCTCCTCTTTCTAGACCTTGTACACTCGACTGAAGCTGCCTTGATCACAATCTCAGTGACCGCTTTCCAGACCCTGAACACTCGAATGAAGCTGCCTCGATCACACTCTCAGGCACCGGATTGCAGATGGTGAACACTCGATTGAAGCTGCCTCGATCACAATTTCAGGGACTGCATTCCAGACCCTGAACACTCGATTGAAGCTGCCTTGATCACACTCTCAGACACCGCATTCCAGAACCTGTCCACTCGACTGAAGCTGCCTTGATCACAATCTAATGGAAGGCATTCAAGACCCTGAACACTCGATTGAAGCTGCCTCGATCACACTCTCAGCCACTGCATTCCACACAATGAACACTGGATTGACGCTGCCTCGATCTCACAGTCAGGCACCCATGTTCCAGAAGCTTAACACTCGATTCAAGCTTCCTCAATCACATACTCAGGCACCGCATTCCAGACCCTGTCCACTCGACTGAATCTGCCTCGATCACAATCTGATGGACGGCATGCCAGACACTGAACACTCGATTGAAACAGCCTCGGTCACACTCTCAGGCAATGCTTTCCCATCCTTGAATGCTCGATTGAAGCTCCCTCGATCACATTTTCAGGCATCGCATTCCAGACCCTGTCCACTCGATTGAAGCTGCCTCGATCACACTCTCAGGCACTGCATTCCAGTCCCTGAACACTCGATAGAAGCTGCCTCGATCATAGTTTCGTGCACCGCATTCCAGACCCTGAATACTCGATTGAAGCTGCCTTGATCACACACTCAGGCACCGCATTCCACATCCTGTAACCTCAATTGAAGCTGCCTCGATCTTTCTCTCAGGCACCGCATCCCAGACACTGAACACTTGATTGAATCTGCCTCGATCACACTCTCAGCCACTGCATTCCAGACCCTGAACATTGTATTGACGCTGCCTCGATCTCACACTCAGGCACCCATGTTCCAGAAGCTTAACACTCGATTCAAGCTTCCTCAATCACACACTCAGGCACCGATTTCTAGACCCTGAACACTCGATTGAAGCTGCCTCGATCACATTCTCAGGCAGCGCATTCCAGACCCTGAACACTCGATTGATGCTTCCTCAATTACAAAATCAGGCTCCACGTTCCAAACACTTAACAGTCTATTGAAGCTGCTCGATCACACTCTCAGGCACTGCATTCCACACAATGAACAGTCGATTGAATCTGCCTCAATCACACTCTCAGGCACCGCATTCCAGACCCTGTACCCTCGATTGAAGCTACCTCGATCTTACTCTCAGGCACCGCATCCCAGACCCTGAACACTTGATTGAAGCTGCCTGAATCACACTCTCCGGCACTGTTTTCCAGTCCTTGAACACTCGATTGACGCTGTCTCGATCACGTTTTCAGTCACCGCATTCCAGACCCTGTCCACCCGACTGAAGCTGCCTCGATCACAATCTCATGGACCGCATCCGAGACCATGAACACTCGATTGAAGCTGCCTCGATAACACTCTCAGGCATTGCATTCAGGAACCTGAACACTCGATTGAAGCTGCCTCGATCACACTCTGGGACAGCGCAACCCAGATCCTAAACACTTGATTGATGCTGCCTTGATCACACTCTCAGGCACCGCATCCCATACATTGAACTCTCGATTGAAACTGCCTCAATCACACTTTCAGGCACCGCATTCCAGACCCTGAACACTCGATTGATGCTGCCTCGATCTCACACTCAGGCACCGATTCCTAGTCCTTGAATGCTCGATTGAAGCTGCCTCGATCACACTTTCAGGCACCACATTCGAGGCCCTGTACACTTGATTGAAGCTGCCTCGATCACTCTCTCAGGCACCAATTCCAGACGCTGAAGACTCGATTGAAGCTGCATCGATCACACTCTCAGGCACCGCATTCCAGACCCTGAACACTCGATTGAAGCTGCACGATCACACTCTCAGGCACTGCATTCCACACAATGAACACTCGATTGAGTCTGCCTCAATCACACTCTCAGGCACCGCATTCCAGACCCTGTACCCTCGATTGAAGCTACCTTGATCTTACTCTCAGGCACCGCATCCCAGACCCTGAACACTTGATTGAACCTGCCTGAATCACACTGTCCGGCACTGTTTTCCATCCTTGAACACTCGATTGACGCTGTCTCGATGACGTTTTCAGTCACCGCATTCCAGACCCTGTCCACTCGACTGAAGCTGCCTCGATCACAATCTCACGGACCGCATTCGAGACCCTGAACACTCGATTGAAGCTGCCTCGATAACACTCTCAGGCACTGCATCCAGACCCTGCTCACTTGATTGAAGCTGCCTCGATCACACTCTCAGGCACCACATTCCATACACAACTGAAGCTGCGTCGATTACATTCTCAGGCACCGCATTCAGGAACCAGAACACTCGATTGAAGCTGCCTTGATCACACTCTGGGACAGCGCAACCCAGATCCTAAACACTTGATTGATGCTGCCTTGATCACACTCTCAGGCACCGCATCCCATACATCGAACTCTCGATTGAAACTGCCTCAATCACACTTTCAGGCACCGCATTCCAGACCCTGAACACTCGATTGATGCTGCCTCGATCTCACACTCAGGCACCGATTCCTAGTCCTTGAATGTTCGATTGAAGCTGCCTCAATCACACTTTCAGGCACCACATTCTAGGCACTGTACACTTGATTGAAGCTGCCTCGATCACTCTCTCAGGCACCAATTCCAGACGCTGAAGACTCGATTGAAGCTGCATCGATCACACTCTCAGGCACCGCATTCCAGACCATGAACACTCGATTGAAGCTGCCTCGATCAGACTCTCAGGCACTGCTTTCCAGACCTTGAACAATCGATTGAAGCTGCCTCGATCACACTCTCAGGCAACGCATTCAGGACTCTGAACACTCGTTTGAAGCTGCTTCGATCACACACTCAGGCACCGCATTCCAGAAATTGAACACTCGATTGAAGCTGCCTCGATCACACTGTCAGGCACCGCATTGCAGATGGTGAACACTTGATTGAAGCTGCCTCGATCACACTCTCAGGCACCGCATTCCACGCAATGAACACTCGATTGAAGCTGTCTCGATCACATTTTCAGTCACCGCATTCCAGACCCTGTCCACTCGACTGAAGCTGCCTCGATCACAATCTCATGGACCGCATTCCAGACCCTGAACACTGGATTGAAGCTGCCTCAAGCACTCTCTCAGCCACTGCATTCCAGACCCTGAACACTGGATTGATGCTGCCTCGATCTCACACTCAGGCACCCATGTTCCAGATGGTTAACACTCGATTCAAGCTGCCTCAATCACACACTCAGGCACCGATTTCTAGACCCTGAACACTCGATTGAAGCTGCCTCGATCGCACTCTCAGGCAGCGCATTCCAGACCCTGAACACTCGATTGATGCTTCCTCAATTACACACTCAGGCTCCACCTTCCAAACACTTAACAGTCTACTGAAGCTGCCTCGATCACACTCCCAGGCACTGCATTCCAGACCCTGAACACTCGATTGAAGATGCCTCAATCACACTCTCAGGAACTGCTTTCCAGTCCTTGAACTCTTGATTGAATATGACTCAATCACGCTTTCAGGCTCCTCTTTCTAGACCTTGTACACTCGACTGAAGCTGCCTTGATCACAATCTCAGTGACCACTTTCCAGACCCTGAACACTCGAATGAGCTGCCTGGATCACACTCTCAGGCACCGCATTGCAGATGGTGAACACTCGATTGAAGCTGCCTCAATCACAATTTCGGGAACCGCATTCCAGACCCTGAACACTCGATTGAAGCTGCCTCGATCACACTCTCAGGCACCGCATTCCAGACCCTGAACACTCGATTGATGCTTCCTCAATTACACACTCAGGCTCCACGTTCCAAACACTTAACAGTCGATTGAAGCTGCCTCGATCACACTCTCAGGCACTGCATTCCAGACCCTGAACACTCGATTGTAGCTGCCTCAATCACACTCTCAGGAACTGCTTTCCAGACCCTGTACCCTCGATTGAAGCTACCTCGATCTTACTCTCAGGCATCGCATCCCAGACCCTGAACACTTGATTGAAGCTGCCTGAATCATACTCTCCGGCACTGTTTTCCAGTCCTTGAACACTCGATTGACGCTGTCTCGATCACGTTTTCAGTCACCGCATTCGAGACCGTGAACACTCGATTGAAGCTGCCTCGATAACACTCTCAGGCACCGCATCCAGAACCTGCACACTCGATTGAAGCTGCCTCGATCACACTCTCAGGCACCGCATTGCAGATGGTGAACGCTTGTTGAAGCTGCCTCGATCACACTCTCAGGCACCGCATTCCACACAATGAACACTCGATTGAAGCTGTCTCGATCACATTTTCAGTCACCGCATTCCAGACCCTGTCCACTCGACTGAAGCTGTATCGATCACAATCTGATGGACCGCATTCCAGACCCTGAACACTCGATTGAAGCTGCCTCGATCACAATCTCAGGCACTGCATGCCAGACACTAAACACTCGATTGAAACTGCCTCTGTCACACTCTCAGGCAATGCTTTCCCATCCTTGAACGCTCGATTGAAGCTCCCTCGATCACATTTTCAGGCATCGCATTCCAGACCCTGTCCACTCGATTGAAGCTGCCTCGATCACAATCTCAGGCACTGCATCCAGACCCTGAACACTCGATTGAAGCTGCCTAGATCACAGTTTCATGCACCGCATTCCAGACCCTGTAACCTCAATTGAAGCTGCCTCGATCTTTCTCTCAGGCACCGCATCCCAGACACTGAACAATTGATTGAAGCTGCCTTGATCACACTCTCAGGCACTGCATTCCAGACCCTGTCCACTCGACTGAAGCTGCCTCAAACACAATCTCATGACCGCATTCAAGACCCTGAACACTCGATTGAAGCTGCCTCGATCACACTCTCAGCCAGTGCATTCCAGACCCTGAACACTGGATTGACGCTGCCTCGATCTCACACTCAGGCACCCATGTTCCAGAAGCTTAACACTCGATTCAAGTTGCCTCAATCACACACTCAGGCACCGATTTCTAGACCCTGAACACTCGATTGAAGCTGCCTTGATCGCACTCTCAGGCAGCGCATTCCAGACCCTGAACACTCGATTGATGCTTGCTCAATTACACACTCTGGCTCCACATTCCAAACACTTAACAGTCGATTGAAGCTGCCTCGATCACACTCTCAGACATCGCATTCCAGACCCTGAACAGTCGATTGAATCTGCCTCAATCACACTCTCAGGAACTGCTTTCCAGTCCTTGAACTCTTGATTGAAAATGACTCGATCACACATTCAGGCTCCTCTTTCTACACCTTGTACACTCAACTTAAGCTGCCTTGATCACAATCTCAGTGACCGCTTTCCAGACCCTGAACACTCGAATGAAGCTGAATTGATCACACTCTCAGGCACCGCATTGCAGATGGTGAACACTCGATTGAAGCTGCCTCGATCACTATTTCCGGGACTGCATTCCAGACCCTGAACACTCGATTGAAGCTGCCTCGATCACAATTTGGGGACCGCATTCCAGACCCTGTCCACTCGACTGAAGCTGCCTCGATCACAATCTAATGGACGGCATTCAAGACCCTGAACACTCGATTGAAGCTGCCTCGATCACACTCTCAGCCATTGCATTCCAGACCCTGAACACTGGATTGACGATATCTTGATCTCACAGTCAGGCACCCATGTTCCAGAAGCTTAACACTCGATTCAAGCTTCCTCAATCACACAGTCAGGCACCGATTTCTAGACTCTGAACACTCGATTGAAGCTACCTCGATCACACTCTCAGGCAGCGCATTCCAGACCCTGAACACTCGATTGATGCTTCCTCAATTACACACTCAGGCTCCACGTTCCAAACACTTAATAGTCGATTGAAGCTGCCTCGATCACACTCTCAGGCACTGCATTCCACACAATGAACACTCGATTGAAGCTACCTCGATCTTACTCTCAGGCACCGCATCCCAGACCCTGAACACTTGATTGAAGCTGCCTGAATCACACTCTCCGGCACTGTTTTCCAGTCCTTGAACACACGATTGACGCTGTCTCGATCACATTTTCAGTCACCGCATTCCAGACCCTGTCCACTCGACTGTAGCTGCCTCGATCAAAATCTCATGGACCGCATTCGAGACCCTGAACACTCGATTGAAGCTGCCTCGATAACACTCTTAGGCACCGCATCCAGAACCTGCGCACTCGATTGAAGCTGCCTTGATCACACTCTCAGGCACCGCATTCCAAACACTTAACACTCAATTGAAGCTGCGTCGATTACATTCTCAGGCACCGCATTCAGGAACCTGAACACTCGATTGAAGCTGCCTCGATCACACTCTGGGACAGCGCAACCCAGATCCTAAACACTTGATTGATGCTGCCTTGTTCACACTCTCAGGCACCGCATCCCTTACACTGAACTCTCGATTGAAACTGCCTCAATCACACTCTCAGGCACCGCATTCCAGACCCTGAACACTCGATTGATGCTGCCTCGCTCTCACACTCAGGCACTGATTCCTAGTCCTTGAATGCTCGATTGAAGCTGCCTCGATCACACTTTCAGGCACCACATTCGAGGCCCTGTACACTTGATTGAAGCTGCCTCGATCACTCTCTCAGGTACCAATTCCAGACGCTGAAGACTCGATTGAAGCTGCATCGATCACACTCTCAGGCACCGCATTCCAGACCCTGAACACTCGATTGAAGCTGCCTCGATCATACTCTCTGGCACCGCATTCCACACAATGAACACTCGATTGAAGCTGTCTCGATCACATTTTCAGTCACTGCATTCCAGACCTGTCCACTCGACTGAAGCTGCCTCGATCACAATCTCATGGACTGCATTCCAGACCCTGAACACTCGATTGAAGCTGCCTCAAGCACTCTCTCAGCCACTGCACTCCAGACACTGACACTGGATTGACGCTGCCTCAATCTCACACTCAGGCACCCATGTTCCAGATGGTTAACACTCGATTCAAGCTGCCTCAATCACATACTCAGGCACCGATTTCTAGACCCTGATCACTCGATTGAAGCTGCCTCGATCGCACTCTCAGGCAGCGCATTCCAGACCCTGAACACTCGATTGATGCTTCCTCAATTACTCACTCAGGCTCCACGTTCCGAACACTTAACAGTCGACTGAAGCTGCCTCGATCACACTCTCAGGCACTGCATTCCAGACCCTGAACACTCGATTGAAGCTGCCTCAATCACACTCTCTGGAACTGCTTTCCAGTCCTTGAACTCTTGATTGAATTTGACTCGATCACGCATTCAGGCTCCTCTTTCTAGACCTTGTACACTCGACTGAAGCTGCCTTGATCACAATCTCAGGGACCGCTTTCCAGACCCTGAACACTTGAATGAAACTGCCTCGATCACACTCTCAGGCACCGCATTGCAGATGGTGAACACTCGATTGAAGCTGCCTCGATCACAATTTCGGGGACCGCATTCCAGACCCTGAACACTCGATTGAAGCTGCCTCGATCACACTCTCAGGCAGCACATTCCAGAACCTGTCCACTCGACTGAATCTGCCTCGATCACAATCTAATGGATGGCATTCAAGACCCTGAACACTCGATTGAAGCTGCCTCAATCACACTCTCAGCCACTGCATTCCAGACCCTGAACACTGGATTGACGCTGGCTCAATCTCACAGTCAGGCACCCATGTTCCAGAAGCTTAACACTTGATTGAAGCTTCCTCAATCACACACTCAGGCACCGATTTCTAGACCCTGAACACTCGATTGAAGCTGCCTCGATTGCACTCTCTGGCAGTGCATTCCAGACCCTGAACACTCGATTGATGCTTCCTCAATTACACACTCAGGCTCCACGTTCCAAACACTTAACAGTCGATTGAAGCTGCCTCGATCACACTCTCAGGCACTGCATTCCAGACCCTGAACACTCGAATGTAGCTGCCTCAATCACACTCTCAGGAACTGCTTTCCAGACCCTGTACCCTCGATTGAAGCTACCTCGATCTTACTCTCAGTCACCGCATCCGAGACCCTGAACACTTGATTGAAGCTTACTGAATCATACTCTCCGGCACTGTTTTCCAGTCCTTGAACACTCGATTGACGCTGTCTCAATCACGTTTTCAGTCACCGCATTCGAGACCGTGAACACTCGATTGAAGCTGCCTCGATAACACTCTTAAGCACCGCATCCAGAACCTGTACACTCGATTGAAGCTGCCTCGATCACACTCTCAGGCACTGCATTGCAGATGGTGAACGCTTGATTGAAGCTGCCTCGATCACACTCTCAGGCACCGCATTCCACACAATGAACACTCGATTGAAGCTGTCTCGATCACATTTTCAGTCACCGCATTCCAGACCCTGTCCACTCGACTGAAGCTGTATCGATCACAATCTGATGGACCGCATTCCAGACCCTGAACACTCGATTGAAGCTACCTCGATCACAATCTCAGGCACTGCATGCCAGACACTAAACACTCGATTGAAACTGCCTCTGTCACACTCTCAGGCAATGCTTTCCCATCCTTGAACGCTCGATTGAAGCTCCCTCGATCACACTTTCAGGCACCACATTCTAGGCACTGTACACTTGATTGAAGCTGCCTCGATCACTCTCTCAGGCACCAATTCCAGACGCTGAAGACTCGATTGAAGCTGCATCGATCACACTCTCAGGCACCGCATTCCAGACCCTGAACACTCGATTGAAGCTGCATCGATCACACTCTCAGGTACCGCATTCCAGAACCTGTACGCTCGATTGAAGCTGCCTCGAGCAAACTTTCAGGCACCGCATTCTAGACCCTGTACACTTGACTGAAATGCCTCGATCACAAATTCAGGCACTACTTTTCAAACCCTGAACACTAGACTAAGCTGCGTTGATTACACACTCAGGCACCGTTTACCAGACCATGAACACGAGATTGAAGCTGTTTCTATTACACTCTCAGGCACCGCATTACAGACCCTGAACACTTGATTGAAGCTCCCTCGATCATACTCTCAGGCACCGGATTCCAGACCCTGAACACTCGATTGAAGTTGCCTCAATCACACTGTCAGGCACCGCATTGCAGATGGTGAACGCTTGATTGAAGCTGCCTCGATCAGACTCTCAGGCACCACATTCCACACAATGAACACTCGATTGAAGCTGCCTCGATCACACTGTCAGGCACCGCATTGCAGATGGTGAACGCTTGATTAAAGCTGCCTCGATCACACTCTCAGGCACCGCATTCCACACAATGAACACTCGATTGAAGCTGTCTCGATCACATTTTCAGTCACCGCATTCCAGACCCTGTCCACTCGACTGAAGCTGTATCGATCACAATCTGATGGACCGCATTCCAGACCCTGAACACTCGATTGAAGCTACCTCGATCACAATCTCAGGCACTGCATGCCAGACACTAAACACTCGATTGAAACTGCCTCTGTCACACTCTCAGGCAATGCTTTCCCATCCTTGAACGCTCGATTGAAGCTCCCTCGATCACATTTTCAGGCATCGCATTCCAGACCCTGTCCACTCGATTGAAGTTGCCTCGATCACAATCTGAGGCACTGCATCCAGAACCTGAACACTCGATTGAAGCTGCCTTGATCACAGTTTCATGCACCGCATTCCAGACCCTGAATACTCGATTGAAGCTGCCTCGATCACACTCTCAGCCACTGCATTCCAGACCCTGAACTCTGGATTGACGCTGCCTCGATCTCACAGTCAGGCACCCATGTTCCAGAAGCTTAACACTTGATTCAAGCTTCCTCGATCACACTCTCAGGCAGCGCATTCCAGACCCTGAACACTCGATTGAAGCTGCCTCGATCACACTCTCAGGCACTGCTTTCCACAAAATGAACAGTCGATTGAATCTGCCTCAATCACACTCTCAGGCACCGCATTCCAGACCCTGAAAACCTGATTGAAGCTGCCTGAATCACACTCTCCGGCAATGTTTTCCAGTCCTTGAAAACTCGATTGACGCTGTCTCAATCATGTTTTCAGTCACCGCATTCCAGACCCTGTCCACTCGACTGAAGCTGCCTCGATCACAATCTCTTGGACCGCATTCGAGACCCTGAACACTCGATTGAAGCTGCCTCGATAACACTCTCAGGCACCACATCCAGACCCTGCACACTCGATTGAAGCTGCCTCAATCGCACTCTCAGGCACCGCATTCCAAACACTTAACACTCAATTGAGGCTGCGTTGATTACATTCTCAGGCACCGCATTCAGGAACCTGAACACTCGATTGAAGCTGCCACGATCACACTCTGGGACAGCGCAACCCAGATCCTAAACACTTGATTGATGCTGCCTCGATCACACTCTCAGGCACCGCATCCCATACACTGAACTCTCGATTGAAACTGCCTCAATCACACTTTCAGGCACCGCATTCCAGACCCTGAACACTCGATTGATGCTGCCTCGATCTCACACTCAGGCACTGATTCCTAGTCCTTGAATGCTCGATTGAAGCTGCCTCGATCACACTTTCAGGCACCACATTCTAGGCACTGTACATTTGATTGAAGCTGCCTCGATCACTCTCTCAGGTACCAATTCCAGACGCTGAAGACTCGATTGAAGCTGCATCGATCACACTCTCAGGCACCGCTTTCCAGACCCTGAACACTCGATTGAAGCTGCCACGATCAGACTCTCAGGCACCGCATTCCAGACCCTGAACACTGAATTGAAGCTGCCTTGATGACACTCTCATGTACCGCATTCCAGAACCTGTACGCTCGATTGAAGCTGCCTCAAGCACACTTTCAGGCAACGCATTCTAGACCCTGTACACTTGATTGAAATGCCTTGATCACAAATTCAGGCACTACTTTTCAAACCCTGAACACTAGACTAAGCTGTGTTGATTACACACTCAGCACCGTTTACCAGACCCTGAACACTAGATTGAAGCTGTTTCTATTACACTTTCAGGCACCGCATTACAGACCCTGAACACTTGATTGAAGCTGCCTCGATCACACTCTCAGGCACCGGATTCCAGACCCTGAACACTCGATTGAAGTTGCCTCATTCACACTCTCAGGCACCGGATTCCAGAACTTGAACAATCGATTGAAGCTGCCTCGATCACATTCTCAGGCAATGCATTCAGGACTCTGAACACTCGATTGAAGCTGCCTCGATCACACTGTCAGGCACCGCATTGCAGATGGTGAACGCTTGATTGAAGCTGCCTCGATCACACTCTCAGGCACCGCATTCCTCACAATGAACACTCGATTGAAGCTGTCTCGATCACAATCTGATGGACCGCATTCCAGACCCTGAACACTCGATTGAAGCTGCCTCGATCACAATCTCAGGCACTGCATGCCAGACACTAAACACTCGATTGAAATTGCCTCAGTCACACTCTCAGGCAATGCTTTCCCATCCTTGAATGCTCGATTGAAGCTCCCTCGATCACATTTTCAGGCACCGCATTCCAGACCCTGTCCACTCGATTGAAGCTGCCTCGATCACAATCTCAGGCACTGCATCCAGAACCTGAACACTCAATTTAAGCTGCCTCGATCACAGTTTCGTGCACCGCATTCCAGACCCTGAATACTCGATTGAAGCTGCCTTGATCACAATCACAGACACCGCATTGCAGATGGTGAACACCCGATTGAAGCTGCCTCGATCACAATTTCGGGGACCGCATTCCACACAATGAACACTCGATTGAAGCTGCCTCGATCACAATCTAATGGACGGCATTCAAGACCCTGAACACTCGATTGAAGCTGCCTCGATCACACTCTCAGCCACTGCATTCCAGACCCTGAACACTGGATTGACGCTGCCTCGATCTCACACTCAGGCACCCATGTTCCAGAAGCTTAACACTCGATTCAAGCTTCCTCAATCACACACTCAGGCACTGATTTCTAGACCCTGAACACTCGATTGAAGCTGCCTCGATCGCACTCTCAGGCAGCACATTCCAGACCCTGAACACTCGATTGATGCTTCCTCAATTACACACTCAGGCTCCACGTTCCAAACACTTAACAGTCGATTGAAGCTGCCTCGATCACACTCTCAGGCACTGCTTTCCACACAATGAACAGTCGATTGAATCTGCCTCAATCACACTCTCAGGCACCGCATTCCAGACCCTGTACCCTCGATTGAAGCTACCTCGATCTTACACTCAGGCACCGCATCCCAGACCCTGAACACCTGATTGAAGCTGCCTGAATCACACTCTCCGGCAATGTTTTCCAGTCCTTGAAAACTCGATTGACGCTGTCTCAATCACTTTTTCAGTCACCGCATTCCAGACCCTGTCCACTCGACTGAAGCTGCCTCGATCACAATCTCTTGGACCGCATTCGAGACCCTGAACACTCGATTGAAGCTGCCTCGATAACACTCTCAGGCACCATAACCAGACCCTGCACACTCGATTGAAGCTGCCTCGATCGCACTCTCAGGCACCGCATTCCAAACACTTAACACTCAATTGAAGCTGCGTCAAGTACATTCTCAGGCACCGCATTCAGGAACCTGAACACTCGATTGAAGCTGCCTCGATCACACTCTGTGACAGCGCAGCCCAGATCCTAAACACTTGATTGATGCTGCCTTGATCACACTCTCAGGCACCGCCTCCCATACACTGAACTCTCGATTGAAACTGCCTCAATCACACTTTCAGGCACCGCATTCCAGACACTGAACACTCGATTGATGCTGCCTCGATCTCACACTCAGGCACTGATTCCTAGTCCTTGAATGCTCGATTGAAGCTGCCTCGATCACACTTTCAGGCACAACATTCTAGGCACTGTACACTTGATTGAAGCTGCCTCGATCACTCTCTCAGGTATCAATTCCAGACGCTGAAGACTCGATTGAAGCTGCATCGATCACACTCTCAGTCACTGCATTCCAGACCCTGAACACTGGATTGAAGCTGCCTCGATCAGACTCTCAGGCACCGCATTCCAGACCCTGAACACTGAATTGAAGCTGCCTTGATCACACTCTCAGGTACCGCATTCCAGAACCTGTACGCTCGATTGAAGCTGCCTCGAGCAAACTTGCAGGCACCGCATTCTAGACCCTGTACACTTGATTGAAATGCCTCGATCCCAAATTCAGGCACTACTTTTCAAACCCTGAACACTAGACTAAGCTGCGTTGATTTCACACTGAGGCACCGTTTATCAGACCCTGAACACAAGATTGAAGCTGTTTCTATTACACTCTCAGGCACCGCATTACAGACCCTGAACACTTGATTGAAGCTCCCTCGATCACACTCTCAGGCACCGGATTCCAGACCCTGAACACTCGATTGAAGCTGCCTCAATCACACTGTCAGGCACCACATTGCAGATGGTGAACGCTTGATTGAAGCTGCCTCGATGGCACTCTCACGCACCGCTTTCCACACAATGAACACTCGATTGAAGCTGCCTCGATCACACTGTCAGGCACCGCATTGCAAATGGTGAACGCTTGATTGAAGCTGCCTCGATCACACTCTCAGGCACGGCATTCCACACAATGAACACTCAATTGAAGCTGTCTCGATCACATTTTCAGTCACCGCATTCCAGACACTGTCCACTCGACTGAAGCTGCATCGATCACAATCTGATAGACCGCATTCCAGACCCTGAACACTCGATTGAAGCTGCCTCGGTCACAATCTCAGGCACTGCATGCCAGACACTAAACACTCGATTGAAACTGCCTCAGTCACACTCTCAGGCAATGCTTTCCCATCCTTGAACGCTCGATTGAAGCTCCCTCGATCACATTTTCAGGCATCGCATTCCAGACCCTGTCCACTCGATTGAAGCTGCCTCGATCACAATCTGAGGCACTGCATCCAGACCCTGAACACTCGATTGAAGCTGCCTTGATCACAGTTTCATGCACCGCATTCCAGACCCTGAATACTCGATTGAAGCTGCCTCGATCACAATTTCGGATACCGCATTCCAGACCCTGAACACTGGATTGAAGCTGCCTCGATCAGACTCTCAGGCACCGCATTCCAGACCCTGAACACTGAATTGAAGCTGCCTTGATCACACTCTCAGGCACCGCATTCCAGACCCTGAACACTCGATTGAAGCTGCCTCGATCACACTGTCAGGCACCGCATTGCAGATGGTGAACGCTTGATTGAAGCTGCCTCGATCACACTCTCAGGCACCGCATTCCACACAATGAACACTCAATTGAAGCTGTCTCGATCACATTTTCAGTCACCGCATTCCAGACACTGTCCACTCGACTGAAGCTGCATCGATCACAATCTGATGGACCGCATTCCAGACCCTGAACACTCGATTGAAGCTGCCTCGATCACAATCTCAGGCACTTCATGCCAGACACTAAACACTCGATTGAAACTGCCTCAGTCACACTCTCAGGCAATGCTTTCCCATCCTTGAATGCTTGATTGAAGCTCCCTCAATCACATTTTCAGGCACCGCATTCCAGACCCTGTCCACTCGATTGAAGCTGCCTCGATCACAATCTCAGGCACTGCATCCAGAACCTGAACACTCAATTTAAGCTGCCTTGATCACAGTTTCGTGCACCGCATTCCAGACCCTGAATACTCGATTGAAGCTGCCTTGATCACAATCTCTTGGACCGCATTCGAGACCCTGAACACTCGATTCAAGCTGCCTCGATAACACTCTCAGGCACTGATTCCTAGTCCTTGAATGCTCGATTGAAGCTGCCTCGATCACACTTTCAGGCACAACATTCTAGGCACTGTACACTTGATTGAAGCTGCCTCGATCACTCTCTCAGGTATCAATTCCAGACGCTGAAGACTCGATTGAAGCTGCATCGATCACACACTCAGGCACCGCATTCCAGACCCTGAACACTGGATTGAAGCTGCCTCGATCAGACTCTCAGGTACTGCATTCCAGAACCTGTACGCTCGATTGAAGCTGCCTCGAGCAAACTTGCAGGCACCGCATTCTAGACCCTGTACACTTGATTGAAATGCCTCGATCACAAATTCAGGCACTACTTTTCAAACCCTGAACACTAGACTAAGCTGCGTTGATTACACACTCAGGCACCATTTATCAGACCCTGAACACAAGATTGAAGCTGTTTCTATTACAATCTCGGGCACCGCATTACAGACCCTGAACACTTGATTGAAGCTCCCTCGATCACACTCTCAGGCACCGGATTCCAGACCCTGAACACTCGATTGAAGCTGCCTCAATCACACTGTCAGGCACCGCATTGCAAATGGTGAACGCTTGATTGAAGCTGCCTCGATGACACTCTCACGCACCGCTTTCCACACAATGAACACTCGATTGAAGCTGCCTCGATCACACTGTCAGGCACCGCATTGCAGATGGTGAACGCTTGATTGAAGCTGCCTCGATCACACTCTCAGGCACCGCATTCCACACAATGAACACTCGATTGAAGCTGTCTCGATCACATTTTCAGTCACCGCATTCCAGACACTGTCCACTCGACTGAAGCTGCATCGATCACAATCTGATAGACCGCATTCCAGACCCTGAACACTCGATTGAAGCTGCCTCGGTCACAATCTCAGGCACTGCATGCCAGACACTAAACACTCGATTGACACTGCCTCAGTCACACTCTCAGGCAATGCTTTCCCATCCTTGAATGCTCGATTGAAGCTCCCTCGATCACATTTTCAGGCATCGCATTCCAGACCCTGTCCACTCGATTGAAGCTGCCTCGATCACAATCTGAGGCACTGCATCCAGACCCTGAACACTCGATTGAAGCTGCCTCGATCACAGTTTCATGCACCGCATTCCAGACCCTGAATACTCGATTGAAGCTCCCTCGATCACAATTTCGGATACCGCATTCCAGACCCTGAACACTGGATTGAAGCTGCCTCGATCAGACTCTCAGGCACCGCATTCCAGACCCTGAACACTGAATTGAAGCTGCCTTGATCACACTCTCAGGCACCGCATTCCAGACCCTGAACACTCGATTGAAGCTGCCTCGATCACACTGTCAGGCACCGCATTGCAGATGGTGAACGCTTGATTGAAGCTGCCTCGATCACACTCTCAGGCACCGCATTCCACACAATGAACACTCGATTGAAGCTGTCTCGATCACATTTTCAGTCACCGCATTCCAGACACTGTCCACTCGACTGAAGCTGCATCGATCACAATCTGATGGACCGCATTCCAGACCCTGAACACTCGATTGAAGCTGCCTCGATCACAATCTCAGGCACTTCATGCCAGACACTAAACACTCGATTGAAATTGCCTCAGTCACACTCTCAGGCAATGCTTTCCCATCCTTGAATGCTTGATTGAAGCTCCCTCGATCACATTTTCAGGCACCGCATTCCAGACCTTGTCCACTCGATTGAAGCTGCCTCGATCACAATCTCAGGCACTGCATCCAGAACCTGAACACTCGATTGAAGCTGCCTTGATCACAGTTTCGTGCACCGCATTCCAGACCCTGAATACTCGATTGAAGCTGCCTTGATCACAATCTCTTGGACCGCATTCGAGACCCTGAACACTCGATTCAAGCTGCCTCGATCACAATTTCGGGGACCGCATTCCACACAATGAACACTCGATTGAAGCTGCCTCGATCACAATCTAATGGACGGCATTCAAGACCCTGAACACTCGATTGAAGCTGCCTCGATCACGCTCTCAGCCACTGCATTCCAGACCCTGAACACTGGATTGACGCTGCCTCGATCTCACACTCAGGCACCCATGTTCCAGAAGCTTAACACTCGATTCAAGCTTCCTCAATCACACACTCAGGCACCGATTTCTAGACCCTGAACACTCGATTGAAACTGCCTCGATCGCACTCTCAGGCAGTGCATTCCAGACCCTGAACACTCGATTGATGCTTCCTCAATTACACACTCAGGCTCCACGTTCCAAACACTTAACAGTCGATTGAAGCTGCCTCGATCACACTCTCAGGCACTGCTTTCCACACAATGAACAGTCGATTGAATCTGCCTCAATCACACTCTCAGGCACCGCATTCCAGACCCTGTACCCTCGATTGAAGCTACCTCGATCTTACTCTCAGGCACCGCATCCCAGACCCTGAACACCTGATTGAAGCTGCCTGAATCACACTCTCCGGCAATGTTTTCCAGTCCTTGAAAACTCGATTGACGCTGTCTCAATCACGTTTTCAGTCACCGCATTCCAGACACTGTCCACTCGACTGAAGCTGCCTCGATCACAATCTCTTGGACCGCATTCGAGACCCTGAACACTCGATTGAAGCTGCCTCGATAACACTCTCAGGCACGGCATTCCACACAATGAACACTCGATTGAAGCTGTCTCGATCACATTTTCAGTCACCGCATTCCAGACCCTGTCCACTCGATTGAAGCTGCCTCGATCACAATCTGAGGCACTGCATCCAGACCCTGAACACTCGATTGAAGCTGCCTTGATCACAGTTTCATGCACCGCATTCCAGACCCTGAATACTCGATTGAAGCTGACTCGATCACAATTTCGGATACCGCATTCCAGACCCTGAACACTGGATTGAAGCTGCCTCGATCAGACTCTCAGGCACCGCATTCCAGACCCTGAACACTGAATTGAAGCTGCCTTGATCACACTCTCAGGCACCGCATTCCAGACCCTGAACACTCGATTGAAGCTGCCTCGATCACACTGTCAGGCACCGCATTGCAGATGGTGAACGCTTGATTGAAGCTGCCTCGATCACACTCTCAGGCACCGCATTCCACACAATGAACACTCGATTGAAGCTGTCTCGATCACATTTTCAGTCACCGCATTCCAGACACTGTCCACTCGACTGAAGCTGCATCGATCACAATCTGATGGACCGCATTCCAGACCCTGAACACTCGATTGAAGCTGCCTCGATCACAATCTCAGGCACTTCATGCCAGACGCTAAACACTCGATTGAAACTGCCTCAGTCACACTCTCAGGCAATGCTTTCCCATCCTTGAATGCTTGATTGAAGCTCCCTCAATCACATTTTCAGGCACCGCATTCCAGACCCTGTCCACTCGATTGAAGCTGCCTCGATCACAATCTCAGGCACTGCATCCAGAACCTGAACACTCAATTTAAGCTGCCTTGATCACAGTTTCGTGCACCGCATTCCAGACCCTGAATACTCGATTGAAGCTGCCTTGATCACAATCTCTTGGACCGCATTCGAGACCCTGAACACTCGATTCAAGCTGCCTCGATAACACTCTCAGGCACCATAACCAGACCCTGCACACTCGATTGAAGCTGCCTTGATCGCACTCTCAGGCACCGCATTCCAAACACTTAACACTCAATTGAAGCTGCGTCAAGTACATTCTCAGGCACCGCATTCAGGAACCTGAACACTCGATTGAAGCTGCCTCGATCACACTCTGTGACAGCGCAACACAGATCCTAAACACTTGATTTATGCTGCCTTGATCACACTCTCAGGCACCGCCTCCCATACACTGAACTCTCGATTGAAACTGCCTCAATCACACTTTCAGGCACCGCATTCCAGACACTGAACACTCGATTGATGCTGCCTCGATCTCACACTCAGGCACTGATTCCTAGTCCTTGAATGCTCGATTGAAGCTGCCTCGATCACACTTTCAGGCACAACATTCTAGGCACTGTACACTTGATTGAAGCTGCCTCGATCACTCACTCAGGTATCAATTCCAGACGCTGAAGACTCGATTGAAGCTGCATCGATCACACACTCAGGCAGCGCATTCCAGACCCTGAACACTGGATTGAAGCTGCCTCGATCAGACTCTCAGGCACCGCATTCCAGACCCTGAACACTGAATTGAAGCTGACTTGATCACACTCTCAGGTACTGCATTCCAGAACCTGTACGCTCGATTGAAGCTGCCTCGAGCAAACTTGCAGGCACCGCATTCTAGACCCTGTACACTTGATTGAAATGCCTCGATCACAAATTCAGGCACTACTTTTCAAACCCTGAACACTAGACTAAGCTGCGTTGATTACACACTCAGGCACCGTTTATCAGACCCTGAACACAAGATTGAAGCTGTTTCTATTACAATCTCGGGCACCGCATTACAGACCCTGAACACTTGATTGAAGCTCCCTCGATCACACTCTCAGGCACCGGATTCCAGACCCTGAACACTCGATTGAAGCTGCCTCAATCACATTGTCAGGCACCGCATTGCAAATGGTGAACGCTTGATTGAAGCTGCCTCGATGACACTCTCACGCACCGCTTTCCACACAATGAACACTCGATTGAAGCTGCCTCGATCACACTGTCAGGCGCCGCATTGCAGATGGTGAACGCTTGATTGAAGCTGCCTCGATCACACTCTCAGGCACCGCATTCCACACAATGAACACTCGATTGAAGCTGTCTCGATCACATTTTCAGTCACCGCATTCCAGACACTGTCCACTCGACTGAAGCTGCATCAATCACAATCTGATAGACCGCATTCCAGACCCTGAACACTCGATTGAAGCTGCCTCGGTCACAATCTCAGGCACTGCATGCCAGACACTAAACACTCGATTGAAACTGCCTCAGTCACACTCCCAGGCAATGCTTTCCCATCCTTGAACGCTCGATTGAAGCTCCCTCGATCACATTTTCAGGCATCGCATTCCAGACCCTGTCCACTCGATTGAAGCTGCCTCGATCACAATCTGAGGCACTGCATCCAGACCCTGAACACTCGATTGAAGCTGCCTCGATCACAGTTTCATGCACCGCATTCCAGACCCTGAATACTCGATTGAAGCTCCCTCGATCACAATTTCGGATACCGCATTCCAGACCCTGAACACTGGATTGAAGCTGCCTCGATCAGACTCTCAGGCACCGCATTCCAGACCCTGAACACTGAATTGAAGCTGCCTTGATCACACTCTCAGGCACCGCATTCCAGACCCTGAACTCTCGATTGAAGCTGCCTCGATCACACTGTCAGGCACCGCATTGCAGATGGTGAACGCTTGATTGAAGCTGCCTCGATCACACTCTCAGGCACCGCATTCCACACAATGAACACTCGATTGAAGCTGTCTCGATCACATTTTCAGTCACCGCATTCCAGACACTGTCCACTCGACTGAAGCTGCATCGATCACAATCTGATGGACCGCATTCCAGACCCTGAACACTCGATTGAAGCTGCCTCGATCACAATCTCAGGCACTTCATGCCAGACACTAAACACTCGATTGAAATTGCCTCAGTCACACTCTCAGGCAATGCTTTCCCATCCTTGAATGCTTGATTGAAGCTCCCTCGATCACATTTTCAGGCACCGCATTCCAGACCTTGTCCACTCGATTGAAGCTGCCTCGATCACAATCTCAGGCACTGCATCCAGAACCTGAACACTCAATTTAAGCTGCCTTGATCACAGTTTCGTGCACCGCATTCCAGACCCTGAATACTCGATTGAAGCTGCCTTGATCACAATCACAGGCACCGCATTGCAGATGGTGAACACCCGATTGAAGCTGCCTCGATCACAATTTCGGGGACCGCATTCCACACAATGAACACTCGATTGAAGCTGCCTCGATCACAATCTAATGGACGGCATTCAAGACCCTGAACACTCGATTGAAGCTGCCTCGATCACGCTCTCAGCCACTGCATTCCAGACCCTGAACACTGGATTGACGCTGCCTCGATCTCACACTCAGGCACCCATGTTCCAGAAGCTTAACACTCGATTCAAGCTTCCTCAATCACACACTCAGGCACCGATTTCTAGACCCTGAACACTCGATTGAAACTGCCTCGATCGCACTCTCAGGCAGCGCATTCCAGACCCTGAACACTCGATTGAAGCTGCCTTGATCGCACTCTCAGGCAGTGCATTCCAGACCCTGAACACTCGATTGATGCTTCCTCAATTACACACTCAGGCTCCACGTTCCAAACACTTAACAGTCGATTGAAGCTGCCTCGATCACACTCTCAGGCACTGCTTTCCACACAATGAACAGTCGATTGAATCTGCCTCAATCACACTCTCAGGCACCGCATTCCAGACCCTGTACCCTCGATTGAAGCTACCTCGATCTTACTCTCAGGCACCGCATCCCAGACCCTGAACACCTGATTGAAGCTGCCTGAATCACACTCTCCGGCACTGTTTTCCAGTCCTTGAAAACTCGATTGACGCTGTCTCAATCACGTTTTCAGTCACCGCATTCCAGACACTGTCCACTCGACTGAAGCTGCCTCGATCACAATCTCTTGGACCGCATTCGAGACCCTGAACACTCGATTGAAGCTGCCTCGATAACACTCTCAGGCACCATAACCAGACCCTGCACACTCGATTGAAGCTGCCTTGATCGCACTCTCAGGCACCGCATTCCAAACACTTAACACTCAATTGAAGCTGCGTCAAGTACATTCTCAGGCACCGCATTCAGGAACCTGAACACTCGATTGAAGCTGCCTCGATCACACTCTGTGACAGCGCAGCCCAGATCCTAAACACTTGATTGATGCTGCATCGATCACACTCTCAGGCACCGCATTCGAGACCATGAACACTCGATTGAAGCTGCCTCGATCAGACTCTCAGGCACTGCTTTCCAGACCTTGAACAATCGATTGAAGCTGCCTCGATCACACTCTCAGGTAACGCATCCAGGACTCTGAACGCTCGTTTGAAGCTGCTTCGATCACACACTCAGGCACCGCATTCCAGAAATTGAACACTCGATTGAAGCTGCCTCGATCACACTGTCAGGCACCGCATTGCAGATGGTGAACACTTGATTGAAGCTGCCTCGATCACACTCTCAGCCACCGCATTCCACGCAATGAACAGTCGATTGAAGCTGTCTCGATCACATTTTCAGTCACTGCATTCCAGACCTGTCCACTCGACTGAAGCTGCCTCGATCACAATCTCATGGACCGCATTCCAGACCCTGAACACTCGATTGAAGCTGCATCAAGCACTCTCTCAGCCACTGCACTCCAGACACTGAACACTGGATTGATGCTGCCTCGATCTCACACTCAGGCACCCATGTTCCAGATGGTTAACACTCGATTCAAGCTGCCTCAATCACATACTCAGGCACCGATTTCTAGACCCTGATCACTCGATTGAAGCTGCCTCGATCGCACTCTCAGGCAGCACATTCCAGACCCTGAAAACTCGATTGATGCTTCCTCAATTACACACTCAGGCTCCACGTTCCAAACACTTAACAGTCGACTGAAGCTGCCTCGATCACACTCTCAGGCACCGCCTCCCATACACTGAACTCTCGATTGAAACTGCCTCAATCACACTTTCAGGCACTGCATTCCAGACACTGAACACTCGATTGATGCTGCCTCACTCTCACACTCAGGCACTGATTCCTAGTCCTTGAATGCTCGATTAAAGCTGCCTCGATCACACTTTCAGGCACCACATTCTAGGCACTGTACACTTGATTGAAGCTGCCTCGATCACTCTCTCAGGTACCAATTCCAGACGCTGAAGACTCGATTGAAGCTGCATCGATCACACTCTCAGGCACCGCATTCCAGACCCTGAACACTCGATTGAAGCTGCCTCAATCAGACTCTCAGGCACCGCATTCCAGACCCTGAACACTGAATTGAAGCTGCCTTGATCACACTCTCAGGTACCGCATTCCAGAACCTGTACGCTCGATTGAAGCTGCCTCGAGCAAACTTTCAGGCACCGCATTCTAGACCCTGTACACTTGATTGAAATGCCTCGATCACAAATTCAGGCACTACTTTTCAAACCCTGAACACTAGACTAAGCTGCGTTGATTACACACTCAGGCACCGTTTACCAGACCCTGAACACAAGATTGAAGCTGTTTCTATTACACTCTCAGGCACCGCATTACAGACCCTGAACACTTGATTGAAACTCCCTCGATCACACTCTCAGGCACCGGATTCCAGACCCGGAACACTCGATTGAAGTTGCCTCAATCACACTGTCAGGCACCGCATTGCAGATGGTGAACGCTTGATTGAAGCTGCCTCGATCACACTCTCACGCACCGCTTTCCACACAATGAACACTCAATTGAAGCTGCCTCGATCACAATGTCAGGCACCGCATTGCAGATGGTGAACGTTTGATTGAAGCTGCCTCGATCACACTCTCAGGCACCGCATTCCACACAATGAACACTCGATTGAAGCTGTCTCGATCACACTCTCAGGCACCACATTCCATACACAACACTCAATTGAAGCTGCATCGATTATATTCTCAGGCACCGCATTCAGGAACCTGAACACTCGATTGAAGCTGCCTCGATCACACTCTGGGACAGCGCAACCCAGATCCTAAACACTTGATTGATGCTGCCTTGATCACACTCTCAGGCACCGCATCCCATACATCGAACTCTCGATTGAAACTGCCTCAATCACACTTTCAGGCACCGCATTCCAGACCCTGAACACTCGATTGATGCTGCCTCGATCTCGCACTCAGGCACCGATTCCTAGTCCTTGAATGTTCGATTGAAGCTGCCTCAATCACACTTTCAGGCACCACATTCTAGGCCCTGTACACTTGATTGAAGGTGCCTCGATCACTCTCTCAGGCACCAATTCCAGACGCTGAAGACTCGATTGAAGCTGCATCGATCACACTCTCAGGCACCGCATTCCAGACCATGAACACTCGATTGAAGCTGCCTCGATCAGACTCTCAGGCACTGCTTTCCAGACCTTGAACAATCGATTGAAGCTGCCTCGATCACACTCTCAGGTAACGCATCCAGGACTCTGAACGCTCGTTTGAAGCTGCTTCGATCACACACTCAGGCACCGCATTCCAGAAATTGAACACTCGATTGAAGCTGCCTCGATCACACTGTCAGGCACCGCATTGCAGATGGTGAACACTTGATTGAAGCTGCCTCGATCACACTCTCAGCCACCGCATTCCACGCAATGAACACTCGATTGAAGCTGTCTCGATCACATTTTTAGTCACTGCATTCCAGACCTGTCCACTCGACTGAAGCTGCCTCGATCACAATCTCATGGACCGCATTCCAGACCCTGAACACTCGATTGAAGCTGCATCAAGCACTCTCTCACCCACTGCACTCCAGACACTGAACACTGAATTGATGCTGCCTCGATCTCACACTCAGGCACCCATGTTCCAGATGGTTAACACTCGATTCAAGCTGCCTCAATCACATACTCAGGCACCGATTTCTAGACCCTGATCACTCGATTGAAGCTGCCTCGATCGCACTCTCAGGCAGCGCATTCCAGACCCTGAACACTCGATTGATGCTTCCACAATTACACACTCAGGCTCCACGTTCCAAACACTTAACAGTCGACTGAAGCTGCCTCGATCACACTCTCAGGCACTGCATTCCAGACCCTGAACACTCGATTGAAGCTGCCTCAATCACACTCTCTGGAACTGCTTTCCAGTCCTTGAACTCTTGATTGAATTTGACTCGATCACGCATTCAGGCTCCTCTTTCTAGACCTTGTACACTCGACTGAAGCTGCCTTGATCACAATCTCAGGGACCGCTTTCCAGACCCTGAACACTCGAATGAAGCTGCCTCGATCACACTCTCAGGCACCGCATTGCAGATGGTGAACACTCGATTGAAGCTGCCTCGATCACAATTTCGGGGACCGCATTCCAGACCCTGAACACTCGATTGAAGCTGCCTCGATCACACTCTCAGGCAGCACATTCCAGAACCTGTCCACTCGACTGAAGCTGCCTCGATCACAATCTAATGGATGGCATTCAAGACCCTGAACACTCGATTGAAGCTGCCTCAATCACACTCTCAGCCACTGCATTCCAGACCCTGAACACTGGATTGACGCTGGCTCAATCTCACAGTCAGGCACCCATGTTCCAGAAGCTTAACACTTGATTCAAGCTTCCTCAATCACACACTCAGGCACCGATTTCTAGACCCTGAACACTCGATTGAAGCTGCCTCGATTGCACTCTCTGGCAGTGCATTCCAGACCCTGAACACTCGATTGATGCTTCCTCAATTACACACTCAGGCTTCACGTTCCAAACACTTAACAGTCGATTGAAGCTGCCTCGATCACACTCTCAGGCACTGCATTCCAGACCCTGAACACTCGATTGTAGCTGCCTCAATCACACTCTCAGGAACTGCTTTCCAGACCCTGTACCCTCGATTGAAGCTACCTCGATCTTACTCTCAGGCACCGCATCCCAGACCCTGAACACTTGACTGAAGCTGCCTGAATCATACTCTCTGGCACTGTTTTCCAGTCCGTGAACACTCGATTGACGCTGTCTCGATCACGTTTTCAGTCACCGCATTCGAGACCGTGAACACTCGATTGAAGCTGCCTCGATAACACTCTCAGGCACCGCATCCAGAACCTGCACACTCGATTGAAGCTGCCTCGATCACACTGTCAGGCGCCGCATTGCAGATGGTGAACGCTTGTTGAAGCTGCCTCGATCACACTCTCAGGCACCGCATTCCACACAATGAACACTCGATTGAAGCTGTCTCGATCACATTTTCAGTCACCGCATTCCAGACCCTGTCCACTCGACTGAAGCTGTTTCGATCACAATCTGATGGACCGCATTCCAGACCCTGAACACTCGATTGAAGCTGCCTCGATCACAATCTCAGGCACTGCATGCCAGACACTAAACACTCGATTGAAACTGCCTCTGTCACACTCTCAGGCAATGCTTTCCCATCCTTGAACGCTCGATTGAAGCTCCCTCGATCACATTTTCAGGCACCGCATTCCAGACCCTGTCCACTCGATTGAAGCTGCCTCGATCACAATCTCAGGCACTGCAGCCAGACCCTGAACACTCGATTGAAGCTGCCTCGATCACAGTTTCATGCACCGCATTCCAGACCCTGAATACTCAATTGAATCTAACTTGCTCACACTCTCAGGCGCTGCATTCCAGACCCTGTAACCTCAATTGAAGCTGCCTCGATCTTTCTCTCAGGCACCGCATCCCAGACACTGAACACTTGATTGAAGCTGCCTTGATCACACTCTCAGGCAATGCATTCCAGACCCTGTCCACTCGACTGAAGCTGCCTCGAACACAATCTCATGGACCGCATTCAATACCCTGAACACTCGATTGAAGCTGCCTCGATCACACTCTCAGCCACTGCATTCCAGACCCTGAACACTGGATTGACGCTGCCTCGATCTCACACTCAGGCACCCATGTTCCAGAAGCTTAACACTCGATTCAAGTTGCCTCAATCACACACTCAGACACCGATTTCTAGACCCTGAACACTCGATTGAAGCTGCCTTGATCACACTCTCAGGCAGCGCATTCCAGACCCTGAACACTCGATTGATGCTTGCTCAATTACACACTCTGGCTCCACATTCCAAACACTTAACAGTTGATTGAAGCTGCCTCGATCACACTCTCAGACATCGCATTCCAGACCCTGAACAGTCGATTGAATCTGCCTCAGTCACACTCTCAGGAATTGCTTTCCAGTCCGTGAACTCTTGATTGAAAATGACTCGATCACACATTCAGGCTCCTCTTTCTAGACCTTGTACACTCAACTTAAGCTGCCTTGATCACAATTTCAGTGACCGCTTTCCAGACCCTGAACACTCGAATGAAGCAGCCTCGATCACAGTCTCAGGCACCGCATTGCAGATGGTGAACACTCGATTGAAGCTGCCTCGATCACAATTTCAGGGACTGCATTCCAGACCCTGGACACTCGATTGAAGCTGCCTCGATCACAATTTGGGGACCGCATTCCAGACCCTGTCCACTCGACTGAAGCTGCCTCGATCACAATCTAATGGACGGCATTCAAGACCCTGAACACTCGATTGAAGCTGCCTCGATCACACTCTCAGCCACTGCATTCCAGACCCTGAACACTGGATTGACGCTATCTTGATCTCACAGTCAGGCACCCATGTTTCAGAAGCTTAACACTCGATTCAAGCTTCCTCAATCACACACTCAGGCACCGATGTCTAGACTCTGATCACTCGATTGAAGCTACCTCGATCACACTCTCAGGCAGCGCATTCCAGACCCTGAACACTCGATTGATGCTTCCTCAATTACACACTCAGGCTCCACGTTCCAAACACTTAATAGTCGATTGAAGCTGCCTCGATCACAGTCTCAGGCACCACATTCCACACAATGAACACTCGATTGAAGCTACCTCGATCTTACTCTCAGGCACCGCATCCCAGACCCTGAACACTTGATTGAAGCTGCCTGAATCACACTCTCCGGCACTGTTTTCCTGTCCTTGAACACACGATTGACGCTGTCTCGATCACGTTTTCAGTCACCGCATTCCAGACCCTGTCCACTCGTCTGAAGCTGCCTCAATCAAAATCTCATGGACCGCATTCGAGACCCTGAACACTCGATTGAAGCTGCATCGATAACACTCTTAGGCACCGCATCCAGAACCTGCACACTTGATTGAAGCTGCCTTGATCACACTCTCAGGCACCGCATTCCAAACACTTAACACTCAATTGAAGCTGCGTCGATTACATTCTCAGGCACCGCATTCATGAACTTGAACACTCGATTGAAGCTGCCTCGATCACACTCTGGGACAGCGCAACCCAGATCCTAAACACTTGATTGATGCTGCCTTGATCACACTCTCAGGCACCGCATCCCGTACACTGAACTCTCGATTGAAACGGCCTCAATCACACTTTCAGGCACCGCATTCCAGACCCTGAACACTCGATTGATGCTGCCTCAATCTCACACTCAGGCACTGATTCCAAGTCCTTGAATGCTCGATTGAATCTGCCTCGATCACACTTTCAGGCACCACATTCTAGGCACTGTACATTTGATTGAAGCTGCCTCAATCACTCTCTCAGGTACCAATTCCAGATGTTGAAGACTCGATTGAAGCTGCCTCGATCACACTCTCAGGCACCGCTTTCCAGACCCTGAACATTCGATTGAAGCTGCCTCGATCAGACTCTCAGGCACCGCATTCCAGACCCTGAACACTGAATTGAAGCTGCCTTGATGACACTCTCAGGTACCGCATTCCAGACCCTGTACACTCAATTGAAGCTGCCTCTAGCACACTTTCAGGCAACGCATTCTAGACCCTGTACACTTGATTGAAATGCCTCGATCACAACTTCAGGCACTACTTTTCAAACCCTGAACACTAGACTAAGCTGTGTTGATTACACACTCGGCACCGTTTACCAGACCCTGAACACTAGATTGAAGCTGTTTCTATTACACTCTCAGGCACCGCATTACAGAACCTGAACACTTGATTGAAGCTGCTTCGATCACACTCTCAGGCACCGGATTCCAGACCCTGAACACTCGATTGAAGTTGCCTCAATCACACTCTCAGGCACCGGATTCCAGAACTTGAACAATCGATTGAAGCTGCCTCGATCACATTCTCAGGCAATGCATTCAGGACTCTGAACACTCGATTGAAGCTGCCTCAATCACACTGTCAGGCACCGCATTGCAGATGGTGAACGCTTGATTGAAGCTGCCTCGATGACACTCTCACGCACCGCTTTCCACACAATGAACACTCGATTGAAGCTGCCTCGATCACACTGTCAGGCACCGCATTGCAGATGGTGAACGCTTGATTGAAGATCCCTCGATCACACTCTCAGGCACCGCATTCCACACAATGAACACTCGATTGAAGCTGTCTCGATCACATTTTCAGTCACCGCATTCCAGACACTGTCCACTCGACTGAAGCTGCATCGATCACAGTCTGATAGACCGCATTCCAGACCCTGAACACTCGATTGAAGCTGCCTTGGTCACAATCTCAGGCACTGCATGCCAGACACTAAACACTCGATTGAAACTGCCTCAGTCACACTCTCAGGCAATGCTTTCCCATCCTTGAACGCTCGATTGAAGCTCCCTCGATCACATTTTCAGGCATCGCATTCCAGACCCTGTCCAGTCAATTGAAGCAGCCTCGATCACAATCTGAGGCACTGCATCCAGACCCTGAACACTCGATTGAAGCTGCATCGATCACACTCTCAGGCAGCGCATTCCATTCCCTGAACATTCGATTGAAGCTGCCTCGATCAGACTCTCAGGCACCGCATTCCAGACCCTGAACACTGAATTGAAGCTGCCTTGATCACACTCTCAGGTACCGCATTCCAGAACCTGTACATTCGATTGAAGCTGCCTCGAGCAAACTTTCACGCACCGCATTCTAGACCCTGTACACTTGATTGAAATGCCTCGATCACAAATTCAGGCACTACTTTTCAACACTAGACTAAGCTGCGTTGATTACACACTCAGGCACCGTTTATCAGACCCTGAACACAAGATTGAAGCTGTTTCTATTACACTCTCAGGCACCGCATTACAGACCCTGAACACTTGATTGAAGCTCCCTCGATCACACTCTCAGGCACCGGATTCCAGACCCTGAACACTCGATTGAAGCTGCCTCAATCACATTGTCAGGCACCGCATTGCAAATGGTGAACGCTTGATTGAAGCTGCCTCGATGACACTCTCACGCACCGCTTTCCACACAATGAACACTCGATTGAAGCTGCCTCGATCACACTGTCAGGCGCCGCATTGCAGATGGTGAACGCTTGATTGAAGCTGCCTCGATCACACTCTCAGGCACCGCATTCCACACAATGAACACTCGATTGAAGCTGTCTCGATCACATTTTCAGTCACCGCATTCCAGACACTGTCCACTCGACTGAAGCTGCATCAATCACAATCTGATAGACCGCATTCCAGACCCTGAACACTCGATTGAAGCTGCCTCGGTCACAATCTCAGGCACTGCATGCCAGACACTAAACACTCGATTGAAACTGCCTCAGTCACACTCCCAGGCAATGCTTTCCCATCCTTGAACGCTCGATTGAAGCTCCCTCGATCACATTTTCAGGCATCGCATTCCAGACCCTGTCCACTCGATTGAAGCTGCCTCGATCACAATCTGAGGCACTGCATCCAGACCCTGAACACTCGATTGAAGCTGCCTCGATCACAGTTTCATGCACCGCATTCCAGACCCTGAATACTCGATTGAAGCTCCCTCGATCACAATTTCGGATACCGCATTCCAGACCCTGAACACTGGATTGAAGCTGCCTCGATCAGACTCTCAGGCACCGCATTCCAGACCCTGAACACTGAATTGAAGCTGCCTTGATCACACTCTCAGGCACCGCATTCCAGACCCTGAACTCTCGATTGAAGCTGCCTCGATCACACTGTCAGGCACCGCATTGCAGATGGTGAACGCTTGATTGAAGCTGCCTCGATCACACTCTCAGGCACCGCATTCCACACAATGAACACTCGATTGAAGCTGTCTCGATCACATTTTCAGTCACCGCATTCCAGACACTGTCCACTCGACTGAAGCTGCATCGATCACAATCTGATGGACCGCATTCCAGACCCTGAACACTCGATTGAAGCTGCCTCGATCACAATCTCAGGCACTTCATGCCAGACACTAAACACTCGATTGAAATTGCCTCAGTCACACTCTCAGGCAATGCTTTCCCATCCTTGAATGCTTGATTGAAGCTCCCTCGATCACATTTTCAGGCACCGCATTCCAGACCTTGTCCACTCGATTGAAGCTGCCTCGATCACAATCTCAGGCACTGCATCCAGAACCTGAACACTCAATTTAAGCTGCCTTGATCACAGTTTCGTGCACCGCATTCCAGACCCTGAATACTCGATTGAAGCTGCCTTGATCACAATCACAGGCACCGCATTGCAGATGGTGAACACCCGATTGAAGCTGCCTCGATCACAATTTCGGGGACCGCATTCCACACAATGAACACTCGATTGAAGCTGCCTCGATCACAATCTAATGGACGGCATTCAAGACCCTGAACACTCGATTGAAGCTGCCTCGATCACGCTCTCAGCCACTGCATTCCAGACCCTGAACACTGGATTGACGCTGCCTCGATCTCACACTCAGGCACCCATGTTCCAGAAGCTTAACACTCGATTCAAGCTTCCTCAATCACACACTCAGGCACCGATTTCTAGACCCTGAACACTCGATTGAAACTGCCTCGATCGCACTCTCAGGCAGCGCATTCCAGACCCTGAACACTCGATTGAAGCTGCCTTGATCGCACTCTCAGGCAGTGCATTCCAGACCCTGAACACTCGATTGATGCTTCCTCAATTACACACTCAGGCTCCACGTTCCAAACACTTAACAGTCGATTGAAGCTGCCTCGATCACACTCTCAGGCACTGCTTTCCACACAATGAACAGTCGATTGAATCTGCCTCGATCACACTCTCAGGCACCGCATTCCAGACCCTGTACCCTCGATTGAAGCTACCTCGATCTTACTCTCAGGCACCGCATCCCAGACCCTGAACACCTGATTGAAGCTGCCTGAATCACACTCTCCGGCACTGTTTTCCAGTCCTTGAAAACTCGATTGACGCTGTCTCAATCACGTTTTCAGTCACCGCATTCCAGACACTGTCCACTCGACTGAAGCTGCCTCGATCACAATCTCTTGGACCGCATTCGAGACCCTGAACACTCGATTGAAGCTGCCTCGATAACACTCTCAGGCACCATAACCAGACCCTGCACACTCGATTGAAGCTGCCTTGATCGCACTCTCAGGCACCGCATTCCAAACACTTAACACTCAATTGAAGCTGCGTCAAGTACATTCTCAGGCACCGCATTCAGGAACCTGAACACTCGATTGAAGCTGCCTCGATCACAATCTCAGGCACTGCATGCCAGACACTAAACACTCGATTGAAACTGCCTCAGTCACACTCTCAGGCAATGCTTTCCCATCCTTGAACGCTCGATTGAATCTCCCTCAATCACATTTTCAGGCATCGCATTCCAGACCCTGTACACTCGATTGAAGCTGCCTCGATCACAATCTGAGGCACTGCATCCAGACCCTGAACACTCATTTGAAGCTGCCTCGATCACAGTTTCATGCACCGCATTCCAGACCCTGAATACTCGATTGAAGCTGCCTCAATCACAATTTCGGATACCGCATTCCTGACCCTGAACACTCGATTGAAGCTGCCTCGATCACACTCTCAGGCAACGCATTCCAGACCCTGTCCACTCGACTGAATTTGCCTCGATCACAATCTAATGGACGGCATTCAAGACCCTGAACACTCAATTGAAGCTGCCTCGATCACACTCTCAGGCAACGCATTCCAGACCCTGTCCACTCGACTGAATTTGCCTCGATCACAATCTAATGGACGGCATTCAAGACCCTGAACACTCGATTGAAGCTGCCTCGATCACACTCTCAGCCACTGCATTCCAGACCCTGAACACTGGATTGACGCTGCCTCGATCTCACACTCAGGCACCCATGTTCCAGAAGCTTAACACTCGATTCAAGCTTCCTCAATCACACACTCAGGCACTGATTTCTAGACCCTGAACACTCGATTGAAGCTGCCTCAATCGCACTCTCAGGCAGTGCAATCCAGCCCCTGAACACTCGATTGATGCTTCCTCAATTACACACTCAGGCTCCACGTTCCAAACACTTAACAGTCGATTGAAGCTGCCTCGATCACACTCTCAGGCACTGCTTTCCACACAATGAACAGTCGATTGAATCTGCCTCAATCACACTCTCAGGACCGCATTCCAGACCCTGAACACCCGATTGAAGCTGCCTGAATCACGTTTTCAGTCACCGCATTCCAGACCCTGTCCACTCGACTGAAGCTGCCTCGATCACAATCTCTTGGACCGCATTCGAGACCCTGAACACTTGATTGAAACTGCCTCAATCACACTTTCAGGCACCACATTCCAGACCCTGAACACTCGATTGATGCTGCCTCGATCTCACACTCAGGCACCGATTCCTAGTCCTTGAATGCTCGATTGAAGCTGCCTCGATCACACTTTCAGGCACCACATTCTAGGCCCTGTACACTTGATTGAAGATGCCTCGATCACTCTCTCAGGCACCAATTCCAGACGCTGAAGACTCGATTGAAGCTGCATCGATCACACTCTCAGGCACCACATTCCAGATCCTGAACACTCGATTGAAGCTGCCTCAATCAGACTCTCAGGCACCGCATTCCAGACCCTGAACACTGAATTGAAGCTGCCGTGCTCACACTCTCAGGTACCTCATTCCAGAACCTGTACCCTTGATCGAAGCTGCCTCAAGCACACTTTCAGGCACCACATTCTAGACCCTGTACACTTGATTGAAATCCCTCATTCACAAATTCAGGCACTACTTTTCAAACCCTGAACACTAGACTAAGCTGCGTTGATTACACACTCAGGCACCGTTTACCAGACCCTGAATACTTGATTGAAGCTGTTTCTATTACACTCTCAGGCACCGCATTACAGACCCTGAACACTTGATTGAAGCTGCCTCGATCACACTCTCTGGCACCGGATTCCAGACCCTGAACACTCGATTGAAGTTGCCACAATCACACTCTCAGGCACCGCATTCCAGAACTTGAACAATCGATTGAATCTGCCTCGGTCACAATCTCAGGCAATGCTTTCCCATCCTTGAACACTCGATTGAAGCTGCCTCAATCACACTCTCAGGCAACGCATTCAGGACTCTGAACAGTCGATTGAAGCTGCCTTGGTCACGCTCTCAGGCAATGCTTTCCCATCCTTGAACGCTCGATTGAAGCTCCCTCGATCACATTTTCAGGCATCGCATTCCAGACCCTGTCCACTTGATTGAAGCTGCCTCGATCACAATCTCAGGCACTGCATCCAGACCCTGAACATTCGATTGAAGCTGCCTCGATCACACACTCAGGCACCGCATCCCAGAGACGGAACACTCGATTGAAGCTGTCTCGATCACATTTTCAGTCACCGCATTCCAGACACTGTCCACTCGACTGAAGCTGCATCGATCACAATCTGACGGACCGCATTCCAGACCCTGAACACTCGATTGAAGCTGCCTCAATCACAATCTCAGGCACTGCATCCAGAACCTGAATACTCGATTGAAGCTGACTTGATCACAATCACAGGCACCGCATTGCAGATGGTGAACACTCGATTGAAGCTGCCTCGATCACAATTTCGGGGACTGCATTCCACACAGTGAACACTCGATTGAAGCTGCCTCAATCACACTCTCAGGCACCTCATTCCAGGCCCTGTCCACTCGACTGAAGCTGCCTCAATCACAATCTAATGGACGGCATTCAAGACCCTGAACACTCGATTGAAGCTGCCTCGATCTCACACTCAGGCACCCATGTTCCAGAAGCTTAACACTCGATTCAAGCTTCCTCAATCACACACTCAGGCACCGATTTCTAGACCCTGAACACTCGATTGAAACTGCCTCGATCGCACTCTCAGGCAGCGCATTCCAGACCCTGAACACTCGACTGATGCTTCCTCAATTACACACTCAGGCTCCACGTTCCAAACACTTAACAGTCAATTGAAGCTGCCTCGATCACACTCTCAGGCACTGCTTTCCACACAATGAACAGTCGATTGAATCTGCCTCAATCACACTCTCAGGCACCGCATTCCAGACCCTGTACCCTCGATTGAAGCTACCTCGATCACACTCTCAGGCACCGCATTCCAGACCCTGTACCCTCGATTGAAGCTACCTCGATCTTACTCTCAGGCACCGCATCCCAGACCCTGAACACCTGATTGAAGCTGCCTGAATCACACTCTCCGGCAATGTTTTCCAGTCCTTGAAAACTTGATTGACGCTGTCTCAATCACTTTTTCAGTCACCGCATTCCAGACCCTGTCCACTCGACTGAAGCTGCCTCGATCACAATCTCTTGGACCGCATTCGAGACCCTGAACACTCGATTGAAGCTGCCTCGATAACAGTCTCAGGCACCACATCCAGACCCTGCACACTCGATTGAAGCTGCCTCGATCGCATTCTCAGGCATCGCATTCCAAACACTTAACACTCAATTGAAGCTGCGTCGAGTACATTCTCAGGCACCGCATTCAGGAACCTGAACACTCGATTGAAGCTGCCTCGATCTAACTCTGTGACAGCTCAACCCAGATCCTAAACACTTGATTGATGCTGCCTTGATCACACTCTCAGGCACCGCCTCCCATACACTGAACTCTCGATTGAAACTGCCTCAATCACACTTTCAGGCACCGCATTCCAGACCCTGAACACTCGATTGATGCTGCCTCGCTCTCACACTCAGGCACTGATTCCTAGTCCTTGAATGCTTGATTGAAGCTGCCTCGATCACACTTTCAGGCACCACATTCTAGGCACTGTACACTTGATTGAAGCTGCCTCGATCACTCTCTCAGGCACCAATTCCAGACGCTGAAGACTCGATTGAAGCTGCATCAATCACACTCTCAGGCACCGCATTCCAGACCCTGAACACTCGATTGAAGCTGCATCGATCACACTCTTAGGTACCGCATTCCAGAACCTGTACGCTCGATTGAAGCTGCCTCGAGCAAACTTTCAGGCACCGCATTCTAGACCCTGTACACTTGACTGAAATGCCTCGATCACAAATTCAGGCACTACTTTTCAAACCCTGAACACTAGACTAAGCTGCGTTGATTACACACTCAGGCACCATTTACCAGACCATGAACACGAGATTGAAGCTGTTTCTATTACACTCTCAGGCACCGCATTACAGACCCTGAACACTTGATTGAAGCTGCCTCGATCATACTCTCAGGCACTGGATTCCAGACCCTGAACACTCGATTGAAGCTGCCTCGATCACACTCTCAGGCACCGCATTGCAGATGGTGAACGCTTGATTGAAGCTGCCTCGATCACACTCTCAGGCACCGCATTCCACACAATGAACACTCGATTGAAGCTGTCTCGATCACATTTTCAGTCACCGCATTCCAGACACTGTCCACTCGACTGAAGCTGCATCGATCACAATCTTATGGACCGCATTCCAGACCCTGAACACTCGATTGAAGCTGCCTCGATCACAATCTCAGGCACTGCATGCCAGACACTAAACCATCGATTGAAACTCCCTCAGTCACACTCTCAGGCAATGCTTTCCCATCCTTGAACGCTCGATTGAAGCTCCCTCGATCACATTTTCAGGCATCGCATTCCAGACCCTGTCCACTCGATTGAAGCTGCCTCGATCACAATCTGAGGCACTGCATCCAGAACCTGAACACTCGATTGAAGCTGCCTCGATCACAGTTTCATGCACCGCATTCCAGACCCTGAACACTCGATTGAAGCTGCCTCGATCACAGTTTCATGCACCGCATTCCAGACCCTGAATACTCGATTGAAGCTGCCTTGATTACAATCACAGGCACCGCATTGCAGTTGATGAACACTCGATTGAAGCTGCCTCGATCACAATTTCGGGGACCGCATTCCAGACCCTGAACACTCGATTGAAGCTGCCTCGATCACACTCTCAGCCACTGCATTCCAGACCCTGAACACTGGATTGACGCTGCCTCGATCTCACACTCAGGCACCCATGTTCCAGAAGCTTAACACTCGATTCAAGCTTCCTCAATCACAATCTCAGGCACCAATTTCTAGACCCTGAACACTCGATTGAAGCTGCCTCGATCACACTCTCAGGCAGCGCATTCCAGACCCTGAACACTCGATTGATGCTTCCTCAATTATACCCTCAGGCTCCATGTTCCAAACACTTAACAGTCGATTGAAGCTGCCTCGATCACACTCTCAGGCACCGCATTCCAGACCCTGAACACCTGATTGAAGCTGCCTGAATCACACTCTCCGGCAATGTTTTCCAGTCCTTGAAAACTCGATTGACACTGTCTCAATCACGTTTCCAGTCACCGCATTCCAGACCCTGTCCACTCGACTGAAGCTGTCTCGATCACAATCTCTTGGACCGCATTCGAGACCCTGAACACTCGATTGAAGCTGCCTCGATTACAGTCTCAGGCACCACATCCAGACCCTGCACACTCGATTGAAGCTGCCTCGATCACACTCTCAGGCACCGCATTCCAAACACTTAACACTCAATTGAGGCTGCGTTGATTACATTCTCAGGCACCGCATTCAGGAACCTGAACACTCGATTGAAGCTGCCACGATCAGACTCTGGGACAGCGCAACCCAAATCCTAAACACTTGATTGATGCTGCCTTGATCACACTCTCAGGCACCGCATCCCATACACTGAACTCTCGATTGAAACTGCCTCAATCACACTTTCAGGCACCGCATTCCAGACCCTGAATACTCGATTGATGCTGCCTCAATCTCACAGTCAGGCACCGATTCCTAGTCCTTGAATGCTCGATTGAAGCTGCCTCGATCACACTTTCAGGCACCACATTCTAGGCCCTGTACACTTGATTGAAGCTGCCTCGATCACTCTCTCAGGCACCAATTCCAGACGCTGAAGACTCGATTGAAGCTGCATCGATCACACTCTCAGGCACCGCATTCCAGACCCTGAACACTCGATTGAAGCTGCCTCGATCAGACTCTCAGGCACCGCATTCCAGACCCTGAACACTGAATTGAAGCTGCCTTGATCACACTGTGATTTAACGCATTCCAGAACCTGTACGCTCGATTGAAGCTGCCTCGATCTTACTCTCATGGACCGCTTCCCAGACCCTGAACACTTGATTGAAGCTGCCTCGATCACATTTTCAGTTACCGCATTCCAGACCCTGAACACTCGATTGATGCTTCCTCGATCTCACACTCAGGCACCGATTCCTAGTCCTTGAATGCTCGATTGAAGCTGCCTCGATCACACTTTCAGGCACCACATTCTAGGTCCTGTACACTTGATTGAAGCTGCCTCGATCACTCTCTCAGGCACCAATTCCAGACGCTGAAGACTGGATTGAAGCTGCATCGATCACACTCTCAAGCACCGCATTCCAGACCCTGAACACTCAATTGAAGCTGCCTCGATCGGACTCTCAGGCACCGCATTCCAGACCCTGAACACTGAATTGAAGCTGCCTTGCTCAAACTCTCAGGTACCTCATTCCAGAACCTGTACCCTCGATTGAAGCTGCCTCAAGCACACTTTCAGGCACCGCATTCTCGACCCTGTACACTTGATTGAAATGCCTCGATCACAAATTCAGGCACTACTTTTCAAACCCTGAACACTAGACTAAGCTGCGTTGATTACACACTCAGGCACCGTTTACCAGACCCTGAACACTAGATTGAAGCTGTTTCTGTTACACTCTCAGGCACCGCATTACAGACCCTGAACACTTGATTGAAGCTGCCTCGATCTCACACTCAGGCAACGGGTTCCAGACCCTGAACACTTGATTGAAGTTGCCTCAATCACACTCTCAGGCACCGCATTCCAGAACTTGAACGATCGATTGAAGCTGCCTCAGTCACACTCTCAGGCAATGCTTTCCCATCCTTGAACGCTCGATTGAAGCTCCCTCGAACACATTTTCAGGCATCGCATTCCACACCCTGTCCACTCGATTGAAGCTGCCTCGATCACAATCTCAGGCCCTGCATCCAGACCCTGAACACTCAATTGAAACTGCCTCGATCTTTCTCTGAGGCACTGCATCCCAGACACTGAACACTCGATTGAATCTGCCTCAATCACACTCTCAGCCACTGCATTCCAAACCCTGAACACTGGATTGACGCTGCCTCGATCTCACACTCAGGCACCCATGTTCCAGAAGCTTAACACTCGAGTCAAGCTTCCTCAATCATGCACTCAGGCACCGATTTCTAGACACTGAACACTCGATTGAAGCTGCCTCGATCGCACCCTCAGGCAGCGCATTCCAGACCCTGAACACTCGATTGATGCTTCCTCAATTACAAACTCAGGCTCCACATTCCAAACACTTAACAGTCGATTGAAGCTGCCTCGATCACACTCTCAGACATCGCATTCCAGACCCTGAACACTCGATTGAAGCTGCCTCAATCACACTCTCAGGAACTGCTTTCCAGTCCTTTAACACTTGATTGAAAATGACTCGATCACACATTCAGGCTCCTCTTTCTAGACCTTGTACCCTCGACTTAAGCTGCCTTGATCACAATCTCAGTGACCGCTATCCAGACCCTGAACACTCGAATGAAGCTGCCTCGAGCACACTCTCAGGCACTGCATTGCAGATGGTGAACACTCGATTGAAGCTGCCTCGATCACAATTACGGGGACCGCATTCCAGACCCTGAACACTCGATTGAAGCTGCCTCGATCACACTCTCAGGCATCGCATTCCAGACCCTGTCCACTCGACTGAAGCTGCCTCGATCACAATCTAATGGACGGCATTCCAGACCCTGAACACTCGATTGAAGCTGCCTCGATCACAATTTCGGGGACCGCATTCCAGACCCTGAACACTTGATTGATGCTTCCTCAATTACACACTCAGGCACTGCATTCCACACAGTGAACACTCGATTGAATCTGCCTCAATCACACTCTCAGGCACCGCATTCCAGACCCTGTACCCTCGATTGAAGCTACCTCGATCTTACTCTCAGGCGCCGCATCCCAGACCCGGAACACCTGATTGAAGCTGCCTGAATCACACTCTCCCGCAATGTTTTCCAGTCCTTGAAAACTTGATTGATGCTGTCTCAATCACGTTTTCAGTCACCGCATTCCAGACCCTGTCCATTCGACTGAAGCTGCCTCGATCACAATCTCTTGGACCGCATTCGAGACCCTGAACACTCGATTGATGCTGCCTCGATAACAGTCTCAGGCACCACATCCAGACACTGCACACTCGATTGAAGCTGCCTCAATCGCACTCTCAGGCACCGCATTCCAAACACTTAACACTCAATTGAAGCTGCGTTGATTACATTCTCAGGCACCGCATTCAGGAACCTGAACACTCGATTGAAGCTGCCTCAATCACACTCTGGGACAGCGCAACCAAGATCCTAAACACTTGATTGATGCTGCCTTGATCACACTCTCAGGCACCGCATCCAGACCCTGAATACTCGATTGAAGCTGCCTTGATCACACTGTCAGGCTCCGCATTCCAGACCCTGTAACATCAATTGAAGCTGCCTCGATCTTTCTCTCAGGCACCGCATCCCAGACACTGAACACTTGATTGAAGCTGCCTGAATCACACTCTCCGGCACTGTTTTCCAATCCTTGAACACTCGATTGACGCTGTCTCAATCATGTTTTCAGTCACCGCATTGCAGACCCTGTCCACTCGACTGAAGCTGCCTCGATGACAATCTCATGGACCGCATTCGAAACCCTGAACACTCGATTGAAGCTGCCTCGATAACACTCTCAGGCACCGCAACAAGACCCTGCACACCCAATTGAAGCTGCCTTGATCACACTCTCAGGCACTGCATCCAGACCCTGCACACTCGATTAAAGCTGCCTCGATCACACTCTCAGGCACCGCATTCCAAACACTTAACACTCAGTTGAAGCTGCGTCGATTACATTCTCAGGCACCGCATTCAGGAACCTGAACACTCGATTGAAGCTGCCTCGATCACACTCTGGGACAGCGCAACCCAGATCCTAAACACTTGACTGATGCTGCCTCGATCACACTCTCAGGCACCGCATCCCATACACTGAACTCTCGATTGAAACTGTCTCAATCACACTTTCAGGCACCGCATTCAAGACCCTGAACACTCGATTGATGCTGCCTCAATCTCACACTCAGGCAACGATTCCTAGTCCTTGAATGCTCGATTGAAGCTTCCTCGATCACACTTTCAGGCACCACATTCTAGGCCCTGTACACTTGATTGAAGCTGCCTCGATCACTCCCTCAGGCACAAATTCCAGATACTGAAGACTCGATTGAAGCTCCCTCAATAACACTCTCAGGCACCGCATTCCAGACACTGAACAGTTGATTGAAGCTGCCTCGATCAGACTCTCAGGCACCGCATTCCAGACCCTGAACACTCGATTGAAGCTGCCTCGATCACACTCTCAGGCACAGCATTCCAGAAATTGAACACTCGATTCAAGGTGCCTTGATCACACTCTCAGAAACTGCTTTCCAGAACCTGTAACCTCGATTGAAGCTGCCTCGATCACACTCTCAGGCACCGCATTCCAGAACTTGAACACTCAATTGAAATGCCTCGATCACAAACGCAGGCACTACTTTCGAGACCCTGTACACTATATTGAAGCTGTTTCTATTACACTGTCAGGCACCGCATTACAGACCCTGAACGCTGGATTGAAGCTGCCTTGATTACACTCTCGGGCACCTTTTTGCAGACCCTGAACACTCGATTGAAGCAGCCTCGATCACACTCTCAGGCACGGCATTCCACACAATGAACACTCGATTGAATCTGCCTCAATGACACTCTCAGGCACCGCATTCCAGACCCTGTACCCTCGATTGAAGGTACCTCGATCTTACTCTCAGGCACCGCATCCCAGACCCTGAACACCTGATTGAAGCTGCCTGAATCACACTCTCCGGCAACGTTTTCCAGTCCTTGAACACTCGATTGACGCTGTCTGGATCATGTTTTCAGTCACCGCATTCCAGACCCTGTCCACTCGACTGAAGCTGCCTTGATCACAATCTCATGGACCGCATTCCAGACCCTGAACACTCGATTAAAGCTGCCTCGATCACACTTTCAGTCACCGCATTCTTGACCCTGTACACTTGATTGAAATGCCTCGATCACAAATTCAGGCACTACTTTTCAAACACGGAACACTAGACTAAGCTGCATTGATTACACTCGCAGGCACCGCACTACAGACCCTGAACACTTGATTGAAGCTGCCTCGATCACACTCCCAGGCACCGGATTCCAGACCCTGAACACTCGATTGAAGCTGCCTCAATCACACTCTCAGGAACTGCTTTCCAGTCCTTGAACTCTTGATTGAAACTGACTCGATCACACATTCAGGCTCCTCTTTCTAGACCTTGTGCACTCGACTGAAGCTGCCTTGATCACAATCTCAGGGACCGCTTTCCAGACCCTGAACACTCGAATGAAGCTGCCTCGATCACAAACTCAGGCACCGCATTGCAGATGGTGAATACTCGATTGAAGCTGCCTCGATCACAATTTTGGGGACTGCATTCCAGACACTGAACACTCGATTGAAGCTGCCTCGATCACACTCTCAGGCACAGCATTCCAGAAATTGAACACTCGATTCAAGGTGCCTTGATCACACTCTCAGAAACTGCTTTCCAGAACCTGTAACCTCGATTGAAGCTGCCTCGATCACACTCTCAGGCACCGCATTCCAGAACTTGAACACTCAATTGAAATGCCTCGATCACAAACGCAGGCACTACTTTCGAGACCCTGTACACTATATTGAAGCTGTTTCTATTACACTGTCAGGCACCGCATTACAGACCCTGAACGCTGGATTGAAGCTGCCTTGATTACACTCTCGGGCTCCTTTTTGCAGACCCTGAACACTCGATTGAAGCAGCCTCGATCACACTCTCAGGCACGGCATTCCACACAATGAACACTCGATTGAATCTGCCTCAATGGCACTCTCAGGCACCGCATTCCAGACCCTGTACCCTCGATTGAAGGTACCTCGATCTTACTCTCAGGCACCGCAAACCAGACCCTGAATACCTGATTGAAGCTGCCTGAATCACACTCTCCGGCAACGTTTTCCAGTCCTTGAACACTCGATTGATGCTGTCTCGATCATGTTTTCAGTCACCGCATTCCAGACCCTGTCCACTCGACTGAAGCTGCCTTGATCACAATCTCATGGACCGCATTCCAGACCCTGAACACTCGATTAAAGCTGCCTCGATTACACTCTCAGGCACCGCATTCCAAACACTTAACACTCAATTGAAGCTGCGTCGATTATATTCTCAGGCACCGCATTCAGGAACCTGAACACACAATTGAAGCTGCCTCGATCACACTCTGGGACAGCGCAACCCAGATACTAAACACTTGATTGATGCTGCCTCGATCACACTCTTAGGCAACGCATTCAGGACTATGAACACTCGTTTGAAGCTGCCTCGATCACACTGTCAGGCACCGCATTGCACACAATGAACATTCGATTGAAGCTGTCTCGATCACATTTTCAGTCACCGCATTCCAGACCCTGTCCACTCGACTGAAGCTGCCTCGATCACAATTTGATGGACCACATTCCAGACCCTGAACACTCGATTGAAGCTGCCTCGATCACACTCTGGGACAGCGCAACCCAGATCCTAAACACTTGATTGATTTTGCCTCGGTCACACTCTCAGGCACCGCATCCCATACACTGAACTCTCGTTTGAAACTGCCTCAATCACACTTTCAGGCACCGCATTCCAGACCCTGAACAGTCGATTGATGCTGCCTCGATCTCACAGTCAGGCACCGATTCCTAGTCCTTGAATGCTCGATTGAAGCTGCCTCGATCAAATTTTCAGGCACCACATTCGAGGGGCTGTACACTTGATTGAAGCTGCCTTGATCACTCCCTCAGGCATCAATTCCAGACGCTGAAGATTCGATTGAAGCTGCCTCGATAAAATTCTCAGGCACCACATTCCAGACCCTGAACACTCGATTGAAGCTGCCTCGATCAGACTCTCAGGCACCGCATTCCAGACCCTGAACACTGAATTGAAGCTGCCTTGATCACACTCTCAGGAACCGCATTCCAGAACATGTACCCTCTATTGAAGCTGCCTCGAGCACACTTTCAGGCACCGCATTCTAGACCCTGTACACTTGATTGAAATGCCTCGATCACAACTTCAGGCACTACTTTTCAAACCCTGAACACTAGACTAAGCTGCGTTGATTACACACTCAGGCACCGTTTACCAGACCCTGAACACTAGATTGAAGCTCCCTCGATCACACTCTCAGGCACCGGATCCAGACCCTGAACACTCGATTGAAGTTGCCTCAATCACACTCTCAGGCACCGCATTCCAGACCTTGAACAATCGATTGAAGCTGCCTTGATCACACACTCAGGCACCGCCTTCCAGACACTAAACGCACAATTGATGCTGTTTCGATCACAGTCACAGACAATGCAATCCATATCCTAAACACTTGATTGATGCTACCTTGTTCACACTGTCAGGCAACGCATCCCAGACACTGAACACTCGATTGAAGCTGCCTCGTGTACAATTTCGGGCACCGCATTCCAGATCCTGAACACCCGATTGAAACTGCCTCGATTACACTCTCAGACACCGCATTCCAGACCCTGAACACCCGATTGAAGACGCCTCAATCACACTCTCAGGCAACACTTTCCCGTCCTTTAACGCTTGGTTGAAGCTCCCTAGATCACATTTTCAGGCATCGCATTCCAGACCCTGTCCACTTGATTGAAGCTGCCTCGATCCCACTCTCAGGCAACGCATTCAGGAATCTGAACACTCATTTGAAGCTGCCTCGATCACACTGTCAGGCACTGCATTGCAGATGGTGAATGCTTGATTGAAGCTGCCTCGATCACACTCAGGCACCGCATTCCAGAACTTGAACACTCGATTGAAATGCCTTGATCACAAACGCAGGCACTACTTTCGAGACCGTGTACACTATATTGAAGCTGTTTCTATTACACTGTCAGGCACCGCATTACCGACCCTGAACGCTGGATTGAAGCTGCCTTGATTACACTCTCGGGCACCGTTTTGCTGACCCTGAACACTCGATTGAAGCAGCCTCGATCACACTCTCAGGCACGGCATTCCACACAATGAACACTCGATTGAATCTGCCTCAATGACACTCTCAGGCACCGCATTCCAGACCCTGTACCCTCGACTGAAGGTACCTCGATCTTACTCTCAGGCACCGCATCCCAGACCCTGAACACCTGATTGAAGCTGCCTGAATCACACTCTCCGGCACGGTTTTCCAGTCCTTGAACTTCGATTGATGCTGTCTCGATCACGTTTTCAGTCACCGCATTCCAGACCCTGATCTCTCGACTGAAGTTGCCTTGATCACAATCTCATGGACCGCATTCCAGACCCTGAACACTCGATTGAAGCTGCCTCGATTACACTCTCAGGCACCGCATTCCAAACACTTAACACTCAATTGAAGCTGCGTCGATTATATTCTCAGGCACCGCATTCAGGAACCTGAACAATCGATTGAAGCTGCCTCGATCACACTCTGGGACAGCGCAACCCAGATCCTAAACACTTGACTGATGCTGCCTTGATCACACTCTCAGGCACCGCATCCCATACACTGAACTCTCGATTGAAACTGCCTCAATCACACTTTCAGGCACCGCATTCCAGACCCTGAACACTCGATTGAAGCAGCCTCGATCACACTCTCAGGCACGGCATTCCACACAATGAACACTCGATTGAATCTGCCTCAATGACACTCTCAGGCACCGCATTCCAGACCCTGTACCCTCGATTGAAGGTACCTCGATCTTACTCTCAGGCACCGCATCCCAGACCCTGAACACCTGATTGAAGCTGCCTGAATCATACTCTCCGGCACGGTTTTCCAGTCCTTGAACTTCGATTGATGCTGTCTCGATCACGTTTTCAGTCACCGCATTCCAGACCCTGATCTCTCGACTGAAGCTGCCTTGATCACAATCTCATGGACCGCATTCCAGACCCTGAACACTCGATTGAAGCTGCCTCGATTACACTCTCAGGCACCGCATTCCAAACACTTAACACTCAATTGAAGTTGCGTCGATTATATTCTCAGGCACCGCATTCAGGAACCTGAACAATCGATTGAAGCTGCCTCGATCACACTCTGGGACAGCGCAACCTAGATCCTAAACACTTGACTGATGCTGCCTTGATCACACTCTCAGGCACCGCATCCCATACACTGAACTCTCGATTGAAACTGCCTCAATCACACTTTCAGGCACCGCATTCCAGAACCTGAACACTCGATTGATGCTGCCTCGATCTCACACTCAGGCACTGATTCCTAGTCCTTGAATGCTCGATTGAAGCTGCCTCGATCACACTTTCAGGCACCACATTCGAGGCCCTGTACACTTGATTGAAGCTGCCTCGATCATTCTCTCAGGCTCCAATTCCAGACGTTGAAGACTCGATTGAAGCTGCCTCGATCACACTCTCAGGCACCGCATTCCAGACCCTGAACACTCGATTGAAGCTGCCTCGATCAGACTCTCAGGCAGCGCCTTCCAGACCCTGAACACTGAATTGAAGCTGCCTTGATCACACTCTCAGGTACCACATTCCAGAACCTGTACGCTCGATTGAAGCTGCCTCGAGCACACTTTCAGGCACCGCTTTCTAGACCCTGTACACTTGATTGAAGTGCCTCGATCACAAATTCAGGCACTACTTTTCAAACCCTGAACACTAGACTAAGCTGCGTTGATTACACACTCAGGCACCGTTTACCACACACTGAACACTAGATTGAAGCTGTTTCTATTACACTCTCAGGCACCGCATTACAGACCCTGAACACTTGATTGAAGCTCCCTCGATCACACTCTCAGGCACCGGATTCCAGACCCTGAACACTCGATTGAAGTTGTCTCAATCACACTGTCAGGCACCGCATTCCAGACCTTGAACAATCGATTGAAGCTGCCTTGATCACACACTCAGGCAGCGCCTTCCAGACACTGAACGCACGATTGATGCTGCTTCGATCACAGTCACAGACAATGCAATCCAGATCCTAAACACTTGATTGATGCTAACTTGTTCACACTCTCAGGCAACGCATCCCAGACACTGAACACTCGATTGAAGCTGCCTCGTGTACAATTTCGGGCACCGCATTCCAGACCCTGAACACCCGATTGAAACTGCCTCGATCACACTCTGAGACACCGCATTCCAGACCCTGAACACGCGATTGAAGCTGCCTCAATCACACTCTCAGGCACCACTTTCCCGTCCTTTAACGCTTGATTGAAACTCCCTAGATCACATTTTCAGGCATCGCATTCCAGACCCTGTCCACTCAACTGAAGCTGCCTCGATCACAATTTGATGGACCGCATTCCAGACCCTGAACACTCAATTGAAGCTGCCTCGATCACACTCTGGGACAGCGCAACCCAGATCCAAAACACTTGATTGATTTTGCCTCGATCACACTGTCAGGCACCGCATCCCATACACTGAACTCTCGATTGAAACTGCCTCAATCACACTTTCAGGCACCGCATTCCAGACCCTGAACACTCGATTGATGCTGCCTCGATCTCACAGTCAGGCACCGATTCCTAGTCCTTGAATGCTCGATTGAAGCTGCCTCGATCACATTTTCAGGCACCACATTCGAGGGGCTGTACACTTGATTGAAGCTGCCTCGATCACTCCCTCAGGCATCAATTCCAGACGCTGAAGATTCGATTGAAGCTGCCTCGATAAAATTCTCAGGCACCACATTCCAGACCCTGAACACTCGATTGAAGCTGCCTCGATCAGACTCTCAGGCACCGCATTCCAGACCCTGAACACTGAATTGAAGCTGCCTTGATCACACTCTCAGGAACCGCATTCCAGAACATGTACCCTCTATTGAAGCTGCCTCGAGCACACTTTCAGGCACCGCATTCTAGACCCTGTAAACTTGATTGAAATGCCTCGATCACAACTTCAGGCACTACTTTTCAAACCCTGAACACTAGACTAAGCTGTGTTGATTACACACTCAGGCACCGTTTACCAGACCCTGAACACTAGATTGAAGCTGTTTCTATTACACTCTCAGGCACCGCATTACAGACCCTGAACACTTGATTGAAGCTGCCTCGATCACACTCTCAGGCACCGGATTCCAGACTCTGAACACTCGATTGAAGCTGCCTCAATCACACTCTCAGGAACTGCTTTCCAGTCCTTGAACTCTTGATTGAAACTGACTCAATCACACATTCAGGCTCTTCTTTCTAGACCTTGTACACTCGACTGAAGCTGCCTTGATCACAATCTCAGGGACCGCTTTCCAGACCCTGAACACTCGATTGAAGCTGCCTCGATCACACTCTCAGGCACAGCATTCCAGAAATTGAACACTCGATTCAAGGTGCCTTGATCACACTCTCAGAAACTGCTTTCCAGAACCTGTAACCTCGATTGAAGCTGCCTCGATCACACTCTCAGGCACTGCATTCCAGAACTTGAACACTCGATTGAAATGCCTCAATCACAAACGCAGGCACTACTTTCAAGACCCTGTACACGAAATTGAAGCTGTTTCTATTACACTGTCAGGCACCGCATTGCAGACCCTGAATGCTCGATTGAAGCTGCCTTGATTACACTCTCGGGCACCGTTTTGCTGACCCTGAACACTCGATTGAAGCAGCCCCGATCACACCCTCAGGCACGGCATTCCACACAATGAACACTCGATTGAATCTGCCTCAATGACACTCTCAGGCACCGTTTTCCAGTCCTTGAACACTCGATTGATGCTGTCTCGATCATGTTTTCAGTCACCGCATTCCAGACCCTGTCCACTCGACTGAAGCAGCCTTGATCACAATCTCATGGACCGCATTCCAGACCCTGAACACTCGATTGAAGCTGCCTCGATTACACTCTCAGGCATCGCATTCCAAACACTTAACACTCAATTGAAGCTGCGTCGATTATATTCTCAGGCACCGCATTCAGGAACCTGAACACTCAATTGAAGCTGCCTCGATCACACTCTGGGACAGCGCAACCCAGATCCTAAACACTTGATTGATGCTGCCTCGATCACACTCTCAGGCACTGCATCCCATACACTGAACTCTCGATTGAAACTGCCTCAATCACACTTTCAGGCACCGCATTCCAGACCCTGAACACTCGATTGATGCTGCCTCGATCTCACACTCAGGCACTAATTCCTAGTCCTTGAATGCTCGATTGAAGCTGCCTCGATCACACTTTCAGGCACCACATTCAAGGCCCTGTACACTTGATTGAAGCTGCCTCGATCACTCTCTCAGGCACCAATTCCAGACGCTGAAGACTCGATTGAAGCTGCCTCGATCACACTCTCAGGCACCGCATTCCAGACCCTGAACACTCGATTGAAGCTGCCTCGATCAGACTCTCAGGCAGCGCATTCCAGACCCTGAACACTGAATTGAAGCTGCCTTGCTCACACTCTCAGGTACCGCATTCCAGAACCTGTACCCTCGATTGAAGCTGCCTCGAGCACACTTTCAGGCACCACATTCTAGACCCTGTACACTTGATTGAAATGCCTCGATCACAAATTCAGGCACTACTTTTCAAACCCTGAACACTAGACTAAGCTGCGTTGATTACACACTCAGGCACCGTTTACCAGACACTGAACACTAGATTGAAGCTGTTTGTATTACACTTTCAGGCACCGCATTACAGACCCTGAACACTTGATTGAAGCTCCCTCGATCACACTCTCAGGCACCGGATCCAGACCCTGAACACTCGATTGAAGTTGCCTCAATCACACTCTCAGGCACCGCATTCCAGACCTTGAACAATTGATTGAAGCTGCCTTGATCACACACTCAGGCACCGGATTCCAGACCCTGAACACTCGATTGAAGCTGCCTCAATCACACTCTCAGGAACTGCTTTCCAGTCCTTGAACTCTTGATTGAAACTGACTCGATCACACATTCAGGCTCCTCTTTCTAGACCTTGTGCACTCGACTGAAGCTGCCTTGATCACAATCTCAGGGACCGCTTTCCAGACCCTGAACACTCGAATGAAGCTGCCTCGATCACAAACTCAGGCACCGCATTGCAGATGGTGAATACTCGATTGAAGCTGCCTCGATCACAATTTTGGGGACTGCATTCCAGACACTGAACACTCGATTGAAGCTGCCTCGATCACACTCTCAGGCACAGCATTCCAGAAATTGAACACTCGATTCAAGGTGCCTTGATCACACTCTCAGAAACTGCTTTCCAGAACCTGTAACCTCGATTGAAGCTGCCTCGATCACACTCTCAGGCACCGCATTCCAGAACTTGAACACTCAATTGAAATGCCTCGATCACAAACGCAGGCACTACTTTCGAGACCCTGTACACTATATTGAAGCTGTTTCTATTACACTGTCAGGCACCGCATTACAGACCCTGAACGCTGGATTGAAGCTGCCTTGATTACACTCTCGGGCTCCTTTTTGCAGACCCTGAACACTCGATTGAAGCAGCCTCGATCACACTCTCAGGCACGGCATTCCACACAATGAACACTCGATTGAATCTGCCTCAATGACACTCTCAGGCACCGCATTCCAGACCCTGTACCCTCGATTGAAGGTACCTCGATCTTACTCTCAGGCACCGCAAACCAGACCCTGAATACCTGATTGAAGCTGCCTGAATCACACTCTCGGCAACGTTTTCCAGTCCTTGAACACTCGATTGATGCTGTCTCGATCATGTTTTCAGTCACCGCATTCCAGACCCTGTCCACTCGACTGAAGCTGCCTTGATCACAATCTCATGGACCGCATTCCAGACCCTGAACACTCGATTAAAGCTGCCTCGATTACACTCTCAGGCACCGCATTCCAAACACTTAACACTCAATTGAAGCTGCGTCGATTATATTCTCAGGCACCGCATTCAGGAACCTGAACACACAATTGAAGCTGCCTCGATCACACTCTGGGACAGCGCAACCCAGATACTAAACACTTGATTGATGCTGCCTCGATCACACTCTTAGGCAACGCATTCAGGACTATGAACACTCGTTTGAAGCTGCCTCGATCACACTGTCAGGCACCGCATTGCACACAATGAACATTCGATTGAAGCTGTCTCGATCACATTTTCAGTCACCGCATTCCAGACCCTGTCCACTCGACTGAAGCTGCCTCGATCACAATTTGATGGACCGCATTCCAGACCCTGAACACTCGATTGAAGCTGCCTCGATCACACTCTGGGACAGCGCAACCCAGATCCAAAACACTTGATTGATTTTGCCTCGATCACACTCTCAGGCACCGCATCCCATACACTGAACTCTCGTTTGAAACTGCCTCAATCACACTTTCAGGCACCGCATTCCAGACCCTGAACAGTCGATTGATGCTGCCTCGATCTCACAGTCAGGCACCGATTCCTAGTCCTTGAATGCTCGATTGAAGCTGCCTCGATCACATTTTCAGGCACCACATTCGAGGGGCTGTACACTTGATTGAAGCTGCCTTGATCACTCCCTCAGGCATCAATTCCAGACGCTGAAGATTCGATTGAAGCTGCCTCGATAAAATTCTCAGGCACCACATTCCAGACCCTGAACACTCGATTGAAGCTGCCTCGATCAGACTCTCAGGCACCGCATTCCAGACCCTGAACACTGAATTGAAGCTGCCTTGATCACACTCTCAGGAACCGCATTCCAGAACATGTACCCTCTATTGAAGCTGCCTCGAGCACACTTTCAGGCACCGCATTCTAGACCCTGTACACTTGATTGAAATGCCTCGATCACAACTTCAGGCACTACTTTTCAAACCCTGAACACTAGACTAAGCTGCGTTGATTACACACTCAGGCACCGTTTACCAGACCCTGAACACTAGATTGAAGCTCCCTCGATCACACTCTCAGGCACCGGATCCAGACCCTGAACACTCGATTGAAGTTGCCTCAATCACACTCTCAGGCACCGCATTCCAGACCTTGAACAATCGATTGAAGCTGCCTTGATCACACACTCAGGCACCGCCTTCCAGACACTAAACGCACAATTGATGCTGTTTCGATCACAGTCACAGACAATGCAATCCATATCCTAAACACTTGATTGATGCTACCTTGTTCACACTGTCAGGCAACGCATCCCAGACACTGAACACTCGATTGAAGCTGCCTCGTGTACAATTTCGGGCACCGCATTCCAGATCCTGAACACCCGATTGAAACTGCCTCGATTACACTCTCAGACACCGCATTCCAGACCCTGAACACCCGATTGAAGACGCCTCAATCACACTCTCAGGCAACACTTTCCCGTCCTTTAACGCTTGGTTGAAGCTCCCTAGATCACATTTTCAGGCATCGCATTCCAGACCCTGTCCACTTGATTGAAGCTGCCTCGATCCCACTCTCAGGCAACGCATTCAGGAATCTGAACACTCGTTTGAAGCTGCCTCGATCACACTGTCAGGCACCGCATTGCAGATGGTGAATGCTTGATTGAAGCTGCCTCGATCACACTCAGGCACCGCATTCCAGAACTTGAACACTCGATTGAAATGCCTTGATCACAAACGCAGGCACTACTTTCGAGACCGTGTACACTATATTGAAGCTGTTTCTATTACACTGTCAGGCACCGCATTACCGACCCTGAACGCTGGATTGAAGCTGCCTTGATTACACTCTCGGGCACCGTTTTGCTGACCCTGAACACTCGATTGAAGCAGCCTCGATCACACTCTCAGGCACGGCATTCCACACAATGAACACTCGATTGAATCTGCCTCAATGACACTCTCAGGCACCGCATTCCAGACCCTGTACCCTCGACTGAAGGTACCTCGATCTTACTCTCAGGCACCGCATCCCAGACCCTGAACACCTGATTGAAGCTGCCTGAATCACACTCTCCGGCACGGTTTTCCAGTCCTTGAACTTCGATTGATGCTGTCTCGATCACGTTTTCAGTCACCGCATTCCAGACCCTGATCTCTCGACTGAAGTTGCCTTGATCACAATCTCATGGACCGCATTCCAGACCCTGAACACTCGATTGAAGCTGCCTCGATTACACTCTCAGGCACCGCATTCCAAACACTTAACACTCAATTGAAGCTGCGTCGATTATATTCTCAGGCACCGCATTCAGGAACCTGAACAATCGATTGAAGCTGCCTCGATCACACTCTGGGACAGCGCAACCCAGATCCTAAACACTTGACTGATGCTGCCTTGATCACACTCTCAGGCACCGCATCCCATACACTGAACTCTCGATTGAAACTGCCTCAATCACACTTTCAGGCACCGCATTCCAGACCCTGAACACTCGATTGAAGCAGCCTCGATCACACTCTCAGGCACGGCATTCCACACAATGAACACTCGATTGAATCTGCCTCAATGACACTCTCAGGCACCGCATTCCAGACCCTGTACCCTCGATTGAAGGTACCTCGATCTTACTCTCAGGCACCGCATCCCAGACCCTGAACACCTGATTGAAGCTGCCTGAATCATACTCTCCGGCACGGTTTTCCAGTCCTTGAACTTCGATTGATGCTGTCTCGATCACGTTTTCAGTCACCGCATTCCAGACCCTGATCTCTCGACTGAAGCTGCCTTGATCACAATCTCATGGACCGCATTCCAGACCCTGAACACTCGATTGAAGCTGCCTCGATTACACTCTCAGGCACCGCATTCCAAACACTTAACACTCAATTGAAGTTGCGTCGATTATATTCTCAGGCACCGCATTCAGGAACCTGAACAATCGATTGAAGCTGCCTCGATCACACTCTGGGACAGCGCAACCCAGATCCTAAACACTTGACTGATGCTGCCTTGATCACACTCTCAGGCACCGCATCCCATACACTGAACTCTCGATTGAAACTGCCTCAATCACACTTTCAGGCACCGCATTCCAGACCCTGAACACTCGATTGATGCTGCCTCGATCTCACACTCAGGCACTGATTCCTAGTCCTTGAATGCTCGATTGAAGCTGCCTCGATCACACTTTCAGGCACCACATTCGAGGCCCTGTACACTTGATTGAAGCTGCCTCGATCATTCTCTCAGGCTCCAATTCCCGACGTTGAAGACTCGATTGAAGCTGCCTCGATCACACTCTCAGGCACCGCATTCCAGACCCTGAACACTCGATTGAAGCTGCCTCGATCAGACTCTCAGGCAGCGCCTTCCAGACCCTGAACACTGAATTGAAGCTGCCTTGATCACACTCTCAGGTACCACATTCCAGAACCTGTACGCTCGATTGAAGCTGCCTCGAGCACACTTTCAGGCACCGCTTTCTAGACCCTGTACACTTGATTGAAGTGCCTCGATCACAAATTCAGGCACTACTTTTCAAACCCTGAACACTAGACTAAGCTGCGTTGATTACACACTCAGGCACCGTTTACCACACTGAACACTAGATTGAAGCTGTTTCTATTACACTCTCAGGCACCGCATTACAGACCCTGAACACTTGATTGAAGCTCCCTCGATCACACTCTCAGGCACCGGATTCCAGACCCTGAACACTCGATTGAAGTTGTCTCAATCACACTGTCAGGCACCGCATTCCAGACCTTGAACAATCGATTGAAGCTGCCTTGATCACACACTCAGGCAGCGCCTTCCAGACACTGAACGCACGATTGATGCTGCTTCGATCACAGTCACAGACAATGCAATCCAGATCCTAAACACTTGATTGATGCTAACTTGTTCACACTGTCAGGCAACGCATCCCAGACACTGAACACTCGATTGAAGCTGCCTCGTGTACAATTTCGGGCCCCGCATTCCAGACCCTGAACACCCGATTGAAACTGCCTCGATCACACTCTGAGACACCGCATTCCAGACCCTGAACACGCGATTGAAGCTGCCTCAATCACACTCTCAGGCACCACTTTCCCGTCCTTTAACGCTTGATTGAAACTCCCTAGATCACATTTTCAGGCATCGCATTCCAGACCCTGTCCACTCAACTGAAGCTGCCTCGATCACAATTTGATGGACCGCATTCCAGACCCTGAACACTCAATTGAAGCTGCCTCGATCACACTCTGGGACAGCGCAACCCAGATCCAAAACACTTGATTGATTTTGCCTCGATCACACTGTCAGGCACCGCATCCCATACACTGAACTCTCGTTTGAAACTGCCTCAATCACACTTTCAGGCACCGCATTCCAGACCCTGAACACTCGATTGATGCTGCCTCGATCTCACAGTCAGGCACCGATTCCTAGTCCTTGAATGCTCGATTGAAGCTGCCTCGATCACATTTTCAGGCACCACATTCGAGGGGCTGTACACTTGATTGAAGCTGCCTCGATCACTCCCTCAGGCATCAATTCCAGACGCTGAAGATTCGATTGAAGCTGCCTTGATAAAATTCTCAGGCACCACATTCCAGACCCTGAACACTCGATTGAAGCTGCCTCGATCAGACTCTCAGGCACCGCATTCCAGACCCTGAACACTGAATTGAAGCTGCCTTGATCACACTCTCAGGAACCGCATTCCAGAACATGTACCCTCTATTGAAGCTGCCTCGAGCACACTTTCAGGCACCGCATTCTAGACCCTGTAAACTTGATTGAAATGCCTCGATCACAACTTCAGGCACTACTTTTCAAACCCTGAACACTAGACTAAGCTGTGTTGATTACACACTCAGGCACCGTTTACCAGACCCTGAACACTAGATTGAAGCTGTTTCTATTACACTCTCAGGCACCGCATTACAGACCCTGAACACTTGATTGAAGCTGCCTCGATCACACTCTCAGGCACCGGATTCCAGACTCTGAACACTCGATTGAAGCTGCCTCAATCACACTCTCAGGAACTGCTTTCCAGTCCTTGAACTCTTGATTGAAACTGACTCAATCACACATTCAGGCTCTTCTTTCTAGACCTTGTACACTCGACTGAAGCTGCCTTGATCACAATCTCAGGGACCGCTTTCCAGACCCTGAACACTCGATTGAAGCTGCCTCGATCACACTCTCAGGCACAGCATTCCAGAAATTGAACACTCGATTCAAGGTGCCTTGATCACACTCTCAGAAACTGCTTTCCAGAACCTGTAACCTCGATTGAAGCTGCCTCGATCACACTCTCAGGCACTGCATTCCAGAACTTGAACACTCGATTGAAATGCCTCGATCACAAACGCAGGCACTACTTTCAAGACCCTGTACACGAAATTGAAGCTGTTTCTATTACACTGTCAGGCACCGCATTGCAGACCCTGAATGCTCGATTGAAGCTGCCTTGATTACACTCTCGGGCACCGTTTTGCAGACCCTGAACACTCGATTGAAGCAGCCTCGATCACACTCTCAGGCACGGCATTCCACACAATGAACACTCGATTGAATCTGCCTCAATGACACTCTCAGGCACCGCATTCCAGACCCTGTACCCTCGATTGAAGGTACCTCGATCTTACTCTCAGGCACCGCATCCCAGACCCTGAATACCTGATTGAAGCTGCCTGAATCACACTCTCCGGCAACGTTTTCCAGTCCTTGAACACTCGATTGATGCTGTCTCGATCATGTTTTCAGTCACCGCATTCCAGACCCTGTCCACTCGACTGAAGCAGCCTTGATCACAATCTCATGGACCGCATTCCAGACCCTGAACACTCGATTGAAGCTGCCTCGATTACACTCTCAGGCATCGCATTCCAAACACTTAACACTCAATTGAAGCTGCGTCGATTATATTCTCAGGCACCACATTCAGGAACCTGAACACTCAATTGAAGCTGCCTCGATCACACTCTGGGACAGCGCAACCCAGATCCTAAACACTTGATTGATGCTGCCTCGATCACACTCTCAGGCACTGCATCCCATACACTGAACTCTCGATTGAAACTGCCTCAATCACACTTTCAGGCACCGCATTCCAGACCCTGAACACTCGATTGATGCTGCCTCGATCTCACACTCAGGCACTAATTCCTAGTCCTTGAATGCTCGATTGAAGCTGCCTCGATCACACTTTCAGGCACCACATTCAAGGCCCTGTACACTTGATTGAAGCTGCCTCGATCACTCTCTCAGGCACCAATTCCAGACGCTGAAGACTCGATTGAAGCTGCCTCGATCACACTCTCAGGCACCGCATTCCAGACCCTGAACACTCGATTGAAGCTGCCTCGATCAGACTCTCAGGCAGCGCATTCCAGACCCTGAACATTGAATTGAAGCTGCCTTGCTCACACTCTCAGGTACCGCATTCCAGAACCTGTACCCTCGATTGAAGCTGCCTCGAGCACACTTTCAGGCACCACATTCTAGACCCTGTACACTTGATTGAAATGCCTTGATCACAAATTCAGGCACTACTTTTCAAACCCTGAACACTAGACTAAGCTGCGTTGATTACACACTCAGGCACCGTTTACCAGACACTGAACACTAGATTGAAGCTGTTTGTATTACACTTTCAGGCACCGCATTACAGACCCTGAACACTTGATTGAAGCTCCCTCGATCACACTCTCAGGCACCGGATCCAGACCCTGAACACTCGATTGAAGTTGCCTCAATCACACTCTCAGGCACCGCATTCCAGACCTTGAACAATTGATTGAAGCTGCCTTGATCACACACTCAGGCACCGGATTCCAGACCCTGAACACTCGATTGAAGCTGCCTCAATCACACTCTCAGGAACTGCTTTCCAGTCCTTGAACTCTTGATTGAAACTGACTCGATCACACATTCAGGCTCCTCTTTCTAGACCTTGTGCACTCGACTGAAGCTGCCTTGATCACAATCTCAGGGACCGCTTTCCAGACCCTGAACACTCGAATGAAGCTGCCTCGATCACAAACTCAGGCACCGCATTGCAGATGGTGAATACTCGATTGAAGCTGCCTCGATCACAATTTTGGGGACTGCATTCCAGACACTGAACACTCGATTGAAGCTGCCTCGATCACACTCTCAGGCACAGCATTCCAGAAATTGAACACTCGATTCAAGGTGCCTTGATCACACTCTCAGAAACTGCTTTCCAGAACCTGTAACCTCGATTGAAGCTGCCTCGATCACACTCTCAGGCACCGCATTCCAGAACTTGAACACTCAATTGAAATGCCTCGATCACAAACGCAGGCACTACTTTCGAGACCCTGTACACTATATTGAAGCTGTTTCTATTACACTGTCAGGCACCGCATTACAGACCCTGAACGCTGGATTGAAGCTGCCTTGATTACACTCTCGGGCTCCTTTTTGCAGACCCTGAACACTCGATTGAAGCAGCCTCGATCACACTCTCAGGCACGGCATTCCACACAATGAACACTCGATTGAATCTGCCTCAATGACACTCTCAGGCACCGCATTCCAGACCCTGTACCCTCGATTGAAGGTACCTCGATCTTACTCTCAGACACCGCAAACCAGACCCTGAATACCTGATTGAAGCTGCCTGAATCACACTCTCCGGCAACGTTTTCCAGTCCTTGAACACTCGATTGATGCTGTCTCGATCATGTTTTCAGTCACCGCATTCCAGACCCTGTCCACTCGACTGAAGCTGCCTTGATCACAATCTCATGGACCGCATTCCAGACCCTGAACACTCGATTAAAGCTGCCTCGATTACACTCTCAGGCACCGCATTCCAAACACTTAACACTCAATTGAAGCTGCGTCGATTATATTCTCAGGCACCGCATTCAGGAACCTGAACACACAATTGAAGCTGCCTCGATCACACTCTGGGATAGCGCAACCCAGATACTAAACACTTGATTGATGCTGCCTCGATCACACTCTTAGGCAACGCATTCAGGACTATGAACACTCGTTTGAAGCTGCCTCGATCACACTGTCAGGCACCGCATTGCACACAATGAACATTCGATTGAAGCTGTCTCGATCACATTTTCAGTCACCGCATTCCAGACCCTGTCCACTCGACTGAAGCTGCCTCGATCACAATTTGATGGACCGCATTCCAGACCCTGAACACTCGATTGAAGCTGCCTCGATCACACTCTGGGACAGCGCAACCCAGATCCAAAACACTTGATTGATTTTGCCTCGATCACACTCTCAGGCACCGCATCCCATACACTGAACTCTCGTTTGAAATTGCCTCAATCACACTTTCAGGCACCGCATTCCAGACCCTGAACAGTCGATTGATGCTGCCTCGATCTCACAGTCAGGCACCGATTCCTAGTCCTTGAATGCTCGATTGAAGCTGCCTCGATCAAATTTTCAGGCACCACATTCGAGGGGCTGTACACTTGATTGAAGCTGCCTTGATCACTCCCTCAGGCATCAATTCCAGACGCTGAAGATTCGATTGAAGCTGCCTCGATAAAATTCTCAGGCACCACATTCCAGACCCTGAACACTCGATTGAAGCTGCCTCGATCAGACTCTCAGGCACCGCATTCCAGACCCTGAACACTGAATTGAAGCTGCCTTGATCACACTCTCAGGAACCGCATTCCAGAACATGTACCCTCTATTGAAGCTGCCTCGAGCACACTTTCAGGCACCGCATTCTAGACCCTGTACACTTGATTGAAATGCCTCGATCACAACTTCAGGCACTACTTTTCAAACCCTGAACACTAGACTAAGCTGCGTTGATTACACACTCAGGCACCGTTTACCAGACCCTGAACACTAGATTGAAGCTCCCTCGATCACACTCTCAGGCACCGGATCCAGACCATGAACACTCGATTGAAGTTGCCTCAATCACACTCTCAGGCACCGCATTCCAGACCTTGAACAATCGATTGAAGCTGCCTTGATCACACACTCAGGCACCGCCTTCCAGACACTAAACGCACAATTGATGCTGTTTCGATCACAGTCACAGACAATGCAATCCATATCCTAAACACTTGATTGATGCTACCTTGTTCACACTGTCAGGCAACGCATCCCAGACACTGAACACTCGATTGAAGCTGCCTCGTGTACAATTTCGGGCACCGCATTCCAGATCCTGAACACCCGATTGAAACTGCCTCGATTACACTCTCAGACACCGCATTCCAGACCCTGAACACCCGATTGAAGACGCCTCAATCACACTCTCAGGCAACACTTTCCCGTCCTTTAACGCTTGGTTGAAGCTCCCTAGATCACATTTTCAGGCATCGCATTCCAGACCCTGTCCACTTGATTGAAGCTGCCTCGATCCCACTCTCAGGCAACGCATTCAGGAACCTGAACACACAATTGAAGCTGCCTCGATCACACTCTGGGATAGCGCAACCCAGATACTAAACACTTGATTGATGCTGCCTCGATCACACTCTTAGGCAACGCATTCAGGACTATGAACACTCGTTTGAAGCTGCCTCGATCACACTGTCAGGCACCGCATTGCACACAATGAACATTCGATTGAAGCTGTCTCGATCACATTTTCAGTCACCGCATTCCAGACCCTGTCCACTCGACTGAAGCTGCCTCGATCACAATTTGATGGACCGCATTCCAGACCCTGAACACTCGATTGAAGCTGCCTCGATCACACTCTGGGACAGCGCAACCCAGATCCAAAACACTTGATTGATTTTGCCTCGATCACACTCTCAGGCACCGCATCCCATACACTGAACTCTCGTTTGAAATTGCCTCAATCACACTTTCAGGCACCGCATTCCAGACCCTGAACAGTCGATTGATGCTGCCTCGATCTCACAGTCAGGCACCGATTCCTAGTCCTTGAATGCTCGATTGAAGCTGCCTCGATCAAATTTTCAGGCACCACATTCGAGGGGCTGTACACTTGATTGAAGCTGCCTTGATCACTCCCTCAGGCATCAATTCCAGACGCTGAAGATTCGATTGAAGCTGCCTCGATAAAATTCTCAGGCACCACATTCCAGACCCTGAACACTCGATTGAAGCTGCCTCGATCAGACTCTCAGGCACCGCATTCCAGACCCTGAACACTGAATTGAAGCTGCCTTGATCACACTCTCAGGAACCGCATTCCAGAACATGTACCCTCTATTGAAGCTGCCTCGAGCACACTTTCAGGCACCGCATTCTAGACCCTGTACACTTGATTGAAATGCCTCGATCACAACTTCAGGCACTACTTTTCAAACCCTGAACACTAGACTAAGCTGCGTTGATTACACACTCAGGCACCGTTTACCAGACCCTGAACACTAGATTGAAGCTCCCTCGATCACACTCTCAGGCACCGGATCCAGACCATGAACACTCGATTGAAGTTGCCTCAATCACACTCTCAGGCACCTCATTCCAGACCTTGAACAATCGATTGAAGCTGCCTTGATCACACACTCAGGCACCGCCTTCCAGACACTAAACGCACAATTGATGCTGTTTCGATCACAGTCACAGACAATGCAATCCATATCCTAAACACTTGATTGATGCTACCTTGTTCACACTGTCAGGCAACGCATCCCAGACACTGAACACTCGATTGAAGCTGCCTCGTGTACAATTTCGGGCACCGCATTCCAGATCCTGAACACCCGATTGAAACTGCCTCGATTACACTCTCAGACACCGCATTCCAGACCCTGAACACCCGATTGAAGACGCCTCAATCACACTCTCAGGCAACACTTTCCCGTCCTTTAACGCTTGGTTGAAGCTCCCTAGATCACATTTTCAGGCATCGCATTCCAGACCCTGTCCACTTGATTGAAGCTGCCTCGATCCCACTCTCAGGCAACGCATTCAGGAATCTGAACACTCGTTTGAAGCTGCCTCGATCACACTGTCAGGCACCGCATTGCAGATGGTGAATGCTTGATTGAAGCTGCCTCGATCACACTCAGGCACCGCATTCCAGAACTTGAACACTCGATTGAAATGCCTTGATCACAAACGCAGGCACTACTTTCGAGACCGTGTACACTATATTGAAGCTGTTTCTATTACACTGTCAGGCACCGCATTACCGACCCTGAACGCTGGATTGAAGCTGCCTTGATTACACTCTCGGGCACCGTTTTGCTGACCCTGAACACTCGATTGAAGCAGCCTCGATCACACTCTCAGGCACGGCATTCCACACAATGAACACTCGATTGAATCTGCCTCAATGACACTCTCAGGCACCGCATTCCAGACCCTGTACCCTCGACTGAAGGTACCTCGATCTTACTCTCAGGCACCGCATCCCAGACCCTGAACACCTGATTGAAGCTGCCTGAATCACACTCTCCGGCACGGTTTTCCAGTCCTTGAACTTCGATTGATGCTGTCTCGATCACGTTTTCAGTCACCGCATTCCAGACCCTGATCTCTCGACTGAAGTTGCCTTGATCACAATCTCATGGACCGCATTCCAGACCCTGAACACTCGATTGAAGCTGCCTCGATTACACTCTCAGGCACCGCATTCCAAACACTTAACACTCAATTGAAGCTGCGTCGATTATATTCTCAGGCACCGCATTCAGGAACCTGAACAATCGATTGAAGCTGCCTCGATCACACTCTGGGACAGCGCAACCCAGATCCTAAACACTTGACTGATGCTGCCTTGATCACACTCTCAGGCACCGCATCCCATACACTGAACTCTCGATTGAAACTGCCTCAATCACACTTTCAGGCACTGCATTCCAGACCCTGAACACTCGATTGAAGCAGCCTCGATCACACTCTCAGGCACGGCATTCCACACAATGAACACTCGATTGAATCTGCCTCAATGACACTCTCAGGCACCGCATTCCAGACCCTGTACCCTCGATTGAAGGTACCTCGATCTTACTCTCAGGCACCGCATCCCAGACCCTGAACACCTGATTGAAGCTGCCTGAATCACACTCTCCGGCACGGTTTTCCAGTCCTTGAACTTCGATTGATGCTGTCTCGATCACGTTTTCAATCACCGCATTCCAGACCCTGATCTCTCGACTGAAGCTGCCTTGATCACAATCTCATGGACCGCATTCCAGACCCTGAACACTCAATTGAAGTTGCGTCGATTATATTCTCAGGCACCGCATTCAGGAACCTGAACAATCGATTGAAGCTGCCTCGATCACACTCTGGGACAGCGCAACCCAGATCCTAAACACTTGACTGATGCTGCCTTGATCACACTCTCAGGCACCGCATCCCATACACTGAACTCTCGATTGAAACTGCCTCAATCACACTTTCAGGCACCGCATTCCAGACCCTGAACACTCGATTGATGCTGCCTCGATCTCACACTTTCAGGCACTGATTCCTAGTCCTTGAATGCTCGATTGAAGCTGCCTCGATCACACTTTCAGGCACCACATTCGAGGCCCTGTACACTTGATTGAAGCTGCCTCGATCATTCTCTCAGGCTCCAATTCCAGACGTTGAAGACTCGATTGAAGCTGCCTCGATCACACTCTCAGGCACCGCATTCCAGACCCTGAACACTCGATTGAAGCTGCCTCGATCAGACTCTCAGGCAGCGCCTTCCAGACCCTGAACACTGAATTGAAGCTGCCTTGATCACACTCTCAGGTACCACATTCCAGAACCTGTACGCTCGATTGAAGCTGCCTTGAGCACACTTTCAGGCACCGCTTTCTAGACCCTGTACACTTGATTGAAATGCCTCGATCACAAATTCAGGCACTACTTTTCAAACCCTGAACACTAGACTAAGCTGCGTTGATTACACACTCAGGCACCGTTTACCACACACTGAACACTAGATTGAAGCTGTTTCTATTACACTCTCAGGCACCGCATTACAGACCCTGAACACTTGATTGAAGCTCCCTCGATCACACTCTCAGGCACCGGATTCCAGACCCTGAACACTCGATTGAAGTTGTCTCAATCACACTGTCAGGCACCGCATTCCAGACCTTGAACAATCGATTGAAGCTGCCTTGATCACACACTCAGGCAGCGCCTTCCAGACACTGAACGCACGATTGATGCTGCTTCGATCACAGTCACAGACAATGCAATCCAGATCCTAAACACTTGATTGATGCTAACTTGTTCACACTCTCAGGCAACGCATCCCAGACACTGAACACTCGATTGAAGCTGCCTCGTGTACAATTTCGGGCACCGCATTCCAGACCCTGAACACCCGATTGAAACTGCCTCGATCACACTCTGAGACACCGCATTCCAGACCCTGAACACCCGATTGAAGCTGCCTCAATCACACTCTCAGGCACCACTTTCCCGTCCTTTAACGCTTGATTGAAGCTCCCTAGATCACATTTTCAGGCATCGCATTCCAGACCCTGTCCACTCAACTGAAGCTGCCTCGATCACAATTTGATGGACCGCATTCCAGACCCTGAACACTCAATTGAAGCTGCCTCGATCACACTCTGGGACAGCGCAACCCAGATCCAAAACACTTGATTGATTTTGCCTCGATCACACTGTCAGGCACCGCATCCCATACACTGAACTCTCGTTTGAAACTGCCTCAATCACACTTTCAGGCACCGCATTCCAGACCCTGAACACTCGATTGATGCTGCCTCGATCTCACAGTCAGGCACCGATTCCTAGTCCTTGAATGCTCGATTGAAGCTGCCTCGATCACATTTTCAGGCACCACATTCGAGGGGCTGTACACTTGATTGAAGCTGCCTCGATCACTCCCTCAGGCATCAATTCCAGACGCTGAAGATTCGATTGAAGCTGCCTCGATAAAATTCTCAGGCACCACATTCCAGACCCTGAACACTCGATTGAAGCTGTTTCTATTACACTCTCAGGCACCGCATTACAGACCCTGAGCACTTGATTGAAGCTGCCTCGATCACACTCTCAGGCACCGGATTCCAGACTCTGCACACTCGATTGAAGCTGCCTCAATCACACTCTCAGGAACTACTTTCCAGTCCTTGAACTCTTGATTGAAACTGACTCAATCACACATTCAGGCTCTTCTTTCTAGACCTTGTACACTCGACTGAAGCTGCCTTGATCACAATCTCAGGGACCGCTTTCCAGACCCTGAACACTCGATTGAAGCTGCCTCGATCACACTCTCAGGCACAGCATTCCAGAAATTGAACACTCGATTCAAGGTGCCTTGATCACACTCTCAGAAACTGCTTTCCAGAACCTGTAACCTCGATTGAAGCTGCCTCGATCACACTCTCAGGCACTGCATTCCAGAACTTGAACACTCGATTGAAATGCCTCGATCACAAACGCAGGCACTACTTTCAAGACCCTGTACACGAAATTGAAGCTGTTTCTATTACACTGTCAGGCACCGCATTGCAGACCCTGAATGCTCGATTGAAGCTGCCTTGATTACACTCTCGGGCACCGTTTTGCAGACCCTGAACACTCGATTGAAGCAGCCTCGATCACACTCTCAGGCACGGCATTCCACACAATGAACACTCGATTGAATCTGCCTCAATGACACTCTCAGGCACCGTTTTCCAGTCCTTGAACACTCGATTGATGCTGTCTCGATCATGTTTTCAGTCACCGCATTCCAGACCCTGTCCACTCGACTGAAGCAGCCTTGATCACAATCTCATGGACCGCATTCCAGACCCTGAACACTCGATTAAAGCTGCCTCGATTAAACTCTCAGGCATCGCATTCCAAACACTTAACACTCAATTGAAGCTGCGTCGATTATATTCTCAGGCACCGCATTCAGGAACCTGAACACTCAATTGAAGCTGCCTCGATCACACTCTGGGACAGCGCAACCCAGATCCTAAACACTTGATTGATGCTGCCTCGATCACTCTCTCAGGCACTGCATCCCATACACTGAACTCTCGATTGAAACTGCCTCAATCACACTTTCAGGCACCGCATTCCAGACCCTGAAAACTCGATTGATGCTGCCTCGATCTCACACTCAGGCACTAATTCCTAGTCCTTGAATGCTCGATTGAAGCTGCCTCGATCACACTTTCAGGCACCACATTCAAGGCCCTGTACACTTGATTGAAGCTGCCTCAATCACTCTCTCAGGCACCAATTCCAGACGCTGAAGACTCGATTGAAGCTGCCTCGATCACACTCTCAGGCACCGCATTCCAGACCCTGAACACTCGATTGAAGCTGCCTCGATCAGACTCTCAGGCAGCGCATTCCAGACCCTGAACACTGAATTGAAGCTGCCTTGCTCACACTCTCAGGTACCGCATTCCAGAACCTGTACCCTCGATTGAAGCTGCCTCGAGCACACTTTCAGGCACCACATTCTAGACCCTGTACACTTGATTGAAATGCCTCGATCACAAATTCAGGCACTACTTTTCAAACCCTGAACACTAGACTAAGCTGCGTTGATTACACACTCAGGCACCGTTTACCAGACACTGAACACTAGATTGAAGCTGTTTGTATTACACTTTCAGGCACCGCATTACAGACCCTGAACACTTGATTGAAGCTCCCTCGATCACACTCTCAGGCACCGGATCCAGACCCTGAACACTCGATTGAAGTTGCCTCAATCACACTCTCAGGCACCGCATTCCAGACCTTGAACAATCGATTGAAGCTGCCTTGATCACACACTCAGGCACCGCCTTCCAGACACTAAACGCACAATTGATGCTGTTTCGATCACAGTCACAGACAATGCAATCCATATCCTAAACACTTGATTGATGCTACCTTGTTCACACTGTCAGGCAACGCATCCCAGACACTGAACACTCGATTGAAGCTGCCTCGTGTACAATTTCGGGCACCGCATTCCAGATCCTGAACACCCGATTGAAACTGCCTCGATTACACTCTCAGACACCGCATTCCAGACCCTGAACACCCGATTGAAGACGCCTCAATCACACTCTCAGGCAACACTTTCCCGTCCTTTAACGCTTGGTTGAAGCTCCCTAGATCACATTTTCAGGCATCGCATTCCAGACCCTGTCCACTTGATTGAAGCTGCCTCGATCCCACTCTCAGGCAACGCATTCAGGAATCTGAACACTCGTTTGAAGCTGCCTCGATCACACTGTCAGGCACCGCATTGCAGATGGTGAATGCTTGATTGAAGCTGCCTCGATCACACTCTCAGGCACCGCATTCCAGAACTTGAACACTCGATTGAAATGCCTTGATCACAAACGCAGGCACTACTTTCGAGACCGTGTACACTATATTGAAGCTGTTTCTATTACACTGTCAGGCACCGCATTACCGACCCTGAACGCTGGATTGAAGCTGCCTTGATTACACTCTCGGGCACCGTTTTGCTGACCCTGAACACTCGATTGAAGCAGCCTCGATCACACTCTCAGGCACGGCATTCCACACAATGAACACTCGATTGAATCTGCCTCAATGACACTCTCAGGCACCGCATTCCAGACCCTGTACCCTCGATTGAAGGTACCTCGATCTTACTCTCAGGCACCGCATCCCAGACCCTGAACACCTGATTGAAGCTGCCTGAATCACACTCTCCGGCACGGTTTTCCAGTCCTTGAACTTCGATTGATGCTGTCTCGATCACGTTTTCAGTCACCGCATTCCAGACCCTGATCTCTCGACTGAAGTTGCCTTGATCACAATCTCATGGACCGCATTCCAGACCCTGAACACTCGATTGAAGCTGCCTCGATTACACTCTCAGGCACCGCATTCCAAACACTTAACACTCAATTGAAGCTGCGTCGATTATATTCTCAGGCACCGCATTCAGGAACCTGAACAATCGATTGAAGCTGCCTCGATCACACTCTGGGACAGCGCAACCCAGATCCTAAACACTTGATTGATGCTGCCTCGATCACACTCTCAGGCACTGCATCCCATACACTGAACTCTCGATTGAAACTGCCTCAATCACACTTTCAGGCACCGCATTCCAGACCCTGAACACTCGATTGATGCTGCCTCGATCTCACACTCAGGCACTAATTCCTAGTCCTTGAATGCTCGATTGAAGCTGCCTCGATCACACTTTCAGGCACCACATTCAAGGCCCTGTACACTTGATTGAAGCTGCCTCGATCACTCTCTCAGGCACCAATTCCAGACGCTGAAGACTCGATTGAAGCTGCCTCGATCACACTCTCAGGCACCGCATTCCAGACCCTGAACACTCGATTGAAGCTGCCTCGATCAGACTCTCAGGCAGCGCATTCCAGACCCTGAACATTGAATTGAAGCTGCCTTGCTCACACTCTCAGGTACCGCATTCCAGAACCTGTACCCTCGATTGAAGCTGCCTCGAGCACACTTTCAGGCACCACATTCTAGACCCTGTACACTTGATTGAAATGCCTTGATCACAAATTCAGGCACTACTTTTCAAACCCTGAACACTAGACTAAGCTGCGTTGATTACACACTCAGGCACCGTTTACCAGACACTGAACACTAGATTGAAGCTGTTTGTATTACACTTTCAGGCACCGCATTACAGACCCTGAACACTTGATTGAAGCTCCCTCGATCACACTCTCAGGCACCGGATCCAGACCCTGAACACTCGATTGAAGTTGCCTCAATCACACTCTCAGGCACCGCATTCCAGACCTTGAACAATTGATTGAAGCTGCCTTGATCACACACTCAGGCACCGGATTCCAGACCCTGAACACTCGATTGAAGCTGCCTCAATCACACTCTCAGGAACTGCTTTCCAGTCCTTGAACTCTTGATTGAAACTGACTCGATCACACATTCAGGCTCCTCTTTCTAGACCTTGTGCACTCGACTGAAGCTGCCTTGATCACAATCTCAGGGACCGCTTTCCAGACCCTGAACACTCGAATGAAGCTGCCTCGATCACAAACTCAGGCACCGCATTGCAGATGGTGAATACTCGATTGAAGCTGCCTCGATCACAATTTTGGGGACTGCATTCCAGACACTGAACACTCGATTGAAGCTGCCTCGATCACACTCTCAGGCACAGCATTCCAGAAATTGAACACTCGATTCAAGGTGCCTTGATCACACTCTCAGAAACTGCTTTCCAGAACCTGTAACCTCGATTGAAGCTGCCTCGATCACACTCTCAGGCACCGCATTCCAGAACTTGAACACTCAATTGAAATGCCTCGATCACAAACGCAGGCACTACTTTCGAGACCCTGTACACTATATTGAAGCTGTTTCTATTACACTGTCAGGCACCGCATTACAGACCCTGAACGCTGGATTGAAGCTGCCTTGATTACACTCTCGGGCTCCTTTTTGCAGACCCTGAACACTCGATTGAAGCAGCCTCGATCACACTCTCAGGCACGGCATTCCACACAATGAACACTCGATTGAATCTGCCTCAATGACACTCTCAGGCACCGCATTCCAGACCCTGTACCCTCGATTGAAGGTACCTCGATCTTACTCTCAGGCACCGCAAACCAGACCCTGAATACCTGATTGAAGCTGCCTGAATCACACTCTCCGGCAACGTTTTCCAGTCCTTGAACACTCGATTGATGCTGTCTCGATCATGTTTTCAGTCACCGCATTCCAGACCCTGTCCACTCGACTGAAGCTGCCTTGATCACAATCTCATGGACCGCATTCCAGACCCTGAACACTCGATTAAAGCTGCCTCGATTACACTCTCAGGCACCGCATTCCAAACACTTAACACTCAATTGAAGCTGCGTCGATTATATTCTCAGGCACCGCATTCAGGAACCTGAACACACAATTGAAGCTGCCTCGATCACACTCTGGGATAGCGCAACCCAGATACTAAACACTTGATTGATGCTGCCTCGATCACACTCTTAGGCAACGCATTCAGGACTATGAACACTCGTTTGAAGCTGCCTCGATCACACTGTCAGGCACCGCATTGCACACAATGAACATTCGATTGAAGCTGTCTCGATCACATTTTCAGTCACCGCATTCCAGACCCTGTCCACTCGACTGAAGCTGCCTCGATCACAATTTGATGGACCGCATTCCAGACCCTGAACACTCGATTGAAGCTGCCTCGATCACACTCTGGGACAGCGCAACCCAGATCCAAAACACTTGATTGATTTTGCCTCGATCACACTCTCAGGCACCGCATCCCATACACTGAACTCTCGTTTGAAATTGCCTCAATCACACTTTCAGGCACCGCATTCCAGACCCTGAACAGTCGATTGATGCTGCCTCGATCTCACAGTCAGGCACCGATTCCTAGTCCTTGAATGCTCGATTGAAGCTGCCTCGATCAAATTTTCAGGCACCACATTCGAGGGGCTGTACACTTGATTGAAGCTGCCTTGATCACTCCCTCAGGCATCAATTCCAGACGCTGAAGATTCGATTGAAGCTGCCTCGATAAAATTCTCAGGCACCACATTCCAGACCCTGAACACTCGATTGAAGCTGCCTCGATCAGACTCTCAGGCACCGCATTCCAGACCCTGAACACTGAATTGAAGCTGCCTTGATCACACTCTCAGGAACCGCATTCCAGAACATGTACCCTCTATTGAAGCTGCCTCGAGCACACTTTCAGGCACCGCATTCTAGACCCTGTACACTTGATTGAAATGCCTCGATCACAACTTCAGGCACTACTTTTCAAACCCTGAACACTAGACTAAGCTGCGTTGATTACACACTCAGGCACCGTTTACCAGACCCTGAACACTAGATTGAAGCTCCCTCGATCACACTCTCAGGCACCGGATCCAGACCATGAACACTCGATTGAAGTTGCCTCAATCACACTCTCAGGCACCGCATTCCAGACCTTGAACAATCGATTGAAGCTGCCTTGATCACACACTCAGGCACCGCCTTCCAGACACTAAACGCACAATTGATGCTGTTTCGATCACAGTCACAGACAATGCAATCCATATCCTAAACACTTGATTGATGCTACCTTGTTCACACTGTCAGGCAACGCATCCCAGACACTGAACACTCGATTGAAGCTGCCTCGTGTACAATTTCGGGCACCGCATTCCAGATCCTGAACACCCGATTGAAACTGCCTCGATTACACTCTCAGACACCGCATTCCAGACCCTGAACACCCGATTGAAGACGCCTCAATCACACTCTCAGGCAACACTTTCCCGTCCTTTAACGCTTGGTTGAAGCTCCCTAGATCACATTTTCAGGCATCGCATTCCAGACCCTGTCCACTTGATTGAAGCTGCCTCGATCCCACTCTCAGGCAACGCATTCAGGAATCTGAACACTCGTTTGAAGCTGCCTCGATCACACTGTCAGGCACCGCATTGCAGATGGTGAATGCTTGATTGAAGCTGCCTCGATCACACTCAGGCACCGCATTCCAGAACTTGAACACTCGATTGAAATGCCTTGATCACAAACGCAGGCACTACTTTCGAGACCGTGTACACTATATTGAAGCTGTTTCTATTACACTGTCAGGCACCGCATTACCGACCCTGAACGCTGGATTGAAGCTGCCTTGATTACACTCTCGGGCACCGTTTTGCTGACCCTGAACACTCGATTGAAGCAGCCTCGATCACACTCTCAGGCACGGCATTCCACACAATGAACACTCGATTGAATCTGCCTCAATGACACTCTCAGGCACCGCATTCCAGACCCTGTACCCTCGACTGAAGGTACCTCGATCTTACTCTCAGGCACCGCATCCCAGACCCTGAACACCTGATTGAAGCTGCCTGAATCACACTCTCCGGCACGGTTTTCCAGTCCTTGAACTTCGATTGATGCTGTCTCGATCACGTTTTCAGTCACCGCATTCCAGACCCTGATCTCTCGACTGAAGTTGCCTGATCACAATCTCATGGACCGCATTCCAGACCCTGAACACTCGATTGAAGCTGCCTCGATTACACTCTCAGGCACCGCATTCCAAACACTTAACACTCAATTGAAGCTGCGTCGATTATATTCTCAGGCACCGCATTCAGGAACCTGAACAATCGATTGAAGCTGCCTCGATCACACTCTGGGACAGCGCAACCCAGATCCTAAACACTTGACTGATGCTGCCTTGATCACACTCTCAGGCACCGCATCCCATACACTGAACTCTCGATTGAAACTGCCTCAATCACACTTTCAGGCACTGCATTCCAGACCCTGAACACTCGATTGAAGCAGCCTCGATCACACTCTCAGGCACGGCATTCCACACAATGAACACTCGATTGAATCTGCCTCAATGACACTCTCAGGCACCGCATTCCAGACCCTGTACCCTCGATTGAAGGTACCTCGATCTTACTCTCAGGCACCGCATCCCAGACCCTGAACACCTGATTGAAGCTGCCTGAATCACACTCTCCGGCACGGTTTTCCAGTCCTTGAACTTCGATTGATGCTGTCTCGATCACGTTTTCAGTCACCGCATTCCAGACCCTGATCTCTCGACTGAAGCTGCCTTGATCACAATCTCATGGACCGCATTCCAGACCCTGAACACTCGATTGAAGCTGCCTCGATTACACTCTCAGGCACCGCATTCCAAACACTTAACACTCAATTGAAGTTGCGTCGATTATATTCTCAGGCACCGCATTCAGGAACCTGAACAATCGATTGAAGCTGCCTCGATCACACTCTGGGACAGCGCAACCCAGATCCTAAACACTTGACTGATGCTGCCTTGATCACACTCTCAGGCACCGCATCCCATACACTGAACTCTCGATTGAAACTGCCTCAATCACACTTTCAGGCACCGCATTCCAGACCCTGAACACTCGATTGATGCTGCCTCGATCTCACACTCAGGCACTGATTCCTAGTCCTTGAATGCTCGATTGAAGCTGCCTCGATCACACTTTCAGGCACCACATTCGAGGCCCTGTACACTTGATTGAAGCTGCCTCGATCATTCTCTCAGGCTCCAATTCCAGACGTTGAAGACTCGATTGAAGCTGCCTCGATCACACTCTCAGGCACCGCATTCCAGACCCTGAACACTCGATTGAAGCTGCCTCGATCAGACTCTCAGGCAGCGCCTTCCAGACCCTGAACACTGAATTGAAGCTGCCTTGATCACACTCTCAGGTACCACATTCCAGAACCTGTACGCTCGATTGAAGCTGCCTCGAGCACACTTTCAGGCACCGCTTTCTAGACCCTGTACACTTGATTGAAATGCCGCGATCACAAATTCAGGCACTACTTTTCAAACCCTGAACACTAGACTAAGCTGCGTTGATTACACACTCAGGCACCGTTTACCACACACTGAACACTAGATTGAAGCTGTTTCTATTACACTCTCAGGCACCGCATTACAGACCCTGAACACTTGATTGAAGCTCCCTCGATCACACTCTCAGGCACCGGATTCCAGACCCTGAACACTCGATTGAAGTTGTCTCAATCACACTGTCAGGCACCGCATTCCAGACCTTGAACAATCGATTGAAGCTGCCTTGATCACACACTCAGGCAGCGCCTTCCAGACACTGAACGCACGATTGATGCTGCTTCGATCACAGTCACAGACAATGCAATCCAGATCCTAAACACTTGATTGATGCTAACTTGTTCACACTCTCAGGCAACGCATCCCAGACACTGAACACTCGATTGAAGCTGCCTCGTGTACAATTTCGGGCACCGCATTCCAGACCCTGAACACCCGATTGAAACTGCCTCGATCACACTCTGAGACACCGCATTCCAGACCCTGAACACCCGATTGAAGCTGCCTCAATCACACTCTCAGGCACCACTTTCCCGTCCTTTAACGCTTGATTGAAGCTCCCTAGATCACATTTTCAGGCATCGCATTCCAGACCCTGTCCACTCAACTGAAGCTGCCTCGATCACAATTTGATGGACAGCATTCCAGACCCTGAACACTCAATTGAAGCTGCCTCGATCACACTCTGGGACAGCGCAACCCAGATCCAAAACACTTGATTGATTTTGCCTCGATCACACTGTCAGGCACCGCATCCCATACACTGAACTCTCGTTTGAAACTGCCTCAATCACACTTTCAGGCACCGCATTCCAGACCCTGAACACTCGATTGATGCTGCCTCGATCTCACAGTCAGGCACCGATTCCTAGTCCTTGAATGCTCGATTGAAGCTGCCTCGATCACATTTTCAGGCACCACATTCGAGGGGCTGTACACTTGATTGAAGCTGCCTCGATCACTCCCTCAGGCATCAATTCCAGACGCTGAAGATTCGATTGAAGCTGCCTCGATAAAATTCTCAGGCACCACATTCCAGACCCTGAACACTCGATTGAAGCTGTTTCTATTACACTCTCAGGCACCGCATTACAGACCCTGAACACTTGATTGAAGCTGCCTCGATCACACTCTCAGGCACCGGATTCCAGACTCTGAACACTCGATTGAAGCTGCCTCAATCACACTCTCAGGAACTACTTTCCAGTCCTTGAACTCTTGATTGAAACTGACTCAATCACACATTCAGGCTCTTCTTTCTAGACCTTGTACACTCGACTGAAGCTGCCTTGATCACAATCTCAGGGACCGCTTTCCAGACCCTGAACACTCGATTGAAGCTGCCTCGATCACACTCTCAGGCACAGCATTCCAGAAATTGAACACTCGATTCAAGGTGCCTTGATCACACTCTCAGAAACTGCTTTCCAGAACCTGTAACCTCGATTGAAGCTGCCTTGATCACACTGTCAGGCACCGCATTGCAGATGGTGAATGCTTGATTGAAGCTGCCTCGATCACACTCTCAGGCACTGCATTCCAGAACTTGAACACTCGATTGAAATGCCTCGATCACAAACGCAGGCACTACTTTCAAGACCCTGTACACGAAATTGAAGCTGTTTCTATTACACTGTCAGGCACCGCATTGCAGACCCTGAATGCTCGATTGAAGCTGCCTTGATTACACTCTCGGGCACCGTTTTGCAGACCCTGAACACTCGATTGAAGCAGCCTCGATCACACTCTCAGGCACGGCATTCCACACAATGAACACTCGATTGAATCTGCCTCAATGACACTCTCAGGCACCGTTTTCCAGTCCTTGAACACTCGATTGATGCTGTCTCGATCATGTTTTCAGTCACCGCATTCCAGACCCTGTCCACTCGACTGAAGCAGCCTTGATCACAATCTCATGGACCGCATTCCAGACCCTGAACACTCGATTAAAGCTGCCTCGATTAAACTCTCAGGCATCGCATTCCAAACACTTAACACTCAATTGAAGCTGCGTCGATTATATTCTCAGGCACCGCATTCAGGAACCTGAACACTCAATTGAAGCTGCCTCGATCACACTCTGGGACAGCGCAACCCAGATCCTAAACACTTGATTGATGCTGCCTCGATCACTCTCTCAGGCACTGCATCCCATACACTGAACTCTCGATTGAAACTGCCTCAATCACACTTTCAGGCACCGCATTCCAGACCCTGAAAACTCGATTGATGCTGCCTCGATCTCACACTCAGGCACTAATTCCTAGTCCTTGAATGCTCGATTGAAGCTGCCTCGATCACACTTTCAGGCACCACATTCAAGGCCCTGTACACTTGATTGAAGCTGCCTCAATCACTCTCTCAGGCACCAATTCCAGACGCTGAAGACTCGATTGAAGCTGCCTCGATCACACTCTCAGGCACCGCATTCCAGACCCTGAACACTCGATTGAAGCTGCCTCGATCAGACTCTCAGGCAGCGCATTCCAGACCCTGAACACTGAATTGAAGCTGCCTTGCTCACACTCTCAGGTACCGCATTCCAGAACCTGTACCCTCGATTGAAGCTGCCTCGAGCACACTTTCAGGCACCACATTCTAGACCCTGTACACTTGATTGAAATGCCTCGATCACAAATTCAGGCACTACTTTTCAAACCCTGAACACTAGACTAAGCTGCGTTGATTACACACTCAGGCACCGTTTACCAGACACTGAACACTAGATTGAAGCTGTTTGTATTACACTTTCAGGCACCGCATTACAGACCCTGAACACTTGATTGAAGCTCCCTCGATCACACTCTCAGGCACCGGATCCAGACCATGAACACTCGATTGAAGTTGCCTCAATCACACTCTCAGGCACCGCATTCCAGACCTTGAACAATCGATTGAAGCTGCCTTGATCACACACTCAGGCACCGCCTTCCAGACACTAAACGCACAATTGATGCTGTTTCGATCACAGTCACAGACAATGCAATCCATATCCTAAACACTTGATTGATGCTACCTTGTTCACACTGTCAGGCAACGCATCCCAGACACTGAACACTCGATTGAAGCTGCCTCGTGTACAATTTCGGGCACCGCATTCCAGATCCTGAACACCCGATTGAAACTGCCTCGATTACACTCTCAGACACCGCATTCCAGACCCTGAACACCCGATTGAAGACGCCTCAATCACACTCTCAGGCAACACTTTCCCGTCCTTTAACGCTTGGTTGAAGCTCCCTAGATCACATTTTCAGGCATCGCATTCCAGACCCTGTCCACTTGATTGAAGCTGCCTCGATCCCACTCTCAGGCAACGCATTCAGGAATCTGAACACTCGTTTGAAGCTGCCTCGATCACACTGTCAGGCACCGCATTGCAGATGGTGAATGCTTGATTGAAGCTGCCTCGATCACACTCTCAGGCACCGCATTCCAGAACTTGAACACTCGATTGAAATGCCTTGATCACAAACGCAGGCACTACTTTCGAGACCGTGTACACTATATTGAAGCTGTTTCTATTACACTGTCAGGCACCGCATTACCGACCCTGAACGCTGGATTGAAGCTGCCTTGATTACACTCTCGGGCACCGTTTTGCTGACCCTGAACACTCGATTGAAGCAGCCTCGATCACACTCTCAGGCACGGCATTCCACACAATGAACACTCGATTGAATCTGCCTCAATGACACTCTCAGGCACCGCATTCCAGACCCTGTACCCTCGATTGAAGGTACCTCGATCTTACTCTCAGGCACCGCATCCCAGACCCTGAACACCTGATTGAAGCTGCCTGAATCACACTCTCCGGCACGGTTTTCCAGTCCTTGAACTTCGATTGATGCTGTCTCGATCACGTTTTCAGTCACCGCATTCCAGACCCTGATCTCTCGACTGAAGTTGCCTTGATCACAATCTCATGGACCGCATTCCAGACCCTGAACACTCGATTGAAGCTGCCTCGATTACACTCTCAGGCACCGCATTCCAAACACTTAACACTCAATTGAAGCTGCGTCGATTATATTCTCAGGCACCGCATTCAGGAACCTGAACAATCGATTGAAGCTGCCTCGATCACACTCTGGGACAGCGCAACCCAGATCCTAAACACTTGACTGATGCTGCCTTGATCACACTCTCAGGCACCGCATCCCATACACTGAACTCTCGATTGAAACTGCCTCAATCACACTTTCAGGAACCGCATTCCAGACCCTGAACACTCGATTGAAGCAGCCTCGATCACACTCTCAGGCACGGCATTCCACACAATGAACACTCGATTGAATCTGCCTCAATGACACTCTCAGGCACCGCATTCCAGACCCTGTACCCTCGATTGAAGGTACCTCGATCTTACTCTCAGGCACCGCATCCCAGACCCTGAACACCTGATTGAAGCTGCCTGAATCACACTCTCCGGCACGGTTTTCCAGTCCTTGAACTTCGATTGATGCTGTCTCGATCACGTTTTCAGTCACCGCATTCCAGACCCTGATCTCTCGACTGAAGCTGCCTTGATCACAATCTCATGGACCGCATTCCAGACCCTGAACACTCGATTGAAGCTGCCTCGATTACACTCTCAGGCACCGCATTCCAAACACTTAACACTCAATTGAAGCTGCGTCGATTATATTCTCAGGCACCGCATTCAGGAACCTGAACAATCGATTGAAGCTGCCTCGATCACACTCTGGGACAGCGCAACCCAGATCCTAAACACTTGACTGATGCTGCCTTGATCACACTCTCAGGCACCGCATCCCATACACTGAACTCTCGATTGAAACTGCCTCAATCACACTTTCAGGCACCGCATTCCAGACCCTGAACACTCGATTGATGCTGCTTCGATCTCACACTCAGGCACTGATTCCTAGTCCTTGAATGCTCGATTGAAGCTGCCTCGATCACACTTTCAGGCACCACATTCGAGGCACTGTACACTTGATTGAAGCTGCCTCGATCATTCTCTCAGGCTCCAATTCCAGACGTTGAAGACTCGATTGAAGCTGCCTCGATCACACTCTCAGGCACCGCATTCCAGACCCTGAACACTCGATTGAAGCTGCCTCGATCAGACTCTCAGGCAGCGCATTCCAGACCCTGAACACTGAATTGAAGCTGCCTTGATCACACTCTCAGGTACCACATTCCAGAACCTGTACGCTCGATTGAAGCTGCCTCGAGCACACTTTCAGGCACCGCTTTCTAGACCCTGTACACTTGATTGAAATGCCTCGATCACAAATTCAGGCACTACTTTTCAAACCCTGAACACTAGACTAAGCTGCGTTGATTACACACTCAGGCACCGTTTACCACACACTGAACACTAGATTGAAGCTGTTTCTATTACACTCTCAGGCACCGCATTACAGACCCTGAACACTTGATTGAAGCTCCCTCGATCACACTCTCAGGCACCGGATTCCAGACCCTGAACACTCGATTGAAGTTGTCTCAATCACACTGTCAGGCACCGCATTCCAGACCTTGAACAATCGATTGAAGCTGCCTTGATCACACACTCAGGCAGCGCCTTCCAGACACTGAACGCACGATTGATGCTGCTTCGATCACAGTCACAGACAATGCAATCCAGATCCTAAACACTTGATTGATGCTAACTTGTTCACACTCTCAGGCAACGCATCCCAGACACTGAACACTCGATTGAAGCTGCCTCGTGTACAATTTCGGGCACCGCATTGCAGACCCTGAACACCCGATTGAAACTGCCTCGATCACACTCTCAGACACCGCATTCCAGACCCTGAACACCTGATTGAAGCTGCCTCAATCACACTCTCAGGCACCACTTTCCCGTCCTTTAACGCTTGATTGAAGCTCCCTAGATCACATTTTCAGGCATCGCATTCCAGACCCTGTCCACTCAACTGAAGCTGCCTCGATCACAATTTGATGGACCGCATTCCAGACCCTGAACACTCAATTGAAGCTGCCTCGATCACACTCTGGGACAGCGCAACCCAGATCCAAAACACTTGATTGATTTTGCCTCGATCACACTCTCAGGCACCGCATCCCATACACTGAACTCTCGTTTGAAACTGCCTCAATCACACTTTCAGGCACCGCATTCCAGACCCTGAACACTCGATTGATGCTGCCTCGATCTCACAGTCAGGCACCGATTCCTAGTCCTTGAATGCTCGATTGAAGCTGCCTCGATCACATTTTCAGGCACCACATTCGAGGGGCTGTACACTTGATTGAAGCTGCCTCGATCACTCCCTCAGGCATCAATTCCAGACGCTGAAGATTCGATTGAAGCTGCCTCGATAAAATTCTCAGGCACCACATTCCAGACCCTGAACACTCGATTGAAGCTGCCTCGATCAGACTCTCAGGCACCGCATTCCAGACCCTGAACACTGAATTGAAGCTGCCTTGATCACACTCTCAGGAACCGCATTCCAGAACATGTACCCTCTATTGAAGCTGCCTCGAGCACACTTTCAGGCACCGCATTCTAGACCCTGTACACTTGATTGAAATGCCTCGATCACAACTTCAGGCACTACTTTTCAAACCCTGAACACTAGACTAAGCTGCGTTGATTACACACTCAGGCACCGTTTACCAGACCCTGAACACTAGATTGAAGCTGTTTCTATTACACTCTCAGGCACCGCATTACAGACCCTGAACACTTGATTGAAGCTGCCTCGATCACACTCTCAGGCACCGGATTCCAGACTCTGAACACTCGATTGAAGCTGCCTCAATCACACTCTCAGGAACTGCTTTCCAGTCCTTGAACTCTTGATTGAAACTGACTCAATCACACATTCAGGCTCTTCTTTCTAGACCTTGTACACTCGACTGAAGCTGCCTTGATCACAATCTCAGGGACCGCTTTCCAGACCCTGAACACTCGATTGAAGCTGCCTCGATCACACTCTCAGGCACAGCATTCCAGAAATTGAACACTCGATTCAAGGTGCCTTGATCACACTCTCAGAAACTGCTTTCCAGAACCTGTAACCTCGATTGAAGCTGCCTCGATCACACTCTCAGGCACTGCATTCCAGAACTTGAACACTCGATTGAAATGCCTCGATCACAAACGCAGGCACTACTTTCAAGACCCTGTACACGAAATTGAAGCTGTTTCTATTACACTGTCAGGCACCGCATTGCAGACCCTGAATGCTCGATTGAAGCTGCCTTGATTACACTCTCGGGCACCGTTTTGCAGACCTTGAACACTCGATTGAAGCAGCCTCGATCACACTCTCAGGCACGGCATTCCACACAATGAACACTCGATTGAATCTGCCTCAATGACACTCTCAGGCACCGTTTTCCAGTCCTTGAACACTCGATTGATGCTGTCTCGATCATGTTTTCAGTCACCGCATTCCAGACCCTGTCCACTCGACTGAAGCTGCCTTGATCACAATCTCATGGACCGCATTCCAGACCCTGAACACTCGATTAAAGCTGCCTCGATTACACTCTCAGGCATCGCATTCCAAACACTTAACACTCAATTGAAGCTGCGTCGATTATATTCTCAGGCACCGCATTCAGGAACCTGAACACTCAATTGAAGCTGCCTCGATCACACTCTGGGACAGCGCAACCCAGATACTAAACACTTGATTGATGCTGCCTCGATCACACTCTCAGGCAATGCATTCAGGACTATGAACACTCGTTTGAAGCTGCCTCGATCACCCTGTCAGGCACCGCATTGCAGATGGTGAATGCTTGATTGAAGCTGCCTCGATCTCACTCTCAGGCACCGGATTCCAGACCCTGAACACTCGATTGAAGTTGCCTCAATCACACTCTCAGGCACCGCATTCCAGACCTTGAACAATCGATTAAAGCTGCCTTGATCACACACTCAGGCAGCGCCTTCCAGACACTGAACGCACGATTGATGCTGCTTCGATCACAGTCACAGACAATGCAATCCAGATCCTAAACACTTGATTGATGCTAACTTGTTCACACTCTCAGGCAACGCATCCCAGACACTGAACACTCGATTGAAGCTGCCTCGTGTACAATTTCGGGCACCGCATTCCAGACCCTGAACACCAGATTGAAACTGCCTCGATCACACTCTCAGACACCGTATTCCAGACCCTGAACACCTGATTGAAGCTGCCTCAATCACACTCTCAGGCACCACTTTCCTGTCCTTTAACGCTTGATTGAAGCTCCCTAGATCACATTTTCAGGCATTGCGTTCCAGACCCTGTCCACTCGATTGAAGCTGCCTCGATCACACTCTCATGCAACCTTTTCAGGACTCTGAACACTCGTTTGAAGCTGCCTCGATCACACTGTCAGGCACCACATTGCAGATGGTGAATGCTTGATTGAAGCTGCCTCGATCACACTCTCAGGCACCGCATTCCACACAATGAACACGCGATTGAAGCTGTCTCGATCACATTTTCAGTCACCGCATTCCAGACCCTGTCCACTCGACTGAAGCTGCCTCGATCACAATTTGATGGACGGCATTCCAGTCCCTGAACACTCGATTGAAGCTGCCTCGATCACACTCTGGGACAGCGCAACCCAGATCCAAAACACTTGATTGATTTTGCCTCGATCACACTCTCAGGCACCGCATCCCATACACTGAACTCTCGTTTGAAACTGCCTCAATCACACTTTCAGGCACTGCATTCCAGACCCTGAACACTCGATTGATGCTGCCTTGATCTCACACTCAGGCACCGATTCCTAGTCCTTGAATGCTCGATTGAAGCTGCCTCGATCACATTTTCAGGCACCACATTCGAGGCCCTGTACACTTGATTGAAGCTGCCTCGATCACTCCCTCAGGCATCAATTCCAGACGCTGAAGATTCGATTGAAGCTGCATCGATCACACTCTCAGGCACCGCATTCCAGACCCTGAAAACTCGATTGAAGCTGCCTCGATCAGACTCTCAGGCACCGCATTCCAGACCCTGAACACTGAATTGAAGCTGCCTTGATCACATTCTCAGGAACCGCATTCCAGAACATGTACCCTCTATTGAAGCTGCCTCGAGCACACTTTCAGGCACCGCATTCTAGACCCTGTACACTTGATTGAAATGCCTCGATTACAAATTCAGGCACTACTTTTCAAAACCTGAACACTAGACTAAGCTGCGTTGATTACACACTCAGGCACCGTTTACCAGACCCTGAACACTAGATTGAAGCTGTTTCTATTACACTCTCAGGCACCGCATTACAGACCCTGAACACTTGATTGAAGCTGCCTCGATCACACTCTCAGGCACCGGATTCCAAACCCTGAACACTCGATTGAAGCTGCCTCAATCACACTCTCAGGAAACTGCTTTCCAGTCCTTGAACTCTTGATTGAAACTGACTCGATCACAATTTTGGGGACCACATTCCAGACCCTGAACACTCGATTGAAGCTGCCTCGATCACACTCTCAGGCACAGCATTCCAGAAATTGAACACTCGATTCAAGGTGCCTTGATCACACTCTCAGAAACTGCTTTCCAGATCCTGTAACCTCGATTGAAGCTGCCTCGATCACACTCAGGCACCGCATTCCAGAACTTGAACACTCGATTGAAATGCCTCGATCACAAACGCAGGCACTACTTTCGAGACCCTGTACACTATATTGAAGCTGTTTCTATTACACTGTCAGGCACCGCATTACCGACCCTGAACGCTGGATTGAAGCTGCCTTGATTACACTCTCGGGCACCGTTTTGCAGACCCTGAACACTCGATTGAAGCAGCCTCGATCACACTCTCAGGCACGGCATTCCACACAATGAACACTCGATTGAATCTGCCTCAATGACACTCTCAGGCACCGCATTCCAGACCCTGTACCCTCGATTGAAGGTACCTCGATCTTACTCTCAGGCACCGCATCCCAGACCCTGAACAGCTGATTGAAGCTGCCTGAATCACACTCTCCGGCAACGTTTTCCAGTCCTTGAACACTCAATTGACGCTGTCTGGATCATGTTTTCAGTCACCGCATTCCAGACCCTGTCCACTCGACTGAAGCTGCCTTGATCACAATCTCATGGACCGCATTCCAGACCCTGAACACTCGATTAAAGGTGCGTCGATTAAACTCTCAGGCACCGCATTCCAAACACTTAACACTCAATTGAAGCTGCGTCGATTACATTCTCACGCACCGCATTCAGGAACCTGAACACTCAATTGAAGCTGCCTCAATCACACTCTGGGACAGCGCAACCCAGATCCTAAACACTTGATTGATGCTGCCTCGATCACACTCTCAGGCACTGCATCCCATACACTGAACTCTCGATTGAAACTGCCTCAATCACACTTTCAGGCACCACATTCGAGGCCGTGTACACTTGATTGAAGCTGCCTCGATCACTCTCTCAGGCACCAATTCCAGACGTTGAAGACTCGATTGAAGCTGCCTCGATCACACTCTCAGGCACCGCATTCCAGACCCTGAACACTCGATTGAAGCTGCCTCGATCAGACTCTCAGGCAGTGCATTCCAGACCCTGAACACTGAATTGAAGCTGCCTTGATCACACTCTCAGGTACCACATTCCAGAACCTGTACGCTCGATTGAAGCTGCCTCGAGCACACTTTCAGGCACCTCTTTCTAGACCCTGTACACTTGATTGAAATGCCTCGATCACAAATTCAGGCACTACTTTTCAAACCCTGAACACTAGACTAAGCTGCGTTGATTACACACTCAGGCACCGTTTACCACACACTGAACACTAGATTGAAGCTGTTTCTATTACACTCTCAGGCACCGCATTACAGACCCTGAACACTTGATTGACGCTCCCTCGATCACACTCTCAGGCACCGGATTCCAGACCCTGAACACTCGATTGAAGTTGTCTCAATCACACTCTCAGGCACCGCATTCCAGACCTTGAACAATCGATTGAAGCTGCCTTGATCACACACTCAGGCAGCGCCTTCCAGACACTGAACGCACGATTGATGCTGCTTCGATCACAGTCACAGACAATGCAATCCAGATCCTAAACACTTGATTGATGCTAACTTGTTCACACTCTCAGGCAACGCATCCCAGACACTGAACACTCGATTGAAGCTGCCTCGTGTACAATTTCGGGCACCGCATTCCAGACCCTGAACACCCGATTGAAACTGCCTCGATCACACTCTGAGACTCCGCATTCCAGACCCTGAACACGCGATTGAAGCTGCCTCAATCACACTCTCAGGCACCACTTTCCCGTCCTTTAACGCTTGATTGAAACTCCCTCGATCACATTTTCAGGCATCGCATTCCAGACCCTGTCCACTCGATTGAAGCTGCCTCGATCACACTCTGGGACAGTGCAACCCAGATCCTAAACACTTGATTGATGCTGCCTTGATCACATTCTCAGGCACTGCATCCCATACACTGAACTCTCGATTGAAACTGCCTCAATCAAACTTTCAGGCACCGCATTCCAGACCCTGAACACTCGATTGATGCTGCCTCGATCTCACACTCAGGCACTGATTCCTAGTCCTTGAATGCTCGATTGAAGCTGCCTCGATCACACTTTCAGGCACCACATTCGTGGCCCTCTACACTTGATTGAAGCTGCCTCGATCACTCTCTCAGGCACCGATTCCAGATGTTGAACACTGAATTGAAGCTGCCTTGCTCACACTCTCAGGTACCGCATTCCAGAACCTGTACCCTCGATTGAAGCTGCCTCGAGCACACTTTCAGGCACCACATTCTAGACCCTGTACACTTGATTGAAATGCCTCGATCACAAATTCAGGCACTACTTTTCAAACCCTGAACACTAGACTAAGCTGCGTTGATTACACACTCAGGCACCGTTTACCAGACACTGAACACTAGATTGAAGCTGTTTGTATTACACTTTCAGGCACCGCATTACAGACCCTGAACACTTGATTGAAGCTCCCTCGATCACACTCTCAGGCACCGGATTCCAGACCCTGAACACTCGATTGAAGTTGCCTCAATCACACTCTCAGGCACCGCATTCCAGACCTTGAACAATCGATTGAAGCTGCCTTGATCACACACTCAGGCACCGCCTTCCAGACACTAAACGCACAATTGATGCTGTTTCGATCACAGTCACAGACAATGCAATCCATATCCTAAACACTTGATTGATGCTACCTTGTTCACACTGTCAGGCAACGCATCCCAGACACTGAACACTCGATTGAAGCTGCCTCGTGTACAATTTCGGGCACCGCATTCCAGATCCTGAACACCCGATTGAAACTGCCTCGATTACACTCTCAGACACCGCATTCCAGACCCTGAACACCCGATTGAAGACGCCTCAATCACACTCTCAGGCAACACTTTCCCGTCCTTTAACGCTTGGTTGAAGCTCCCTAGATCACATTTTCAGGCATCGCATTCCAGACCCTGTCCACTTGATTGAAGCTGCCTCGATCCCACTCTCAGGCAACGCATTCAGGAATCTGAACACTCGTTTGAAGCTGCCTCGATCACACTGTCAGGCACCGCATTGCAGATGGTGAATGCTTGATTGAAGCTGCCTCGATCACACTCAGGCACCGCATTCCAGAACTTGAACACTCGATTGAAATGCCTTGATCACAAACGCAGGCACTACTTTCGAGACCGTGTACACTATATTGAAGCTGTTTCTATTACACTGTCAGGCACCGCATTACCGACCCTGAACGCTGGATTGAAGCTGCCTTGATTACACTCTCGGGCACCGTTTTGCTGACCCTGAACACTCGATTGAAGCAGCCTCGATCACACTCTCAGGCACGGCATTCCACACAATGAACACTCGATTGAATCTGCCTCAATGACACTCTCAGGCACCGCATTCCAGACCCTGTACCCTCGATTGAAGGTACCTCGATCTTACTCTCAGGCACCACATCCCAGACCCTGAACACCTGATTGAAGCTGCCTGAATCACACTCTCCGGCACGGTTTTCCAGTCCTTGAACTTCGATTGATGCTGTCTCGATCACGTTTTCAGTCACCGCATTCCAGACCCTGATCTCTCGACTGAAGCTGCCTTGATCACAATCTCATGGACCGCATTCCAGACCCTGAACACTCGATTGAAGCTGCCTCGATTACACTCTCAGGCACCGCATTCCAAACACTTAACACTCAATTGAAGCTGCGTCGATTATATTCTCAGGCACTGCATTCAGGAACCTGAACAATCGACTGAAGCTGCCTCGATCACACTCTGGGACAGCGCAACCCAGATCCTAAACATTTGACTGATGCTGCCTTGATCACACTCTCAGGCACCGCATCCCATACACTGAACTCTCGATTGAAACTGCCTCAATCACACTTTCAGGCACCGCATTCCAGACCCTGAACACTCGATTGATGCTGCCTCGATCTCACACTCAGGCACTGATTCCTAGTCCTTGAATGCTCGATTGAAGCTGCCTCGATCACACTTTCAGGCACCACATTCGAGGCCCTGTACACTTGATTGAAGCTGCCTCGATCATTCTCTCAGGCTCCAATTCCAGACGTTGAAGACTCGATTGAAGCTGCCTCGATCACACTCTCAGGCACCGCATTCCAGACCCTGAACACTCGATTGAAGCTGCCTCGATCAGACTCTCAGGCAGTGCATTCCAGACCCTGAACACTGAATTGAAGCTGCCTTGATCACACTCTCAGGTACCACATTCCAGAACCTGTACGCTCGATTGAAGCTGCCTCGAGCACACTTTCAGGCACCTCTTTCTAGACCCTGTACACTTGATTGAAATGCCTCGATCACAAATTCAGGCACTACTTTTCAAACCCTGAACACTAGACTAAGCTGCGTTGATTACACACTCAGGCACCGTTTACCACACACTGAACACTAGATTGAAGCTGTTTCTATTACACTCTCAGGCACCGCATTACAGACCCTGAACACTTGATTGACGCTCCCTCGATCACACTCTCAGGCACCGGATTCCAGACCCTGAACACTCGATTGAAGTTGTCTCAATCACACTCTCAGGCACCGCATTCCAGACCTTGAACAATCGATTGAAGCTGCCTTGATCACACACTCAGGCACCACCTTCCAGACACTGAACGCACGATTGATGCTGCTTCGATCACAGTCACAGACAATGCAATCCAGATCCTAAACACTTGATTGATGCTAACTTGTTCACACTCTCAGGCAACGCATCCCAGACACTGAACACTCGATTGAAGCTGCCTCGTGTACAATTTCGGGCACCGCATTCCAGACCCTGAACACCCGATTGAAACTGCCTCGATCACACTCTGAGACACCGCATTCCAGACCCTGAACACGCGATTGAAGCTGCCTCAATCACACTCTCAGGCACCACTTTCCCGTCCTTTAACGCTTGATTGAAACTCCCTCGATCACATTTTCAGGCATCGCATTCCAGACCCTGTCCACTCGATTGAAGCTGCCTCGATCACACTCTGGGACAGTGCAACCCAGATCCTAAACACTTGATTGATGCTGCCTTGATCACATTCTCAGGCACTGCATCCCATACACTGAACTCTCGATTGAAACTGCCTCAATCAAACTTTCAGGCACCGCATTCCAGACCCTGAACACTCGATTGATGCTGCCTCGATCTCACACTCAGGCACTGATTCCTAGTCCTTGAATGCTCGATTGAAGCTGCCTCGATCACACTTTCAGGCACCACATTCGTGGCCCTCTACACTTGATTGAAGCTGCCTCGATCACTCTCTCAGGCACCGATTCCAGATGTTGAACACTGAATTGAAGCTGCCTTGCTCACACTCTCAGGTACCGCATTCCAGAACCTGTACCCTCGATTGAAGCTGCCTCGAGCACACTTTCAGGCACCACATTCTAGACCCTGTACACTTGATTGAAATGCCTCGATCACAAATTCAGGCACTACTTTTCAAACCCTGAACACTAGACTAAGCTGCGTTGATTACACACTCAGGCACCGTTTACCAGACACTGAACACTAGATTGAAGCTGTTTGTATTACACTTTCAGGCACCGCATTACAGACCCTGAACACTTGATTGAAGCTCCCTCGATCACACTCTCAGGCACCGGATTCCAGACCCTGAACACTCGATTGAAGTTGCCTCAATCACACTCTCAGGCACCGCATTCCAGACCTTGAACAATCGATTGAAGCTGCCTTGATCACACACTCAGGCACCGCCTTCCAGACACTAAACGCACAATTGATGCTGTTTCGATCACAGTCACAGACAATGCAATCCATATCCTAAACACTTGATTGATGCTACCTTGTTCACACTGTCAGGCAACGCATCCCAGACACTGAACACTCGATTGAAGCTGCCTCGTGTACAATTTCGGGCACCGCATTCCAGATCCTGAACACCCGATTGAAACTGCCTCGATTACACTCTCAGACACCGCATTCCAGACCCTGAACACCCGATTGAAGACGCCTCAATCACACTCTCAGGCAACACTTTCCCGTCCTTTAACGCTTGGTTGAAGCTCCCTAGATCACATTTTCAGGCATCGCATTCCAGACCCTGTCCACTTGATTGAAGCTGCCTCGATCCCACTCTCAGGCAACGCATTCAGGAATCTGAACACTCGTTTGAAGCTGCCTCGATCACACTGTCAGGCACCGCATTGCAGATGGTGAATGCTTGATTGAAGCTGCCTCGATCACACTCAGGCACCGCATTCCAGAACTTGAACACTCGATTGAAATGCCTTGATCACAAACGCAGGCACTACTTTCGAGACCGTGTACACTATATTGAAGCTGTTTCTATTACACTGTCAGGCACCGCATTACCGACCCTGAACGCTGGATTGAAGCTGCCTTGATTACACTCTCGGGCACCGTTTTGCTGACCCTGAACACTCGATTGAAGCAGCCTCGATCACACTCTCAGGCACGGCATTCCACACAATGAACACTCGATTGAATCTGCCTCAATGACACTCTCAGGCACCGCATTCCAGACCCTGTACCCTCGATTGAAGGTACCTCGATCTTACTCTCAGGCACCGCATCCCAGACCCTGAACACCTGATTGAAGCTGCCTGAATCACACTCTCCGGCACGGTTTTCCAGTCCTTGAACTTCGATTGATGCTGTCTCGATCACGTTTTCAGTCACCGCATTCCAGACCCTGATCTCTCGACTGAAGCTGCCTTGATCACAATCTCATGGACCGCATTCCAGACCCTGAACACTCGATTGAAGCTGCCTCGATTACACTCTCAGGCACCGCATTCCAAACACTTAACACTCAATTGAAGCTGCGTCGATTATATTCTCAGGCACTGCATTCAGGAACCTGAACAATCGACTGAAGCTGCCTCGATCACACTCTGGGACAGCGCAACCCAGATCCTAAACACTTGACTGATGCTGCCTTGATCACACTCTCAGGCACCGCATCCCATACACTGAACTCTCGATTGAAACTGCCTCAATCACACTTTCAGGCACCGCATTCCAGACCCTGAACACTCGATTGATGCTGCCTCGATCTCACACTCAGGCACTGATTCCTAGTCCTTGAATGCTCGATTGAAGCTGCCTCGATCACACTTTCAGGCACCACATTCGAGGCCCTGTACACTTGATTGAAGCTGCCTCGATCATTCTCTCAGGCTCCAATTCCAGACGTTGAAGACTCGATTGAAGCTGCCTCGATCACACTCTCAGGCACCGCATTCCAGACCCTGAACACTCGATTGAAGCTGCCTCGATCAGACTCTCAGGCAGTGCATTCCAGACCCTGAACACTGAATTGAAGCTGCCTTGATCACACTCTCAGGTACCACATTCCAGAACCTGTACGCTCGATTGAAGCTGCCTCGAGCACACTTTCAGGCACCTCTTTCTAGACCCTGTACACTTGATTGAAATGCCTCGATCACAAATTCAGGCACTACTTTTCAAACCCTGAACACTAGACTAAGCTGCGTTGATTACACACTCAGGCACCGTTTACCACACACTGAACACTAGATTGAAGCTGTTTCTATTACACTCTCAGGCACTGCATTACAGACCCTGAACACTGGATTGACGCTCCCTCGATCACACTCTCAGGCACCGGATTCCAGACCCTGAACACTCGATTGAAGTTGTCTCAATCACACTCTCAGGCACTGCATTCCAGACCTTGAACAATCGATTGAAGCTGCCTTGATCACACACTCAGGCAGCGCCTTCCAGACACTGAACGCACGATTGATGCTGCTTCGATCACAGTCACAGACAATGCAATCCAGATCCTAAACACTTGATTGATGCTAACTTGTTCACACTCTCAGGCAACGCATCCCAGACACTGAACACTCGATTGAAGCTGCCTCGTGTACAATTTCGGGCACCGCATTCCAGACCCTGAACACCCGATTGAAACTGCCTCGATCACACTCTGAGACACCGCATTCCAGACCCTGAACACGCGATTGAAGCTGCCTCAATCACACTCTCAGGCACCACTTTCCCGTCCTTTAACGCTTGATTGAAACTCCCTCGATCACATTTTCAGGCATCGCATTCCAGACCCTGTCCACTCGATTGAAGCTGCCTCGATCACACTCTGGGACAGTGCAACCCAGATCCTAAACACTTGATTGATGCTGCCTTGATCACATTCTCAGGCACTGCATCCCATACACTGAACTCTCGATTGAAACTGCCTCAATCAAACTTTCAGGCACCGCATTCCAGACCCTGAACACTCGATTGATGCTGCCTCGATCTCACACTCAGGCACTGATTCCTAGTCCTTGAATGCTCGATTGAAGCTGCCTCGATCACACTTTCAGGCACCACATTCGTGGCCCTCTACACTTGATTGAAGCTGCCTCGATCACTCTCTCAGGCACCGATTCCAGATGTTGAACACTGAATTGAAGCTGCCTTGCTCACACTCTCAGGTACCGCATTCCAGAACCTGTACCCTCGATTGAAGCTGCCTCGAGCACACTTTCAGGCACCACATTCTAGACCCTGTACACTTGATTGAAATGCCTCGATCACAAATTCAGGCACTACTTTTCAAACCCTGAACACTAGACTAAGCTGCGTTGATTACACACTCAGGCACCGTTTACCAGACACTGAACACTAGATTGAAGCTGTTTGTATTACACTTTCAGGCACCGCATTACAGACCCTGAACACTTGATTGAAGCTCCCTCGATCACACTCTCAGGCACCGGATTCCAGACCCTGAACACTCGATTGAAGTTGCCTCAATCACACTCTCAGGCACCGCATTCCAGACCTTGAACAATCGATTGAAGCTGCCTTGATCACACACTCAGGCACCGCCTTCCAGACACTAAACGCACAATTGATGCTGTTTCGATCACAGTCACAGACAATGCAATCCATATCCTAAACACTTGATTGATGCTACCTTGTTCACACTGTCAGGCAACGCATCCCAGACACTGAACACTCGATTGAAGCTGCCTCGTGTACAATTTCGGGCACCGCATTCCAGATCCTGAACACCCGATTGAAACTGCCTCGATTACACTCTCAGACACCGCATTCCAGACCCTGAACACCCGATTGAAGACGCCTCAATCACACTCTCAGGCAACACTTTCCCGTCCTTTAACGCTTGGTTGAAGCTCCCTAGATCACATTTTCAGGCATCGCATTCCAGACCCTGTCCACTTGATTGAAGCTGCCTCGATCCCACTCTCAGGCAACGCATTCAGGAATCTGAACACTCGTTTGAAGCTGCCTCGATCACACTGTCAGGCACCGCATTGCAGATGGTGAATGCTTGATTGAAGCTGCCTCGATCACACTCAGGCACCGCATTCCAGAACTTGAACACTCGATTGAAATGCCTTGATCACAAACGCAGGCACTACTTTCGAGACCGTGTACACTATATTGAAGCTGTTTCTATTACACTGTCAGGCACCGCATTACCGACCCTGAACGCTGGATTGAAGCTGCCTTGATTACACTCTCGGGCACCGTTTTGCTGACCCTGAACACTCGATTGAAGCAGCCTCGATCACACTCTCAGGCACGGCATTCCACACAATGAACACTCGATTGAATCTGCCTCAATGACACTCTCAGGCACCGCATTCCAGACCCTGTACCCTCGATTGAAGGTACCTCGATCTTACTCTCAGGCACCGCATCCCAGACCCTGAACACCTGATTGAAGCTGCCTGAATCACACTCTCCGGCACGGTTTTCCAGTCCTTGAACTTCGATTGATGCTGTCTCGATCACGTTTTCAGTCACCGCATTCCAGACCCTGATCTCTCGACTGAAGCTGCCTTGATCACAATCTCATGGACCGCATTCCAGACCCTGAACACTCGATTGAAGCTGCCTCGATTACACTCTCAGGCACCGCATTCCAAACACTTAACACTCAATTGAAGCTGCGTCGATTATATTCTCAGGCACTGCATTCAGGAACCTGAACAATCGACTGAAGCTGCCTCGATCACACTCTGGGACAGCGCAACCCAGATCCTAAACACTTGACTGATGCTGCCTTGATCACACTCTCAGGCACCGCATCCCATACACTGAACTCTCGATTGAAACTGCCTCAATCACACTTTCAGGCACCGCATTCCAGACCCTGAACACTCGATTGATGCTGCCTCGATCTCACACTCAGGCACTGATTCCTAGTCCTTGAATGCTCGATTGAAGCTGCCTCGATCACACTTTCAGGCACCACATTCGAGGCCCTGTACACTTGATTGAAGCTGCCTCGATCATTCTCTCAGGCTCCAATTCCAGACGTTGAAGACTCGATTGAAGCTGCCTCGATCACACTCTCAGGCACCGCATTCCAGACCCTGAACACTCGATTGAAGCTGCCTCGATCAGACTCTCAGGCAGTGCATTCCAGACCCTGAACACTGAATTGAAGCTGCCTTGATCACACTCTCAGGTACCACATTCCAGAACCTGTACGCTCGATTGAAGCTGCCTCGAGCACACTTTCAGGCACCTCTTTCTAGACCCTGTACACTTGATTGAAATGCCTCGATCACAAATTCAGGCACTACTTTTCAAACCCTGAACACTAGACTAAGCTGCGTTGATTACACACTCAGGCACCGTTTACCACACACTGAACACTAGATTGAAGCTGTTTCTATTACACTCTCAGGCACCGCATTACAGACCCTGAACACTTGATTGACGCTCCCTCGATCACACTCTCAGGCACCGGATTCCAGACCCTGAACACTCGATTGAAGTTGTCTCAATCACACTCTCAGGCACCGCATTCCAGACCTTGAACAATCGATTGAAGCTGCCTTGATCACACACTCAGGCAGCGCCTTCCAGACACTGAACGCACGATTGATGCTGCTTCGATCACAGTCACAGACAATGCAATCCAGATCCTAAACACTTGATTGATGCTAACTTGTTCACACTCTCAGGCAACGCATCCCAGACACTGAACACTCGATTGAAGCTGCCTCGTGTACAATTTCGGGCACCGCATTCCAGACCCTGAACACCCGATTGAAACTGCCTCGATCACACTCTGAGACTCCGCATTCCAGACCCTGAACACGCGATTGAAGCTGCCTCAATCACACTCTCAGGCACCACTTTCCCGTCCTTTAACGCTTGATTGAAACTCCCTCGATCACATTTTCAGGCATCGCATTCCAGACCCTGTCCACTCGATTGAAGCTGCCTCGATCACACTCTGGGACAGTGCAACCCAGATCCTAAACACTTGATTGATGCTGCCTTGATCACATTCTCAGGCACTGCATCCCATACACTGAACTCTCGATTGAAACTGCCTCAATCAAACTTTCAGGCACCGCATTCCAGACCCTGAACACTCGATTGATGCTGCCTCGATCTCACACTCAGGCACTGATTCCTAGTCCTTGAATGCTCGATTGAAGCTGCCTCGATCACACTTTCAGGCACCACATTCGTGGCCCTCTACACTTGATTGAAGCTGCCTCGATCACTCTCTCAGGCACCGATTCCAGATGTTGAACACTGAATTGAAGCTGCCTTGCTCACACTCTCAGGTACCGCATTCCAGAACCTGTACCCTCGATTGAAGCTGCCTCGAGCACACTTTCAGGCACCACATTCTAGACCCTGTACACTTGATTGAAATGCCTCGATCACAAATTCAGGCACTACTTTTCAAACCCTGAACACTAGACTAAGCTGCGTTGATTACACACTCAGGCACCGTTTACCAGACACTGAACACTAGATTGAAGCTGTTTGTATTACACTTTCAGGCACCGCATTACAGACCCTGAACACTTGATTGAAGCTCCCTCGATCACACTCTCAGGCACCGGATTCCAGACCCTGAACACTCGATTGAAGTTGCCTCAATCACACTCTCAGGCACCGCATTCCAGACCTTGAACAATCGATTGAAGCTGCCTTGATCACACACTCAGGCACCGCCTTCCAGACACTAAACGCACAATTGATGCTGTTTCGATCACAGTCACAGACAATGCAATCCATATCCTAAACACTTGATTGATGCTACCTTGTTCACACTGTCAGGCAACGCATCCCAGACACTGAACACTCGATTGAAGCTGCCTCGTGTACAATTTCGGGCACCGCATTCCAGATCCTGAACACCCGATTGAAACTGCCTCGATTACACTCTCAGACACCGCATTCCAGACCCTGAACACCCGATTGAAGACGCCTCAATCACACTCTCAGGCAACACTTTCCCGTCCTTTAACGCTTGGTTGAAGCTCCCTAGATCACATTTTCAGGCATCGCATTCCAGACCCTGTCCACTTGATTGAAGCTGCCTCGATCCCACTCTCAGGCAACGCATTCAGGAATCTGAACACTCGTTTGAAGCTGCCTCGATCACACTGTCAGGCACCGCATTGCAGATGGTGAATGCTTGATTGAAGCTGCCTCGATCACACTCAGGCACCGCATTCCAGAACTTGAACACTCGATTGAAATGCCTTGATCACAAACGCAGGCACTACTTTCGAGACCGTGTACACTATATTGAAGCTGTTTCTATTACACTGTCAGGCACCGCATTACCGACCCTGAACGCTGGATTGAAGCTGCCTTGATTACACTCTCGGGCACCGTTTTGCTGACCCTGAACACTCGATTGAAGCAGCCTCGATCACACTCTCAGGCACGGCATTCCACACAATGAACACTCGATTGAATCTGCCTCAATGACACTCTCAGGCACCGCATTCCAGACCCTGTACCCTCGATTGAAGGTACCTCGATCTTACTCTCAGGCACCACATCCCAGACCCTGAACACCTGATTGAAGCTGCCTGAATCACACTCTCCGGCACGGTTTTCCAGTCCTTGAACTTCGATTGATGCTGTCTCGATCACGTTTTCAGTCACCGCATTCCAGACCCTGATCTCTCGACTGAAGCTGCCTTGATCACAATCTCATGGACCGCATTCCAGACCCTGAACACTCGATTGAAGCTGCCTCGATTACACTCTCAGGCACCGCATTCCAAACACTTAACACTCAATTGAAGCTGCGTCGATTATATTCTCAGGCACTGCATTCAGGAACCTGAACAATCGACTGAAGCTGCCTCGATCACACTCTGGGACAGCGCAACCCAGATCCTAAACATTTGACTGATGCTGCCTTGATCACACTCTCAGGCACCGCATCCCATACACTGAACTCTCGATTGAAACTGCCTCAATCACACTTTCAGGCACCGCATTCCAGACCCTGAACACTCGATTGATGCTGCCTCGATCTCACACTCAGGCACTGATTCCTAGTCCTTGAATGCTCGATTGAAGCTGCCTCGATCACACTTTCAGGCACCACATTCGAGGCCCTGTACACTTGATTGAAGCTGCCTCGATCATTCTCTCAGGCTCCAATTCCAGACGTTGAAGACTCGATTGAAGCTGCCTCGATCACACTCTCAGGCACCGCATTCCAGACCCTGAACACTCGATTGAAGCTGCCTCGATCAGACTCTCAGGCAGTGCATTCCAGACCCTGAACACTGAATTGAAGCTGCCTTGATCACACTCTCAGGTACCACATTCCAGAACCTGTACGCTCGATTGAAGCTGCCTCGAGCACACTTTCAGGCACCTCTTTCTAGACCCTGTACACTTGATTGAAATGCCTCGATCACAAATTCAGGCACTACTTTTCAAACCCTGAACACTAGACTAAGCTGCGTTGATTACACACTCAGGCACCGTTTACCACACACTGAACACTAGATTGAAGCTGTTTCTATTACACTCTCAGGCACCGCATTACAGACCCTGAACACTTGATTGACGCTCCCTCGATCACACTCTCAGGCACCGGATTCCAGACCCTGAACACTCGATTGAAGTTGTCTCAATCACACTCTCAGGCACCGCATTCCAGACCTTGAACAATCGATTGAAGCTGCCTTGATCACACACTCAGGCACCACCTTCCAGACACTGAACGCACGATTGATGCTGCTTCGATCACAGTCACAGACAATGCAATCCAGATCCTAAACACTTGATTGATGCTAACTTGTTCACACTCTCAGGCAACGCATCCCAGACACTGAACACTCGATTGAAGCTGCCTCGTGTACAATTTCGGGCACCGCATTCCAGACCCTGAACACCCGATTGAAACTGCCTCGATCACACTCTGAGACACCGCATTCCAGACCCTGAACACGCGATTGAAGCTGCCTCAATCACACTCTCAGGCACCACTTTCCCGTCCTTTAACGCTTGATTGAAACTCCCTCGATCACATTTTCAGGCATCGCATTCCAGACCCTGTCCACTCGATTGAAGCTGCCTCGATCACACTCTGGGACAGTGCAACCCAGATCCTAAACACTTGATTGATGCTGCCTTGATCACATTCTCAGGCACTGCATCCCATACACTGAACTCTCGATTGAAACTGCCTCAATCAAACTTTCAGGCACCGCATTCCAGACCCTGAACACTCGATTGATGCTGCCTCGATCTCACACTCAGGCACTGATTCCTAGTCCTTGAATGCTCGATTGAAGCTGCCTCGATCACACTTTCAGGCACCACATTCGTGGCCCTCTACACTTGATTGAAGCTGCCTCGATCACTCTCTCAGGCACCGATTCCAGATGTTGAACACTGAATTGAAGCTGCCTTGCTCACACTCTCAGGTACCGCATTCCAGATCCTGTACCCTCGATTGAAGCTGCCTCGAGCACACTTTCAGGCACCGCATTCTAGACCCTGTACACTTGATTGAAATGCCTCGATCACAAATTCAGGCACTACTTTTCAAACCCTGAACACTAGACTAAGCTGCATTGATTACACACTCAGGCACCGTTTACCAGACACTGAACACTAGATTGAAGCTGTTTCTATTACACTCTCAGGCACTGCATTACAGACCCTGAACACTTGATTGAAGCTCCCTCGATCACACTCTCAGGCACCGGATTCCAGACCCTGAACACTCGATTGAAGTTGCCTCAATCACACTCTCAGGCACCGCATTCCAGACCTTGAACAATCGATTGAAGCTGCCTTGATCACACAGTCAGGCACCACCTTCCAGACACTGAACGCACGATTGGTGCTGCTTCGATCACAGTCACAGACAATGCAATCCAGATCCTAAACACTTGATTGATGCTACCTTGTTCACACTCTCAGGCAACGCATCCCAGACACTGAACACTCGATTGAAGCTGCCTCGTGTACAATTTCGGGCACTGCATTCCAGACCCTGAACACCCGATTGAAACTGCCTCGATTACACTCTCAGACACCGCATTCCAGACCCTGAACACCCGATTGAAGCTGCCTCAATCACACTCTCAGGCAACACTTTCCCGTCCTTTAACGCTTGATTGAAGCTTCCTAGATCACATTTTCAGGCATCGCATTCCAGACCCTGTCCACTCGATTGAAGCTGCCTCGATCCCACTCTCAGGCAACGCATTCAGGACTCTGAACACTCGTTTGAAGCTGCCTCGATCACACTGTCAGGCACCGCATTGCAGATGGTGAATGCTTGATTGAAGCTGCCTCGATCACACTCAGGCACCGCATTCCAGAACTTGAACACTCGATTGAAATGCCTCGATCACAAACGCAGGCACTACTTTCGAGACCCTTACACTATATTGAAGCTGTTTCTATTACACTGTCAGGCACCGCATTACAGACCCTGAACGCTGGATTGAAGCTGCCTTGATTACACTCTCGGGCACCGTTTTGCTGACCCTGAACATTCGATTGAAGCAGCCTCGATCACACTCTCAGGCACGGCATTCCACACAATGAACACTCGATTGAATCTGCCTCAATGACACTCTCAGGCACCGCATTCCAGACCCTGTACCCTCGATTGAAGGTACCTCGATCTTACTCTCAGGCACCGCATCCCAGACCCTGAACACCTGATTGAAGCTGCCTGAATCACACTCTCCGGCACGGTTTTCCAGTCCTTGAACACTCGATTGATGCTGTCTCGATCACGTTTTCAGTCACCGCATTCCAGACACTGTTCTCTCGACTGAAGCTGCCTTGATCACAATCTCATGGACCGCATTCCAGACCCTGAACACTCGATTGAAGCTGCCTCGATTACACTCTCAGGCACCGCATTCCAAACACTTAACACTCAATTGAAGCTGCGTCGATTATATTCTCAGGCACCGCATTCAGGAACCTGAACACTCGATTGAAGCTGCCTCGATCACACTCTGGGATAGCGTAACCCAGATCCTAAACACTTGATTGATGCTGCCTTGACACACTCTCAGGCACCGCATCCCATACACTGAACTCTCGATTGAAACTGCCTCAATCACACTTTCAGGCACTGCATTCTAGACCCTGAACACTCGATTGATGCTGCCTCGATCTCACACTCAGGCACTGATTCCTAGTCCTTGAATGCTCGATTGAAGCTGCCTCGATCACACTTTCAGGCACCACATTCGAGGCCCTGTACACTTGATTGAAGCTGCCTCGATGACTCTCTCAGGCTCCAATTCCAGACGTTGAAGACTCGATTGAAGCTGCCTCGATCACACTCTCTGGCACCGCATTCCAGACCTTGAACAATCGATTGAATCTGCCTCGATCTCACTCTCAGGCACTGCATTCCACACCCTGAACACTCGATTGAAGCTGCCTCGATCAGACTCTCAGGCACCGCATTCCAGACCCTGAACACTGAATTGAAGCTGCCTTGCTAACACTCTCAGGTACCGCATTCCAGAACCTGTACCCTCGATTGAAGCTGCCTCGAGCACACTTTTAGGCACCGCATTCTAGACCCTGTACACTTGATTGAAATGCCTCAATCACAAATTCAGGCACTACTTTTCAAATCCTGAACACTAGACTAAGCTGCGTTGATTACACACTCAGGCACCGTTTACCACACACTGAACACTAGATTGAAGCTGTTTCTATTACACTCTCAGGCACCGCATTACAGACCCTGAACACTTGATTGACGCTCCCTCGATCACACTCTCAGGCACCGGATTCCAGACCCTGAACACTCGATTGAAGTTGTCTCAATCACACTCTCAGGCACCGCATTCCAGACCTTGAACAATCGATTGAAGCTGCCTTGATCACACACTCAGGCAGCGCCTTCCAGACACTGAACGCACGATTGATGCTGCTTCGATCACAGTCACAGACAATGCAATCCAGATCCTAAACACTTGATTGATGCTAACTTGTTCACACTCTCAGGCAACGCATCCCAGACACTGAACACTCGATTGAAGCTGCCTCGTGTACAATTTCGGGCACCGCATTCCAGACCCTGAACACCCGATTGAAACTGCCTCGATCACACTCTGAGACACCGCATTCCAGACCCTGAACACGCGATTGAAGCTGCCTCAATCACACTCTCAGGCACCACTTTCCCGTCCTTTAACGCTTGATTGAAACTCCCTCGATCACATTTTCAGGCATCGCATTCCAGACCCTGTCCACTCGATTGAAGCTGCCTCGATCACACTCTGGGACAGTGCAACCCAGATCCTAAACACTTGATTGATGCTGCCTTGATCACATTCTCAGGCACTGCATCCCATACACTGAACTCTCGATTGAAACTGCCTCAATCAAACTTTCAGGCACCGCATTCCAGACCCTGAACACTCGATTGATGCTGCCTCGATCTCACACTCAGGCACTGATTCCTAGTCCTTGAATGCTCGATTGAAGCTGCCTCGATCACACTTTCAGGCACCACATTCGTGGCCCTCTACACTTGATTGAAGCTGCCTCGATCACTCTCTCAGGCACCGATTCCAGATGTTGAACACTGAATTGAAGCTGCCTTGCTCACACTCTCAGGTACCGCATTCCAGATCCTGTACCCTCGATTGAAGCTGCCTCGAGCACACTTTCAGGCACCGCATTCTAGACCCTGTACACTTGATTGAAATGCCTCGATCACAAATTCAGGCACTACTTTTCAAACCCTGAACACTAGACTAAGCTGCATTGATTACACACTCAGGCACCGTTTACCAGACACTGAACACTAGATTGAAGCTGTTTCTATTACACTCTCAGGCACTGCATTACAGACCCTGAACACTTGATTGAAGCTCCCTCGATCACACTCTCAGGCACCGGATTCCAGACCCTGAACACTCGATTGAAGTTGCCTCAATCACACTCTCAGGCACCGCATTCCAGACCTTGAACAATCGATTGAAGCTGCCTTGATCACACAGTCAGGCACCACCTTCCAGACACTGAACGCACGATTGGTGCTGCTTCGATCACAGTCACAGACAATGCAATCCAGATCCTAAACACTTGATTGATGCTACCTTGTTCACACTCTCAGGCAACGCATCCCAGACACTGAACACTCGATTGAAGCTGCCTCGTGTACAATTTCGGGCACTGCATTCCAGACCCTGAACACCCGATTGAAACTGCCTCGATTACACTCTCAGACACCGCATTCCAGACCCTGAACACCCGATTGAAGCTGCCTCAATCACACTCTCAGGCAACACTTTCCCGTCCTTTAACGCTTGATTGAAGCTTCCTAGATCACATTTTCAGGCATCGCATTCCAGACCCTGTCCACTCGATTGAAGCTGCCTCGATCCCACTCTCAGGCAACGCATTCAGGACTCTGAACACTCGTTTGAAGCTGCCTCGATCACACTGTCAGGCACCGCATTGCAGATGGTGAATGCTTGATTGAAGCTGCCTCGATCACACTCAGGCACCGCATTCCAGAACTTGAACACTCGATTGAAATGCCTCGATCACAAACGCAGGCACTACTTTCGAGACCCTGTACACTATATTGAAGCTGTTTCTATTACACTGTCAGGCACCGCATTACAGACCCTGAACGCTGGATTGAAGCTGCCTTGATTACACTCTCGGGCACCGTTTTGCTGACCCTGAACATTCGATTGAAGCAGCCTCGATCACACTCTCAGGCACGGCATTCCACACAATGAACACTCGATTGAATCTGCCTCAATGACACTCTCAGGCACCGCATTCCAGACCCTGTACCCTCGATTGAAGGTACCTCGATCTTACTCTCAGGCACCGCATCCCAGACCCTGAACACCTGATTGAAGCTGCCTGAATCACACTCTCCGGCACGGTTTTCCAGTCCTTGAACACTCGATTGATGCTGTCTCGATCACGTTTTCAGTCACCGCATTCCAGACACTGTTCTCTCGACTGAAGCTGCCTTGATCACAATCTCATGGACCGCATTCCAGACCCTGAACACTCGATTGAAGCTGCCTCGATTACACTCTCAGGCACCGCATTCCAAACACTTAACACTCAATTGAAGCTGCGTCGATTATATTCTCAGGCACCGCATTCAGGAACCTGAACACTCGATTGAAGCTGCCTCGATCACACTCTGGGATAGCGTAACCCAGATCCTAAACACTTGATTGATGCTGCCTTGACACACTCTCAGGCACCGCATCCCATACACTGAACTCTCGATTGAAACTGCCTCAATCACACTTTCAGGCACTGCATTCTAGACCCTGAACACTCGATTGATGCTGCCTCGATCTCACACTCAGGCACTGATTCCTAGTCCTTGAATGCTCGATTGAAGCTGCCTCGATCACACTTTCAGGCACCACATTCGAGGCCCTGTACACTTGATTGAAGCTGCCTCGATGACTCTCTCAGGCTCCAATTCCAGACGTTGAAGACTCGATTGAAGCTGCCTCGATCACACTCTCTGGCACCGCATTCCAGACCTTGAACAATCGATTGAATCTGCCTCGATCTCACTCTCAGGCACTGCATTCCACACCCTGAACACTCGATTGAAGCTGCCTCGATCAGACTCTCAGGCACCGCATTCCAGACCCTGAACACTGAATTGAAGCTGCCTTGCTAACACTCTCAGGTACCGCATTCCAGAACCTGTACCCTCGATTGAAGCTGCCTCGAGCACACTTTTAGGCACCGCATTCTAGACCCTGTACACTTGATTGAAATGCCTCAATCACAAATTCAGGCACTACTTTTCAAATCCTGAACACTAGACTAAGCTGCGTTGATTACACACTCAGGCACAGTTTACCACACACTGAACACTAGATTGAAGCTTTTTCTATTACACTCTCAGGCACCGCATTACAGACCCTGAACACTTGATTGAAGCTCCCTCGATCACACTCTCAGGCACCGGATTCCAGACCCTGAACACTCGATTGAAGTTGTCTCAATCACACTCTCAGGCACCGCATTCCAGACCTTGAACAATCGATTGAAGCTGCCTTGATCACACACTCAGGCAGCGCCTTCCAGACACTGAACGCACGATTGATGCTGCTTCGATCACAGTCACAGACAATGCAATCCAGATCCTAAGCACTTGATTGATGCTGCCTTGTTCACACTCTCAGGCAACGCATCCCAGACACTGAACACTCGATTGAAGCTGCCTCGTGTACAATTTCGGGCACCGCATTCCAGACCCTGAACACCCGAATGAAACTGCCTCGATCACACTCTCAGACACCGCATTCCAGACCCTGAACACCCGATTGAAGCTGCCTCAATCACACTCTCAGGCACCACTTTCCCGTCCTTTAACGCTTGATTGAAGCTCCCTAGATCACATTTTCAGGCATCGCATTCCAGAACCTGTCCACTCGACTGAAGCTGCCTCGATCACAATTTGATGGACCGCATTCCAGACCCTGAACACTCGATTGAAGCTGCCTCGATTACATTCTGGGACAGCGCAACCCAGATCCAAAACACTTGATTGATTTTGCCTCGATCACACTCTCAGGCACCGCATCCCATACACTGAACTCTCGTTTGAAACTGCCTCAATCACACTTTCAGGCACCGCATTCCAGACCTGAACACTCGATTGATGCTGCCTCGATCTCGCTGACAGGCACCGTTTCCAAGTCCTTGAATGCTCGATTGAAGCTGCCTCGATCACATTTTCAGGCACCACATTCTAGGCCCTGTACACTTGATTGAAGCTGCCTTGATCACTCCCTCAAGCATCAATTCCAGACGCTGAAGACTCGATTGAAGCTGCCTCGATAACCCTCTCAGGCACCGCATTCCAGACCCTGAAAACTCGATTGAAGCTGCCTCGATCAGACTCTCAGGCACCGCATTCCAGACCCTGAACACTGAATTGAAGCTGCCTTGATCACACTCTCAGGAACCGCATTCCAGAACCTGTACCGTCTATTGAAGCTGCCTCGAGCACACTTTCAGGCACCGCATTCTCCACCCTGTACACTTGATTGAAATGCCTCGATCACAAATTCAGGCACTACTTTTCAAACCCTGAACACTAGAGTAAGCTGCGTTGATTACACACTCAGGCACCGTTTACCAGACCCTGAACACTAGATTGAAGCTGTTTCTATTACACTCTCAGGCACCGCATTACAGACCCTGAACACTTGATTGAAGCTGCCTCGATCACACTTTCAGGCACCGGATTCCAGACCCTGAACACTCGATTGAAGCTGCCTCAATCACACTCTCTGGCACCGCATTCCAGACCTTGAACAATCGATTGAAGCTACCTTGATCACACACTCAGGCACCGTCTTCCAGACACTGAATGCACGATTGATGCTGCTTCGATCACAGTCACAGACAATGCAATCCAGATCCTAAACACTTGATTGATGCTGCCTTGTTCACACTCTCAGGCTACGCATCCCAGACACTGAACACTCGATCGAAGCTGCCTCGTGTACAATTTCGGGCACCGCATTCCAGACCCTGAACACCCGATTGAAACTGCCTCGATCACACTCTGAGACACCGCATTCCAGACCCTGAACACGCGATTGAAGCTGCCTCAATCACACTCTCAGGCACCACTTTCCCGTCCTTTAACGCTTGATTGAAACTCCCTCGATCACATTTTCAGGCATCGCATTCCAGACCCTGTCCACTCGATTGAAGCTGCCTCGATCACACTCTGGGACAGCGCAACCCACATCCTAACCACTTGATTGATGCTGCCTCTATCACACTCTCAGGCACTGCATCCCATACACTGAACTCTCGATTGAAACTGCCTCAATCACACTTTCAGGCCCCGCATTCCAGACCCTGAACACTCGATTGATGCTTCCTCAATCTCACACTCAGGCACTAATTCCTAGTCCTTGAATGCTCGATTGAAGCTGCCTCGATCACACTTTCAGGCACCACATTCGTGGCCCTGTAGACTTGATTGAAGCTGCCTCAATCACTCTCTCAGGCACCAATTCCAGACGTTGAAGACTCGATTGAAGCTGCCTCGATCACACTCTCAGGCACCACTTTCCCATCCTTTAACGTTTGATTGAAGCTCCCTAGATCACATTTTCAGGCATCACATTCCAGACCCTGTCCACTCGATTGAAGCTGCCACGATCCCACTCTCAGGCAATGTATTCAGGACTCTGAACACTTGTTTGAAGCTGCCTCGATCACACTGTCAGGCACCGCATTGCAGATGGTGAATGCTTGATTGAAGCTGCCTCGATCACACTCAGGCACCGCATTCCGGAATTTGAACACTCGATTGAAATGCCTCGATCACAAACACAGGCACGACTTTCGAGACCCTGTACACTATATTGAAGCTGTTTCTATTACACTGTCAGGCACCGCATTACCGACCCTGAACGCTGGGTTGAAGCTGCCTTGATTACACTCTCGGGCACCGTTCTGCAGACCCTGAACACTCGATTGAAGCAGCCTCGATCACACTCTCAGGCACGGCATTCCACACAATGAACACTCAATTGAATCTGCCTCAATGACACTCTCAGGCACCGCATTCCAGACCCTGTACCCTCGATTGAAGGTACCTCGATCTTACTCTCAGGCACCGCATCCCAGACCCTGAGCACCTGATTGAAGCTGCCTGAATCACACTCTCCGGCACTGTTTTCCAGTCCTTGAACACTCGATTGATGCTGTCTCGATTACGTTTTCAGTCATCGCATTCCAGACCCTGTTCTCTCGACTGAAGCTGCCTTGATCACAATCTCATGGACCGCATTCCAGACCCTGAACACTCCATTGAAGCTGCCTCGATTACATTCTCAGGCACCGCATTCCAAACACTTAACACTCAATTGAAGCTGCGTCGATTATATTCTCAGGCACCGCATTCAGGAACCTGAACACTCGATTGAAGCTGCCTCGATCACACTCTGGGACAGCGCAACCCAGATCCTAAACACTTGATTGATGCTGCCTCGATCACACTCTCAGGCACCGCATCCCATACATTGAACTCTCGATTGAAACTGCCTCAATCACACTTTCAGGCACCGCATTCCAGACCCTGAACACTCGATTGATGCTGCCTCGATCTCACACTCAGGCACCGATTCCTAGTCCTTGAATGCTCGATTGAAGCTGCCTCGATCACACTTTCAGGCACCACATTCGAGGCCCTGTACACTTGATTGAAGCTGCCTCGATCACTCTCTCAGGCTCCAATTCCAGATGTTGAAGACTCGATTGAAGCTGCCTCGATCACACTCTCAGGCACCGCATTCCAGACCCTGAACACTCGATTGAAGCTGCCTCGATCAGACTCTCAGGCACCGCATTCCAGACCCTGAACACTGAATTGAAGCTGCCTTGATCACACTCTCAGGTACCACATTCCTGAACCTGTACCCTCTATTGAAGCTGCCTCGAGCACACTTTCAGGCACCGCATTCTAGACCCTGTACACTTGATTGAAATGCCTCGATCACAAATTCAGGCACTACTTTTCAAACCCTGAACACTAGACTAAGCTGCGTTGATTACACACTCAGGCACCGTTTACCACACACTGAACACTTGATTGAAGCTGTTTCTATTACACTCTCAGGCACCGCATTACAGACCCTGAACACTTGATTGAAGCTCCCTCGATCACACTCTCAGGCACCGGATTCCAGACCCTGAACACTCGATTGAAGTTGTCTCAATCACACTCTCTGGCACCGCATTCCAGACCTTGAACAATCGATTGAAGCTGCCTTGATCACACACTCAGGCAGCGCCTTCCAGACACTGAACGCACGATTGATGCTGCTTCGATCACAGTCACAGACAATGCAACCCAGATCCTAAACACTTGATTGATGCTAACTTGTTCACACTCTCAGGCAACGCATCCCAGGCACTGAACACTCGATTGAAGCTGCCTCATGTACAATTTCGGGCACCGCATTCCAGACCCTGAACACCTGATTGAAACTGCCTCGATCACACTCTCAGACACCGCATTCCAGACCCTGAACACCCGATTGAAGCTGCCTCAATCACACTCTCAGGCACCACTTTCCCGTCCTTTAACGCTTGATTGAAGCTCCCTCGATCACATTTTCAGGCATCGCATTCCAGACCCTGTCCACTCGATTGAAGCTGCCTCGATCACACTCTGGGACAGCGCAACCCACATCCTAACCACTTGATTGATGCTGCCTCTATCACACTCTCAGGCACTGCATCCCATACACTGAACTCTCGATTGAAACTGCCTCAATCACACTTTCAGGCACCGCATTCCAGACCCTGAACACTCGATTGATGCTTCCTCGATCTCACACTCAGGCACTGATTCCTAGTCCTTGAATGCTCAATTGAAGCTGCCTCGATCACACTTTCAGGCACCACATTCTAGGCCCTGTAGACTTGATTGAAGCTGCCTCAATCACTCTCTCAGGAACCAATTCCAGACGTTGAACACTCCATTGAAGCTGCCTCGATCACACTCTCAGTCACTGCATTCCAGACCCTGAACACTCGATTGAAGCTGTCTCGATCAGACTCTCAGGTACCGCATTCCAGACCCTGAACACTGAATTGAAGCTGCCTTGATCACACTCTCAGGTACTGCATTCCAGAACCTGTACGCTCGATTGAAGCTGCCTCGAGCACAATTTCAGGCACCGCATTCTAGACCCTGTACACTTGATTGAAATTCCTCGATCACAAATTCAGGCACTACTTTTCAATCCCTGAACACTAGACTAAGCTGCGTTGATTACACACTCAGGCACCTTTTACCAGACCCTGAAAACCAGATTGAAGCTATTTCTATTACACTCTCAGGCACCGCATTACAGACCCTGAACACTTGATTGATGCTGCCTCAATCACACACTCAGGCACCGCCTTCCAGACACTGAACGCACGATTGATGCTGCTTCGATCACAGTCACAGACATCGCAATCCAGAACCTAAACACTTGATTGATGCTGCCTTGTTCACACTCTCAGGCAATGCATCCCAGACACTGAACACTCGATTGAATCTGCCTCGTGTACAATTTCGGGCACCGCATTCCAGACCCTGAACACCCGATTGAAACTGCCTCGATCACACTCTCAGACACCGCATTCCAGACCCTGAACACCCGATTGAATCTGCCTCAATCACACTCTCAGGCACCACTTTCCCGTCCTTTAACGCTTGATTGAAACTCCCTCGATCACATTTTCAGGCATCGCATTCCAGACCCTGTCCACTCGATTGAAGCTGCCTCGATCACACTGTCAGGCACTGCATTGCAGATGGTGAATGCTTGATTGAAGCTGCCTCGATCACACTGTCAGCTACCACATTCCACACAATGAACACTCGATTGAAGCTGTCTCGATCACATTTTCAGTCACCGCATTCCAGACCCTGTCCTCTCGACTGATGCTGCCTCGATCACAATTTGATGGACCGCATACCAGACCCTGAACACTCGATTGAAGCTGCCTCGATCACAATCTCAGGCACTGCATGCCAGACACTAAACACTCGATTAAATCTGCCACATTCACACTCTCAGGCAATGCTTTCCCATCCTTGAACGCTCGAGTGAAGCTCCCTCGATCACATTTTCAGGCATCGCATTCCAGGCCCTGTCCACTCGTTTGAAGCTGCCTCAATCACTATCTCAGGGACCGCATCCCAGACCCTGAACACTCGATTGATGTTGCCTCGATCACACACTCAGGGACCGCATTCCAGTCCCTGAACACTCGATTGAAGCTGCCTTGATCACACTCTCAGCCACTGCATTCCAGACCCTGTCCACTCGACTGAAGCGGCTTCGATCACAATCTCATGGACCGCATTCGAGACCCTGAACACTCGATTGAAGCTGCCTCGAACACACTCTCAGGCACCGCATTCCAAACACAACACTCAATTGAAGCTGCATCGATTACATTCTCAGGCACGGCATTCAGGAACCTGAACACTCGATTGAAGCTGCCTGAATCACACTCTGGGACAGCGCAACCCAGATCCTAACCACTTGATTGATGCTGCCTCGATCACACTCTCAGGCACCGCATCCCATACACTGAACTCTCGATTGAAACTGCCTCAATCACACTTTCAGGCACCGCATTCCAGACCCTGAACACTCGATTGATGCTGCCTCGATCTCACACTCAGGCAGTGATTCCAAGTCCTTGAATGCTCGATTGAAGCTGCCTCGATCACACTTTCAGGCACCACATTCTAGACCCTGTACACTTGATTGAAATGCCTCGATCACAAATTCAGGCACTACTTTTCTAACCCTGAACACTAGACTAAGCTGCGTTGATTACACACTCAGGCAACGTTTACCAGACCCTGAAAACTAGATTGAAGCTATTTCTATCACACTCTCAGGCACCGCATTACAGACCCTGAACACTTGATTGAAGCTGCCTCGATCACACTCTCAGGCACCGGATTCCAGACCCTGAACACTCGATTGAAGTTGCCTCAATCACACTCTCAGGCACTGCATTCCAGACCTTGAACAATCGATTGAAGCTTCCTCGATCACACACTCAGGCACCGCCTTCCAGACACTGAACGCACGATTGATGCTGCTTCGATCACAGTCACAGACAATGCAATCCAGATCCTAAACACTTGATTGATGCTGCCTTGTTCACACTCTCAGGCAACGCATCCCAGACACTGAATACTCGCTTGAAGCTGCCTCGTGTACAATTTCGGACACCGCATTCCAGACCCTGAAGACCCGATTGAAACTGCCTCGATCACACTCTCAGGCATCACTTTCCTGTCCTTTAATGCTTGATTGAAGCTCCCTCGATCACATTTTCAGGCATCGCATTCCAGACCCTGTCCACTCGATTGAAGCTGCCTCGATCACACTCTCAGGCAACGCATTCAGGACTCTGAACACTTGTTTGAAGCTGCCTCGATCACACTGTCAGGCACCGCATTCCACACAATGAACACTCGATTGAAGCTGTCTCGATCACATTTTCAGTCACCGCATTCCAGACCCTGAAGACACGATTGAAGCTGCCTCGATCACACTCTCAGCCACTGCATTCCAGAGCCTGAACACTGGATTGACGCTGCCTCGATGTCACACTCAGGCACCCATGTTCCAGAAGCTTAACACTTGATTGAAGCTGCCTCAATCACTCTCTCAGGCACCAATTCCAGACGCTGAAGACTCGATTGAAGCTGCCTCGATCACACTCTCAGGCAGCGCATTCCAGACCCTGAACACTCGATTGAAGCTGCCTCGATTAGACTCGCAGGCACCGCATTCCAGACCCTGAACACTGAATTGAAGCTGCCTTGGTCACATTCTCAGGTACCGCATTCCAGAACCTGTACGCTCGATTGAAGCTGCCTCGAGCACACTTTCAGGCACCGCATTCTAGATCCTGTACACTTGATTGAAATGCCTCTATCACAAATTCAGGCACTACTTTTCAACCCCTGAACACTAGACTAAGCTGAGTTGATTACACACTCAGGCACCGTTTACAAGACCCTGAACACTAGATTGAAGCTGTTTCGATCACACTCTGAGGCACCGCATTCCACACAATTAAAACTCAATTGAATCTGCCTCAATCACACTCTCAGGCACCGCATTCCTGACCCTGTACCCTCAATTGAACTACCTCGATCTCACTCTCAGGCACCGCATCCCAGACCCTGAACACTTGATTGAAGCTGCCTGAATCACACTCTCCGGCACCGTTTTCCAGTCCTTGAACACTCGATTGACGCTGTCTTGATCAAGTTTTCAGTCACCGCATTCCAGACCCTGTCCACTCGACTGAAGCGGCTTCGATCACAATCTCATGGACCGCATTCGAGATCCTGAACACTCGATTGAAGCTGCCTCGATAACACTCTCAGGCACCGCATCCAGAGCCTGAAAACTCGATTGAAGCTGCCTCGATCACACTCTCAGGCACCGCATTCCAGACCTTGAACAATCGATTGAAGCTTCCTCGATCACACACTCAGGCAACGCCTTCCAGACACTGAACGCACGATTGATGCTGCTTCGATCACAGTCACAGACAATGCAATCCAGATCCTAAACACTTGATTGATGCTGCCTTGTTCACACTCTCAGGCAACGCATCCCAGACACTGAATACTCGCTTGAAGCTGCCTCGTGTACAATTTCGGACACCGCATTCCAGACCCTGAACACCCGATTGAAACTGCCTCGATCACACTCTCAGGCATCACTTTCCTGTCCTTTAACGCTTGATTGAAGCTCCCTCGATCACATTTTCAGGCATCGCATTCCAGACCCTGTCCACTCGATTGAAGCTGCCTCGATCACACTCTCAGGCAACGCATTCAGGACTCTGAACACTTGTTTGAAGCTGCCTCGATCACACTGTCAGGCACCGCATTCCACACAATGAACACTCGATTGAAGCTGTCTCGATCACATTTTCAGTCACCGCATTCCAGACCCTGATGACTCGATTGAAGCTGCCTCGATCACACTCTCAGCCACTGCATTCCAGACCCTGAACACCCGATTGAAACTGCCTCGATCACACTCTCAGGCATCACTTTCCTGTCCTTTAACGCTTGATTGAAGCTCCCTCGATCACATTTTCTGGCATCGCATTCCAGACCCTGTCCACTCGATTGAAGCTGCCTCGATCACACTCTCAGGCAACGCATTCAGGACTCTGAACACTCGTTTGAAGCTGCCTCGATCACATTTTCCGTCACCGCATTCCAGACCCTAATGACTCGATTGAAGCTGCCTCGATCACACTCTCAGCCACTGCATTCCAGACCCTGAAGACTCAATTGAAGCTGCCTCGATCACACACTCAGGCACCGCATTCAATACCCTGAAAACTGGATTGACGCTGCCTCGATCGCACACTCAGGCACCCATGTTCCAGAACCTTAACACTTGATTGAAGCTGCCTCAATCACTCTCTCAGGCACCAATTCCAGATGCTGAAGACTCGATTGACGCTGCCTCGATCACACTCTCAGGCAGCGCATTCCAGACCCTGAACGCTCGATTGAAGCTGCCTCGATCACACTCTCAGGCAGCGCATTCCAGACCCTGAACACTCGATTGAAGCTGCCTCGATTAGACTCGCAGGCACCGCATTCCAGACCCTGAACACTGAATTGAAGCTGCCTTGATCACACTCTCAGGTACCGCATTCCAGAACCTGTACCCTCTATTGAAGCTGCCTCGAGCACACTTTCAGGCACCGCATTCTAGACCCTGGACACTAAATTGAAATGCCTCGATCACAAATTCAGGCACTACTTTTCAAACCCTGATCACTAGACTAAGCTGCATTGATTACACACTCAGGCACCGTTTACAAGACCCTGAACACGAGATTGAAGCTGTTTCTATTACACTCTCAGGCACCGCATTCCACACAATGAACACTCAATTGAATCTGCCTCAATCACACTCTCATGCACCGCATTCCAGACCCTGTACCTTCGATTGAACTACCTCGATCTTACTCTCAGGCACCGCATCCCAGACCCTGAACACTTGATTGAAGCTGACTGAATCACACACTCCGGCACCGTTTTCCAGTCCTTGAACACTCGATTGACGCTGTCTCGATCACGTTTTCAGTCACCGCATTCCAGGCCCGGTCCACTCGACTGAAGCGGCGTCGATCACAATCTCCTGGACCGCATTCGAGACCCTGAACACTCGATTGAAGCTGCCTCGATAACACTCTCAGGCACCGCATCCAGACCCTGAACACTCGATTGAAGCTGCCTCGATCACACTCTCAGGCACCGCATTCCAAACACTTAACACTCAATTGAAGCTGCGTCGATTACATTCTCAGGCACCGCATTCAGGAACCTGAACACTCGATTGAAGCTGCCTCGATCACACTCTGGGACAGCGCAACCCAGATCCAAACCACTTGATTGATGCTGCCTCGATCACACTCTCAGGCACCGCATCCCATACACTGAACTCTCGATTGAAACTGCCTCAATCACACTTTCAGGCACCGCATTCCAGACCTGAACACTCGATTGATGCTGCCTCGATCTCACACTCAGGCACTGATTCCTAGTCCTTGAATGCTCGATTGAAGCTGTCTCGATCACACTTTCAGGCACCACATTCTAGGCCCTGTAGACTTGATTGAAGCTGCCTCAATCACTCTCTCAGGAACCAATTCCAGACGTTGAACACTCCATTGAAGCTGCCTCGATCACACTCTCAGTCACTGCATTCCAGACCCTGAACACTCGATTGAAGCTGTCTCGATCAGACTCTCAGGTACCGCATTCCAGACCCTGAACACTGAATTGAAGCTGCCTTGATCACACTCTCAGGTACTGCATTCCAGAACCTGTAAGCTCGATTGAAGCTGCCTCGATCACACTTTCAGGCACCGCATTCTAGACCCTGTACACTTGATTGAAATTCCTCGATCACAAATTCAGGCACTACTTTTCAATCCCTGAACACTAGACTAAGCTGCGTTGATTACACACTCAGGCACCTTTTACCAGACCCTGAAAACCAGATTGAAGCTATTTCTATTACACTCTCAGGCACCGCATTACAGACCCTAAACACTTGATTGATGCTAACTTGTTCACACTCTCAGGCAATGCATCCCAGACACTGAACACTCGATTGAATCTGCCTCGTGTACAATTTCGCGCACCGCATTCCAGACCCTGAACACCCGATTGAAACTGCCTCGATCACACTCTCAGACACCGCATTCCAGACCCTGAACACCCGATTGAATCTGCCTCAATCACACTCTCAGGCACCACTTTCCCGTCCTTTAACGCTTGATTGAAACTCCCTCGATCACATTTTCAGGCATCGCATTCCAGACCCTGTCCACTCGATTGAAGCTGCCTCGATCACACTGTCAGGCACTGCATTGCAGATGGTGAATGCTTGATTGAAGCTGCCTCGATCACACTGTCAGCTACCACATTCCACACAATGAACACTCGATTGAAGCTGTCTCGATCACATTTTCAGTCACCACATTCCAGACCCTGTCCTCTCGACTGATGCTGCCTCGATCACAATTTGATGGACCGCATACCAGACCCTGAACACTCGATTGAAGCTGCCTCGATCACAATCTCAGGCACTGCATGCCAGACACTAAACACTCGATTAAATCTGCCACATTCACACTCTCAGGCAATGCTTTCCCATCCTTGAACGCTCGAGTGAAGCTCCCTCGATCACATTTTCAGGCATCGCATTCCAGGCCCTGTCCACTCGTTTGAAGCTGCCTCAATCACTATCTCAGGGACCGCATCCCAGACCCTGAACACTCGATTGATGTTGCCTCGATCACACACTCAGGGACCGCATTCCAGTCCCTGAACACTCGATTGAAGCTGCCTTGATCACACTCTCAGCCACTGCATTCCAGACCCTGTCCACTCGACTGAAGCGGCTTCGATCACAATCTCATGGACCGCATTCGAGACCCTGAACACTCGATTGAAGCTGCCTCGAACACACTCTCAGGCACCGCATTCCAAACACAACACTCAATTGAAGCTGCATCGATTACATTCTCAGGCACTGCATTCAGGAACCTGAACACTCGATTGAAGCTGCCTGAATCACACTCTGGGACAGCGCAACCCAGATCCTAACCACTTGATTGATGCTGCCTCGATCACACTCTCAGGCACCGCATCCCATACACTGAACTCTCGATTGAAACTGCCTCAATCACACTTTCAGGGACCGCATTCCAGACCCTGAACACTCGATTGATGCTGCCTCGATCTCACACTCAGGCAGTGATTCCAAGTCCTTGAATGCTCGATTGAAGCTGCCTCGATCACACTTTCAGGCACCACATTCTAGACCCTGTACACTTGATTGAAATGCCTCGATCACAAATTCAGGCACTACTTTTCTAACCCTGAACACTAGACTAAGCTGCGTTGATTACACACTCAGGCAACGTTTACCAGACCCTGAAAACTAGATTGAAGCTATTTCTATCACACTCTCAGGCACCGCATTACAGACCCTGAACACTTGATTGAAACTGCCTCAATCACACTTTCAGGCACCGCATTCCAGACCTGAACACTCGATTGATGCTGCCTCGATCTCACACTCAGGCACTGATTCCTAGTCCTTGAATGCTCGATTGAAGCTGTCTCGATCACACTTTCAGGCACCACATTCTAGGCCCTGTACACTTGATTGAAGCTGCCTCGATCACTCTCTCAAGCACCAATTCCAGACGTTGAAGACTCGATTGAAGCTGCCTCAATCAGACTCTCAGGCACCGCATTCCAGACCCTGAACGCTCGATTGAAGCTGCCTCGATCAGACTCTCAGGCACCGCATTCCAGACCCTGAACACTGAATTGAAGCTGCCTTGATCACACTCTCAGGTACCGCATTCCAGAACCTGTACGCTCGATTGAAGCTGCCTCGATCACACTTTCAGGCACCGCATTCTAGACCCTGTACACTTGATTGAAATGCCTCAATCACAAATTCAGGCACTACTTTTCAAACCCTGAACACTAGACTAAGCTGCGTTGATTACACACTCAGGCACAGTTTACCAGACCCTGAAAACTAGATTGAAGCTATTTCTATCACACTCTCATGCACCGCATTACAGACCCTGAACACTTGATTGAAGCTGCCTCGATCACACTCTCAGGCACCGGATTCCAGACCCTGAACACTCGATTGAAGTTGCCTCAATCACACTCTCAGGCACCGCATTCCAGACCTTGAACAGTCGACTGAAGCTTCCTCGATCACACACTCAGGCACCGCCTTCCAGACACTGAACGCACGATTGATGCTGCTTCGATCACAGTCACAGACAATGCAATCCAGATCCTAAACACTTGATTGATGCTGCCTTGTTCACACTCTCAGGCAACGCATCCCAGACACTGAACACTCGATCGAAGCTGCCTCGTGTACAATTTCGGGCACCGCATTCCAGACCCTGAACACCCGATTGAAACTGCCTCGATCACACTCTGAGACACCGCATTCCAGACCCTGAACACGCGATTGAAGCTGCCTCAATCACACTCTCAGGCACCACTTTCCCGTCCTTTAACGCTTGATTGAAACTCCCTCGATCACATTTTCAGGCATCGCATTCCAGACCCTGTCCACTCGATTGAAGCTGCCTCGATCACACTCTGGGACAGCGCAACCCACATCCTAACCACTTGATTGATGCTGCCTCTATCACACTCTCAGGCACTGCATCCCATACACTGAACTCTCGATTGAAACTGCCTCAATCACACTTTCAGGCCCCGCATTCCAGACCCTGAACACTCGATTGATGCTTCCTCGATCTCACACTCAGGCACTAATTCCTAGTCCTTGAATGCTCGATTGAAGCTGCCTCGATCACACTTTCAGGCACCACATTCGTGGCCCTGTAGACTTGATTGAAGCTGCCTCAATCACTCTCTCAGGCACCAATTCCAGACGTTGAAGACTCGATTGAAGCTGCCTCGATCACACTCTCAGGCACCACGTTCCCATCCTTTAACGCTTGATTGAAGCTCCCTAGATCACATTTTCAGGCATCGCATTCCAGACCCTGTCCACTCGATTGAAGCTGCCTCGATCCCACTCTCAGGCAACGTATTCAGGACTCTGAACACTTGTTTGAAGCTGCCTCGATCACACTCAGGCACCGCATTCCAGAACTTGAACACTCGATTGAAATGCCTCGATCACAAACACAGGCACTACTTTCGAGACCGTGTACACTATATTGAAGCTGTTTCTATTACACTGTCAGGCACCGCATTACCGACCCTGAACGCTGGATTGAAGCTGCCTTGATTACACTCTCGGGCACCGTTTTGCAGACCCTGAACACTCGATTGAAGCAGCCTCGATCTTACTCTCAGGCACTGCATCCCAGACCCTGAACACCTGATTGAAGCTGCCTGAATCACACTCTCCGGCACTGTTTTCCAGTCCTTGAACACTCGATTGATGCTGTCTCGATCACGTTTTCAGTCATCGCATTCCAGACCCTGTTCTCTCGACTGAAGCTGCCTTGATCACAATCTCATGGACCGCATTCCAGACCCTGAACACTCGATTGAAGCTGCCTCGATTACATTCTCAGGCACCGCATTCCAAACACTTAACACTCAATTGAAGCTGCGTCGATTATATTCTCAGGCACCGCATTCAGGAACCTGAACACTCGATTGAAGCTGCATCGATCACACTCTGGGACAGCGCAACCCAGATCCTAAACACTTGATTGATGCTGCCTTGATCACACTCTCAGGCACCGCATCCCATACATTGAACTCTCGATTGAAACTGCCTCAATCACACTTTCAGGCACCGCATTCCAGACCCTGAACACTCGATTGATGCTGCCTCGATCTCACACTCAGGCACCGATTCCTAGTCCTTGAATGCTCGATTGAAGCTGCCTCGATCACACTTTCAGGCATCACATTCGAGGCCCTGTACACTTGATTGAAGCTGCCTCGATCACTCTCTCAGGCACCAATTCCAGACGTTGAAGACTCGATTGAAGCTGCCTCGATCACACTCTCAGGCACCACTTTCCCATCCTTTAACGCTTGATTGAAGCTCCCTAGATCACATTTTCAGGCATCGCATTCCAGACCCTGTCCACTCGATTGAAGCTGCCTCGATCCCACTCTCAGGCAACGTATTCAGGACTCTGAACACTTGTTTGAAGCTGCCTTGATCACACTGTCAGGCACCGCATTGCAGATGGTGAATGCTTGATTGAAGCTGCCTCGATCACACTCAGGCACCGCATTCCAGAACTTGAACACTCGATTGAAATGCCTCGATCACAAACACAGGCACGACTTTCGAGACCCTGTACACTATATTGAAGCTGTTTCTATTACACTGTCAGGCACCGCATTACCGACCCTGAACGCTGGATTGAAGCTGCCTTGATTACACTCTCGGGCACCGTTTTGCAGACCCTGAACACTCGATTGAAGCAGCCTCGATCACACTCTCAGGCACTGCATTCCACACAATGAACACTCGATTGAATCTGCCTCAATGACACTCTCAGGCACCGCATTCCAGACCCTGTACCCTCGATTGAAGGTACCTCGATCTTACTCTCAGGCACCGCATCCCAGACCCTGAGCACCTGATTGAAGCTGCCTGAATCACACTCTCCGGCACTGTTTTCCAGTCCTTGAACACTCGATTGATGCTGTCTCGATTACGTTTTCAGTCATCGCATTCCAGACCCTGTTCTCTCGACTGAAGCTGCCTTGATCACAATCTCATGGACCGCATTCCAGACCCTGAACACTCGATTGAAGCTGCGTCGATTATATTCTCAGGCACCGCATTCAGGAACCTGAACACTCGATTGAAGCTGCCTCGATCACACTCTGGGACAGCGCAACCCAGATCCTAAACACTTGATTGATGCTGCCTTGATCACACTCTCAGGCACCGCATCCCATACATTGAACTCTCGATTGAAACTGCCTCAATCACACTTTCAGGCACCGCATTCCAGACCCTGAACACTCGATTGATGCTGCCTCGATCTCACACTCAGGCACCGATTCCTAGTCCTTGAATGCTCGATTGAAGCTGCCTCGATCACACTTTCAGGCATCACATTCGAGGCCCTGTACACTTGATTGAAGCTGCCTCGATTACTCTCTCAGGCTCCAATTCCAGATGTTGAAGACTCGATTGAAGCTGCCTCGATCACACTCTCAGGCACTGCATTCCAGACCCTGAACACTCGATTGAAGCTGCCTCGATCAGACTCTCAGGCACCGCATTCCAGACCCTGAACACTGAATTGAAGCTGCCTTGATCACACTCTCAGGTACCGCATTCCAGAACCTGTACGCTCGATTGAAGCTGCCTCGAGCACACTTTCAGGCACCGCATTCTAGACCCTGTACACTTGATTGAAATGCCTCGATCACAAATTCAGGCACTACTTTTCAAACCCTGAACACTAGACTAAGCTGCGTTGATTACACACTCAGGCACCGTTTACCACACACTGAACACTTGATTGAAGCTGTTTCTATTACACTCTCAGGCACCGCATTACAGACCCTGAACACTTGATTGAAGCTCCCTCGATCACACTCTCAGGCACCGGATTCCAGACCCTGAACACTCGATTGAAGTTGTCTCAATCACACTCTCTGGCACCGCATTCCAGACCTTGAACAATCGATTGAAGCTGCCTTGATCACACACTCAGGCAGCGCCTTCCAGACACTGAACGCACGATTGATGCTGCTTCGATCACAGTCACAGACAATGCAACCCAGATCCTAAACACTTGATTGATGCTAACTTGTTCACTCTCTCAGGCACCAATTCCAGACGTTGAAGACTCGATTGAAGCTGCCTCGATCACACTCTCAGGCACCACGTTCCCATCCTTTAACGCTTGATTGAAGCTCCCTAGATCACATTTTCAGGCATCGCATTCCAGACCCTGTCCACTCGATTGAAGCTGCCTCGATCCCACTCTCAGGCAACGTATTCAGGACTCTGAACACTTGTTTGAAGCTGCCTTGATCACACTGTCAGGCACCGCATTGCAGATGGTGAATGCTTGATTGAAGCTGCCTCGATCACACTCAGGCACCGCATTCCAGAACTTGAACACTCGATTGAAATGCCTCGATCACAAACACAGGCACGACTTTCGAGACCCTGTACACTATATTGAAGCTGTTTCTATTACACTGTCAGGCACCGCATTACCGACCCTGAACGCTGGATTGAAGCTGCCTTGATTACACTCTCGGGCACCGTTTTGCAGACCCTGAACACTCGATTGAAGCAGCCTCGATCACACTCTCAGGCACTGCATTCCACACAATGAACACTCGATTGAATCTGCCTCAATGACACTCTCAGGCACCGCATTCCAGACCCTGTACCCTCGATTGAAGGTACCTCGATCTTACTCTCAGGCACCGCATCCCAGACCCTGAGCACCTGATTGAAGCTGCCTGAATCACACTCTCCGGCACTGTTTTCCAGTCCTTGAACACTCGATTGATGCTGTCTCGATTACGTTTTCAGTCATCGCATTCCAGACCCTGTTCTCTCGACTGAAGCTGCCTTGATCACAATCTCATGGACCGCATTCCAGACCCTGAACACTCGATTGAAGCTGCGTCGATTATATTCTCAGGCACCGCATTCAGGAACCTGAACACTCGATTGAAGCTGCCTCGATCACACTCTGGGACAGCGCAACCCAGATCCTAAACACTTGATTGATGCTGCCTTGATCACACTCTCAGGCACCGCATCCCATACATTGAACTCTCGATTGAAACTGCCTCAATCACACTTTCAGGCACCGCATTCCAGACCCTGAACACTCGATTGATGCTGCCTCGATCTCACACTCAGGCACCGATTCCTAGTCCTTGAATGCTCGATTGAAGCTGCCTCGATCACACTTTCAGGCATCACATTCGAGGCCCTGTACACTTGATTGAAGCTGCCTCGATTACTCTCTCAGGCTCCAATTCCAGATGTTGAAGACTCGATTGAAGCTGCCTCGATCACACTCTCAGGCACTGCATTCCAGACCCTGAACACTCGATTGAAGCTGCCTCGATCAGACTCTCAGGCACCGCATTCCAGACCCTGAACACTGAATTGAAGCTGCCTTGATCACACTCTCAGGTACCGCATTCCAGAACCTGTACGCTCGATTGAAGCTGCCTCGAGCACACTTTCAGGCACCGCATTCTAGACCCTGTACACTTGATTGAAATGCCTCGATCACAAATTCAGGCACTACTTTTCAAACCCTGAACACTAGACTAAGCTGCGTTGATTACACACTCAGGCACCGTTTACCACACACTGAACACTTGATTGAAGCTGTTTCTATTACACTCTCAGGCACCGCATTACAGACCCTGAACACTTGATTGAAGCTCCCTCGATCACACTCTCAGGCACCGGATTCCAGACCCTGAACACTCGATTGAAGTTGTCTCAATCACACTCTCTGGCACCGCATTCCAGACCTTGAACAATCGATTGAAGCTGCCTTGATCACACACTCAGGCAGCGCCTTCCAGACACTGAACGCACGATTGATGCTGCTTCGATCACAGTCACAGACAATGCAACCCAGATCCTAAACACTTGATTGATGCTAACTTGTTCACACTCTCAGGCAACGCATCCCAGGCACTGAACACTCGATTGAAGCTGCCTCATGTACAATTTCGGGCACCGCATTCCAGACCCTGAACACCCGATTGAAACTGCCTCGATCACACTCTCAGACACCGCATTCCAGACCCTGAACACCCGATTGAAGCTGCCTCAATCACACTCTCAGGCACCACTTTCCCGTCCTTTAACGCTTGATTGAAGCTCCCTCGATCACATTTTCAGGCATCGCATTCCAGACCCTGTCCACTCGATTGAAGCTGCCTCGATCACACTCTGGGACAGCGCAACCCACATCCTAACCACTTGATTGATGCTGCCTCTATCACACTCTCAGGCACTGCATCCCATACACTGAACTCTCGATTGAAACTGCCTCAATCACACTTTCAGGCACCGCATTCCAGACCCTGAACACTCGATTGATGCTTCCTCGATCTCACACTCAGGCACTGATTCCTAGTCCTTGAATGCTCAATTGAAGCTGCCTCGATCACACTTTCAGGCACCACATTCTAGGCCCTGTAGACTTGATTGAAGCTGCCTCAATCACTCTCTCAGGAACCAATTCCAGACGTTGAACACTCCATTGAAGCTGCCTCGATCACACTCTCAGTCACTGCATTCCAGACCCTGAACACTCGATTGAAGCTGTCTCGATCAGACTCTCAGGTACCGCATTCCAGACCCTGAACACTGAATTGAAGCTGCCTTGATCACACTCTCAGGTACTGCATTCCAGAACCTGTAAGCTCGATTGAAGCTGCCTCGATCACACTTTCAGGCACCGCATTCTAGACCCTGTACACTTGATTGAAATTCCTCGATCACAAATTCAGGCACTACTTTTCAATCCCTGAACACTAGACTAAGCTGCGTTGATTACACACTCAGGCACCTTTTACCAGACCCTGAAAACCAGATTGAAGCTATTTCTATTACACTCTCAGGCACCGCATTACAGACCCTGAACACTTGATTGATGCTGCCTCAATCACACACTCAGGCACCGCCTTCCAGACACTGAACGCACGATTGATGCTGCTTCGATCACAGTCACAGACATCGCAATCCAGAACCTAAACACTTGATTGATGCTGCCTTGTTCACACTCTCAGGCAATGCATCCCAGACACTGAACACTCGATTGAATCTGCCTCGTGTACAATTTCGGGCACCGCATTCCAGACCCTGAACACCCGATTGAAACTGCCTCGATCACACTCTCAGACACCGCATTCCAGACCCTGAACACCCGATTGAATCTGCCTCAATCACACTCTCAGGCACCACTTTCCCGTCCTTTAACGCTTGATTGAAACTCCCTCGATCACATTTTCAGGCATCGCATTCCAGACCCTGTCCACTCGATTGAAGCTGCCTCGATCACACTGTCAGGCACTGCATTGCAGATGGTGAATGCTTGATTGAAGCTGCCTCGATCACACTGTCAGCTACCACATTCTACACAATGAACACTCGATTGAAGCTGTCTCGATCACATTTTCAGTCACCACATTCCAGACCCTGTCCTCTCGACTGATGCTGCCTCGATCACAATTTGATGGACCGCATACCAGACCCTGAACACTCGATTGAAGCTGCCTCGATCACAATCTCAGGCACTGCATGCCAGACACTAAACACTCGATTAAATCTGCCACATTCACACTCTCAGGCAATGCTTTCCCATCCTTGAACGCTCGAGTGAAGCTCCCTCGATCACATTTTCAGGCATCGCATTCCAGGCCCTGTCCACTCGTTTGAAGCTGCCTCAATCACTATCTCAGGGACCGCATCCCAGACCCTGAACACTCGATTGATGTTGCCTCGATCACACACTCAGGGACCGCATTCCAGTCCCTGAACACTCGATTGAAGCTGCCTTGATCACACTCTCAGCCACTGCATTCCAGACCCTGTCCACTCGACTGAAGCGGCTTCGATCACAATCTCATGGACCGCATTCGAGACCCTGAACACTCGATTGAAGCTGCCTCGAACACACTCTCAGGCACCGCATTCCAAACACAACACTCAATTGAAGCTGCATCGATTACATTCTCAGGCACTGCATTCAGGAACCTGAACACTCGATTGAAGCTGCCTGAATCACACTCTGGGACAGCGCAACCCAGATCCTAACCACTTGATTGATGCTGCCTCGATCAAACTCTCAGGCACCGCATCCCATACACTGAACTCTCGATTGAAACTGCCTCAATCACACTTTCAGGCACCGCATTCCAGACCCTGAACACTCGATTGATGCTGCCTCGATCTCACACTCAGGCAGTGATTCCAAGTCCTTGAATGCTCGATTGAAGCTGCCTCGATCACACTTTCAGGCACCACATTCTAGACCCTGTACACTTGATTGAAATGCCTCGATCACAAATTCAGGCACTACTTTTCTAACCCTGAACACTAGACTAAGCTGCGTTGATTACACACTCAGGCAACGTTTACCAGACCCTGAAAACTAGATTGAAGCTATTTCTATCACACTCTCAGGCACCGCATTACAGACCCTGAACACTTGATTGAAGCTGCCTCGATCACACTCTCAGGCACCGGATTCCAGACCCTGAACACTCGATTGAAGCTGCATCGATCACACTCTCAGGCACTGCATTCCAGACCTTGAACAATCGATTGAAGCTTCCTCGATCACACACTCAGGCACCGCCTTCCAGACACTGAACGCACGATTGATGCTGCTTCGATCACAGTCACAGACAATGCAATCCAGATCCTAAACACTTGATTGATGCTAACTTGTTCACACTCTCAGGCAACGCATCCCAGACACTGAATACTCGCTTGAAGCTGCCTCGTGTACAATTTCGGGCACCGCATTCCAGATCCTGAACACCCGATTGAAACTGCCTCGATCACACTCTCAGGCATCACTTTCCTGTCCTTTAATGCTTGATTGAAGCTCCCTCGATCACATTTTCAGGCATCGCATTCCAGACCCTGTCCACTCGATTGAAGCTGCCTCGATCACACTCTCAGGCAACGCATTCAGGACTCTGAACACTTGTTTGAAGCTGCCTCGATCACACTGTCAGGCACCGCATTCCACACAATGAACACTCGATTGAAGCTGTCTCGATCACATTTTCAGTCACCGCATTCCAGACCCTGATGACTCGATTGAAGCTGCCTCGATCACACTCTCAGCCACTGCATTCCAGACCCTGAACACTCGATTGAAGCTGCCTCGATCGCACTCTCAGCCACTGCATTCCAGACCCTGAAGACACGATTGAAGCTGCCTCGATCACACTCTCAGCCACTGCATTCCAGAGCCTGAACACTGGATTGACGCTGCCTCGATCTCACACTCAGGCACCCATGTTCCAGAAGCTTAACACTTGATTGAAGCTGCCTCAATCACTCTCTCAGGCACCAATTCCAGACGCTGAAGACTCGATTGAAGCTGCCTCGATCACACTCTCAGGCAGCGCATTCCAGACCCTGAACACGCGATTGAAGCTGCCTCGAGTACACTTTCAGTCACCGCATTCTAGATCCTGTACACTTGATTGAAATGCCTCGATCACAAATTCAGGCACTACTTTTCAAACCCTGAACACTAGACTAAGCTGAGTTGATTACACACTCAGGCACCGTTTACAAGACCCTGAACACTAGATTGAAGCTGTTTCGATCACACTCTGAGGCACCGCATTCCACACAATTAAAACTCAATTGAATCTGCCTCAATCACACTCTCAGGCACCGCATTCCTGACCCTGTACCCTCGATTGAACTACCTCGATCTCACTCTCAGGCACCGCATCCCAGACCCTGAACACTTGATTGAAGCTGCCTGAATCACACTCTCCGGCACCGTTTTCCAGTCCTTGAACACTCGATTAACGCTGTCTTGATCAAGTTTTCAGTCACCGCATTCCAGACCCTGTCCACTCGACTGAAGCGGCTTCGATCACAATCTCATGGACCGCATTCGAGATCCTGAACACTCGATTGAAGCTGCATCGATTAAATTCTCAGGCACTGCATTCAGGAACCTGAACACTCGATTGAAGCTGCCTCAATCACACTCTGGGACAGCGCAACCCAGATCCTAACCACTTGATTGATGCTGCCTCGATCACACTCTCAGGCACTGCATTCCAGACCTTGAACAATCGATTGAAGCTTCCTCGATCACACACTCAGGCAACGCCTTCCAGACACTGAACGCACGATTGATGCTGCTTCGATCACAGTCACAGACAATGCAATCCAGATCCTAAACACTTGATTGATGCTGCCTTGTTCACACTCTCAGGCAACGCATCCCAGACACTGAATACTCGCTTGAAGCTGCCTCGTGTACAATTTCGGACACCGCATTCCAGACCCTGAACACCCGATTGAAACTGCCTCGATCACACTCTCAGGCATCACTTTCCTGTCCATTAACGCTTGATTGAAGGTCCCTCGATCACATTTTCAGGCATCGCATTCCAGACCCTGTCCACTCGATTGAAGCTGCCTCGATCACACTCTCAGGCAACGCATTCAGGACTCTGAACACTCGTTTGAAGCTGCCTCGATCACACTGTCAGGCACCGCATTCCACACAATGAACACTCGATTGAAGCTGTCTCGATCACATTTTCAGTCACCGCATTCCAGACCCTGATGACTCGATTGAAGCTGCCTCGATCACACTCTCAGCCACTGCATTCCAGACCCTGAACACTCGATTGAAGCTGCCTCGATCACACTCTCAGGCAACGCATTCAGGACTCTGAACACTCGTTTGAAGCTGCCTCGATCACATTTTCAGTCACCGCATTCCAGACCCTAATGACTCGATTGAAGCTGCCTCGATCACACTCTCAGGCACCGCATTCCACACAATGAACACTCGATTGAAGCTGTCTCGATCACATTTTCAGTCACCGATTCCAGACCCTAATGACTCGATTGAAGCTGCCTCGATCACACTCTCAGCCACTGCATTCCAGACCCTGAACACTCGATTGAAGCTGCCTCGATCACACTCTCAGCCACTGCATTCCAGACCCTGAAGACTCAATTGAAGCTGCCTCGATCACACTCTCAGCCACTGCATTCCAGACCCTGAAAACTGGATTGACGCTGCCTCGATCTCACACTCAGGCACCCATGTTCCAGAAGCTTAACACTTGATTGAAGCTGCCTCAATCACACACTCAGGCACCAATTCCAGACGCTGAACACTCGATTGAAGCTGCCTCGATCACACTCTCAGGCAGCGCATTCCAGACCCTGAACACTCGATTGAAGCTGCCTCGATTAGACTCGCAGGCACCGCTTTCCAGACCCTGAACACTGAATTGAAGCTGCCTTGGTCACATTCTCAGGTACCGCATTCCAGAACATGTACCCTCTATTGAAGCTGCCTCGAGCACACTTTCAGGCACCGCATTCTAGACCCTGGACACTTAATTGAAATGCCTCGATCACAAATTCAGGCACTACTTTTCAAACCCTGATCACTAGACTAAGCTGCATTGATTACACACTCAGGCACCGTTTACAAGACCCTGAACACGAGATTGAAGCTGTTTCAAACACACTCTCAGGCACCGCATTCCACACAATGAACACTCAATTGAATCTGCCTCAATCACACTCTCATGCACCGCATTCCAGACCCTGTACCTTCGATTGAACTACCTCGATCTTACTCTCAGGCACCGCATCCCAGACCCTGAACACTTGATTGAAGCTGACTGAATCACACTCTCCGGCACCGTTTTCCAGTCCTTGAACACTCGATTGACGCTGTCTCGATCACGTTTTCAGTCACCGCTTTCCAGGCCCGGTCCACTCGACTGAAGCGGCGTCGATCACAATCTCCTGGACCGCATTCGAGACCCTGAACACTCGATTGAAGCTGCCTCGATAACACTCTCAGGCACCGCATCCAGACCCTGAACACTCGATTGAAGCTGCCTCGATCACACTCTCAGGCACCGCATTCCAAACACTTAACACTCAATTGAAGCTGCGTCGATTACATTCTCAGGCACCGCATTCAGGAACCCGAACACTCGATTGAAGCTGCCTCGATCACACATTGGGACAGCGCAACCCAGATCCAAACCACTTGATTGATGCTGCCTCGATCACACTCTCAGGCACCGCATCCCATACACTGAACTCTCGATTGAAACTGCCTCAATCACACTTTCAGGCACCGCATTCCAGACCTGAACACTCGATTGATGCTGCCTCGATCTCACACTCAGGCACTGATTCCTAGTCCTTGAATGCTCGATTGAAGCTGCCTCGATCACATTTTCAGGCACCACATTCTAGGCCCTGTACACTTGATTGAAGCTGCCTCGATCACTCTCTCAAGCACCAATTCCAGACGTTGAAGACTCGATTGAAGCTGCCTCAATCAGACTCTCAGGCACCGCATTCCAGACCCTGAACGCTCGATTGAAGCTGCCTCGATCAGACTCTCAGGCACCGCATTCCAGACCCTGAACACTGAATTGAAGCTGCCTTGATCACACTCTCAGGTACCGCATTCCAGAACCTGTACGCTCGATTGAAGCTGCCTCGATCACACTTTCAGGCACCGCATTCTAGACCCTGTACACTTGATTGAAATGTCTCAATCACAAATTCAGGCACTACTTTTCAAACCCTGAACACTAGACTAAGCTGCGTTGATTACACACTCAGGCACAGTTTACCAGACCCTGAAAACTAGATTGAAGCTATTTCTATCACACTCTCATGCACCGCATTACAGACCCTGAACACTTGATTGAAGCTGCCTCGATCACACTCTCAGGCACCGGATTCCAGACCCTGAACACTCGATTGAAGTTGCCTCAATCACACTCTCAGGCACCGCATTCCAGACCTTGAACAATCGACTGAAGCTTCCTCGATCACACACTCAGGCACTGCCTTCCAGGCACTGAACGCACGATTGATGCTGCTTCGATCACAGTCACAGACAATGCAATCCAGATCCTAAACACTTGATTGATGCTGCCTTGTTCACACTCTCAGGCAACGCATCCCAGACACTGAACACTCGATTGAAGCTGCCTCGTATACAATTTCGGGCACCGCATTCCAGACCCTGAACACCCGATTGAAACTGCCTCGATCACACTCTCAGGCATCACTTTCCTGTCCTTTAACGCTTGATTGAAGCTCCCTCGATCACACTCTCAGGCCACGCATTCTGGACTCTGAACACTCATTTGAAGCTGCCTCGATCACACTGTCAGGCACCGCATTCCACACAATGAACACTCGATTGAAGCTGTCTCGATTACATTTTCAGTCACCGCATTCCAGAACCTGTACCCTCTATTGAAGCTGCCTCGAGCACACTTTCAGGCACCGCATTCTAGACCCTGTACACTTGACTGATATGCCTCGATCACAAATTCAGGCACTACTTTTCAAACCCGGAACACTAGACTAAGCTGCACACACTCAGGCAATGTTTACCAGACCCTGAAAACTAGATTGAAGCTATTTCTATCACACTCTCAGGCACCGCATTACAGACCCTGAACACTTGATTGAAGCTGCCTCGATCACACTCACAGGCACCGGATTCCAGACCCTGAACACTCGATTGAAGTTGCCTCAATCACACTCTCAGGCACTGCATTCCAGACCTTGAACAATCGATTGAAGCTTCCTCGATCACACACTCAGGCACCGCCTTCCAGACACTGAACGCACGATTGATGCTGCTTCGATCACAGTCACAGACAATGCAATCCAGATCCTAAACACTTGATTGAAGCTGCCTTGTTCACACTCTCAGGCAACGCATCCCAGACACTGAATACTCGCTTGAAGCTGCCTCGTGTACAATTTCGGACATCGCATTCCAGACCCTGAACACCCGATTGAAACTGCCTCGATCACACACTCAGGCATCACTTTCCTGTCCTTTAACGCTTGATTGAAGCTCCCTCGATCACATTTTCAGGCATCGCATTCCAGACCCTGTCCACTCGTTTGAAGCTGCCTTGATCACACTGTCAGGCACCGCATTCCACACAATGAACACTCAATTGAAGCTGTCTCGATCACACTCTCAGGCCACGCATTCAGGACTCTGAACACTCGTTTGAAGCTGCCTCGATCACACTGTCAGGCACCGCATTCCACACAATGAACACTCGATTGAAGCTGTCTCGATTACATTTTCAGTCACCGCATTCTAGACCCCGTACACTTGACTGATATGCCTCGATCACAAATTCAGGCACTACTTTTCAAACCCGGAACACTAGACTAAGCTGTGTTGATTACACACTCAGGCACCGTTTACCAGACACTGAACACTAGATTGAAGCTCTTTCTATTACACTCTCAGGCTCCGCATTCCAGACCCTGAACACTGGATTGACGCTGCCTCGATCTCAAACTCAGGCACCCATGTTCCAGAACCTTAACACTTGATTGAAGCTGCCTCAATCACTCTCTCAGGCACCAATTCCAGACGCTGAAGACTCGATTGAAGCTGCCTCGATCACACTCTCAGGCAATGCTTTCCCATCCTTGAACGCTCGCATGAAGCTCCCTCGATCACATTTTCACGCATCGCATTCCAGGCCCTGCCCACTCGTTTGAAGCTGCCTCGATCACTATCTCAGGGACCGCACATCAGACCCTGAACACTTGATTGAAGGTGCCTCGATCAAACACTCAGGCACCGCATTCCAGTTCCTGAACACTTGATTGAAGCTGCCTCGATCTTTCTCTCAGGCACCGTCCCACACACCGAACACTTGATTGATGCTGCCTCAATCACAATCTCAGGCACCGCATTCCAGACCCTGTCCACTCGACTGAAGCGGCCTCGATCACACACTCAGGCACCGCATTCCAGACCCTGTCCACTCGACTAAAGCTGCCTCAATCACAATCTCATGGATCGCATTCAATACCCTGAACACTCGATTGAAGCTGCCTCGATCACACTCTCAGCCACTGCATTCCAGACCCTGAACACTGGATTGACGCTGCCTCGATCTCACTCTCATGCACCGCATTCCAGACCCTGAACACTCGATTGAAGCTGCCTCGATCAGACTCTCAGGCACCGCATTCCAGACCCTGAACACTGAATTGAAGCTGCCTTGATCACACTCTCAGGTACCGCATTCCAGAACCTGTACGCTCGATTGAAGCTGCCTCGATCACACTTTCAGGCATCGCATTCCAGACCCTGTCCACTCGATTGAAGCTGCCTTGATCACACTCTCAGGCAAAGCATTCAGGACTCTGAACACTCGTTTGAAGCTGCCTCGATTACACTGTCAGGCACCGTATTCCACACAATGAACACTCGATTGAAGCTGTCTCAATCACATTTTCAGTCACCGCATTCCAGACCCCGAACACTGAATTGAAGCTGCCTTGGTCACAATCTCAGGTACCGCATTCCAGAACCTGCACCCTCTATTGAAGCTGCCTCGATCACAAATTCAGGCACTACTTTTCAAACCCTGAACACTGGACTAAGCTGCGTTGATTACACACTCAGGCACCGTTTACCAGACCCTGAACACTAGATTGAAGCTGTTTCTATTACACTCTCAGGCTCCGCATTCCAGACCCTGAACACTGGATTGTCGCTGCCTCGATCTCACACTCAGGCACCCATGTTCCAGAACCTTAACACTTGATTGAAGCTGTCTCAATCACTCTCTCAGGCACCAATTCCAGACGCTGAAGACTCAATTGAAGCTGCCTCGATCACACTCTCAGGCACCGCATTCCAGACCCTGAACACTCGATTGAAGCTGCCTCGATCAGACTCGCAGGCACCGCATTCCAGAGCCTTAACACTGAATTGAAGCTGCCTTGGTCACACTCTCAGGTACCACATTCCAGAACCTGTACCCTCTATTGAAGCTGCCTCGAGCACAATTTCAGGCACCGTATTCTAGACCCTGTACACTTGATTGAAATGCCTCGATCACAAATTCAGGCACTACTTTTCAAACCCTGAATACTAGACTAAGCTGCGTTGATTACACACTCAGGCACCGTTTACCAGACCCTGAACACTAGATTGAAGCTGTTTCTATTACACTCTCAGGCACTGCATTCCAGACCCTGAACATTTGATTGAAGCTGCCTCGATCACAATCTCAGGCACTGCATGCCAGACACTAAACACTCGATTGAATCTGCCTCAGTCACACTCTCAGGCAAAGCTTTCCCATCCTTGAACGCTCGAGTGAAGCTCCCTCGATCACATTTTCAGGCATCGCATTCCTGGCCCTGTCCACTCGTTTGAAGCTGCCTCGATCACTATCTCAGGGACCGCATCCCCGACCCTGAACACTTGATTGAAGTTGCCTCGATCACACACTCAGGCACCGCATTCCAGTTCCTGAACACTCGATTGAAGCTGCCTCGATCCTTCTCTCAGGCACCGTCCCACACACCGAACACTTGATTGAAGCTGCCTCGATCACAATCTCAGGCACCGCATTCCAGACCCTGTCCACTTGACTGAAGCTGCCTCGATCACACACTCAGGCACCGCATTCCAGACCCTGTCCACTCGACTGAAGCTGCCTCAATCACAATCTCATGGATCGCATTCAATACCCTGAACACTCGATTGAAGCTGCCTCGATCACACTCTCAGCCACTGCATTCCAGAGCCTGAACACTGGATTGACGCTGCCTTGATGTCACACTCAGGCACCCATGTTCCAGAAGCTTAACACTTGATTGAAGCTGCCTCAATCACTCTCTCAGGCACCAATTCCAGACGCTGAAGACTCGATTGAAGCTGCCTCGATCACACTCTCAGGCAGCGCATTCCAGACCCTGAACACTCGATTGAAGCTGCCTCGATCACACTTTCAGGCACCACATTCTAGGCCCTGTACACTTGATTGAAGCTGCCTCGATCACTCTCTCAGGCACCGCATTCCAGACCCTGTACCTTCGATTGAACTACCTCGATCTTACTCTCAGGCACCGCATCCCAGACCCTGAACACTTGATTGAAGCTGACTGAATCACACTCTCCGGCACCGTTTTCCAGTCCTTGAACACTCGATTGACGCTGTCTCGATCACGTTTTCAGTCACCGCATTCCAGGCCCGGTCCACTCGACTGAAGCGGCGTCGATCACAATCTCCTGGACCGCATTCGAGACCCTGAACACTCGATTGAAGCTGCCTCGATAACACTCTCAGGCACCGCATCCAGACCCTGAACACTCGATTGAAGCTGCCTCGATCACACTCTCAGGCACCGCATTCCAAACACTTAACACTCAATTGAAGCTGCGTCGATTACATTCTCAGGCACCGCATTCAGGAACCTGAACACTCGATTGAAGCTGCCTCGATCACACTCTGGGACAGCGCAACCCAGATCCAAACCACTTGATTGATGCTGCCTCGATCACACTCTCAGGCACCGCATCCCATACACTGAACTCTCGATTGAAACTGCCTCAATCACACTTTCAGACACCGCATTCCAGACCTGAACACTCGATTGATGCTGCCTCGATCTCACACTCAGGCACTGATTCCTAGTCCTTGAATGCTCGATTGAAGCTGCCTCGATCACACTTTCAGGCACCACATTCTAGGCCCTGTACACTTGATTGAAGCTGCCTCGATCACTCTCTCAAGCACCAATTCCAGACGTTGAAGTCTCGATTGAAGCTCCCTCGATCACACTCTCAGGCCACGCATTCTGGACTCTGAACACTCATTTGAAGCTGCCTCGATCACACTGTCAGGCACCGCATTCCACACAATGAACACTCGATTGAAGCTGTCTCGATTACATTTTCAGTCACCGCATTCCAGAACCTGTACCCTCTATTGAAGCTGCCTCGAGCACACTTTCAGGCACCGCATTCTAGACCCTGTACACTTGACTGATATGCCTCGATCACAAATTCAGGCACTACTTTTCAAACCCGGAACACTAGACTAAACTGCACACACTCAGGCAATGTTTACCAGACCCTGAAAACTAGATTGAAGCTATTTCTATCACACTCTCAGGCACCGCATTACAGACCCTGAACACTTGATTGAAGCTGCCTCGATCACACTCACAGGCACCGGATTCCAGACCCTGAACACTCGATTGAAGTTGCCTCAATCACACTCTCAGGCACTGCATTCCAGACCTTGAACAATCGATTGAAGCTTCCTCGATCACACACTCAGGCACCGCCTTCCAGACACTGAACGCACGATTGATGCTGCTTCGATCACAGTCACAGACAATGCAATCCAGATCCTAAACACTTGATTGAAGCTGCCTTGTTCACACTCTCAGGCAACGCATCCCAGACACTGAATACTCGCTTGAAGCTGCCTCGTGTACAATTTCGGACATCGCATTCCAGACCCTGAACACCCGATTGAAACTGCCTCGATCACACTCTCAGGCATCACTTTCCTGTCCTTTAACGCTTGATTGAAGCTCCCTCGATCACATTTTCAGGCATCGCATTCCAGACCCTGTCCACTCGATTGAAGCTGCCTCGATCACACTCTCAGGCAACGCATTCAGGACTCTGAACACTCGTTTGAAGCTGCCTCGATCACACTGTCAGGCATCGCATTCCACACAATGAACACTCAATTGAAGCTGTCTCGATCACACTCTCAGGCCACGCATTCAGGACTCTGAAAACTCGTTTGAAGCTGCCTCGATCACACTGTCAGGCACCGCATTCCACACAATGAACACTCGATTGAAGCTGTCTCGATTACATTTTCAGTCACCGCAATCCAGAACCTGTACCCTCTATTGAAGCTGCCTCGAGCACACTTTCAGGCACCGCATTCTAGACCCCGTACACTTGACTGATATGCCTCGATCACAAATTCAGGCACTACTTTTCAAACCCGGAACACTAGACTAAGCTGCGTTGATTACACACTCAGCCACCGTTTACCAGACCCTGAACACTAGATTGAAGCTGTTTCTATTACACTCTCAGGCTCCGCATTCCAGACCCTGAACACTGGATTGACGCTGCCTCGATCTCAAACTCAGGCACCCATGTTCCAGAACCTTAACACTTGATTTAAGCTGCCTCAATCACTCTCTCAGGCACCAATTCCAGACGCTGAAGACTCGATTGAAGCTGCCTCGATCACACTCTCAGGCAATGCTTTCCCATCCTTGAACGCTCGCATGAAGCTCCCTCGATCACATTTTCAGGCATCGCATTCCAGGCCCTGTCCACTCGTTTGTAGCTGCCTCGATCACTATCTCAGGGACCGCACATCAGACCCTGAACACTTGATTGAAGTTGCCTCGATCACACACTCAGGCACCGCATTCCAGTTCCTGAACACTTGATTGAAGCTGCCTCGATCTTTCTCTCAGGCACCGTCTCACACACCGAACACTTGATTGATGCTGCCTCGATCACAATCTCAGGCACCGCATTCCAGACCCTGTCCACTCGACTGAAGCGGCCTCGATCACACACTCAGGCACCGCATTCCAGACCCTGTCCACTCGACTAAAGCTGCCTCAATCACAATCTCATGGATCGCATTCAATACCCTGAACACTCGATTGAAGCTGCCTCGATCACACTCTCAGCCACTGCATTCCAGACCCTGAACACTGGATTGACGCTGCCTCGATCTCACTCTCATGCACCGCATTCCAGACCCTGAACACTCGATTGAAGCTGCCTCGATCAGACTCTCAGGCACCGCATTCCAGACCCTGAACACTGAATTGAAGCTGCCTTGATCACACTCTCAGGTACCGCATTCCAGAACCTGTACGCTCGATTGAAGCTGCCTCGATCACACTTTCAGGCACCGCATTCTAGACCCTGTACACTTGATTGAAATGCCTCGATCACAAATTCAGGCACTACTTTTCAAACCCTGAACACTAGACTAAGCTGCGTTGATTACACACTCAGGCACAGTTTACCAGACCCGGAAAACTAGATTGAAGCTATTTCTATCACACTCTCATGCACCGCATTACAGACCCTGAACACTTGATTGAAGCTGCCTCGATCACACTCTCAGGCACCGGATTCCAGACCCTGAACTCTCGATTGAAGTTGCCTCAATCACACTCTCAGGCACCGCATACCAGACCCTGAACTCTCGATTGAAGTTGCCTCGATCACACACTCAGGCACCGCCTTCCAGATACTGAACGCACGATTGATGCTGCTTCGATCACAGTCACAGACAATGCAATCCAGATCCTAAACACTTGATTGATGCTGCCTTGTTCACACTCTCAGGCAACGCATCCCAGATACTGAACACTCGATTGAAGCTGCCTCGTGTACAATTTCGGGCACCGCATTCCAGACCCTGAACACCCGTTTGAAACTGCCTCGATCACACTCTCAGGCATCACTTTCCTGTCCTTTAACACTTGATTGAAGCTCCCTCGATCACATTTTCAGGCATCGCATTCCAGACCCTGTCCACTCGATTGAAGCTGCCTCGATCACACTCTCAGACAAAGCATTCAGGACTCTGAACACTCATTTGAAGCTGCCTCGATTACACTGTCAGGCACCGTATTCCACACAATGAACACTCGATTGAAGCTGTCTCAATCACATTTTCAGTCACCGCATTCCAGACCCCGAACACTGAATTGAAGCTGCCTTGGTCACAATCTCAGGTACCGCATTCCAGAACCTGCACCCTCTATTGAAGCTGCCTCGATCACAAATTCAGGCACTACTTTTCAAACCCTGAACACTGGACTAAGCTGCGTTGATTACACACTCAGGCACTGTTTACCAGACCCTGAACACTAGATTGAAGCTGTTTCTATTACACTCTCAGGCTCCGCATTCCAGACCCTGAACACTGGATTGACGCTGCCTCGATCTCACACTCAGGCACCCATGTTCCAGAACCTTAACACTTGATTGAAGCTGTCTCAATCACTCTCTCAGGCACCAATTCCAGACGCTGAAGACTCAATTGAAGCTGCCTCGATCACACTCTCAGGCACCGCATTCCAGACCCTGAACACTCGATTGAAGCTGCCTCGATCAGACTCGCAGGCACCGCATTCCAGAGCCTTAACACTGATTTGAAGCTGCCTTGGTCACACTCTCAGGTACCACATTCCAGAACCTGTACCCTCTATTGAAGCTGCCTCGAGCACAATTTCAGGCACCGTATTCTAGACCCTGTACACTTGATTGAAATGCCTCGATCACAAATTCAGGCACTACTTTTCAAACCCTGAATACTAGACTAAGCTGCGTTGATTACACACTCAGGCACCGTTTACCAGACCCTGAACACTAGATTGAAGCTGTTTCTATTACACTCTCAGGCACTGCATTCCAGACCCTGAACATTTGATTGAAGCTGCCTCGATCACAATCTCAGGCACTGCATGCCAGACACTAAACACTCGATTGAATCTGCCTCAGTCACACTCTCAGGCAATGCTTTCCCATCCTTGAACGCTCGAGTGAAGCTCCCTCGATCACATTTTCAGGCATCGCATTCCTGGCCCTGTCCAATCGTTTGAAGCTGCCTCGATCACTATCTCAGGGACCGCATCCCCGACCCTGAACACTTGATTGAAGTTTCCTCGATCACACACTCAGGCACCGCATTCCAGTTCCTGAACACTCGATTGAAGCTGCCTCGATCCTTCTCTCAGGCACCGTCCCACACACTGAACACTTGATTGAAGCTGCCTCGATCACAATCTCAGGCACCGCATTCCAGACCCTGTCCACTTGACTGAAGCTGCCTCGATCACACACTCAGGCACCGCATTCCAGACCCTGTCCACTCGACTGAAGCTGCCTCAATCACAATCTCATGGATCGCATTCAATACCCTGAACACTCGATTGAAGCCGCGTCGATCACACTCTCAGCCACTGCATTCCAGAGCCTGAACACTGGATTGACGCTGCCTCGATGTCACACTCAGGCACCCATGTTCCAGAAGCTTAACACTTGATTGAAGCTGCCTCAATCACTCTCTCAGGCACCAATTCCAGACGCTGAAGACTCGATTGAAGCTGCCTCGATCACACTCTCAGGCAGCGCATTCCAGACCCTGAACACTCGATTGAAGCTGCCTCGATCACACTTTCAGGCACCACATTCTAGGCCCTGTACACTTGATTGAAGCTGCCTCGATCACTCTCTCAGGCACCAATTCCAGACGTTGAAGACTCGATTGAAGCTGCCTCGATCACACTCTCAGGCACCGCATTCCAGACCCTGTACCTTCGATTGAACTACCTCGATCTTACTCTCAGGCACCGCATCCCAGACCCTGAACACTTGATTGAAGCTGACTGAATCACACTCTCCGGCACCGTTTTCCAGTCCTTGAACACTCGATTGACGCTGTCTCGATCACGTTTTCAGTCACCGCATTCCAGGCCCGGTCCACTCGACTGAAGCGGCGTCGATCACAATCTCCTGGACCGCATTCGAGACCCTGAACACTCGATTGAAGCTGCCTCGATAACACTCTCAGGCACCGCATCCAGACCCTGAACACTCGATTGAAGCTGCCTCGATCACAATCTCAGGCACCGCATTCCAAACACTTAACACTCAATTGAAGCTGCGTCGATTACATTCTCAGGCACCGCATTCAGGAACCTGAACACTCGATTGAAGCTGCCTCGATCACACTCTGGGACAGCGCAACCCAGATCCAAACCACTTGATTGATGCTGCCTCGATCACACTCTCAGGCACCGCATCCCATACACTGAACTCTCGATTGAAACTGCCTCAATCACACTTTCAGGCACCGCATTCCAGACCTGAACACTCGATTGATGCTGCCTCGATCTCACACTCAGGCACTGATTCCTAGTCCTTGAATGCTCGATTGAAGCTGCCTCGATCACACTTTCAGGCACCACATTCTAGGCCCTGTACACTTGATTGAAGCTGCCTCGATCACTCTCTCAAGCACCAATTCCAGACGTTGAAGTCTCGATTGAAGCTCCCTCGATCACACTCTCAGGCCACGCATTCTGGACTCTGAACACTCATTTGAAGCTGCCTCGATCACACTGTCAGGCACTGCATTCCACACAATGAACACTCGATTGAAGCTGTCTCGATTACATTTTCAGTCACCGCATTCCAGAACCTGTACCCTCTATTGAAGCTGCCTCGAGCACACTTTCAGGCACCGCATTCTAGACCCTGTACACTTGACTGATATGCCTCGATCACAAATTCAGGCACTACTTTTCAAACCCGGAACACTAGACTAAGCTGCACACACTCAGGCAATGTTTACCAGACCCTGAAAACTAGATTGAAGCTATTTCTATCACACTCTCAGGCACCGCATTACAGACCCTGAACACTTGATTGAAGCTGCCTCGATCACACTCACAGGCACCGGATTCCAGACCCTGAACACTCGATTGAAGTTGCCTCAATCACACTCTCAGGCACTGCATTCCAGACCTTGAACAATCGATTGAAGCTTCCTCGATCACACACTCAGGCACCGCCTTCCAGACACTGAACGCACGATTGATGCTGCTTCGATCACAGTCACAGACAATGCAATCCAGATCCTAAACACTTGATTGAAGCTGCCTTGTTCACACTCTCAGGCAACGCATCCCAGACACTGAATACTCGCTTGAAGCTGCCTCGTGTACAATTTCGGACATCGCATTCCAGACCCTGAACACCCGATTGAAACTGCCTCGATCACACTCTCAGGCATCACTTTCCTGTCCTTTAACGCTTGATTGAAGCTCCCTCGATCACATTTTCAGGCATCGCATTCCAGACCCTGTCCACTCGATTGAAGCTGCCTCGATCACACTCTCAGGCAACGCATTCAGGACTCTGAACACTCGTTTGAAGCTGCCTCGATCACACTGTCAGGCATCGCATTCCACACAATGAACACTCAATTGAAGCTGTCTCGATCACACTCTCAGGCCACGCATTCAGGACTCTGAAAACTCGTTTGAAGCTGCCTCGATCACACTGTCAGGCACCGCATTCCACACAATGAACACTCGATTGAAGCTGTCTCGATTACATTTTCAGTCACCGCAATCCAGAACCTGTACCCTCTATTGAAGCTGCCTCGAGCACACTTTCAGGCACCGCATTCTAGACCCCGTACACTTGACTGATATGCCTCGATCACAAATTCAGGCACTACTTTTCAAACCCGGAACACTAGACTAAGCTGCGTTGATTACACACTCAGCCACCGTTTACCAGACCCTGAACACTAGATTGAAGCTGTTTCTATTACACTCTCAGGCTCCGCATTCCAGACCCTGAACACTGGATTGACGCTGCCTCGATCTCAAACTCAGGCACCCATGTTCCAGAACCTTAACACTTGATTTAAGCTGCCTCAATCACTCTCTCAGGCACCAATTCCAGACGCTGAAGACTCGATTGAAGCTGCCTCGATCACACTCTCAGGCAATGCTTTCCCATCCTTGAACGCTCGCATGAAGCTCCCTCGATCACATTTTCAGGCATCGCATTCCAGGCCCTGTCCACTCGTTTGTAGCTGCCTCGATCACTATCTCAGGGACCGCACATCAGACCCTGAACACTTGATTGAAGTTGCCTCGATCACACACTCAGGCACCGCATTCCAGTTCCTGAACACTTGATTGAAGCTGCCTCGATCTTTCTCTCAGGCACCGTCTCACACACCGAACACTTGATTGATGCTGCCTCGATCACAATCTCAGGCACCGCATTCCAGACCCTGTCCACTCGACTGAAGCGGCCTCGATCACACACTCAGGCACCGCATTCCAGACCCTGTCCACTCGACTAAAGCTGCCTCAATCACAATCTCATGGATCGCATTCAATACCCTGAACACTCGATTGAAGCTGCCTCGATCACACTCTCAGCCACTGCATTCCAGACCCTGAACACTGGATTGACGCTGCCTCGATCTCACTCTCATGCACCGCATTCCAGACCCTGAACACTCGATTGAAGCTGCCTCGATCAGACTCTCAGGCACCGCATTCCAGACCCTGAACACTGAATTGAAGCTGCCTTGATCACACTCTCAGGTACCGCATTCCAGAACCTGTACGCTCGATTGAAGCTGCCTCGATCACACTTTCAGGCACCGCATTCTAGACCCTGTACACTTGATTGAAATGCCTCGATCACAAATTCAGGCACTACTTTTCAAACCCTGAACACTAGACTAAGCTGCGTTGATTACACACTCAGGCACAGTTTACCAGACCCGGAAAACTAGATTGAAGCTATTTCTATCACACTCTCATGCACCGCATTACAGACCCTGAACACTTGATTGAAGCTGCCTCGATCACACTCTCAGGCACCGGATTCCAGACCCTGAACTCTCGATTGAAGTTGCCTCAATCACACTCTCAGGCACCGCATACCAGACCCTGAACTCTCGATTGAAGTTGCCTCGATCACACACTCAGGCACCGCCTTCCAGATACTGAACGCACGATTGATGCTGCTTCGATCACAGTCACAGACAATGCAATCCAGATCCTAAACACTTGATTGATGCTGCCTTGTTCACACTCTCAGGCAACGCATCCCAGATACTGAACACTCGATTGAAGCTGCCTCGTGTACAATTTCGGGCACCGCATTTCAGACCCTGAACACCCGTTTGAAACTGCCTCGATCACACTCTCAGGCATCACTTTCCTGTCCTTTAACACTTGATTGAAGCTCCCTCGATCACATTTTCAGGCATCGCATTCCAGACCCTGTCCACTCGATTGAAGCTGCCTCGATCACACTCTCAGACAAAGCATTCAGGACTCTGAACACTCATTTGAAGCTGCCTCGATTACACTGTCAGGCACCGTATTCCACACAATGAACACTCGATTGAAGCTGTCTCAATCACATTTTCAGTCACCGCATTCCAGACCCCGAACACAGAATTGAAGCTGCCTTGGTCACAATCTCAGGTACCGCATTCCAGATCCTGCACCCTCTATTGAAGCTGCCTCGATCACAAATTCAGGCACTACTTTTCAAACCCTGAACACTGGACTAAGCTGCGTTGATTACACACTCAGGCACTGTTTACCAGACCCTGAACACTAGATTGAAGCTGTTTCTATTACACTCTCAGGCTCCGCATTCCAGACCCTGAACACTGGATTGACGCTGCCTCGATCTCACACTCAGGCACCCATGTTCCAGAACCTTAACACTTGATTGAAGCTGTCTCAATCACTCTCTCAGGCACCAATTCCAGACGCTGAAGACTCAATTGAAGCTGCCTCGATCACACTCTCAGGCACCGCATTCCAGACCCTGAACACTCGATTGAAGCTGCCTCGATCAGACTCGCAGGCACCGCATTCCAGAGCCTTAACACTGAATTGAAGCTGCCTTGGTCACACTCTCAGGTACCACATTCCAGAACCTGTACCCTCTATTGAAGCTGCCTCGAGCACAATTTCAGGCACCGTATTCTAGACCCTGTACACTTGATTGAAATGCCTCGATCACAAATTCAGGCACTACTTTTCAAACCCTGAATACTAGACTAAGCTGCGTTGATTACACACTCAGGCACCGTTTACCAGACCCTGAACACTAGATTGAAGCTGTTTCTATTACACTCTCAGGCACTGCATTCCAGACCCTGAACATTTGATTGAAGCTGCCTCGATCACAATCTCAGGCACTGCATGCCAGACACTAAACACTCGATTGAATCTGCCTCAGTCACACTCTCAGGCAATGCTTTCCCATCCTTGAACGCTCGAGTGAAGCTCCCTCGATCACATTTTCAGGCATCGCATTCCTGGCCCTGTCCAATCGTTTGAAGCTGCCTCGATCACTATCTCAGGGACCGCATCCCCGACCCTGAACACTTGATTGAAGTTGCCTCGATCACACACTCAGGCACCGCATTCCAGTTCCTGAACACTCGATTGAAGCTGCCTCGATCCTTCTCTCAGGCACCGTCCCACACACTGAACACTTGATTGAAGCTGCCTCGATCACAATCTCAGGCACCGCATTCCAGACCCTGTCCACTCGACTGAAGCTGCCTCAATCACAATCTCATGGATCGCATTCAATACCCTGAACACTCGATTGAAGCCGCGTCGATCACACTCTCAGCCACTGCATTCCAGAGCCTGAACACTGGATTGACGCTGCCTCGATCTCACACTCAGGCACCCATGTTCCAGAAGCTTAACACTTGATTGAAGCTGCCTCAATCACTCTCTCAGGCACCAATTCCAGACGCTGAAGACTCGATTGAAGCTGCCTCGATCACACTCTCAGGCAGCGCATTCCAGACCCTGAACACTCGATTGAAGCTGCCTCGATTACACTTTCAGGCACCACATTCTAGGCCCTGTACACTTGATTGAAGCTGCCTCGATCACTCTCTCAGGCACCAATTCCAGACGTTGAAGACTCGATTGAAGCTGCCTCGATCACACTCTCAGGCACCGCATTCCAGACCCTGTACCTTCGATTGAACTACCTCGATCTTACTCTCAGGCACCGCATCCCAGACCCTGAACACTTGATTGAAGCTGACTGAATCACACTCTCCGGCACCGTTTTCCAGTCCTTGAACACTCGATTGACGCTGTCTCGATCACGTTTTCAGTCACCGCATTCCAGGCCCGGTCCACTCGACTGAAGCGGCGTCGATCACAATCTCCTGGACCGCATTCGAGACCCTGAACACTCGATTGAAGCTGCCTCGATAACACTCTCAGGCACCGCATCCAGACCCTGAACACTCGATTGAAGCTGCCTCGATCACACTCTCAGGCACCGCATTCCAAACACTTAACACTCAATTGAAGCTGCGTCGATTACATTCTCAGGCACCGCATTCAGGAACCTGAACACTCGATTGAAGCTGCCTCGATCACACTCTGGGACAGCGCAACCCAGATCCAAACCACTTGATTGATGCTGCCTCGATCACACTCTCAGGCACCGCATCCCATACACTGAACTCTCGATTGAAACTGCCTCAATCACACTTTCAGGCACCGCATTCCAGACCTGAACACTCGATTGATGCTGCCTCAATCTCACACTCAGGCACTGATTCCTAGTCCTTGAATGCTCGATTGAAGCTGCCTCGATCACACTTTCAGGCACCACATTCTAGGCCCTGTACACTTGATTGAAGCTGCCTCGATCACTCTCTCAAGCACCAATTCCAGACGTTGAAGACTCGATTGAAGCTGCCTCAATCAGACTCTCAGGCACCGCATTCCAGACCCTGAAGGCTCGATTGAAGCTGCCTCGATCAGACTCTCAGGCACCGCATTCCAGACCCTGAACACTGAATTGAAGCTGCCTTGATCACACTCTCAGGTACCGCATTCCAGAACCTGTACGCTCGATTGAAGCTGCCTCGATCACACTTTCAGGCACCGCATTCTAGACCCTGTACACTTGATTGAAATGCCTCAATCACAAATTCAGGCACTACTTTTCAAACCCTGAACACTAGACTAAGCTGCGTTGATTACACACTCAGGCACAGTTTACCAGACCCTGAAAACTAGATTGAAGCTATTTCTATCACACTCTCATGCACCGCATTACAGACCCTGAACACTTGATTGAAGCTGCCTCGATCACACTCTCAGGCACCGGATTCCAGACCCTGAACACTCGATTGAAGTTGCCTCAATCACACTCTCAGGCACCGCATTCCAGACCTTGAACAATCGACTGAAGCTTCCTCGATCACACACTCAGGCACCGCCTTCCAGACACTGAACGCACGATTGATGCTGCTTCGATCACAGTCACAGACAATGCAATCCAGATCCTAAACACTTGATTGATGCTGCCTTGTTCACACTCTCAGGCAACGCATCCCAGACACTGAACACTCGATTGAAGCTGCCTCGTATACAATTTCGGGCACCGCATTCCAGACCCTGAACACCCGTTTGAAACTGCCTCGATCACACTCTCAGGCATCACTTTCCTGTCCTTTAACGCTTGATTGAAGCTCCCTCGATCACATTTTCAGGCATCGCATTCCAGACCCTGTCCACTCGATTGAAGCTGCCTCGATCACACTCTCAGGCAACGCATTCAGGACTCTGAACACTCGTTTGAAGCTGCCTCGATCACACTGTCAGGCACCGCATTCCACACAATGAACACTCAATTGAAGCTGTCTCGATCACACTCTCAGGCCACGCATTCAGGACTCTGAACACTCGTTTGAAGCTGCCTCGATCACACTGTCAGGCACCGCATTCCACACAATGAACACTCGATTGAAGCTGTCTCGATTACATTTTCAGTCACCGCAATCCAGAACCTGTACCCTCTATTGAAGCTGCCTCGAGCACACTTTCAGGCACCGCATTCTAGACCCCGTACACTTGACTGATATGCCTCGATCACAAATTCAGGCACTACTTTTCAAACCCGGAACACTAGACTAAGCTGCGTTGATTACAGACTCAGCCACCGTTTACCAGACCCTGAACACTAGATTGAAGCTGTTTCTATTACACTCTCAGGCTCCGCATTCCAGACCCTGAACACTGGATTGACGCTGCCTCGATCTCAAACTCAGGCACCCATGTTCCAGAACCTTAACACTTGATTGAAGCTGTCTCAATCACTCTCTCAGGCACCAATTCCAGACGCTGAAGACTCGATTGAAGCTGTCTCGATCACACTCTCAGGCAATGCTTTCCCATCCTTGAACGCTCGCATGAAGCTCCCTCGATCACATTTTCAGGCATCGCATTCCAGGCCCTGTCCACTCGTTTGAAGCTGCCTCGATCACTATCTCAGGGACCGCACATCAGACCCTGAACACTTGATTGAAGTTGCCTCGATCACACACTCAGGCACCGCATTCCAGTTCCTGAACACTTGATTGAAGCTGCCTCGATCTTTCTCTCAGGCACCGTCCCACACACCGAACACTTGATTGATGCTGCCTCGATCACAATCTCAGGCACCGCATTCCAGACCCTGTCCACTCGACTGAAGCGGCCTCGATCACACACTCAGGCACCGCATTCCAGACCCTGTCCACTCGACTAAAGCTGCCTCAATCACAATCTCATGGATCGCATTCAATACCCTGAACACTCGATTGAAGCTGCCTCGATCACACTCTCAGCCACTGCATTCCAGACCCTGAACACTGGATTGACGCTGCCTCGATCTCACTCTCATGCACCGCATTCCAGACCCTGAACACTCGATTGAAGCTGCCTCGATCAGACTCTCAGGCACCGCATTCCAGACCCTGAACACTGAATTGAAGCTGCCTTGATCACACTCTCAGGTACCGCATTCCAGAACCTGTACGCTCGATTGAAGCTGCCTCGATCACACTTTCAGGCACCGCATTCTAGACCCTGTACACTTGATTGAAATGCCTCGATCACAAATTCAGGCACTACTTTTCAAACCCTGAACACTAGACTAAGCTGCGTTGATTACACACTCAGGCACAGTTTACCAGACCCGGAAAACTAGATTGAAGCTATTTCTATCACACTCTCATGCACCGCATTACAGACCCTGAACACTTGATTGAAGCTGCCTCGATCACAATCTCAGGCACTGCATGCCAGACACTAAACACTCGATTGAAGCTGCCTCAGTCATACTCTCAGGCAATGCTTTCCCATCCTTGAACGCTCGAGTGAAGCTCCCTCGATCACATTTTCAGGCATCGCATTCCTGGCCCTGTCCACTCGTTTGAAGCTGCCTCGATCACTATCTCAGGGACCGCATCCCCGACCCTGAGCACTTGATTGAAGTTGCCTCGATCACACACTCAGGCACCGCATTCCAGTTCCTGAACACTCGATTGAAGCTGCCTCGATCCTTCTCTCAGGCACCGTCCCACACACCGAACACTTGATTGAAGCTGCCTCGATCACAATCTCAGGCACCGCATTCCAGACCCTGTCCACTTGACGGAAGCTGCCTCGATCACACACTCAGGCACCGCATTCCAGACCCTGTCCACTCGACTGAAGCTGCCTCAATCACAATCTCATGGATCGCATTCAATACCCTGAACACTCGATTGAAGCCGCGTCGATCACACTCTCAGCCACTGCATTCCAGAGCCTGAACACTGGATTGACGCTGCCTCGATGTCACACTCAGGCACCCATGTTCCAGAAGCTTAACACTTGATTGAAGCTGCCTCAATCACTCTCTCAGGCACCAATTCCAGACGCTGAAGACTCGATTGAAGCTGCCTCGATCACACTCTCAGGCAGCGCATTCCAGACCCTGAACACTCGATTGAAGCTGCCTCGATCACACTTTCAGGCACCACATTCTAGGCCCTGTACACTTGATTGAAGCTGCCTCGAACACTCTCTCAGGCACCAATTCCAGACGTTGAAGACTCGATTGAAGCTGCCTCGATCACACTCTCAGGCACCGCATTCCAGACCCTGAACGCTCGATTGAAGCTGCCTCGATTAGACTCTCAGGTACCGCATTCCAGAACCTGTACGCTCGATTGAAGCTGCCTCGATGACACTTTCAGGCACCACATTCTAGACCCTGTACACTTGATTGAAATGCCTCGATCACAAATTCTGGCACTACTTTTCAAACCCTTAACACTAGACTAAGCTGCGTTGATTACACACTCAGGCACAGTTTACCAGACCCTGAAAACTAGATTGAAGCTATTTCTATCACACTCTCATGCACCGCATTACAGACCCTGAACACTTGATTGAAGCTGCCTCAATCACACTCTCAGGCACCGCATTCCAGACCTTGAACAATCGATTGAAGGTGCCTCAATCACACTCTCAGGCACCGCATCCCAGACACTGAACACTTGATTGAAGCTGCCTCAATCACACACTCAGGCACCGCCTTCCAGACACTGAACGCACGATTGATGCTGCTTCGATCACAGTCACAGACAATGCAATCCAGATCCTAAACACTTGATTGATGCTGCCTTGTTCACACTCTCAGGCAACGCATTCCAGACACTGAACACTCGATTGAAGCTGCCTTGTGTACAATTTCGGGAACCGCATTACAGACCCTGAATACCCGATTGAAACTGCCTCGATTACACTCTCAGGCATCACTTTCCTGTCCTTTAACGCTTGATTGAAGCTCCCTCGATCACATTTTCAGGCATCGCATTCCAGACCCTGTCCACTCGATTGAAGCTGCCTCGATCACACTCTCAGGCCACGCATTCAGGACTCTGAACACTCGTTTGAAGCTGCCTCGATCACACTGTCAGGCACCGCATTCCACACAATGAACACTCGATTGAAGCTGTCTCGATTACATTTTCAGTCACCGCATTCCAGAACCTGTACCCTCTATTGATGCTGCCTCGAGCACACTTTCAGGCATCGCATTCTAGACCCTGTACACTTGACTGATATGCCTCGATCACAAATTCGGGCACTACTTTTCAAACCCGGAACACTAGACTAAGCTGCATTGATTACACACTCAGGCAACGTTTACCAGACCCTGAAAACTAGATTGAAGCTATTTCTATCACACTCTCAGGCACCGCATTACAGACCCTGAACACTTGATTGAAGCTGCCTCGATCACACTCTCAGGCACCGGATTCCAGACCCTGAACACTCGATTGAAGTTGCCTCAATCACACTGTCAGGCACTGCATTCCAGACCTTGGACAATCGTTTGAAGCTTCCTCGATCACACACTCAGGCAACACCTTCCAGACACTGAACGCACGATTGATGCTGCTTCGATCACAGTCACAGACAATGCAATCCAGATCCTAAACACTTGATTGAAGCTGCCTTGTTCACACTCTCAGGCAACGCATCCCAGACACTGAATACTCGCTTGAAGCTGCCTCGTGTACAATTTCGGACACCGCATTCCAGGCCCTGAACACCCGATTGAAACTGCCTCGATCACACTCTCAGGCATCATTTTCCTGTCCTTTAACGCTTGATTGAAGCTCCCTCGATCACATTTTCAGGCATCGCATTCCAGACCCTGTCCACTCGATTGAAGCTGCCTCGATCACACTCTCAGGCAACGCATTCAGGACTCTGAACACTCGTTTGAAGCTGCCTCGATCACACTGTCAGGCACCGCATTCCCCACAATGAACACTCGATTGAAGCTGTTTCGATCACACTCTCAGGCCACACATTCAGGACTCTGAACACTCGTTTGAAGCTGCCTTGATTACACTGTCAGGCACCGCATTCCACACAATGAACACTCGATTGAAGCTGTCTCGATTACATTTTCAGTCACCGCATTCCAGAACCTGTACCCTCTATTGAAGCTGCCTCGAGCACACTTTCAGGCACCGCATTCTAGACCCTGTACACTTGACTGATATGCCTCGATCACAAATTCAGGCACTACTTTTCAAACCCGGAACACTAGACTAAGCTGCGTTGATTACACACTCAGGCACCGTTTACCAGACCCTGAACACTAGATTGAATCTGTTTCTATTACACTCTCAGGCTCCGCATTCCAGACCCTGAACACTGGTTTGACGCTGCCTCGATTTCAAACTCAGGCACCCATGTTCCAGAACCTTAACACTTGATTGAAGCTGTCTCAATCACTCTCTCAGGCACCAATTCCAGACGCTGAAGACTCGATTGAAGCTGCCTCGATCACACTCTCAGGCAATGCTTTCCCATCCTTGAACGCTCGCATGAAGCTCCCTCGATCACATTTTCAGGCATCGCATTCCAGGCCCTGTCCACTCGTTTGAAGCTGCCTCGATCACTATCTCAGGGACCGCACATCAGACCCTGAACACTTGATTGAAGTTGCCTTGATCACACACTCAGGCACCGCATTCCAGTTCCTGAACACTTGATTGAAGCTGCCTCGATCTTTCTCTCAGGCACCGTCCCACACACCGAACATTTGATTGAAGCTGCCTCGATCACAATCTCAGGACCCGCATTCCAGACCCTGTCCCCTCGACTGAAGCGGCCCCGATCACACGCTCAGGCACTGCATTCCAGACCCTGTCCACTCGACTAAAGCTGCCTCAATCACAATCTCATGGATCGCATTCAATACCCTGAACACTCGATTGAAGCCGCCTCGATCACACTCTCAGCCACTGCATTCCAGAGCCTGAACACTGGATTGACGCTGCCTCGATCTCACACTCAGGCACCCATGTTCCAGAAGCTTAACACTTGATTGAAGCTGCCTCAATCACTCTCTCAGGCACCAATTCCAGACGCTGAAGACTCGATTGAAGCTGCCTCGATCACACTCTCAGGCAGCGCATTCCAGACCCTGAACACTCGATTGAAGCTGCCTCGATCTCACACTCAGGCAATGATTCCTGGTCCTTGAATGCTCGATTGAAGCTGCCTCGATCACACTTTCAGGCACCACTTTCTAGGCCCTGTACACTTGATTGAAGCTGCCTCGATCACTCTCTCAGGCACCAATTCCAGACGTTGAAGACTCGATTGAAGCTGCCCGATCACACTCTCAGGCACCGCATTCCAGACCCTGAACGCTCGATTGAAGCTGCCTCGATTAGACTCTCAGGCACCGCATTCCAGACCCTGAACACTGAATTGAAGCTGCCTTGATCACACTCTCAGGTACCGCATTCCAGAACCTGTACGCTCGATTGAAGCTGCCTCGATCACACTTTCAGTCACCACATTCTAGACCCTGTACACTTGATTGAAATGCCTTGATCACAAATTCAGGCACTACTTTTCAAACCCTTAACACTAGACTAAGCTGTGTTGATTACACACTCAGGCACAGTTTACCAGACCCTGAAAACTAGATTGAAGATATTTCTATCACACTCTCATGCACCGCATTACAGACCCTGAACATTCGATTGAAGCTGCCTCAATCACAATCTCAGGCACCGCATTCCAGACCTTGAACAATCGATTGAAGCTTCCTCAATCACACACTCAGGCACCGCCTTCCAGACACTGAACGCACGATTGATGCTGCTTCGATCACAGTCACAGACAATGCAATCCAGATCCTAAACACTTGATTGATGCTGCCTTGTTCACACTCTCAGGCAACGCATCCCAGACACTGAACACTCGATTGAAGCTGCCTCGTGTACATTTTCGGGAACCGCAATACTGACCCTGAACACCCGATTGAAACTGCCTCGATTACACTCTCAGGCATCACTTTCCTGTCCTTTAACGCTTGATTGAAGCTGCCTCGATCACATTTTCAGGCATCGCATTCCAGACCCTGTCCACTCGATTGAAGCTGCCTCGATCACACTCTCAGGGCATGCATTCTGGACTCTGAACACTCGTTTGAAGCTGCCTCGATCACACTGTCATGCACCGCATTCCACACAATGAACACTCGATTGAAGCTGTCTCGATTACATTTTCAGTCACCGCATTCCAGAACCTGTACCCTCTATTGAAGCTGCCTCGAGCACACTTTCAGGCACCGCATTCTAGACACCGTACACTTGACTGATATGGCTCGATCACAAATTCAGGCACTACTTTTCAAACCCGGAACACTAGACTAAGCTGCGTTGACTACACACTCAGGCAACGTTTACCAGACCCTGAAAACTAGATTGAAGCTATTTCTATCACACTCTCAGGCACTGCATTACAGACGCTGAACACTTGATTGAAGTTGCCTCGATCACACTCTCAGGCACTGCATTCCAGACCTTGAACAATCGATTGAAGCTTCCTCGATCACACACTCAGGCACCGCCTTCCAGACACTGAACGCACGATTGATGCTGCTTCGATCACAGTCACAGACAATGCAATCCAGATCCTAAACACTTGATTGAAGCTGCCTTGTTCACACTCTCAGGCAACGCATCCCAGACACTGAATACTCGCATGAAGCTGCCTCGTGTACAATTTCGGACACCGCATTCCAGACCCTGAACACCCGATTGAAACTGCCTCGATCACACTCTCAGGCATCATTTTCCTGTCCTTTAATGCTTGAGTGAAGCTCCCTCGATCACATTTTCAGGCATCGCATTCCAGACCCTGTCCACTCGATTGAAGCTGCCTCGATCCCACTCTCAGGCAACGCATTCAGGACTCTGAACACTCGTTTGAAGCTGCCTCGATCACACTGTCAGGCACCGCATTCCACACAATGAACACTCGATTGAAGCTGTCTCGATCACACTCTCAGGCCACGCATTCAGGACTCTGAACACTCGTTTGAAGCTGCCTCGATCACACTGTCAGGCACCGCATTCCACACAATGAACACTCGATTGAAGCTGTCTCGATTACATTTTCAGTCACCGCATTCCAGAACCTGTACCCTCTATTGAAGCTGCCTCGAGCACACTTTCAGGCACCGCATTCTAGACCCTGTACACTTGACTGATATGCCTCGATCACAAATTCAGGCACTACTTTTCAAACCCGGAACACTAGACTATGTTGCGTTGATTACACACTCAGGCACCGTTTACCAGACCCTGAACACTAGATTGAAGCTGTTTCTATTACACTCTCAGGCTCCGCATTACAGACCCTGAACACTTGATTGATGCTGCCTTGTTCACACTCTCTGGCAACGCATCCCAGACACTGAACACTCGATTGAAGCTGCCTTGTGTACAATTTCGTGCACCGCATTACAGACCCTGAACACCCGATTGAAACTGCCTCGATCACACTCTCAGGCATCACTTTCCTGTCCTTTAACGCTTGATTGAAGCTCCCTCGATCACATTTTCAGGCATCGCATTCCAGACCCTGTCCACTCGATTGAAGCTGCCTCGATCACACTCTCAGGCAACGCATTCAGGACTCTGAACACTCGTTTGAAGGTGACTCGATCACACTATCAGGCACCGCATTCCACACAATGAACACTTGATTGAAGCTGTCTCATTCATATTTTCAGTCACCGCATTCCAGAACCTGTACCCTCTATTGAAGCTGCCTCGAGCACACTTTCAGTCACCGCATTCTAGACCCTGTGCACTTGATTGATCTGCCTCGATCACAATTTCAGGCACTACTTTTCAAACCCGGAACACTAGACTAAGCTGCGTTGATTACACACTCAGGCACCGTTTACCAGACCCTGAACACTAGATTGAAGCTGTTTCTGTAACACTCTCAGGCTCCGCATTCCAGACCCTGAACACTGGATTGACGCTGCCTCGATCTCACACTCAGGCACCCATGTTCCAGAACCTTAACACTTGATTGAAGCTGTCTCAATCACTCTCTCAGGCACCAATTCCAGACGCTGAAGATTCAATTGAAGCTGCCTCGATCACACTCTCAGGCACCGCATTCCAGACCCTGAACACTCGATTGAAGCTGCCTCGAAGACTCGCAGGCACCGCATTCCAGACCCTGAACACTGAATTGAAGCTGCCTTGGTCACACTCTCAGGTACCACATTCCAGAACCTGTACCCTCTATTGAAGCTGCCTCGAGCACAATTTCAGACACCGCATTCTAGACCCTGTACACTTGATTGAAGCTGCCTCAATCACAATCTCATGGATCGCATTCAATACCCTGAACACTCGATTGAAGCCGCCTCGATCACACTCTCAGCCACTGCATTCCAGAGCCTGAACACTGGATTGACGCTGCCTCGATGTTCAACTCAGGCACCCATGTTCCAGAAGCTTAACACTTGATTGAAGCTGCCTCAATCACTCTCTCAGGCACCAATTCCAGACGCTGAAGACTCGATTGAAGCTGCCTCGATCACACTCTCAGGCAGCGCATTCCAGACCCTGAACACTCGATTGAAGCTGCCTCGATCTCACACTCAGGCAGTGATTCCTGGTCCTTGAATGCTCGATTGAAGCTGCCTCGATCACACTTTCAGGCACCACATTCTAGGCCCTGTACACTTGATTGAAGCTGCCTCGATCACTCTCTCAGGCACCAATTCCAGACGTTGAAGACTCGATTGAAGCTGCCTCGATCACACTCTCAGGCACCGCATTCCAGACCCTGAACGCTCGATTGAAGCTGCCTCGATCAGACTCTCAGGCACCGCATTCCAGACCCTGAACACTGAATTGAAGCTGCCTTGATCACACTCTCAGGTACCGCATTCCAGAACCTGTACGCTCAATTGAAGCTGCCTCGTTCACACTTTCAGGCACCACATTCTAGACCCTGTACACTTGATTGAAATGCCTCGATCACAAATTCAGGCACTACTTTTCAAACCCTTAACACTAGACTAAGCTGCGTTGATTACACTCTCAGGCACAGTTTACCAGACCCTGAAAACTAGATTGAAGCTATTTCTATCACACTCTCATGCACCGCATTACAGACCCTGAACACTTGATTGAAGCTCCCTCGATCACACTCTCAGGCACCGGATTCCGGACCCTGAACACTCGATTGAAGTTGCCTCAATCACACTCTCAGGCACCGCATTCCAGACCTTGAACAATCGATTGAAGCTTCCTCGATCTCACACATCCAGGCACCGCCTTCAGATACTGAACGCACGATTGATGCTGCTTCGATCACAGTCACAGACAATGCAATCCAGATCCTAAACACTTGATTGATGCTGCCTTGTTCACACTCTCAGGCAACGCATCCCAGACACTGAACACTCGACTGAAGCTGCCTCGTGTACAATTTCGGGCACCGCATTACAGACCCTGAACACCCGATTGAAACTGCCTCGATCACACTCTCAGGCATCACTTTCCTGTCCTTTAACGCTTGATTGAAGGTCCCTCGATCACATTTTCAGGCATCGCATTCCAGACCCTGTCCACTCGATTGAAGCTGCCTCGATCACACTCTCAGGCAACGCATTCAGGACTCTGAACACTCGTTTGAAGCTGCATCGATCACACTGTCATGCACCGCATTCCCCACAATGAACACTCGATTGAAGCTGTCTCGATCACATTTTCAGTCACCGCATTCCAGAACATGTACCCTCTATTGAAGCTGCCTCGAGCACACTTTCAGGCACCGCATTCTAGACCCTGTACACTTGATTGATATGCCTCGATCACAAATTCAGGCACTACTTTTCAAACCCTGAACACTAGACTAAGCTGCGTTGATTACACACTCAGGCACCGTTTACCAGACCCTGAACACTAGATTGAAGCTGTTTCTATTACACTCTCAGGCACCGCATCCCAGACCCTGAACACTGGATTGATGCTGCCTCGATCTCACACTCAGGCACCCATGTTCCGGAACATTAACACTTGATTGAAGCTGCCTCAATCACTCTCTCAGGCACCAATTCCAGACGCTGAAGACTCGATCGAAGCTGCCTCGATCACACTCTCAGGCACCGCATTCCAGACCCTGAACACTCGATTGAAGCTGCCTCGATCAGACTCTCAGGCACCGCATTCCTGACCCTGAACACTGAATTGAAGCTGCCTTGGTCACACTCTCAGGTACCGCAATCCAGAACCTGTACCCTCTATTGAAGCTGCCTCGAGCACAATTTCAGGCACCGCATTCTAGACCCTGTACACTTGATTGAAATGCCTCGATCACAAATTCAGGCACTACTTTTCAAACCCTGAACACTAGACTAAGCTGCATTGATTACACACTCAGGCACCATTTACCAGACCCTGAACACTAGATTGAAGCTGTTTCTATTACACTCTCAGGCACTGCATTCCAGACCCTGAACACTGAATTGAAGCTGCCTAGGTCACACTCTCAGGTACCGCATTCCAGAACCTGTACCCTCTATTGAAGCTGCCTCGAGCACAATTTCAGGCACCGCATTCTAGACCCTGTACACTTGATTGAAATGCCTCGATCACAAATTCAGGCACTACTTTTCAAACCCTGAACACTAGACTAAGCTGCATTGTTTACACACTCAGGCACCATTTACCAGACCCTGAATACTAGATTGAAGCTGTTTCTATTACACTCTCAGGCACTGCATTCCAGACCCTGAACATTCGATTGAAGCTGCCTCGATCACAATCTCAGGCACTGCATGCCAGACACTAAACACTCGATTGAATCTGCCTCAGTCACACTCTCAGGCAATGCTTTCCCATCCTTGAACGCTCGAATGCAGCTCCCTCGAGCACATTTCCAGGCATTGCATTCCAGACCCTGTCCACTCGTTTGAAGCTGCCTCGATCACTATCTCAGGGACCGCACATCAGACCCTGAACACTTGATTGAAGTTTCCTCGATCACACACTCAGGCACCGCATTCCAGTTCCTGAACACTCGATTGAAGCTGCCTCGATCTTTCTCTCAGGCACCGTCCCACACACCGAACACTTGATTGATGCTGCCTCGATCACAATCTCAGGCACCGCATTCCAGACCCTGTCCACTCGACTGAAGCTGCCTCAATCACAATCTCATGGATCGCATTCAATACCCTGAACACTCGATTGAAGCTGCCTCGATCACACTCTCAGCCACTGCATTCCAGAGCCTGAACACTGGATTGACGCTGCCTCGATCACACACTCAGGCACCCATGTTCCAGAAGCTTAACACTTGATTGAAGCTGCCTCAATCACTCTCTCAGGCACCAATTCCAGACGCTGAAGACTTGATTGAAGCTGCCTCGATCACACTCTCAGTCACTGATTCCTAGTCCTTGAATGCTCGATTGAAGCTGCCTTGATCACACTTTCAGGCACCACATTCTAGGCCCTGTACACTTGATTGAAGCTGCCTCGATCACTCCTCAGGCACCAATTCCAGACATTGAAGACTCAATTGAAGCTGCCTCGATCACACTCTCAGGCACCGCATTCCAGACCCTGAACACTCGATTGAAGCTGCCTCGATCAGACTCTCAGGCACCGCATTCCAGACCCTGAACACTGAATTGAAGCTGCCTTGATCACACTCTCAGGTACCGCATTCCATAACCAGTACGCTCGATTGAAGCTGCCTCGATCACACTTTCAGGCACCGCATTCTAGACCCTGTACACTTGATTGAAATGCCTCAATCACAAATTCAGGCACTACTTTTCAAACCCTGAACACTAGACTAAGCTGCGTTGATTACACACTCAGGCACAGTTTACCAGACCCAGAAAACTAGATTGAAGCTATTTCTATCACACTCTCATGCACCGCATTACAGACCCTGAACACTTGATTGAAGCTGCCTTGATCACACTCTCAGGCACCGGATTCCAGACCCTGAACTCTCGATTGAAGTTGCCTCAATCACACTCTCAGGCACTGCATTCCAGACCTTGAAGAATCGATTGAAGCTTCCTCGATCACACACTCAGGCACCGCCTTCCAGACACTGAACGCACGATTGATGCTGCTTCGATCACAGTCACAGACAATGCAATCCAGATCCTAAACACTTGATTGATGCTGCCTTGTTCACACTCTCAGGCAACGCATCCCAGACACTGAACACTCGATTGAAGCTGCCTCGTGTACAATTTCGGGCACCGCATTACAGACCCTGAACACCCGATTGAAACTGCCTCGATCACACTCTCAGGCATCACTTTCCTGTCCTTTAACGCTTGATTGAAGCTCCCTCGATCACATTTTCAGGCATCGCATTCCAGACCCTGTCCACTCGATTGAAGCTGCCTCGATCACACTCTCAGGCAACGCATTCAGGACTCTGAACACTCGTTTGAAGCTGCATCGATCACACTGTCAGGCACCGCATTCCACACAATGAATACTCGATTGAAGCTGTCTCAATCACATTTTCAGTCACCGCATTCCAGACCCTGAACAATGAATTGAAGCTGCCTTGGTCACAATCTCAGGTACCGCATTCCAGAACTTGCACCCTCTATTGAAGCTGCCTCGAGCACAATTTCAGGCACTACTTTTCAAACCCGGAACACTAGACTAAGCTGCGTTGATTACACACTCAGGCACCGTTTACCAGACCCTGAACACTAGATTGAAGCTGTTTCTATTACACTCTCAGGCTCCGCATTCCAGACCCTGAACACTGGATTGACGCTGCCTCGATCTCACACTCAGGCACCCATGTTCCAGAACCTTAACACTTGATTGAAGCTGTCTCAATCACTCTCTCAGGCACCAATTCCAGACGCTGAAGACTCGATTGAAGCTGCCTCGATCACACTCTCAGGCAGCGCATTCCAGACCCTGAACACTCGATTGAAGCTGCCTTGATCAGACTCGCAGGCACCGCATTCCAGACCCTGAACACTGAATTGAAGCTGCCTTGGTCACACTCTCAGGCACCACATTCCAGAACCTGTACCCTCTTTTGAAGCTGCCTCGAGCACAATTTCAGGCACCGTATTCTAGACCCTGTACACTTGATTGAAATGCCTCGATCACAAATTCAGGCACTACTTTTCAAACCCTGAATACTAGACTAAGCTGCGTTGATTACACACTCAGGCACCGTTTACCAGACCCTGAACACTAGATTGAAGCTGTTTCTATTACACTCTCAGGCACTGCATTCCAGACACTGAACATTTGATTGAAGCTGCCTCAATCACAATCTCAGGCACTGCATGCCAGACACTAAACACTCGATTGAATCTGCCTCAGTCACACTCTCAGGCAATGCTTTCCCATCCTTGAACGCTCGAGTGAAGCTCCCTCGATCACATTTTCAGGCATCGCATTCCTGGCCCTGTCCACTCGTTTGAAGCTGCCTCGATCACTATCTCAGGGACCGCATCCCCGATCCTGAACACTTGATTGAAGTTTCCTCGATCACACACTCAGGCACCGCATTCCAGTTCCTGAACACTCGATTGAAGCTGCCTCGATCTTTCTCTCAGGCACCGTCCCACACACCGAACACTTGATTGAAGCTGCCTCGATCACAATCTCAGGCATCGCATTCCAGACCCTGTCCACTTGACTGAAGCTGCCTCGATCACACACTCAGGCACCGCATTCCAGACCCTGTCCACTCGACTGAAGCTGCCTCAATCACAATCTCATGGATCGCATTCAATACCCTGAACACTCAATTGAAGCCGCGTCGATCACACTCTCAGCCACTGCATTCCAGAGCCTGAACACTGGATTGACGCTGCCTCGATCTCACACTCAGGCACCCATGTTCCAGAGGCTTAACACTTGATTGAAGCTGCCTCAATCACTCTCTCATGCACCAATTCCAGGCGTTGAAGACTCGATTGAAGCTGCCTCGATCACACTCTCAGGCACCGCATTCCAGACCATGAACGCTCGATTGAAGCTGCCTCGATTCGACTCTCAGGCACCACATTCCAGACCCTGAACACTGAATTGAAGCTGCCTTGATCACACTCTCAGGTACCGCATTCCATAACCAGTACGCTCGATTGAAGCTGCCTCGATCACACTTTCAGGCACCGCATTCTAGACCCTGTACACTTGATTGAAATGCCTCAATCACAAATTCAGGCACTACTTTTCAAACCCTGAACACTAGACTAAGCTGCGTTGATTACACACTCAGGCACAGTTTACCAGACCCAGAAAACTAGATTGAAGCTATTTCTATCACACTCTCATGCACCGCATTACAGACCCTGAACACTTGATTGAAGCTGCCTTGATCACACTCTCAGGCACCGGATTCCAGACCCTGAACTCTCGATTGAAGTTGCCTCAATCACACTCTCAGGCACTGCATTCCAGACCTTGAAGAATCGATTGAAGCTTCCTCGATCACACACTCAGGCACCGCCTTCCAGACACTGAACGCACGATTGATGCTGCTTCGATCACAGTCACAGACAATGCAATCCAGATCCTAAACACTTGATTGATGCTGCCTTGTTCACACTCTCAGGCAACGCATCCCAGACACTGAACACTCGATTGAAGCTGCCTCGTGTACAATTTCGGGCACCGCATTACAGACCCTGAACACCCGATTGAAACTGCCTCGATCACACTCTCAGGCATCACTTTCCTGTCTTTAACGCTTGATTGAAGCTCCCTCGATCACATTTTCAGGCATCGCATTCCAGACCCTGTCCACTCGATTGAAGCTGCCTCGATCACACTCTCAGGCAACGCATTCAGGACTCTGAACACTCGTTTGAAGCTGCATCGATCACACTGTCAGGCACCGCATTCCCCACAATGAACACTCGATTGAAGCTGTCTCAATCACATTTTCAGTCACCGCATTCCAGACCCTGAACAATGAATTGAAGCTGCCTTGGTCACAATCTCAGGTACCGCATTCCAGAACTTGCACCCTCTATTGAAGCTGCCTCGAGCACAATTTCAGGCACTACTTTTCAAACCCGGAACACTAGACTAAGCTGCGTTGATTACACACTCAGGCACCGTTTACCAGACCCTGAACACTAGATTGAAGCTGTTTCTATTACACTCTCAGGCTCCGCATTCCAGACCCTGAACACTGGATTGACGCTGCCTCGATCTCACACTCAGGCACCCATGTTCCAGAACCTTAACACTTGATTGAATCTGTCTCAATCACTCTCTCAGGCACCAATTCCAGACGCTGAAGACTCGATTGAAGCTGCCTCGATCACACTCTCAGGCAGCGCATTCCAGACCCTGAACACTCGAATGAAGCTGCCTAGATCAGACTCGCAGGCACCGCATTCCAGACCCTGAACACTGAATTGAAGCTGCCTTGGTCACACTCTCAGGCACCACATTCCAGAACCTGTACCCTCTTTTGAAGCTGCCTCGAGCACAATTTCAGGCACCGTATTCTAGACCCTGTACACTTGATTGAAATGCCTCGATCACAAATTCAGGCACTACTTTTCAAACCCTGAATACTAGACTAAGCTGCGTTGATTACACACTCAGGCACCGTTTACCAGACCCTGAACACTAGATTGAAGCTGTTTCTATTACACTCTCAGGCACTGCATTCCAGACACTGAACATTTGATTGAAGCTGCCTCAATCACAATCTCAGGCACTGCATGCCAGACACTAAACACTCGATTGAATCTGCCTCAGTCACACTCTCAGGCAATGCTTTCCCATCCTTGAACGCTCGAGTGAAGCTCCCTCGATCACATTTTCAGGCATCGCATTCCTGGCCCTGTCCACTCGTTTGAAGCTGCCTCGATCACTATCTCAGGGACCGCATCCCCGATCCTGAACACTTGATTGATGTTTCCTCGATCACACACTCAGGCACCGCATTCCAGTTCCTGAACACTCGATTGAAGCTGCCTCGATCTTTCTCTCAGGCACCGTCCCACACACCGAACACTTGATTGAAGCTGCCTCGATCACAATCTCAGACATCGCATTCCAGACCCTGTCCACTTGACTGAAGCTGCCTCGATCACACACTCAGGCACCGCATTCCAGACCCTGTCCACTCGACTGAAGCTGCCTCAATCACAATCTCATGGATCGCATTCAATACCCTGAACACTCAATTGAAGCCGCCTCGATCACACTCTCAGCCACTGCATTCCAGAGCCTGAACACTGGATTGACGCTGCCTCGATCTCACACTCAGGCACCCATGTTCCAGAGGCTTAACACTTGATTGAAGCTGCCTCAATCACTCTCTCATGCACCAATTCCAGACGTTGAAGACTCGATTGAAGCTGCCTCGATCACACTCTCAGGCACCGCATTCCAGACCATGAACGCTCGATTGAAGCTGCCTCGATTCGACTCTCAGGCACCACATTCCAGACCCTGAACACTGAATTGAAGCTGCCTTGATCACACTCTCAGGTACCGCATTCCAGAACCTGTACGCTCGATTGAAGCTGCCTCGATCACACTTTCAGGCTCCACATTCTAGACCCTGTACACTTGATTGAAATGTCTCGATCACAAATTCAGGCACTACTTTTCAAACCCTTAACACTAGACTAAGCTGCGTTGATTACACACTCAGGCACAGTTTACCAGACCCTGAAAACTAGCTTAAAGCTATTTCTATCACACTCTCATGCACCGCATTACAGACCCTGAACACTTGATTGAAGCTGCCTCGATCACACTCTCAGGCATCGCATTCCAGACCCTGAACACTCGATTGAAGTTGCCTCAATCACACTCTCAGGCACCGCATTCCAGACCTTGAACAATCGATTGAATCTTCCTCGATCACACACTCAGGCACCGCCTTCCAGACACTGAATGCACGATTGATGCTGCTTCGATCACAGTCACAGACAATGCAATCCAGATCCTAAACACTTGATTGATGCTGCCTTGTTCACACTCTCAGGCAACGCATCCCTTACACTGAACACTCGATTGAAGCTGCCTCGTGTACAATTTCGGGAACCGCATTACAGACCCTGAACACCCGATTGAAACCGCCTCGATCACACTCTCAGGCATCACTTTCCTGTCCTTTAACGCTTGATTGAAGGTCCCTCGATCACATTTTCAGGCATCGCATTCCAGACCCTGTCCACTCGATTGAAGCTGCCTCGATCACACTCTCAGGCAACGCATTCAGGACTCTGAACACTCGTTTGAAGCTGCATCGATCACACTGTCAGGCACCGCATTCCACACAATGAACACTCGATTGAAGCTGTCTCGATCACATTTTCAGTCACCGCATTCCATAACCTGTACCCTCTATTGAAGCTGCCTCGAGCACACTTTCAGGCACCGCATTCTAGACCCTGTGCACTTGATTGATATGCCTCGATCACAAATTCAGGCACTACTTTTCAAACTCTGAACACTAGACTAAGCTGTGTTGATTACACACTCAGGCACCGTTTACCAGACCCTGAACACTAGATTGAAGCTGTTTCTATTACACTCTCAGGCACCGCATTCCAGACCCTGAACACTGGATTGACGCTGCCTCGATCTCACACTCAGGCACCCATGTTCCAGAACCTTAACACTTGATTGAAGCTGCCTCAATCACTCTCTCAGGCTCCAATTCCAGACGCTGAAGACTAGGTTGAAGCTGCCTCGATCACACTCTCAGGCACCGCATTCCAGACCCTGAACACTCGATTGAAGCTGCCTCGATCACACTCTCAGGCACCGCATTCCAGACCCTGAACACTGAATTGAAGCTGCCTTGGTCACACTCTCAGGTACCGCATTCCAGAACCTGTACCCTCTATTGAAGCTGCCTCGAGCACAATTTCAGGCACCGCATTCTAGACCCTGTACACTTGATTGAAATGCCTCGATCACAAATTTAGGCACTACTTTTCAAACCCTGAACACTAGACTAAGCTGCGTTGATTACACACTCAGGCACCGTTTACCAGACCCTGAACACTAGATTGAAGCTGTTTCTATTACACTCTCAGGCACTGCATTCCAGACCCTGAACATTCGATTGAAGCTGCCTCGATCACAATCTCAGGCACTGCATGCCAGACACTAAACAATCGATTGAATCTGCCTCAGTCACACTCTCAGGCAATGCTTTCCCATCCTTGAACGCTCGAGTGAAGCTCCCTCGATCACATTTTCAGCCATCGCATTCCTGGCCCTGTCCACTCGTTTGAAGCTGCTTCGATCACTATCTCAGGGACCGCATCCCCGACACTGAACACTTGATTGAAGTTGCCTCGATCACACACTCAGGCACCGCATTCCAGTTCCTGAACACTCGATTGAAGCTGCCTCGATCTTTCTCTCAGGCACCGTCCCACACACCGAACAATCGATTGAAGCTTCCTCGATCACACACTCAGGCACCGCATTCCAGACACTGAACGCACGATTGATGTTTCTTCGATCACAGTCACAGACAATGCAATCCAGATCCAAAACACTTGATTGATGCTGCCTTGTTCTCACTCTCAGGCAACGCATCCCAGACACTGAACACTCGATTGAAGCTGCCTCGTGTACAATTTCGGGCACCGCATTACAGACCCTGAACACCCGATTGAAACTGCCTCGATCACACTCTCAGGCATCACTTTCCTGTCCTTTAATGCTTGATTGAAGCTCCCTCGATCACATTTTCAGGCATCGCATTCCAGACCCTGTCCACTCGATTGAAGCTGCCTCGATCCCACTCTCAGGCAATGCATTCAGGACTCTGAACACTCGTTTGAAGCTGCCTCGATCACACTGTCAGGCACCGCATTCCACACAATGAACACTCGACTGAAGCTGCCTCGATCACAATTTGATGGACCGCATTGCAGACCCTGAACACTCGATTGAAGCTGCCTCGATCACAATCTCAGGCACTGCATGCCAGACAGTAAACACTCGATTGAATCTGCCTCGGTCAGGCTCTCAGGCAATTCTTTCCCATCATTGAAAGCTCGATTGAAGCTCCCTCGATCACATTTTTGAGGCATCACATTCCAGACCCTGTGCACTCAATTGAAGCTGCCTCGATTACAATCTCAGGGACCGCATCCCAGACCCTGAACACTCGATTGAAGCTGCCTTGATCACACTCTCAGGCACCGCATTGCAGACCATGAACACTCGATTGAAGCTGCCTCGATCTTTCTCTCAGGCACCGCATCCCAGACACTGAACACTTGTTTGAAGCTGCCTCGATCACACTCTCAGGCACCGCTTTGCAGACCCTGTCCACTCGACTGAAGCTGCCTCGAACACAATCTCATGGACCGTATTCAAGACCTTGAACACTCGATTAAAGCTGCCTCAATCACACTCTCAGCCACTGCATTCCAGAGCCTGAACACTGGATTGACGCTGCCTCGATCTCACACTCAGGCACCCATGTTCCAGAACCTTAACACTTGATTGAAGCTGCCTCAATCACTCTCTCAGGCACCAATTCCAGACGCTGAAGACTCGATTGAAGCTGCCTCGATCACACTCTCAGGCAGCGCATTCCAGACCCTTAACACTCGATTGAAGCTGCCTCGATCAGACTCTCAGGCACCGCATTCCAGACCCTGAACACTGAATTGAAGCTGCCTTGGTCACACTCTCAGGTACCGCATTCCAGACCCTGTCCACTCGATTGAAGCTGCCTCGATCACACTCTCAGGCAACGCATTCAGGACTCTGAACACTCGTTTGAAGCTGCATCGATCACACTGTCATGCACTGCATTCCCCACAATGAACACTCGATTGAAGCTGTCTCGATCACATTTTCAGTCACCGCATTCCAGAACATGTACCCTCTATTGAAGCTGCCTCGAGCACACTTTCAGGCACCGCATTCTAGACCCTGTACACTTGATTGATATGCCTCGATCACAAATTCAGGCACTACTTTTCAAACCCTGAACACTAGACTAAGCTGCGTTGATTACACACTCAGGCACCGTTTACCAGACCCTGAACACTAGATTGAAGCTGTTTCTATTACACTCTCAGGCACCGCATCCCAGACCCTGAACACTGGATTGATGCTGCCTCGATCTCACACTCAGGCACCCATGTTCCGGAACATTAACACTTGATTGAAGCTGCCTCAATCACTCTCTCAGGCACCAATTCCAGACGCTGAAGACTCGATCGAAGCTGCCTCGATCACACTCTCAGGCACCGCATTCCAGACCCTGAACACTCGATTGAAGCTGCCTCGATCAGACTCTCAGGCACCGCATTCCTGACCCTGAACACTGAATTGAAGCTGCCTTGGTCACACTCTCAGGTACCGCAATCCAGAACCTGTACCCTCTATTGAAGCTGCCTTGAGCACAATTTCAGGCACCGCATTCTAGACCCTGTACACTTGATTGAAATGCCTCGATCACAAATTCAGGCACTACTTTTCAAACCCTGAACACTAGACTAAGCTGCATTGATTACACACTCAGGCACCATTTACCAGACCCTGAACACTAGATTGAAGCTGTTTCTATTACACTCTCAGGCACTGCATTCCAGACCCTGAACACTGAATTGAAGCTGCCTAGGTCACACTCTCAGGTACCGCATTCCAGAACCTGTACCCTCTATTGAAGCTGCCTCGAGCACAATTTCAGGCACCGCATTCTAGACCCTGTACACTTGATTGAAATGCCTCGATCACAAATTCAGGCACTACTTTTCAAACCCTGAACACTAGACTAAGCTGCATTGTTTACACACTCAGGCACCATTTACCAGACCCTGAATACTAGATTGAAGCTGTTTCTATTACACTCTCAGGCACTACATTCCAGACCCTGAACATTCGATTAAAGCTGCCTCGATCACAATCTCAGGCACTGCATGCCAGACACTAAACACTCGATTGAATCTGCCTCAGTCACACTCTCAGGCAATGCTTTCCCATCCTTGAACGCTCGAATGAAGCTCCCTCGAGCACATTTTCAGGCATTGCATTCCTGGCCCTGTCCACTCGTTTGAAGCTGCCTCGATCACTATCTCAGGGACCGCACATCAGACCCTGAACACTTGATTGAAGCTGCCTCGATCACAATCTCAGGCACCGCATTCCAGACCCTGTCCACTCGACTGAAGCGGCCTCGATCACACACTCAGGCACCGCATTCCAGACCCTGTCCACTCGACTGAAGCTGCCTCAATCACAATCTCATGGATCGCATTCAATACCCTGAACACTCTATTGAAGCTGCCTCGATCACACTCTCAGCCACTGCATTCCAGAGCCTGAACACTGGATTGACGCTGCCTCGATGTCACACTCAGGCACCCATGTTCCAGAAGCTTAACACTTGATTGAAGCTGCCTCAATCACTCTCTCAGGCACCAATTCCAGACGCTGAAGACTTGATTGAAGCTGCCTCGATCACACTCTCAGGCAGCGCATTCCAGACCCTGAACACTCGATTGAAGCTGCCTCGATCTCACACTCAGGCACTGATTCCTAGTCCTTGAATGCTCGATTGAAGCTGCCTCGATCACACTTTCAGGCACCACATTCTAGGCCCTGTACACTTGATTGAAGCTGCCTCGATCACTCCTCAGGCACCAATTCCAGACATTGAAGACTCAATTGAAGCTGCCTCGATCACACTCTCAGGCACCGCATTCCAGACCCTGAACACTCGATTGAAGCTGCCTCGATCAGACTCTCAGGCACCGCATTCCAGACCCTGAACACTGAATTGAAGCTGCCTTGATCACACTCTCAGGTATCGTATTCCATAACCAGTACGCTCGATTGAAGCTGCCTCGATCACACTTTCAGGCACCGCATTCTAGACCCTGTACACTTGATTGAAATGCCTCGATCACAAATTCAGGCACTACTTTTCAAACCCTGAACACTAGACTAAGCTGCGTTGATTACACACTCAGGCACAGTTTACCAGACCCAGAAAACTAGATTGAAGCTATTTCTATCACACTCTCATGCACCGCATTACAGACCCTGAACACTTGATTGAAGCTGCCTTGATCACACTCTCAGGCACCGGATTCCAGACCCTGAACTCTCGATTGAAGTTGCCTCAATCACACTCTCAGGCACTGCATTCCAGACCTTGAAGAATCGATTGAAGCTTCCTCGATCACACACTCAGGCACCGCCTTCCAGACACTGAACGCACGATTGATGCTGCTTCGATCACAGTCACAGACAATGCAATCCAGATCCTAAACACTTGATTGATGCTGCCTTGTTCACACTCTCAGGCAACGCATCCCAGACACTGAACACTCGATTGAAGCTGCCTCGTGTACAATTTCGGGCACCGCATTACAGACCCTGAACACCCGATTGAAACTGCCTCGATCACACTCTCAGGCATCACTTTCCTGTCCTTTAACGCTTGATTGAAGCTCCCTCGATCACATTTTCAGGCATCGCATTCCAGACCCTGTCCACTCGATTGAAGCTGCCTCGATCACACTCTCAGGCAACGCATTCAGGACTCTGAACACTCGTTTGAAGCTGCATCGATCACACTGTCAGGCACCGCATTCCACACAATGAATACTCGATTGAAGCTGTCTCAATCACATTTTCAGTCACCGCATTCCAGACCCTGAACAATGAATTGAAGCTGCCTTGGTCACAATCTCAGGTACCGCATTCCAGAACTTGCACCCTCTATTGAAGCTGCCTCGAGCACAATTTCAGGCACTACTTTTCAAACCCGGAACACTAGACTAAGCTGCGTTGATTACACACTCAGGCACCGTTTACCAGACCCTGAACACTAGATTGAAGCTGTTTCTATTACACTCTCAGGCTCCGCATTCCAGACCCTGAACACTGGATTGACGCTGCCTCGATCTCACACTCAGGCACCCATGTTCCAGAACCTTAACACTTGATTGAAGCTGTCTCAATCACTCTCTCAGGCACCAATTCCTGACGCTGAAGACTCGATTGAAGCTGCCTCGATCACACTCTCAGGCAGCGCATTCCAGACCCTGAACACTCGATTGAAGCTGCCTCGATCAGACTCGCAGGCACCGCATTCCAGACCCTGAACACTGAATTGAAGCTGCCTTGGTCACACTCTCAGGCACCACATTCCAGAACCTGTACCCTCTATTGAAGCTGCCTCGAGCACAATTTCAGGCACCGTATTCTAGACCCTGTACACTTGATTGAAATGCCTCGATCACAAATTCAGGCACTACTTTTCAAACCCTGAATACTAGACTAAGCTGCGTTGATTACACACTCAGGCACCGTTTACCAGACCCTGAACACTAGATTGAAGCTGTTTCTATTACACTCTCAGGCACTGCATTCCAGACACTGAACATTTGATTGAAGCTGCCTCAATCACAATCTCAGGCACTGCATGCCAGACACTAAACACTCGATTGAATCTGCCTCAGTCACACTCTCAGGCAATGCTTTCCCATCCTTGAACGCTCGAGTGAAGCTCCCTCGATCACATTTTCAGGCATCGCATTCCTGGCCCTGTCCACTCGTTTGAAGCTGCCTCGATCACTATCTCAGGGACCGCATCCCCGACCCTGAACACTTGATTGAAGTTTCCTCGATCACACACTCAGGCACCGCATTCCAGTTCCTGAACACTCGATTGAAGCTGCCTCGATCTTTCTCTCAGGCACCGTCCCACACACCGAACACTTGATTGAAGCTGCCTCGATCACAATCTCAGGCATCGCATTCCAGACCCTGTCCACTTGACTGAAGCTGCCTCGATCACACACTCAGGCACCGCATTCCAGACCCTGTCCACTCGACTGAAGCTGCCTCAATCACAATCTCATGGATCGCATTCAATACCCTGAACACTCAATTGAAGCCGCCTCGATCACACTCTCAGCCACTGCATTCCAGAGCCTGAACACTGGATTGACGCTGCCTCGATCTCACACTCAGGCACCCATGTTCCAGAGGCTTAACACTTGATTGAAGCTGCCTCAATCACTCTCTCATGCACCAATTCCAGACGTTGAAGACTCGATTGAAGCTGCCTTGATCACACTCTCAGGCACCGCATTCCAGACCATGAACGCTCGATTGAAGCTGCCTCGATTCGACTCTCAGGCACCACATTCCAGACCCTGAACACTGAATTGAAGCTGCCTTGATCACACTCTCAGGTACCGCATTCCAGAACCTGTACGCTCGATTGAAGCTGCCTCGATCACACTTTCAGGCACCACATTCTAGACCCTGTACACTTGATTGAAATGTCTCGATCACAAATTCAGGCACTACTTTTCAAACCCTTAACACTAGACTAAGCTGCGTTGATTACACACTCAGGCACAGTTTACCAGACCCTGAAAACTAGATTAAAGCTATTTCTATCACACTCTCATGCACCGCATTACAGACCCTGAACACTTGATTGAAGCTGCCTCGATCACACTCTCAGGCACCGCATTCCAGACCTTGAACAATCGATTGAATCTTCCTCGATCACACACTCAGGCACCGCCTTCCAGACACTGAATGCATGATTGATGCTGCTTCGATCACAGTCACAGACAATGCAATCCAGATCCTAAACACTTGATTGATGCTGCCTTGTTCACACTCTCAGGCAACGCATCCCTTACACTGAACACTCGATTGAAGCTGCCTCGTGTACAATTTCGGGAACCGCATTACAGACCCTGAACACCCGATTGAAACCGCCTCGATCACACTCTCAGGCATCACTTTCCTGTCCTTTAACGCTTGATTGAAGGTCCCTCGATCACATTTTCAGGCATTGCATTCCAGACCCTGTCCACTCGATTGAAGCTGCCTCGATCACACTCTCAGGCACCGCATTCCAGTCCCTGAACACTCGATTGAAGCTGCCTTGATCACACTCTCAGGCACTGCATTGCAGACCCTGAACACTCGATTGAAGCTGCCTCGATCTTTCTCTCAGGCACCGCATCCCAGACACTGAACACTTGATTGAAGCTGCCTCGATCACACTCTCAGCCACCGCTTTCCAGACCCTGTCCACTCGTATGAAGCTGCCTTGATCACAATCTCATGGACCGTATTCAAGACCTTGAACACTCTATTAAAGCTGCCTCAATCACACTCTCTGCCACTGCATTCCAGAGCCTGAACACTGGATTGACGCTGCCTCGATCTCACACTCAGGCACCCATGTTCCAGAACCTTAACACTTGATAGAAGCTGCCTCAATCACTCTCTCAGGCACCAATTCCAGACGCTGAAGACTCGATTGAAGCTGCCTCGAACACACTCTCAGGCAGCGCATTCCAGACCCTGAACACTCGATTGAAGCTGCCTCGATCAGACTCGCAGGCACCGCATTCCTGACCCTGAACACTGAATTGAAGCTGCCTTGGTCACACTCTCAGGTACCGCATTCCAGAACCTGTACCCTCTATTGAAGCTGCCTCGAGCACAATTTCAGGCACCGCATTCTAGACCCTGTACACTTGATTGAAATGCCTCGATCACAAATTCAGGCACTACTTTTCAAACCCTGAACACTAGACTAAGCTGCGTTGATTACACACTCAGGCACCGTTTACCAGACCCTGAACACTAGATTGAAGCTGTTTCTATTGCACTCTCAGGCACTGCATTCCAGACCCTGAACATTCGATTGAAGCTGCCTCGATCACAATCTCAGGCACTGCATGCCAGACACTAAACACTCGATTGAAGCTGCCTCAGTCATACTCTCAGGCAATGCTTTCCCATCCTTGAACGCTCGAGTGAAGCTCCCTCGATCACATTTTCAGGCATCGCATTCCTGGCCCTGTCCACTCGTTTGAAGCTGCTTCGATCACTATCTCAGGGACCGCATCCCCGACCCTGAACACTTGATTGAAGTTGCCTCGATCACACACTCAGGCACCGCATTCCAGTTCCTGAACACTCGATTGAAGCTGCCTCGATCTTTCTCTCAGGCACCGTCCCACACACCGAACAATCGATTGAAGCTTCCTCGATCACACACTCAGGCAACGCATTCCAGACACTGAACGCACGATTGATGTTTCTTCGATCACAGTCACAGACAATGCAATCCAGATCCAAAACACTTGATTGATGCTGCCTTGTTCACACTCTCAGGCAACGCATCCCAGACACTGAACACTCGATTGAAGCTGCCTCGTGTACAATTTCGGGCACCGCATTACAGACCCTGAACACCCGATTGAAACTGCCTCGATCACACTCTCAGGCATCACTTTCCTGTCCTTTAATGCTTGATTGAAGCTCCCTCGATCACATTTTCAGGCATCGCATTCCAGACCCTGTCCACTCGATTGAAGCTGCCTCGATCCCACTCTCAGGCAACGCATTCAGGACTCTGAACACTCGATTGAAGCTGTCTCGATCACATTTTCAGTCACCGCATTCCAGACCCTGTCCACTCGACTGAAGCTGCCTCGATCACAATTTGATGGACCGCATTGCAGACCCTGAACACTCGATTGAAGCTGCCTCGATCACAATCTCAGGCACTGCATGCCAGACACTAAACACTCGATTGAATCTGCCTCGGTCAGGCTCTCAGGCAATGCTTTCCCATCCTTGAACGCTCGATTGAAGCTCCCTCGATCACATTTTTGAGGCATCACATTCCAGACCCTGTCCACTCAATTGAAGCTGCCTCGATTACAATCTCAGGGACCGCATCCCAGACCCTGAACACTCGATTGAAGCTGCCTTGATCACACTCTCAGGCACCGCATTGCAGACCATGAACACTCGATTGAAGCTGCCTCGATCTTTCTCTCAGGCACCGCATCCCAGACACTGAACATTTGATTGAAGCTGCCTCGATCACACTCTCAGGCACCGCTTTGCAGACCCTGTCCACTCGACTGAAGCTGCCTCGAACACAATCTCATGGACCGTATTCAAGACCTTGAACACTCGATTAATGCTGCCTCAATCACACTCTCAGCCACTGCATTCCAGAGCCTGAACACTGGATTGACGCTGCCTCGATCGCACACTCAGGCACCCATGTTCCAGAACCTTAACACTTGATTGAAGCTGCCTCAATCACTCTCTCAGGCACCAATTCCAGACGCTGAAGACTCGATTGAAGCTGCCTCGATCACACTTTCAGGCAGCGCATTCCAGACCCTTAACACTCGATTGAAGCTGCCTAGATCAGACTCTCAGGCACCGCATTCCAGACCCTGAACACTGAATTGAAGCTGCCTTGGTCACACTCTCAGGTACCGCATTCCAGAACCTGTACCCTCTATTGAAGCTGCCTCGAGCACACTTTCAGGCACCGCATTCTAGACCCTGTACACTTGATTGAAATGCCTCGATCACAAATTCAGGCACTACTTTTCAAACCCTGAACACTAGACTAAGCTGCGTTGATTACACACTCAGGCACCGTTTACCAGACCCTGAACACTAGATTGAAGCTGTTTCTATTACACTCTCAGGCACCGCATTCCAGACCCTGAACATTCGATTGAAGCTGTCTCGATCACAATCTCAGGCACTGCATGCCAGACACTAAACACTCGATTGAATCTGCCTCAGTCACACTCTCAGGCAATGCTTTCCCATCCTTGAACGCTCGAGTGAAGCTCCCTCGATCACATTTTCAGGCATTGCATTCCTGGCCCTGTCCTCTCGTTTGAAGCCGCCTCGATCACTATCTCAGGGACCGCATCCCAGACCCTGAACACTTGATTGAAGTTGCCTCGATCACACACTCAGGCACCGCATTCCAGTTCCTGAACACTCGATTGAAGCTGCCTCGATCTTTCTCTCAGGCACCGTCCGACACACCGAACATTTGATTGAAGCTGCCTCGATCACAATCTCAGGCACCGCATTCCAGACCCTGTCCACTCGACTGAAGCCTCCTCGATCACACACTCAGGTACCGCATTCCAGACCCTGTCCACTCGACTGAAGCTGCCTCAATCACAATCTCATGGATCGCATTCAATACCCTGAACACTTGATTGAAGCTGCCTCGATCACAATCTCAGCCACTGCATGCCAGACCCTGAACACTGGATTGACGCTGCCTCGATCTCACACTCAGGCACCCATGTTCCAGAAGCTTAACACTTGATTGAAGCTGCCTCAATCACTCTCTCAGGCACCAATTCCAGACGCTGAAGACTCGATTGAAGCTGCCTCGATCACACTCTCAGGCAGCGCATTCCAGACCCTGAACATTCGATTGAAGCTGCCTCGATCAGACTCGCTGGTACCGCATTCCAGACCCTGAACACTGAATTGAAGCTGACTTGGTCACATTCTCAGGTACCGCATTCCAGAACCTGTACCCTCTATTGAAGCTGCCTCGAGCACACTTTCAGTCACCGCATTCCAGTCCCTGTCCACTCGACTGAGGCTGCCTCGATCACAATTTGATGGACCGCATTCCAGACCCTGAACACTCGATTGAAGCTGCCTCGATCACAATCTCATGCACTGCATGCCAGACACTAAACACTCGATTGAATCTGCCTCGATCAGACTCTCAGGCAATGCTTTCCCATCCATGAACGCTCGATTGAAGCTCCCAAGATCACATTTTCAGGCATCACATTCCAGACCCTGTCCACTCGATTGAAGGTGCCTCGATTACAATCTCAGGGACCGCATCACAGACCCTGAACACTCGATTGAAGTTGCCTCGATCACACTCTCAGGCACCGCATTCCAGTCCCTGAACACTCGATTGAAGCTGCCTTGATCACACTCTCAGGCACTGCATTGCAGACCCTGAACACTCGATTGAAGCTGCCTCGATCTTTCTCTCAGGCACCGCATCCCAGACACTGAACACTTGATTGAAGCTGCCTCGATCACACTCTCAGCCACCGCTTTCCAGACCCTGTCCACTCGTATGAAGCTGCCTTGATCACAATCTCATGGACCGTATTCAAGACCTTGAACACTCGATTAAAGCTGCCTCAATCACACTCTCTGCCACTGCATTCCAGAGCCTGAACACTGGATTGACGCTGCCTCGATCTCACACTCAGGCACCCATGTTCCTGAAGCTTAACACTTGATTGAAGCTGCCTCAATCACTCTCTCAGGCACCAATTCCAGACGCTGAAGACTCGATTGAAGCTGCCTCGAACACACTCTCAGGCAGCGCATTCCAGACCCTGAACACTCGATTGAAGCTGCCTCGATCAGACTCGCAGGCACCGCATTCCTGACCCTGAACACTGAATTGAAGCTGCCTTGGTCACACTCTCAGGTACCGCATTCCAGAACCTGTACCCTCTATTGAAGCTGCCTCGAGCACAATTTCAGGCACCGCATTCTAGACCCTGTACACTTGATTGAAATGCCTCGATCACAAATTCAGGCACTACTTTTCAAACCCTGAACACTAGACTAAGCTGCGTTGATTACACACTCAGGCACCGTTTACCAGACCCTGAACACTAGATTGAAGCTGTTTCTATTACACTCTCAGGCACTGCATTCCAGACCCTGAACATTCGATTGAAGCTGCCTCGATCACAATCTCAGGCACTGCATGCCAGACACTAAACAATCGATTGAATCTGCCTCAGTCACACTCTCAGGCAATGCTTTCCCATCCTTGAACGCTCGAGTGAAGCTCCCTCGATCACATTTTCAGGCATCGCATTCCTGGCCCTGTCCACTCGTTTGAAGCTGCTTCGATCACTATCTCAGGGACCGCATCCCCGACCCTGAACACTTGATTGAAGTTGCCTCGATCACACACTCAGGCACCGCATTCCAGTTCCTGAACACTCGATTGAAGCTGCCTCGATCTTTCTCTCAGGCACCGTCCCACACACCGAACAATCGATTGAAGCTTCCTCGATCACACACTCAGGCAACGCATTCCAGACACTGAACGCACGATTGATGTTTCTTCGATCACAGTCACAGACAATGCAATCCAGATCCAAAACACTTGATTGATGCTGCCTTGTTCACACTCTCAGGCAACGCATCCCAGACACTGAACACTCGATTGAAGCTGCCTCGTGTACAATTTCGGACACCGCATTACAGACCCTGAACACCCGATTGAAACTGCCTCGATCACACTCTCAGGCATCACTTTCCTGTCCTTTAGCGCTTGATTGAAGCTCCCTCGATCACATTTTCAGGCATCGCATTCCAGACCCTGTCCGCTCGATTGAAGCTGCCTCGATCCCACTCTCAGGCAACGCATTCAGGACTCTGAACACTCGATTGAAGCTGTCTCGATCACATTTTCAGTCACCGCATTCCAGACCCTGTCCACTCGACTGAAGCTGCCTCGATCACAATCTCAGGCACTGCATGCCAGACACTAAACACTCGATTGAATCTGCCTCGGTCAGGCTCTCAGGCAATGCTTTCCCATCCTTGAACGCTCGATTGAAGCTCCCTCATTCACATTTTTGAGGCATCACATTCCAGACCCTGTCCACTCAATTGAAGCTGCCTCGATTACAATCTCAGGGACCGCATCCCAGACCCTGAACACTCGATTGAAGCTGCCTTGATCACACTCTCAGGCACCGCATTGCAGACCATGAACACTCGATTGAAGCTGCCTCGATCTTTCTCTCAGGCACCGCATCCCAGACACTGAACACTTGATTGAAGCTGCCTCGATCACACACTCAGGCACCGCATTCCAGTTCCTGAACACTCGATTGAAGCTGCCTCGATCTTTCTCTCAGGCACCGTCCGACACACCGAACATTTGATTGAAGCTGCCTCGATCACAATCTCAGGCACCGCATTCCAGACCCTGTCCACTCGACTGAAGCCTCCTCGATCACACACTCAGGTACCGCATTCCAGACCCTGTCCACTCGACTGAAGCTGCCTCAATCACAATCTCATGGATCGCATTCAATACCCTGAACACTTGATTGAAGCTGCCTCGATCACAATCTCAGCCACTGCATGCCAGACCCTGAACACTGGATTGACGCTGCCTCGATCTCACACTCAGGCACCCATGTTCCAGAAGCTTAACACTTGATTGAAGCTGCCTCAATCACTCTCTCAGGCACCAATTCCAGACGCTGAAGACTCGATTGAAGCTGCCTCGATCACACTCTCAGGCAGCGCATTCCAGACCCTGAACATTCGATTGAAGCTGCCTCGATCAGACTCGCTGGTACCGCATTCCAGACCCTGAACACTGAATTGAAGCTGACTTGGTCACATTCTCAGGTACCGCATTCCAGAACCTGTACCCTCTATTGAAGCTGCCTCGAGCACACTTTCAGTCACCGCATTCCAGTCCCTGTCCACTCGACTGAGGCTGCCTCGATCACAATTTGATGGACCGCATTCCAGACCCTGAACACTCGATTGAAGCTGCCTCGATCACAATCTCATGCACTGCATGCCAGACACTAAACACTCGATTGAATCTGCCTCGATCAGACTCTCAGGCAATGCTTTCCCATCCATGAACGCTCGATTGAAGCTCCCAAGATCACATTTTCAGGCATCACATTCCAGACCCTGTCCACTCGATTGAAGGTGCCTCGATTACAATCTCAGGGACCGCATCACAGACCCTGAACACTCGATTGAAGTTGCCTCGATCACACTCTCAGGCACCGCATTCCAGTCCCTGAACACTCGATTGAAGCTGCCTTGATCACACTCTCAGGCACTGCATTGCAGACCCTGAACACTCGATTGAAGCTGCCTCGATCTTTCTCTCAGGCACCGCATCCCAGACACTGAACACTCGATTGAAGCTGCCTCGATCTTTCTCTCAGGCACCGCATCCCAGACACTGAACACTTGATTGAAGCTGCCTCGATCACACTCTCAGCCACCGCTTTCCAGACCCTGTCCACTCGTATGAAGCTGCCTTGATCACAATCTCATGGACCGTATTCAAGACCTTGAACACTCGATTAAAGCTGCCTCAATCACACTCTCTGCCACTGCATTCCAGAGCCTGAACACTGGATTGACGCTGCCTCGATCTCACACTCAGGCACCCATGTTCCTGAAGCTTAACACTTGATTGAAGCTGCCTCAATCACTCTCTCAGGCACCAATTCCAGACGCTGAAGACTCGATTGAAGCTGCCTCGAACACACTCTCAGGCAGCGCATTCCAGACCCTGAACACTCGATTGAAGCTGCCTCGATCAGACTCGCAGGCACCGCATTCCTGACCCTGAACACTGAATTGAAGCTGCCTTGGTCACACTCTCAGGTACCGCATTCCAGAACCTGTACCCTCTATTGAAGCTGCCTCGAGCACAATTTCAGGCACCGCATTCTAGACCCTGTACACTTGATTGAAATGCCTCGATCACAAATTCAAGCACTACTTTTCAAACCCTGAACACTAGACTAAGCTGCGTTGATTACACACTCAGGCACCGTTTACCAGACCCTGAACACTAGATTGAAGCTGTTTCTATTACACTCTCAGGCACTGCATTCCAGACCCTGAACATTCGATTGAAGCTGCCTCGATCACAATCTCAGGCACTGCATGCCAGACACTAAACAATCGATTGAATCTGCCTCAGTCACACTCTCAGGCAATGCTTTCCCATCCTTGAACGCTCGAGTGAAGCTCCCTCGATCACATTTTCAGGCATCGCATTCCTGGCCCTGTCCACTCGTTTGAAGCTGCTTCGATCACTATCTCAGGGACCGCATCCCCGACCCTGAACACTTGATTGAAGTTGCCTCGATCACACACTCAGGCACCGCATTCCAGTTCCTGAACACTCGATTGAAGCTGCCTCGATCTTTCTCTCAGGCACCGTCCCACACACCGAACAATCGATTGAAGCTTCCTCGATCACACACTCAGGCAACGCATTCCAGACACTGAACGCACGATTGATGTTTCTTCGATCACAGTCACAGACAATGCAATCCAGATCCAAAACACTTGATTGATGCTGCCTTGTTCACACTCTCAGGCAACGCATCCCAGACACTGAACACTCGATTGAAGCTGCCTCGTGTACAATTTCGGACACCGCATTACAGACCCTGAACACCCGATTGAAACTGCCTCGATCACACTCTCAGGCATCACTTTCCTGTCCTTTAACGCTTGATTGAAGCTCCCTCGATCACATTTTCAGGCATCGCATTCCAGACCCTGTCCACTCGATTGAAGCTGCCTCGATCCCACTCTCAGGCAACGCATTCAGGACTCTGAACACTCGATTGAAGCTGTCTCGATCACATTTTCAGTCACCGCATTCCAGACCCTGTCCACTCGACTGAAGCTGCCTCGATCACAATCTCAGGCACTGCATGCCAGACACTAAACACTCGATTGAATCTGCCTCGGTCAGGCTCTCAGGCAATGCTTTCCCATCCTTGAACGCTCGATTGAAGCTCCCTCGATCACATTTTTGAGGCATCACATTCCAGACCCTGTCCACTCAATTGAAGCTGCCTCGATTACAATCTCAGGGACCGCATCCCAGACCCTGAACACTCGATTGAAGCTGCCTTGATCACACTCTCAGGCACCGCATTGCAGACCATGAACACTCGATTGAAGCTGCCTCGATCTTTCTCTCAGGCACCGCATCCCAGACACTGAACACTTGATTGAAGCTGCCTCGATCACACACTCAGGCACCGCATTCCAGTTCCTGAACACTCGATTGAAGCTGCCTCGATCTTTCTCTCAGGCACCGTCCGACACACCGAACATTTGATTGAAGCTGCCTCGATCACAATCTCAGGCACCGCATTCCAGACCCTGTCCACTCGACTGAAGCCTCCTCGATCACACACTCAGGTACCGCATTCCAGACCCTGTCCACTCGACTGAAGCTGCCTCAATCACAATCTCATGGATCGCATTCAATACCCTGAACACTTGATTGAAGCTGCCTCGATCACAATCTCAGCCACTGCATGCCAGACCCTGAACACTGGATTGACGCTGCCTCGATCTCACACTCAGGCACCCATGTTCCAGAAGCTTAACACTTGATTGAAGCTGCCTCAATCACTCTCTCAGGCACCAATTCCAGACGCTGAAGACTCGATTGAAGCTGCCTCGATCACACTCTCAGGCAGCGCATTCCAGACCCTGAACATTCGATTGAAGCTGCCTCGATCAGACTCGCTGGTACCGCATTCCAGACCCTGAACACTGAATTGAAGCTGACTTGGTCACATTCTCAGGTACCGCATTCCAGAACCTGTACCCTCTATTGAAGCTGCCTCGAGCACACTTTCAGTCACCGCATTCCAGTCCCTGTCCACTCGACTGAGGCTGCCTCGATCACAATTTGATGGACCGCATTCCAGACCCTGAACACTCGATTGAAGCTGCCTCGATCACAATCTCATGCACTGCATGCCAGACACTAAACACTCGATTGAATCTGCCTCGATCAGACTCTCAGGCAATGCTTTCCCATCCATGAACGCTCGATTGAAGCTCCCAAGATCACATTTTCAGGCATCACATTCCAGACCCTGTCCACTCGATTGAAGGTGCCTCGATTACAATCTCAGGGACCGCATCACAGACCCTGAACACTCGATTGAAGTTGCCTCGATCACACTCTCAGGCACCGCATTCCAGTCCCTGAACACTCGATTGAAGCTGCCTTGATCACACTCTCAGGCACTGCATTGCAGACCCTGAACACTCGATTGAAGCTGCCTCGATCTTTCTCTCAGGCACCGCATCCCAGACACTGAACACTTGATTGAAGCTGCCTCGATCACACTCTCAGCCACCGCTTTCCAGACCCTGTCCACTCGTATGAAGCTGCCTTGATCACAATCTCATGGACCGTATTCAAGACCTTGAACACTCTATTAAAGCTGCCTCAATCACACTCTCTGCCACTGCATTCCAGAGCCTGAACACTGGATTGACGCTGCCTCGATCTCACACTCAGGCACCCATGTTCCTGAAGCTTAACACTTGATTGAAGCTGCCTCAATCACTCTCTCAGGCACCAATTCCAGACGCTGAAGACTCGATTGAAGCTGCCTCGAACACACTCTCAGGCAGCGCATTCCAGACCCTGAACACTCGATTGAAGCTGCCTCGATCAGACTCGCAGGCACCGCATTCCTGACCCTGAACACTGAATTGAAGCTGCCTTGGTCACACTCTCAGGTACCACATTCCTGAACCTGTACCCTCTATTGAAGCTGCCTCGAGCACACTTTCAGGCACCGCATTCTAGACCCTGTACACTTGATTGAAATGCCTCGATCACAAATTCAGGCACTACTTTTCAAACCCTGAACACTAGACTAAGCTGCGTTGATTACACACTCAGGCACCGTTTACCAGACCCTGAACACTAGATTGAAGCTGTTTCTATTACAATCTCATGCACCGCATTCCAGACCCTGAACATTCGATTAAAGCTGCCTCGATCACAATCTCAGGCACTGCATGCCAGACACTAAACACTCGATTGAATCTGCCTCAGTCACACTCTCAGGCACTGCATTCCACACAATGAACACTCAATTGAATCTGCCTCAATCACACTCTCAGGCACCGCAATCCAGACCCTGTACCCTCGATTGAACTACCTCGATCCTACGCTCAGGCACCGCATCCCAGACCCTGAACACGTGAGTGAAGCTGCCTGAATCACACTGTCCGGCACCGTTTTCCAGTCCTTGAACACTCAATTGACACTGTCTCGATCACGTTTTCAGTCACCGCATTCCAGACACTGTCCACTCGACTGAAGCGGCCTCGATCACAATCTCTTGGACCGCATTCGAGACCCTGAACACTCGATTGAAGCTGCCTCGATAACACTCTCAGGCACCGCATCCAGACCCTGAACACTCGATTGAAGCTGCCTCGATCACACTCTCAGGCACCACATTCCAAACACTTAACACTCAATTGAAGCTGCGTCGATTACATTCTCAGGCACCGCATTCAGGAACCTGAACACTCGATTGAAGCTGCCTCGATCACACTCTGGGACAGCGCAACCCAGATCCTGAACACTTGATTGATGCTGCCTCGATCACACTCTCAGGCAATGCATCCCATACACTGAACTCTCGATTGAAACTGCCTCAATCACACTTTCAGGCATCGCATTCCAGACCCTGAACACTCGATTGATGCTGCCTCGATCTCACACTCAGGCACTGATTCCTAGTCCTTGAATGCTCGATTGAAGCTGCCTCAATCAACTTTCAGGCTCCAAATTCTAGGCCCTGTACACTTGATTGAACCTGCCTCGATCACTCTCTCAGGCACCAATTCCAGACGTTGAAGACTCGATTGAAGCTGCCTCGATCACACTCTCAGGCACCGGATTCCAGACCCCGAATACTCGATTGAAGCTGCCTTGATCAGACTCTCAGGCACTGCATTCCAGACCCCGAACACTGAATTGAAGCTGCCTTGATCACACTCTCAGGTACCACATTCCAGAACCTGTACGCTCGATTGAAGCTGCCTCGATCACACTTTTAGGCACTGCATTCTAGACCCTGTACACTTGATTGAAATGCCTCGATCACAAATTCAGGCACTACTTTTCAAACACTGAACACTAGACTAAGCTGCGTTGATTACACACTCAGGCACCGTTTACCAGACCCTGAAAACTAGATTGAAGCTATTTCTATCACACTCTCAGGAACCACATTAGAGACCCTGAACACTTGATTGAAGCTGCCTCGATCACACTCTCAGGCACCGCATTCCAGACCCTGAACACTCGATTGAAGTTGCCTCAATCACACTCTCAGGCACCGCATCCCAGACACTGAACACTCAATAGAAGCTGCCTCGTGTACAATTTTGGGCACCGTATTCCAGACCCTGAACACCCGATTGAAACTGCCTCGATCACACTCTCAGACACCGCATTCCAGTCCCTGAACACTTGATTGAAGTTGCCTCGATCACACTCTCAGGCACCACTTTCCCATCCTTGAACGCTTGATTGAAGCTCCCTCGATCACATTTTCAGGCATCGCATTCCAGACCCTATTCACTCGATTGAAGCTGCCTCAATCACACTCTCAGGCACCATTTTCCAGTCCTTGAATACCCGATTGAAGCTGGCTCGATCACATTTTCATTCACCGCATTCCAGACCCTGTCCAATCGACTGTAGCTGCCTTGATCACAATCTCATGAACCGCATTCAAGACCCTGAACACTCGACTGAAGCTGCCTCGATCACAAACTCTGTCACTGCATTCCAGACCCTGAACACTCGATTGAAGTTGTCTGAATCACACTCTTGGGCACTGCTTTCCCATCCTTGTACGCTTCATTGAAGCTTCCTCGATCACATTTTAAGGCATTGCATTCCAGACCCTGTCCACTTGATTGAAGCTGCCCTGATCACATTCTCAGGCAACGCTTTCCAGACCTTGAACAATCGATTGAAGCTGCCTCGCTCACACACACAGGCACCGCCTTTCAGGCACTGAACGCACGATTGATGCTGCTTCGATCACAGTCACAGACAATGCGATCCAGATCCTAAACACTTGATTGATGCTGCCTTGATTACACTCTCGGTCACCGTTTTGCAGACCCTGAACACTCGATTGAATCTGCCTCAATCACACTCTCAGGCAACGCATCCCAGACACTGAACACTTGATTGAAGCTGCTTCGTGCACAATTTCGGGGATCGCATTCCAGACCCTGAACACTCGATTGAAGCTGCCTCGATAACACTCTCAGGCACCGCATTCCAGAACTTGAACACTCGATTGAAATGCCTCGATCACAAACTCAGGCACCACTTTCCAGACCCTGTACACTAGATTGAAGCTGTTTTGATTACACTCTCAGGCACCGCATTACAGACCCTGAACGCTTGATTGAAGCTGCCTTGATTACACTCTCGGTCACCGTTTTGCAGACCCTGAACACTCGATTGAATCTGCCTCAATCACGCTCTCAGGCACCGTATTCCAGATCCTGTACCCTCGATTGAACTACCTCGATCTTACTCTCAGGCACCGCATCCCAGACCCTGAACACTTGATTGAAGCTGCCTGAATCACACTCCTCGGCACCGTTTTCCAGTCCTTGATCACTCCATTGACGCTGTCTCGATCACGTTTTCAGTCACCGCATTCCAGACCCTGTCCACTCGACTGAAGCTGCCTCGATCACAATCTGATGGACCACATTCCAGACTCTGAACACTCGATTGAAGCTGCCTCGATCACACTCTCAGGCAATGCTTTCCCATTCTTGAACGCTCGATTGAAGCTCCCTAGATCACATTTTCAGGCATCGCATTCCAGACCCTTTCCACTCGATCGAAATTGCCTCGATCACACACTCAGGCAACGCATTCCAGTCCCTGAACACGCGATTGAAGCTGCCTTGATCACACTCTACGGCACAGCATTCCAGTACCTGAACCCTCGATTGAAGCTGCCTCGAGTACACACTCGGCGACCGCATTCCAGACCCTGAACGCTCGATTGCAGCTGACTCAATCACACTTTCATGCACCGCATTCTAGACCCTGTCCACTCGATTGAAGCTGCCTCAATCACAATCTCAGGGACCGCATTCCAGACACTGAACACTCGATTGAAGCTGCCTCGCTCACAAACTCTGGCACTTCCTTCTAGACCCCGAACACTAGATTGAAGATGCGTCAATTACACTCAAAGGCACCGCTTTCCAGACCCCAAGCACTTGATTGAATCTGCCTCGATCACATTTTCAGTCTTCGCATTCCAGACCCTGTCCACTCGATTGAAGCTGCCTCGATCACAATCTCAGGTAGCGCATTCCAGTCCCTGAACACTCGAAGATGCCCCGATCACAAACTGAGGCACCGCTTTCAGACCCTGAACACTGGATTGAATCTGCGTCGATTACAATCTCAGGCACCGCATTCCAGACCCTGTCCACTCGACTGAAGCTGCCTCGATCACAATCTCATGGACCGCATTCAATACGCTGAACACTCGATTGAAGCTGCCTCAATCACACTCTCAGCCACTGCATTCCAGACCCTGAACACTGGATTGACCCTGCCTCGATCTCACACTCAGGCACCCATGTTCCAGAAGCTTAACACTCAATTCAAGCTTCCTCAATCACACACTCAGGCACTGATTTCTAGACCCTGAACACTCGATTGAAGCTGCCTCGATCACACTCTCAGGCAGCGCATTCCAGACCCTGAACTCTCGATTGATGCTTCCTCAATTACACACTCAGGCTCCACGTTCCAAACACTTAACAGTCAATTGAAGCTGCCTCGATCACACTCTCAGACACTTCATTCCAGACCCTGAACACTCAATTGAAGCTGCCTCAATCACACTCTCAGGAACTGCTTTCCAGTCCTTGAACTCCTGATTGAAACTGACTCGATCACACATTCAGGCTCCTCTTTCTAGACCTTGTACACTCGACTGAAGCTGCCTTGATCACAATCTCAGAGACCGCTTTCCAGACCCTGAACACTCGAATGAAGCTGCCTCAATCACACTCTCAGGCACCGCATTGCAGATGGTGAACACTCGATTGACGCTGCCTCGATCTCACACTCAGGCATCACTTTCCAAACACTGAACACTTTATTGAAGCTGTCTCGATCACATTCTCAGGCACCACACTCCACACACTGAACACTCAATTGAAGCTGACTCAATCACACACTCAGGCACCGAATTCTAGACCCTGAATATTCTATTGAAGCTGCCTCGATCACATTCTCAGGCACCGCATTCCAGACCCTGAACACTCGATTGAAGCTGCCTCGAACACACTCTCAGGCACCGTTTTCCAGTCCTTGAATACTCGATTGAAGCTTGCTCGATCACATTTTCATTCACCACATTCCTGACACTGTCCACGCGACTGAAGCTGCCTCGATCACCATCTAATGGATCGCATTCCAGACCCTGAACACTCGATTGAAGCTGCCTCGATCACAAACTCAGTCACTGCATTCCAGACCCTGAACACTCGATTGAAGCTGCCTCAATCACACTCTCAGGCACCGCTTTCCCATCCTTGAACGCTTGATTGAAGCTGCCTCGATCACAAACTCAGGCACCGCATTCCTGACCCTGAACACTCGATTGAAGTTGCCTCAATCACACTCTCAGGCACCGCTTTCCTATCCTTGAATGCTTGATTGAAGCTGCCTCGATCACACTTTCAGGCACCACATTCCTAACACTGAACACTCGTTTGAAGCTGCCTCGATTACACTCTCAAGCACCGCATTCCACCGACTTAACACTCGATTGAAACTGCCTCGATCACACACTCAGGCACCGCTTTCCAGACCCTGAAAACTCGATTGAAGCTGCCGCGATCACACTCTCAGGAACTGCTTTCCAGTCCTTGAACTCTCGATTGAAACTGACTCGATCACACTTTCAGGCTCTGCATTCTAGAACTTGTACCCTTGATTGAAGCCGCCTCGATATTAGTCTCAGACACTGCATCCCAGACCCTGAACACTCGATTGAAGCTGCCTCGATGAAACTCTCAGGCACCGTTTTCCAGTCCTTGAATACTCGATTGAAGCTGCCTCGATCACATTTTCAGTCACCGCATTCCAGAACCTGAACGCTCGTTTGAAGCTGCCTCGATTACAAACTCAGGCACCGCACTCCACACCCTGAACACTCGATTGAAGCTGCCTCGATCACAGTCTCGGGCACCGCATTTTAGACCCTGAACACTCGATTGAAGCTGCCTTGATTGGGCTGTCAGGCACCGCGTTGCAGACCTGGAATACTCGATTGAAGCTGCCTTGATCTCACGCTCAGGCACCGCATTCCACATACTTAACACTCGTTTGAAACTGCCTCGATCACACTCTCAGTAACTGCTTTCCAATCCTTGTACTCTCGATTGAAACTGACTCGATCACACAATCAGACTCCGCATTCTAGACCTTGTACACTCAACTGAAGCTGCCTTGATCACAATCTCAGGCATCGCATTCCAGACCCTGTACACTCGATTGAAGCTGCCTCGATCACATGTCAGGCACCGCATCCCAGACCATGACCACTCGATTGAAGCTCCCTCAATCACACTCTCTGGCACCATTTTCCAGACCCTGAACACTCGATTGAAGCTGCCTCAATCACATGTCAGGCACCGCATCCCAGACACTGAACACTCGATTGAAGCTGCCTCAATCACACTCTCTGGCACCGCATCCCAGAGACTGAACACTCGATTGAAGCTGCCTCAATCACATGTCAGGCTCTGCATCCCAGACCCTGAACACTCGATTGAAGATGCCTCGATCACAAACTCAGGCACCGCATTCCAGACCATGAACACTCGATTGAAGTTGCCTCAATCACACTCTCAGGCACCGCTTCCCATCCTTGAACGCTTGATTGAAGCTGCCTTGATCACATTTTCAGGCATCGCATTCCAGACCTTAACACTCGACTTAAGCTGCCTCAATCACAAAATCAGGCACCGCTTTGCAGACCCTGAACACTCGATTGAAGCTGCCTCGATCACACTCTCAGGAAGCACTTTGCAGACCCTGAAGATTTGATTGAAGCTGCCTCGATGACACACTCAGGCAACGCATCCCAGACCCTGAACACTCGTTTGAAGCTGCCTCGATTACAATCTCGGGCACCGCATTGCAGACCCTGAACACTCGATTGATGCTGCCTTGATCTCTCACTCAGGCACCGCATTTCAGACGCTGAACACTCGATTGAAGCTGCCTCGATCACACTCTCAGGAACTGCTTTCCAATCCTTGTACTCTCGATTGAAACTGACTCGATCACACATTCAGACTCTGCATTTTAGACCTTGTACACTCGACTGAAGCTGCCTTGATCACAATCTCAGGCACCGCATTCCAGACCCTGAAAACTCGATTGAAGCTGCCTCAATCACACGGTCAGGCACTGCATTGCAGATGGTGAACACTTGATTGAAGCTGCCTCGATCACACTGTCAGGCACTGCATTCCACACAATGAACACTCGATTGAAGCTGTCTCGATCACATTTTCAGTCACCGCATTCCAGACCCTGTCCTCTCGACTGAAGCTGCCTCGATCACAATTTGATGGACCGCATTCCAGACCCTGAACACTCGATTGAATCTGCCTCGATCACAATCTCAGGCACCGTTTTCCAGTCCTTGAATACTCAATTGAAGCTGCCTCGATCACATTTTCAGTCACCGCATTCCAGAACCTGAACACTCGGTTGAAGCTGCCTCGATCACAGTCTCGGGCACTACATTTTAGACCCTGAACACTCGATTGAAGCTGCCTTGATCGGGCTGTCAGGCACCGCATTGCAGACCCGGAATACTCGATTGAAGCTGCCTTGATCTCACACACAGGCACCGCATTCCAGATGCTGAACACTCGATTGAAGCTGTTTCGATCACACTTTCAGGCACCGCATTCCACATACTTAACACTCCTTTGAAACTGCCTCGATCACACTCTCAGTAACTGCTTTCCAATCCTTGTACTCTCGATTGAAACTGACTCGATCACACATTCAGACTCTGCATTTTAGACCTTCTACACTCGACTGAAGCTGCCTCAATCAACCTCTCTGGCACCGCATCCCAGACCCTGAACACTCGATTGAAGCTGCCTCGATCACACTCTCATGCACCGCATCCCAGACCCTGAACACTCGATTGAAGCTGCCTCGTTCACACTCTCAGGCACCATTTTCCAGTCCTTGAATACCCGATTGAAGCTGGCTCGATCACATTTTCATTCACCGCATTCCAGACCCTGTCCACTCGACTGTAGCTGCCTTGATCACAATCTCATGAACCGCATTCAAGACCCTGAACACTCGACTGAAGCTGCCTCGATCACAAACTCAGTCACTGCATTCCAGACCCTGAACACTCGATTGAAGTTGTCTGAATCACACTCTTGGGCACTGCTTTCCCATCCTTGTACGCTTCATTGAAGCTTCCTCGATCACATTTTAAGGCATTGCATTCCAGACCCTGTCCACTTGATTGAAGCTGCCCTGATCACATTCTCAGGCAACGCTTTCCAGACCTTGAACAATCGATTGAAGCTGCCTCGCTCACACACACAGGCACCGCCTTTCAGGCACTGAACGCACGATTGATGCTGCTTCGATCACAGTCACAGACAATGCGATCCAGATCCTAAACACTTGATTGATGCTGCCTTGATTACACTCTCGGTCACCGTTTTGCAGACCCTGAACACTCGATTGAATCTGCCTCAATCACACTCTCAGGCAACGCATCCCAGACACTGAACACTTGATTGAAGCTGCTTCGTGCACAATTTCGGGGATCGCATTCCAGACCCTGAACACTCGATTGAAGCTGCCTCGATAACACTCTCAGGCACCGCATTCCAGAACTTGAACACTCAATTGAAATGCCTCGATCACAAACTCAGGCACCACTTTCCAGACCCTGTACACTAGATTGAAGCTGTTTTGATTACACTCTCAGGCACCGCATTACAGACCCTGAACGCTTGATTGAAGCTGCCTTGATTACACTCTCGGTCACCGTTTTGCAGACCCTGAACACTCGATTGAATCTGCCTCAATCACGCTCTCAGGCACCGTATTCCAGATCCTGTACCATCGATTGAACTACCTCAATCTTACTCTCAGGCACCGCATCCCAGACCCTGAACACTTGATTGAAGCTGCCTGAATCACACTCCTCGGCACCGTTTTCCAGTCCTTGATCACTCCATTGACGCTGTCTCGATCACGTTTTCAGTCACCGCATTCCAGACCCTGTCCACTCGACTGAAGCTGCCTCGATCACAATCTGATGGACCACATTCCAGACTCTGAACACTCGATTGAAGCTGCCTCGATCACACTCTCAGGCAATGCTTTCCCATTCTTGAACGCTCGATTGAAGCTCCCTAGATCACATTTTCAGGCATCGCATTCCAGACCCTTTCCACTCGATCGAAATTGCCTCGATCACACACTCAGGCAACGCATTCCAGTCCCTGAACACGCGATTGAAGCTGCCTTGATCACACTCTCAGGCACCGCATTCCAGTACCTGAACCCTCTATTGAAGCTGCCTCGAGCACACACTCGGCGACCGTATTCCAGACCCTGAACGCTCGATTGCAGCTGACTCAATCACACTTTCATGCACCGCATTCTAGACCCTGTCCACTCGATTGAAGCTGCCTCGATCACAATCTCAGGGACCGCATTCCAGACACTGAACACTCGATTGAAGCTGCCTCGCTCACAAACTCTGGCACTTCCTTCTAGACCCCGAACACTAGATTGAAGATGCGTCAATTACACTCAAAGGTACCGCTTTCCAGACCCCAAGCACTTGATTGAATCTGCCTCGATCACATTTTCAGTCTTCGCATTCCAGACCCTGTCCACTCGATTGAAGCTGCCTCGATCACAATCTCAGGTAGCGCATTCCAGTCCCTGAACACTCGAAGATGCCCCGATCACAAACTGAGGCACCGCTTTCAGACCCTGAACACTGGATTGAATCTGCGTCGATTACAATCTCAGGCACCGCATTCCAGACCCTGTCCACTCGACTGAAGCTGCCTCGATCACAATCTCATGGACCGCATTCAATACGCTGAACACTCGATTGAAGCTGCCTCAATCACACTCTCAGCCACTGCATTCCAGACCCTGAACACTGGATTGACCCTGCCTCGATCTCACACTCAGGCACCCATGTTCCAGAAGCTTAACACTCAATTCAAGCTTCCTCAATCACACACTCAGGCACTGATTTCTAGACCCTGAACACTCGATTGAAGCTGCCTCGATCACACTCTCAGGCAGCGCATTCCAGACCCTGAACTCTCGATTGATGCTTCCTCAATTACACACTCAGGCTCCACGTTCCAAACACTTAACAGTCAATTGAAGCTGCCTCGATCACACTCTCAGACACTTCATTCCAGACCCTGAACACTCAATTGAAGCTGCCTCAATCACACTCTCAGGAACTGCTTTCCAGTCCTTGAACTCCTGAATGAAACTGACTCGATCACACATTCAGGCTCCTCTTTCTAGACCTTGTACACTCGACTGAAGCTGCCTTGATCACAATCTCAGGGACCGCTTTCCAGACCCTGAACACTCGAATGAAGCTGCCTCAATCACACTCTCAGGCACCGCATTGCAGATGGTGAACACTCGATTGACGCTGCCTCGATCTCACACTCAGGCATCACTTTCCAAACACTGAACACTTTATTGAAGCTGTCTCGATCACATTCTCAGGCACCACACTCCACACACTGAACACTCAATTGAAGCTGACTCAATCACACACTCAGGCACCGAATTCTAGACCCTGAATATTCTATTGAAGGTGCCTCGATCACATTCTCAGGCACCGCATTCCAGACCCTGAACACTCGATTGAAGCTGCCTCGAACACACTCTCAGGCACCGTTTTCCAGTCCTTGAATACTCGATTGAAGCTTGCTCGATCACATTTTCATTCACCACATTCCTGACACTGTCCACGCGACTGAAGCTGCCTCGATCACCATCTAATGGATCGCATTCCAGACCCTGAACACTCGATTGAAGCTGCCTCGATCACAAACTCAGTCACTGCATTCCAGACCCTGAACACTCGATTGAAGCTGCCTCAATCACACTCTCAGGCACCGCTTTCCCATCCTTGAACGCTTGATTGAAGCTGCCTCGATCACAAACTCAGGCACCGCATTCCTGACCCTGAACACTCGATTGAAGTTGCCTCAATCACACTCTCAGGCACCGCTTTCCTATCCTTGAACGCTTGATTGAAGCTGCCTCGATCACACTTTCAGGCACCACATTCCTAACACTGAACACTCGTTTGAAGCTGCCTCGATTACACTCTCAAGCACCGCATTCCACCGACTTAACACTCGATTGAAACTGCCTCGATCACACACTCAGGCACCGCTTTCCAGACCCTGAAAACTCGATTGAAGCTGCCGCGATCACACTCTCAGGAACTGCTTTCCAGTCCTTGAACTCTCGATTGAAACTGACTCGATCACACTTTCAGGCTCTGCATTCTAGAACTTGTACCCTTGATTGAAGCCGCCTCGATATTAGTCTCAGACACTGCATCCCAGACCCTGAACACTCGATTGAAGCTGCCTCGATGAAACTCTCAGGCACCGTTTTCCAGTCCTTGAATACTCGATTGAAGCTGCCTCGATCACATTTTCAGTCACCGCATTCCAGAACCTGAACGCTCGTTTGAAGCTGCCTCGATTACAAACTCAGGCACCGCACTCCATACCCTGAACACTCGATTGAAGCTGCCTCGATCACAGTCTCGGGCACCGCATTTTAGACCCTGAACACTCGATTGAAGCTGCCTTGATTGGGCTGTCAGGCACCGCGTTGCAGACCTGGAATACTCGATTGAAGCTGCCTTGATCTCACGCTCAGGCACCGCATTCCAGACGCTGAACACTCGATTGAAGCTGTTTTGATCACACTTTCAGGCACCGCATTCCACATACTTAACACTCGTTTGAAACTGCCTCGATCACACTCTCAGTAACTGCTTTCCAGTCCTTGTACTCTCGATTGAAACTGACTCGATCACACAATCAGACTCCGCATTCTAGACCTTGTACACTCAACTGAAGCTGCCTTGATCACAATCTCAGGCATCGCATTCCAGACCCTGTACACTCGATTGAAGCTGCCTCGATCACATGTCAGGCACCGCATCCCAGACCATGACCACTCGATTGAAGCTGCCTCAATCACACTCTCTGGCACCATTTTCCAGACCCTGAACACTCGATTGAAGCTGCCTCAATCACATGTCAGGCACCGCATCCCAGACCCTGAACACTCGATTGAAGCTGCCTCAATCACACTCTCTGGCACCGCATCCCAGAGACTGAACACTCGATTGAAGCTGCCTCAATCACATGTCAGGCACCGCATTCCAGACCCTGTACACTCGATTGAAGCTGCCTCGATCACATGTCAGGCACCGCATCCCAGACCATGACCACTCGATTGAAGCTCCCTCAATCACACTCTCTGGCACCATTTTCCAGACCCTGAACACTCGATTGAAGCTGCCTCAATCACATGTCAGGCACCGCATCCCAGACACTGAACACTCGATTGAAGCTGCCTCAATCACACTCTCTGGCACCGCATCCCAGAGACTGAACACTCGATTGAAGCTGCCTCAATCACATGTCAGGCTCTGCATCCCAGACCCTGAACACTCGATTGAAGATGCCTCGATCACAAACTCAGGCACCGCATTCCAGACCATGAACACTCGATTGAAGTTGCCTCAATCACACTCTCAGGCACCGCTTCCCATCCTTGAACGCTTGATTGAAGCTGCCTTGATCACATTTTCAGGCATCGCATTCCAGACCTTAACACTCGACTTAAGCTGCCTCAATCACAAAATCAGGCACCGCTTTGCAGACCCTGAACACTCGATTGAAGCTGCCTCGATCACACTCTCAGGAAGCACTTTGCAGACCCTGAAGATTTGATTGAAGCTGCCTCGATGACACACTCAGGCAACGCATCCCAGACCCTGAACACTCGTTTGAAGCTGCCTCGATTACAATCTCGGGCACCGCATTGCAGACCCTGAACACTCGATTGATGCTGCCTTGATCTCTCACTCAGGCACCGCATTTCAGACGCTGAACACTCGATTGAAGCTGCCTCGATCACACTCTCAGGAACTGCTTTCCAATCCTTGTACTCTCGATTGAAACTGACTCGATCACACATTCAGACTCTGCATTTTAGACCTTGTACACTCGACTGAAGCTGCCTTGATCACAATCTCAGGCACCGCATTCCAGACCCTGAACACTCGATTGAAGCTGCCTCAATCACACGGTCAGGCACTGCATTGCAGATGGTGAACACTTGATTGAAGCTGCCTCGATCACACTGTCAGGCACTGCATTCCACACAATGAACACTCGATTGAAGCTGTCTCGATCACATTTTCAGTCACCGCATTCCAGACCCTGTCCTCTCGACTGAAGCTGCCTCGATCACAATTTGATGGACCGCATTCCAGACCCTGAACACTCGATTGAATCTGCCTCGATCACAATCTCAGGCACCGTTTTCCAGTCCTTGAATACTCAATTGAAGCTGCCTCGATCACATTTTCAGTCACCGCATTCCAGAACCTGAACACTCGATTGAAGCTGCCTCGATCACAGTCTCGGGCACTACATTTTAGACCCTGAACACTCGATTGAAGCTGCCTTGATCGGGCTGTCAGGCACCGCATTGCAGACCCGGAATACTCGATTGAAGCTGCCTTGATCTCACACACAGGCACCGCATTCCAGATGCTGAACACTCGATTGAAGCTGTTTCGATCACACTTTCAGGCACCGCATTCCACATACTTAACACTCCTTTGAAACTGCCTCGATCACACTCTCAGTAACTGCTTTCCAATCCTTGTACTCTCGATTGAAACTGACTCGATCACACATTCAGACTCTGCATTTTAGACCTTCTACACTCGACTGAAGCTGCCTCAATCAACCTCTCTGGCACCGCATCCCAGACCCTGAACACTCGATTGAAGCTGCCTCGATCACACTCTCATGCACCGCATCCCAGACCCTGAACACTCGATTGAAGCTGCCTCGTTCACACTCTCAGGCACCATTTTCCAGTCCTTGAATACCCGATTGAAGCTGGCTCGATCACATTTTCATTCACCGCATTCCAGACCCTGTCCACTCGACTGTAGCTGCCTTGATCACAATCTCATGAACCGCATTCAAGACCCTGAACACTCGACTGAAGCTGCCTCGATCACAAACTCAGTCACTGCATTCCAGACCCTGAACACTCGATTGAAGTTGTCTGAATCACACTCTTGGGCACTGCTTTCCCATCCTTGTACGCTTCATTGAAGCTTCCTCGATCACATTTTAAGGCATTGCATTCCAGACCCTGTCCACTTGATTGAAGCTGCCCTGATCACATTCTCAGGCAACGCTTTCCAGACCTTGAACAATCGATTGAAGCTGCCTCGCTCACACACACAGGCACCGCCTTTCAGGCACTGAACGCACGATTGATGCTGCTTCGATCACAGTCACAGACAATGCGATCCAGATCCTAAACACTTGATTGATGCTGCCTTGATTACACTCTCGGTCACCGTTTTGCAGACCCTGAACACTCGATTGAATCTGCCTCAATCACACTCTCAGGCAACGCATCCCAGACACTGAACACTTGATTGAAGCTGCTTCGTGCACAATTTCGGGGATCGCATTCCAGACCCTGAACACTCTATTGAAGCTGCCTCGATAACACTCTCAGGCACCGCATTCCAGAACTTGAACACTCAATTGAAATGCCTCGATCACAAACTCAGGCACCACTTTCCAGACCCTGTACACTAGATTGAAGCTGTTTTGATTACACTCTCAGGCACCGCATTACAGACCCTGAACGCTTGATTGAAGCTGCCTTGATTACACTCTCGGTCACCGTTTTGCAGACCCTGAACACTCGATTGAATCTGCCTCAATCACGCTCTCAGGCACCGTATTCCAGATCCTGTACCCTCGATTGAACTACCTCAATCTTACTCTCAGGCACCGCATCCCAGACCCTGAACACTTGATTGAAGCTGCCTGAATCACACTCCTCGGCACCGTTTTCCAGTCCTTGATCACTCCATTGACGCTGTCTCGATCACGTTTTCAGTCACCGCATTCCAGACCCTGTCCACTCGACTGAAGCTGCCTCGATCACAATCTGATGGACCACATTCCAGACTCTGAACACTCGATTGAAGCTGCCTCGATCACACTCTCAGGCAATGCTTTCCCATTCTTGAACGCTCGATTGAAGCTCCCTAGATCACATTTTCAGGCATCGCATTCCAGACCCTTTCCACTCGATCGAAATTGCCTCGATCACACACTCAGGCAACGCATTCCAGTCCCTGAACACGCGATTGAAGCTGCCTTGATCACACTCTCAGGCACCGCATTCCAGTACCTGAACCCTCTATTGAAGCTGCCTCGAGCACACACTCGGCGACCGTATTCCAGACCCTGAACGCTCGATTGCAGCTGACTCAATCACACTTTCATGCACCGCATTCTAGACCCTGTCCACTCGATTGAAGCTGCCTCGATCACAATCTCAGGGACCGCATTCCAGACACTGAACACTCGATTGAAGCTGCCTCGCTCACAAACTCTGGCACTTCCTTCTAGACCCCGAACACTAGATTGAAGATGCGTCAATTACACTCAAAGGTACCGCTTTCCAGACCCCAAGCACTTGATTGAATCTGCCTCGATCACATTTTCAGTCTTCGCATTCCAGACCCTGTCCACTCGATTGAAGCTGCCTCGATCACAATCTCAGGTAGCGCATTCCAGTCCCTGAACACTCGAAGATGCCCCGATCACAAACTGAGGCACCGCTTTCAGACCCTGAACACTGGATTGAATCTGCGTCGATTACAATCTCAGGCACCGCATTCCAGACCCTGTCCACTCGACTGAAGCTGCCTCGATCACAATCTCATGGACCGCATTCAATACGCTGAACACTCGATTGAAGCTGCCTCAATCACACTCTCAGCCACTGCATTCCAGACCCTGAACACTGGATTGACCCTGCCTCGATCTCACACTCAGGCACCCATGTTCCAGAAGCTTAACACTCAATTCAAGCTTCCTCAATCACACACTCAGGCACTGATTTCTAGACCCTGAACACTCGATTGAAGCTGCCTCGATCACACTCTCAGGCAGCGCATTCCAGACCCTGAACTCTCGATTGATGCTTCCTCAATTACACACTCAGGCTCCACGTTCCAAACACTTAACAGTCAATTGAAGCTGCCTCGATCACACTCTCAGACACTTCATTCCAGACCCTGAACACTCAATTGAAGCTGCCTCAATCACACTCTCAGGAACTGCTTTCCAGTCCTTGAACTCCTGAATGAAACTGACTCGATCACACATTCAGGCTCCTCTTTCTAGACCTTGTACACTCGACTGAAGCTGCCTTGATCACAATCTCAGGGACCGCTTTCCAGACCCTGAACACTCGAATGAAGCTGCCTCAATCACACTCTCAGGCACCGCATTGCAGATGGTGAACACTCGATTGACGCTGCCTCGATCTCACACTCAGGCATCACTTTCCAAACACTGAACACTTTATTGAAGCTGTCTCGATCACATTCTCAGGCACCACACTCCACACACTGAACACTCAATTGAAGCTGACTCAATCACACACTCAGGCACCGAATTCTAGACCCTGAATATTCTATTGAAGCTGCCTCGATCACATTCTCAGGCACCGCATTCCAGACCCTGAACACTCGATTGAAGCTGCCTCGAACACACTCTCAGGCACCGTTTTCCAGTCCTTGAATACTCGATTGAAGCTTGCTCGATCACATTTTCATTCACCACATTCCTGACACTGTCCACGCGACTGAAGCTGCCTCGATCACCATCTAATGGATCGCATTCCAGACCCTGAACACTCGATTGAAGCTGCCTCGATCACAAACTCAGTCACTGCATTCCAGACCCTGAACACTCGATTGAAGCTGCCTCAATCACACTCTCAGGCACCGCTTTCCCATCCTTGAACGCTTGATTGAAGCTGCCTCGATCACAAACTCAGGCACCGCATTCCTGACCCTGAACACTCGATTGAAGTTGCCTCAATCACACTCTCAGGCACCGCTTTCCTATCCTTGAACGCTTGATTGAAGCTGCCTCGATCACACTTTCAGGCACCACATTCCTAACACTGAACACTCGTTTGAAGCTGCCTCGATTACACTCTCAAGCACCGCATTCCACCGACTTAACACTCGATTGAAACTGCCTCGATCACACACTCAGGCACCGCTTTCCAGACCCTGAAAACTCGATTGAAGCTGCCGCGATCACACTCTCAGGAACTGCTTTCCAGTCCTTGAACTCTCGATTGAAACTGACTCGATCACACTTTCAGGCTCTGCATTCTAGAACTTGTACCCTTGATTGAAGCCGCCTCGATATTAGTCTCAGACACTGCATCCCAGACCCTGAACACTCGATTGAAGCTGCCTCGATGAAACTCTCAGGCACCGTTTTCCAGTCCTTGAATACTCGATTGAAGCTGCCTCGATCACATTTTCAGTCACCGCATTCCAGAACCTGAACGCTCGTTTGAAGCTGCCTCGATTACAAACTCAGGCACCGCACTCCATACCCTGAACACTCGATTGAAGCTGCCTCGATCACAGTCTCGGGCACCGCATTTTAGACCCTGAACACTCGATTGAAGCTGCCTTGATTGGGCTGTCAGGCACCGCGTTGCAGACCTGGAATACTCGATTGAAGCTGCCTTGATCTCACGCTCAGGCACCGCATTCCAGACGCTGAACACTCGATTGAAGCTGTTTTGATCACACTTTCAGGCACCGCATTCCACATACTTAACACTCGTTTGAAACTGCCTCGATCACACTCTCAGTAACTGCTTTCCAGTCCTTGTACTCTCGATTGAAACTGACTCGATCACACAATCAGACTCCGCATTCTAGACCTTGTACACTCAACTGAAGCTGCCTTGATCACAATCTCAGGCATCGCATTCCAGACCCTGTACACTCGATTGAAGCTGCCTCGATCACATGTCAGGCACCGCATCCCAGACCATGACCACTCGATTGAAGCTGCCTCAATCACACTCTCTGGCACCATTTTCCAGACCCTGAACACTCGATTGAAGCTGCCTCAATCACATGTCAGGCACCGCATCCCAGACCCTGAACACTCGATTGAAGCTGCCTCAATCACACTCTCTGGCACCGCATCCCAGAGACTGAACACTCGATTGAAGCTGCCTCAATCACATGTCAGGCACCGCATTCCAGACCCTGAAAACTCGATTGAAGCTGCCTCGATCACAAACTCAGGCACCGCATTCCAGACCCTGAACACTCGATTGAAGTTGCCTCAATCACACTCTCAGGCACAGCTTTCCCATCCTTGAATGCTCGATTGAAGCTGCCTCGATCACATTTTCAGGCACCGCATTCCAGTCCCTGAACACTCGATTGAAGCTGCCTCGATCTTACTCTCATGCACCGCTTCCCAGACCCTGTACACTTGATTGAAGCTGCCTCGATCACATTTTCAGTCACCGCATTCCAGACCCTGACCACTCGACTGAAGCTGCCTCGATCACAATCTCATGGACTGCATTCAAGACCCTGAACACTCGATTGAAGCTGCATTGATCGGACTGTCAGGCACCGCATTGCAGTCCCGGAATACTCGATGGCAGCTGCCTTGATCACACTCTCAGGCACCGCATTCCAGACAATGAACACTAGATTGAAGCTGCCTCGATCAAACACTCAGGCACCACATCCCAGACACTGAACACTCGATTGAAGCTGCCTCAATCACGTTCTCAGGCACTGCATCCCAGACACTGAAAACTTGATTCAAGCTGCCTTGATCACACTCTCAGGCACCGCATTCCAGACAATGAAAACTCGATTGAAGCTGCCTCGATCACGTTCTCTGGCACCGCATTCCACACAATGAACACTCGATTGCAGCTGCCTTGATCACAAACTCAGTCACCGCATTCCAGACCCTGAACACTCGATTGAAGCTGCATCGATCGGACTGTCAGGCACCGCATTCCAGACCCTGAACACTCGATTGAAGCTGCCTCGATCAAACACTCAGGAACCACATTCCAGACGCTGAACACTCGATTCAAGCTGCCTCGACCACATACTCAGGCACCACGTTCCAAACACTGAACACTCGATTGAAACTGCCTCGATCACACTCTCAGGAACTGCTTTCCAGTCCTTGTACTCTCGATTGAAACTGCCTCGATCACACATTCAGACTCCGCATTCTAGACCTTGTACACTCGACTGAAGCTGCCTTGTTCACAATCTCAGGCACCGCATCCCAGACCCGGAACACTCGATTGAAGTTGCCTCAATCACAATCTCAGGCACCGCTTTCCCATCCTGGAACACTCGATTGAAGCTGCCTCGATCACAAACTCAGGCACCGCATTCCAGACCCTGAACGCTCGATTGAAGCAGCCTCAATCACAATCTCAGGCACTGCTTTACCATCCTTGAACGCTTGATTGAAGCTGCCTAGATCACATTTTCAGGCATCGCATTCCAGACCCTGTCCACTCGATTGAAGCTGCCTCGATCACACTCTCAGGCACCGCATTCCAGACCCTGCACCCTCGATTTAAGCTGCCTCGATCTTACTCTCATGCACCGCATCCCAGACCCTGAAGATTTGATTGAAGCTGCCTCGATCACACACCCAGGCACCGAATCACAGAACCTGAACACTTGATTGAAGCTGCCTCGATCACATTTTCAGTCACCGCATTCCTGACCCTGTCCACTCGACTGAAGCTGCCTCAATCACAATCTCATGGACCGCATTCAAGACCCTGAACACTCGATTGAAGCTGCATTGATCGGACTGTCAGGCACCGCATTGCAGACCCGGAATACTCGATTGAAGCTGCCTTGATCAGACACTCAGGCACTGCATTCCAATCGCTGAAACTCAATTGAAGCTGCCTCGATCACACTTTCAGGCACCACGTTCCAAACACTGAACTCTTGATTGAAGCTGCCTCGATCATACTCTCAGGAACTGCTTTCCAGTATTTGTACTCCCGATTGAAAATGACTCGATCACACATTCAGACTCCGCATTCTAGACCTTGTACACTCGACTGAAGCTGCCTCGTTCACACTCTTCAGGCACCGCATTCCAGACCTTGATCACTCAATTGAAGCTGCCTCGTTCACACTCAGGCACCGTTTTCCAGTCCTTGAATACTCGATTGAAGCTGCATTGATCGGACTGTCAGGCACCGCATTGCAGTCCCGGAATACTCGATCGCAGCTGCCTTGATCACACACTCAGTCACCGCATTCCACACAATGAACAGTAGATTGAAGCTGCCTCGATCACACACTCAGGCACCGCATCCCAGACACTGAACACTCGATTGAAGTTGCCCCGATCACACTCTCAGGCACCGTTTTCCAGACCCTGAACCCACGATTGAAGCTGCGACGATTACACTCTCAGGCAACGCATTCAGGACCCTGACCACTCGATTGCAGCTGCCTCGATCACACTCTCAGGCTGTGCATTCCAGAATCTAAACACTTGATTGATGCTGCCTCGATCACACACTCAGGCACCACATCCCAGTCCCTGAACACTCGACTGAAGTTGCCTCAATCACACTCTCAGGTACTGTTTTCCCATCCTTGAACGCTCGATTGAAGCTGCCTCAATCACATTTTCAGCTACCGCATTCCAGTCCCTGAACACTCGATTGAAGCTGCCTCGATCACACTCTCAGGCACCGCTTCCCAGACCCTGAACACTTGATTGAAGCTGCCTCGATCACATTTTCAGTCACCGCATTCCAGACCCTGTCCACTCGACTGAAGCTGCCTCGATCACAATCTCATGGACCGCATTCAAGACCCTGAACACTCGATTGAAGCTGCATTGATCGGAATGTCAGGCACCGCATTGCAGTCCCGGAATACTCGATTGAAGCTGCCTTGATCACACACTCATTCACCGCATTCCAGACGCTGAACACTCGATTGAAGCTGCCTCGATCACACTTTCAAGCACCGCATTCCACATACTTAACACTCCATTGAACCTGCCTCGACCACACTCTCAGGAATTGCTTTCCAGTCCTTGTACTCTCGATTGAAACTGACTCGCATACACATTCAGACTCCGCATTCTAGACCTTGTACACTCGACTGAAGCTGCCTTGATCAGAATCTCAGGCACCGCATTCCAAACCCTGAACACTCGATTGAAGCTGCCTCGATCACAATCTCAGGCACTGCATTCCAGAAACTGAACACTCGATTGAAGCTGCATCGATTGGACTGTCAGGCACCGTTTTCCAGACCCTGAACACTCGATTGAAGCTGCCTCAATCACATCTCAGGCACCGCTTCCCAGACCTTGAACACTCGATTCAAGCTGCCTCGATTACATACTCATGCACCACGTTCCAAACAGTGAACACTCGATTGAAGCTGCCTCGATCACACTCTCAAGCACCGCATTCTACAGACTTAACACTCGCTTGAAACTGCCGCGATCACACTCTCAGGAACTGCTTTCCAGTCCTTGAACTCTCAATTGAATCTGACTCAATCACACATTCAGTCTCCGCATTCTAGGCAATGTACACTCGACTGAACCTGCCTTCTTCACAATCTCAGGCACTGCATTCCAGACCCTGAAGACTCGACTGAAGCTGCCTCAATCACACTCTCAGGCACTGCATCCCAGACGCTGAACACTCGATTGAAGCTGCCTCGATTACACATTCAGGCACCACGTTCCAAACACTGAACACTCGATTGAAACTGCCTCGATCACGCATTCAGACTCCGCATTCTAGACCTTGTACACTCAACCGAAGCTGACTTGTTCACAATCTCAGGCACCGCATCCCAGACCCTGAACACTCGATTGAAGCTGCCTCGATCACACTCTCAAGCACCGCATTCCAGACCCTGTACCCTCGATTGAAGCTGCCTCGATCTTACTCTCATGCACCACATCCCAGACCCTGAAGATTTGATTGAAGCTGCCTCGATCACGCACCCAGGCAACGCATCCCAGAACCTGTACACTTGATTGAAGCTGCCTCGATCACATTTTCAGTCACCGCATTCCAGACCCTGTCCACTCGACTGAAGCTGCCTCGATCACAATCTCATGGACCTCATTCAAGACCCTGAGCACTCGATTGAAGCTGCATTGATCGGACTGTCAGGCACCACATTGCAGACCCGGAATACTAGATTGAAGCTGCCTCGATCACAAAATCAGGCACCGCTTCCCAGACACTGAACACTCGATTGAAGCTGCCTCGATCACACTCTCAATCACCGCATTCCAGACCCTGAACGCTCGATTGAAGCTGCCTCGATCACACTTTCAGGCACCACATTCCAAACACTGAACTCTTGATTGAAGTTGCCTCAATCACACTCTCAGGAACTGCTTTCCAGTCCTTGAACACTCGATTGAAACTGACTCAATCACACATTCAGGCTCCGCATTCTAGACTTTGTACACTCGACTGAAGCTGTCTTCATCACAATCTCAGGCACAGCATTCCAGACCCTAAACACTCGATTGAAGCTGCCTCAATCACACTCTCAGGCACCGCATTCCAGAAACTGAACACTCGATTGAAGCTGCATCGATCGGCCTGTCAGGCACCGTTTTCTAGACCCTGAACACTCGATTGAAGCTGCCTCAATCACATCTCAGGCACCGCTTCCCAGACCTTGAACACTCGATTCAAGCTGCCTCAATTACATACTCAGGCACCACGTTCCAAACACTGAACACTCGATTGAAGCTGCCTCAATCACATCTCAGGCACCGTTTCCCAGTCCTTGAACACTCGATTCAAGCTGCCTCGATTACATACTCAGGCACCACGTTCCAAACACTGAACACTTGATAGAAGCTGCCTCGATCACACTCTCAAGCACCGCATTCTACATACTTAACACTCGAGTGAAACTGCCTCGATCACACTCTCAGGAACTGCTTTCCAGTCCTTGAACTCTCGATTGAAACTGACTCAACCACACATTCAGTCTCCGCATTCTAGACAATGTACACTCGAATGAAGCTGCCTTCTTCACAATCTCAGGCACCGCATTCCAGACCCTGAAGACTCGACTGAAGCTGCCTCAATCACACTCTCAGGCACCGCATCCCAGACCCTGAACATTCGATTGAAGCTGCCTCGATTACACATTCAGGCACCACATTCCAAACAATGTACGCTCGATTGAAGCTTCCTGGATCACACTCTCACGCACCGCATTCCACACACTTAACACTCGACTGAAACTGCCTCGATAACACTCACAGACACCGCATTCCAGAAACTGAACACTCGATTGAAGCTGCCTCGATCACAATCTCACGCACCGTTTTCCAGACCCTGAACACTCGATTGAAGCTGCCTCAATCACTTCTCAGGCACCGCATCCCAGACCCTGAACACTCGATTGAAGCTGCCTCGTTCACACTCTCAGGCTCCCTTTTCCAGTCCTTGAATACTCGATTGAAGCTGGCTCGATCACATTTTCATTCACCGCATTCCAGACCCTGTCCACTCGACTGAAGCTGCCTCGATCACAATCTCAGTTACAGCATTCAAGACCCTGATCACTCGATTGAAGCTGCCTCGTTCACACTCTCAGGCTCCCTTTTCCAGTCCTTGAATACTCGATTGAAGCTGCCTCGATCACAAACTCAGGCACCGCATTCCAGACCCTGAACACTCGATTGAAGTTGCCTCAATCACACTCTCAGGCACAGCTTTCCCATCCTTGAACGCTCGATTGAAGCTGCCTCGATCACATTTTCAGGCACCGCATTCCAGTCCCTGAACACTCGATTGAAGCTGCCTCGATCACAATCTCAGTTACAGCATTCAAGACCCTGATCACTCGATTGAAGCTGCCTCGATCACAAACTCAGGCACCGCATTCCAGACCCTGAACACTCGATTGAAGTTGCCTCAATCACACTCTCAGGCACAGCTTTCCCATCCTTGAACGCTCGATTGAAGCTGCCTCGATCACATTTTCAGGCACCGCATTCCAGTCCCTGAACACTCGATTGAAGCTGCCTCGATCTTACTCTCATGCACCGCTTCCCAGACCCTGTACACTTGATTGAAGCTGCCTCGATCACATTTTCAGTCACCGCATTCCAGACCCTGACCACTCGACTGAAGCTGCCTCGATCACAATCTCATGGACTGCATTCAAGACCCTGAACACTCGATTGAAGCTGCATTGATCGGACTGTCAGGCACCACATTGCAGTCCCGGAATACTCGATGGCAGCTGCCTTGATCACACTCTCAGGCACCGCATTCCAGACAATGAACACTAGATTGAAGCTGCCTCGATCACACACTCAGGCACCGCATCCCAGACACTGAAAACTCGATTGAAGCTGCCTCGATCACGTTCTCTGGCACCGCATTCCACACAATGAACACTCGATTGCAGCTGCCTTGATCACAAACTCAGTCACCGCATTCCAGACCCTGAACACTCGATTGAAGCTGCATCGATCGGACTGTCAGGCACCGCATTCCAGACCCTGAACACTCGATTGAAGCTGCCTCGATCAAACACTCAGGAACCACATTCCAGACGCTGAACACTCGATTCAAGCTGCCTCGACCACATACTCAGGCACCACGTTCCAAACACTGAACACTCGATTGAAACTGCCTCGATCACACTCTCAGGAACTGCTTTCCAGTCCTTGTACTCTCGATTGAAACTGCCTCGATCACACATTCAGACTCCGCATTCTAGACCTTGTACACTCGACTGAAGCTGCCTCGATCACAATCTCATGGACCTCATTCAAGACCCTGAGCACTCGATTGAAGCTGCATTGATCGGACTGTCAGGCACCACATTGCAGACCCGGAATACTAGATTGAAGCTGCCTCGATCACAAAATCAGGCACCGCATCCCAGACACTGAACACTCGATTGAAGCTGCCTCGATCACGTTCTCAGGCACCGCATTTCACACAATGAACAATTGATTGCAGCTGCCTCGATCACACTCTCAATCACCGCATTCCAGACCCTGAACGCTCGATTGAAGCTGCCTCGATCACACTTTCAGGCACCACATTCCAAACACTGAACTCTTGATTGAAGTTGCCTCAATCACACTCTCAGGAACTGCTTTCCAGTCCTTGAACACTCGATTGAAACTGACTCAATCACACATTCAGGCTCCGCATTCTAGACTTTGTACACTCGACTGAAGCTGTCTTCATCACAATCTCAGGCACAGCATTCCAGACCCTAAACACTCGATTGAAGCTGCCTCAATCACACTCTCAGGCACCGCATTCCAGAAACTGAACAATCGATTGAAGCTGCATCGATTGGACTGTCAGGCACCGTTTTCTAGACCCTGAACACTCGATTGAAGCTGCCTCAATCACATCTCAGGCACCGCTTCCCAGACCTTGAACACTCGATTCAAGCTGCCTCAATTACATACTCAGGCACCACGTTCCAAACACTGAACACTTGATAGAAGCTGCCTCGATCACACTCTCAAGCACCGCATTCTACATACTTAACACTCGCTTGAAACTGCCTCGATCACACTCTCAGGAACTGCTTTCCAGTCCTTGAACTCTCGATTGAAACTGACTCAATCACACATTCAGTCTCCGCATTCTAGACAATGTACACTCGAATGAAGCTGCCTTCTTCACAATCTCAGGCACCGCATTCCAGACCCTGAAGACTCGACTGAATCTGCCTCAATCACACGCTCAGGCACCGCATCCCAGACCCTGAACATTCGATTGAAGCTGTCTCGATTACACATTCAGGCACCACATTCCAAACAATGTACGCTCGATTGAAGCTTCCTGGATCACACTCTCACGCACCGCATTCCACACACTTAACACTCGACTGAAACTGCCTCGATAACACTCACAGACACCGCATTCCAGAAACTGAACACTCGATTGAAGCTGCCTCGATCACAATCTCACGCACCGTTTTCCAGATCCTGAACACTCGATTGAAGCTGCCTCAATCACTTCTCAGGCACCGCATCCCAGACCCTGAACACTCGATTGAAGCTGCCTCGTTCACACTCTCAGGCTCCCTTTTCCAGTCCTTGAATACTCGATTGAAGCTGGCTCGATCACATTTTCATTCACCGCATTCAAGACCCTGATCACTCGATTGAAGTTGCCTCAATCACACTCTCAGGCACAGCTTTCCCATCCTTGAACGCTCGATTGAAGCTGCCTCGATTACATTTTCAGGCACCGCATTCCAGTCCCTGAACACTCGATTGAAGCTGCCTCGATCTTACTCTCATGCACCGCTTCCCAGACCCTGTACACTTGATTGAAGCTGCCTCGATCACATTTTCAGTCACCGCATTCCAGACCCTGACCACTCGACTGAAGCTGCCTCGATCACAATCTCATGGACTGCATTCAAGACCCTGAACACTCGATTGAAGCTGCATTGATCGGACTGTCAGGCACCACATTGCAGTCCCGGAATACTCGATGGCAGCTGCCTTGATCACACTCTCAGGCACCGCATTCCAGACAATGAACACTAGATTGAAGCTGCCTCGATCACACACTCAGGCACCGCATCCCAGACACTGAAAACTCGATTGAAGCTGCCTCGATCACGTTCTCTGGCACCGCATTCCACACAATGAACACTCGATTGCAGCTGCCTTGATCACAAACTCAGTCACCGCATTCCAGACCCTGAACACTCGATTGAAGCTGCATCGATCGGACTGTCAGGCACCGCATTCCAGACCCTGAACACTCGATTGAAGCTGCCTCGATCAAACACTCAGGAACCACATTCCAGACGCTGAACACTCGATTCAAGCTGCCTCGACCACATACTCAGGCACCACGTTCCAAACACTGAACACTCGATTGAAACTGCCTCGATCACACTCTCAGGAACTGCTTTCCAGTCCTTGTACTCTCGATTGAAACTGCCTCGATCACACATTCAGACTCCGCATTCTAGACCTTGTACACTCGACTGAAGCTGCCTTGTTCACAATCTCAGGCACCGCATCCCAGACCCGGAACACTCGATTGAAGTTGCCTCAATCACAATCTCAGGCACCGCTTTCCCATCCTGGAACACTCGATTGAAGCTGCCTCGATCACAAACTCAGGCACCGCATTCCAGACCCTGAACGCTCGATTGAAGCAGCCTCAATCACAATCTCAGGCACTGCTTTACCATCCTTGAACGCTTGATTGAAGCTGCCTAGATCACATTTTCAGGCATCGCATTCCAGACCCTGTCCACTCGATTGAAGCTGCCTCGATCACACTCTCAGGCACCGCATTCCAGACCCTGCACCCTCGATTGAAGCTGCCTCGATCTTACTCTCATGCACCGCATCCCAGACCCTGAAGATTTGATTGAAGCTGCCTCGATCACACACTCAGGCACCGAATCACAGAACCTGAACACTTGATTGAAGCTGCCTCGATCACATTTTCAGTCACCGCATTCCTGACCCTGTCCACTCGACTGAAGCTGCCTCAATCACAATCTCATGGACCGCATTCAAGACCCTGAACACTCGATTGAAGCTGCATTGATCGGACTGTCAGGCACTGCATTGCAGACCCGGAATACTCGATTGAAGCTGCCTTGATCAGACACTCAGGCACTGCATTCCAATCGCTGAAACTCAATTGAAGCTGCCTCGATCACACTTTCAGGCACCACGTTCCAAACACTGAACTCTTGATTGAAGCTGCCTCGATCATACTCTCAGGAACTGCTTTCCAGTATTTGTACTCCCGATTGAAAATGACTCGATCACACATTCAGACTCCGCATTCTAGACCTTGTACACTCGACTGAAGCTGCCTCGTTCACACTCTTCAGGCACCGCATTCCAGACCTTGATCACTCAATTGAAGCTGCCTCGTTCACACTCAGGCACCGTTTTCCAGTCCTTGAATACTCGATTGAAGCTGCATTGATCGGACTGTCAGGCACCGCATTGCAGTCCCGGAATACTCGATCGCAGCTGCCTTGATCACACACTCAGTCACCGCATTCCACACAATGAACAGTAGATTGAAGCTGCCTCGATCACACACTCAGGCACCGCATCCCAGACACTGAACACTCGATTGAAGTTGCCCCGATCACACTCTCAGGCACCGTTTTCCAGACCCTGAACCCACGATTGAAGCTGCGACGATTACACTCTCAGGCAACGCATTCAGGACCCTGACCACTCGATTGCAGCTGCCTCGATCACACTCTCAGGCTGTGCATTCCAGAATCTAAACACTTGATTGATGCTGCCTCGATCACACTCTCAGGCACCGCATCCCAGTCCCTGAACACTCGACTGAAGTTGCCTCAATCACACTCTCAGGTACTGTTTTCCCATCCTTGAACGCTCGATTGAAGCTGCCTCAATCACATTTTCAGCTACCGCATTCCAGTCCCTGAACACTCGATTGAAGCTGCCTCGATCACACTCTCAGGCACCGCTTCCCAGACCCTGAACACTTGATTGAAGCTGCCTCGATCACATTTTCAGTCACCGCATTCCAGACCCTGTCCACTCGACTGAAGCTGCCTCGATCACAATCTCATGGACCGCATTCAAGACCCTGAACACTCGATTGAAGCTGCATTGATCGGAATGTCAGGCACCGCATTGCAGTGCCGGAATACTCGACTGCAGCTGCCTTGATCACACTCTCAGGCACCGCATTCCACACAATGAACACTAGATTGCAGCTGCCTTGATCACACTCTCAGGCACCGCATTCCACACAATGAACACTAGATTGCAGCTGCCTCGATCACACTCTCAGACTGCGCATTCCAGAAACTGAACACTTGATTGATGCTGCCTCGATCACACACTCAGGCACCGCATCCCAGTCACTGAACACTCGACTGAAGCTGCCTCGATCACACTCTCAGGCACCGCTTTGCAGACCCTGAACACTTGATTGAAGCTGCCTCGATCACACACTCAGGCACCGCATCCCAGTCACTGAACACTCGACTGAAGCTGCCTTGATCACATACTCAGTCACCGCATTCCAGACCCTCAACGCTCGATTGAAGCTGCCTCGATCACACTCTCAGGCACCGCATTCCAGACCCTGTAACCTTGATTGAAGCTGCCTTGATCTTACTCTCATGCACCACATCCCAGACCCTGAAGATTTGATTGAAGCTGCCTCGATCACACAACCAGGCACCGCATCCCAGAACCTGAACACTTGTTGAAGCTGCCTCCATCACATTTTCATTCACCGCATTCCAGACCCTGTCCACTCAACTAAAGCTGCCTCGATCACAATCTCATGGACCTCATTCAAGACCCTGAACACTCGATTGAAGCTGCATTGATCGGAATGTCAGGCACCACATTGCAGACCCGGAATACTCGATTGAAGCTGCCTTGATCACACACTCATTCACCGCATTCCAGACGCTGAACACTCGATTGAAGCTGCCTCGATCACACTTTCAAGCACCGCATTCCACATACTTAACACTCCATTGAACCTGCCTCGACCACACTCTCAGGAATTGCTTTCCAGTCCTTGTACTCTCGATTGAAACTGACTCGCATACACATTCAGACTCCGCATTCTAGACCTTGTACACTCGACTGAAGCTGCCTTGATCAGAATCTCAGGCACCGCATTCCAAACCCTGAACACTCGATTGAAGCTGCCTCGATCACACACTCAGGCACCGCATTCCAGACCCTGTACCCTTGATTGAAGCTGCCTCGATCACAATCTCAGGCACCGCATTCCAGAAACTGAACACTCGATTGAAGCTGCATCGATTGGACTGTCAGGCACCGTTTTCCAGACCCTGAACACTCGATTGAAGCTGCCTCAATCACATCTCAGGCACCGCTTCCCAGACCTTGAACACTCGATTCAAGCTGCCTCGATTACATACTCATGCACCACGTTCCAAACAGTGAACACTCGATTGAAGCTGCCTCGATCACACTCTCAAGCACCGCATTCTACAGACTTAACACTCGCTTGAAACTGCCGCGATCACACTCTCAGGAACTGCTTTCCAGTCCTTGAACTCTCAATTGAATCTGACTCAATCACACATTCAGTCTCCGCATTCTAGGCAATGTACACTCGACTGAACCTGCCTTCTTCACAATCTCAGGCACTGCATTCCAGACCCTGAAGACTCGACTGAAGCTGCCTCAATCACACTCTCAGGCACCGCATCCCAGACGCTGAACACTCGATTGAAGCTGCCTCGATTACACATTCAGGCACCACGTTCCAAACACTGAACACTCGATTGAAACTGCCTCGATCACGCATTCAGACTCCGCATTCTAGACCTTGTACACTCAACCGAAGCTGACTTGTTCACAATCTCAGGCACCGCATCCCAGACCCGGAACACTCGATTGAAGCTGCCTCGATCACACTCTCAGGCACCGCATTCCAGACCCTGTACCCTCGATTGAAGCTGCCTCGATCTTACTCTCATGCACCACATCCCAGACCCTGAAGATTTGATTGAAGCTGCCTCGATCACGCACCCAGGCACCGCATCCCAGGCCCTGAACACTTGTTGAAGCTGCCTCCATCACATTTTCAGTCACCGCATTCCAGACCCTGTCCACTCGACTGAAGCTGCCTCGATCACAATCTCATGGACCTCATTCAAGACCCTGAGCACTCGATTGAAGCTGCATTGATCGGACTGTCAGGCACCACATTGCAGACCCGGAATACTCGATTGAAGCTGCCTTGATCACAAAATCAGGCACCGCATTCCAGACGCTGAACACTCGATTGAAGCTGGCTCGATCACAAAATCAGGCACCGCATCCCAGACACTGAACACTCGATTGAAGCTGCCTCGATCACGTTCTCAGGCACCGCATTTCACACAATGAACAATCGATTGCAGCTGCCTCGATCACACTCTCAATCACCGCATTCCAGACCCTGAACGCTCGATTGAAGCTGCCTCGATCACACTTTCAGGCACCACATTCCAAACACTGAACTCTTGATTGAAGTTGCCTCAATCACACTCTCAGGAACTGCTTTCCAGTCCTTGAACACTCGATTGAAACTGACTCAATCACACATTCAGGCTCTGCATTCTAGACTTTGTACACTCGACTGAAGCTGTCTTCATCACAATCTCAGGCACAGCATTCCAGACCCTAAACACTCGATTGAAGCTGCCTCGATCACACTCTCAGGCACCGCATTCCAGAAACTGAACACTCGATTGAAGCTGCATCGATCGGCCTGTCAGGCACCGTTTTCTAGACCCTGAACACTCGATTGAAGCTGCCTCAATCACATCTCAGGCACCGCTTCCCAGACCTTGAACACTCGATTCAAGCTGCCTCAATTACATACTCAGGCACCACGTTCCAAACACTGAACACTCGATTGAAGCTGCCTCAATCACATCTCAGGCACCGTTTCCCAGTCCTTGAACACTCGATTCAAGCTGCCTCAATTACATACTCAGGCACCACGTTCCAAACACTGAACACTTGATAGAAGCTGCCTCGATCACACTCTCAAGCACCGCATTCTACATACTTAACACTCGATTGAAACTGCCTCGATCACACTCTCAGGAACTGCTTTCCAGTCCCTGAACTCTCGATTGAAACTGACTCAATCACACATTCAGTCTCCGCATTCTAGACAATGTACACTCGAATGAAGCTGCCTTCTTCACAATCTCAGGCACCGCATTCCAGACCCTGAAGACTCGACTGAATCTGCCTCAATCACACGCTCAGGCACCGCATCCCAGACCCTGAACATTCGATTGAAGCTGTCTCGATTACACATTCAGGCACCACATTCCAAACAATGTACGCTCGATTGAAGCTTCCTGGATCACACTCTCACGCACCGCATTCCACACACTTAACACTCGACTGAAACTGCCTCGATAACACTCACAGACACCGCATTCCAGAAACTGAACACTCGATTGAAGCTGCCTCGATCACAATCTCACGCACCGTTTTCCAGATCCTGAACACTCGATTGAAGCTGCCTCGTTCACACTCTCAGGCTCCCTTTTCCAGTCCTTGAATACTCGATTGAAGCTGGCTCGATCACATTTTCATTCACCGCATTCCAGTCCCTGAACACTCGATTGAAGCTGCCTCGATCACAATCTCAGTTACAGCATTCAAGACCCTGATCACTCGATTGAAGCTGCCTCGATCACAAACTCAGTCACCGCATTCCAGACCCTGAAAACTCGATTGAAGCTGCCTCGATCACAAACTCAGGCACCGCATTCCAGACCCTGAACACTCGATTGAAGTTGCCTCAATCACACTCTCAGGCACAGCTTTCCCATCCTTGAACGCTCGATTGAAGCTGCCTCGATCACATTTTCAGGCACCGCATTCCAGTCCCTGAACACTCGATTGAAGCTGCCTCGATCTTACTCTCATGCACCGCTTCCCAGACCCTGTACACTTGATTGAAGCTGCCTCGATCACATTTTCAGTCACCGCATTCCAGACCCTGACCACTCGACTGAAGCTGCCTCGATCACAATCTCATGGACTGCATTCAAGACCCTGAACACTCAATTGAAGCTGCATTGATCGGACTGTCAGGCACCGCATTGCAGTCCCGGAATACTCGATGGCAGCTGCCTTGATCACACTCTCAGGCACCGCATTCCACACAATGAACACTAGATTGAAGCTGCCTCGATCACACACTCAGGCACCACATCCCAGACACTGAACACTCGATTGAAGCTGCCGCAATCACGTTCTCAGGCACTGCATCCCAGACACTGAAAACTTGATTCAAGCTGCCTTGATCACACTCTCAGGCACCGCATTCCAGACAATGAACACTAGATTGAAGCTGCCTCGATCACACACTCAGGCACCGCATCCCAGACACTGAAAACTCGATTGAAGCTGCCTCGATCACGTTCTCTGGCACCGCATTCCACACAATGAACACTCGATTGCAGCTGCCTTGATCACAAACTCAATCACCGCATTCCAGACCCTGAACACTCGATTGAAGCTGCATCGATCGGACTGTCAGGCACCGCATTCCAGACCCTGAACACTCGATTGAAGCTGCCTCGATCAAACACTCAGGAACCACATTCCAGACGCTGAACACTCGATTCAAGCTGCCTCGACCACATACTCAGGCACCACGTTCCAAACACTGAACACTCGATTGAAACTGCCTCGATCACACTCTCAGGAACTGCTTTCCAGTCCTTGTACTCTCGATTGAAACTGCCTCGATCACACATTCAGACTCCGCATTCTAGACTTTGTACACTCGACTGAAGCTGCCTTGTTCACAATCTCAGGCACCGCATCCCAGACCCGGAACACTCGATTGAAGCTGCCTCGATCACAAACTCAGGCACCGCATTCCAGACCCTGAACGCTCGATTGAAGCAGCCTCAATCACAATCTCAGGCACTGCTTTACCATCCTTGAACGCTTGATTGAAGCTGCCTAGATCACATTTTCAGGCATCGCATTCCAGACCCTGTCCACTCGATTGAAGCTGCCTCGATCACACTCTCAGGCACCGCATTCCAGACCCTGCACCCTCGATTGAAGCTGCCTCGATCTTACTCTCATGCACCGCATCCCAGACCCTGAAGATTTGATTGAAGCTGCCTCGATCACACACTCAGGCACCGAATCACAGAACCTGAACACTTGATTGAAGCTGCCTCGATCACATTTTCAGTCACCGCATTCCTGACCCTGTCCACTCGACTGAAGCTGCCTCAATCACAATCTCATGGACCGCATTCAAGACCCTGAACACTCGATTGAAGCTGCATTGATCGGACTGTCAGGCACTGCATTGCAGACCCGGAATACTCGATTGAAGCTGCCTTGATCAGACACTCAGGCACTGCATTCCAATCGCTGAAACTCAATTGAAGCTGCCTCGATCACACTTTCAGGCACCACGTTCCAAACACTGAACTCTTGATTGAAGCTGCCTCGATCATACTCTCAGGAACTGCTTTCCAGTATTTGTACTCCCGATTGAAAATGACTCGATCACACATTCAGACTCCGCATTCTAGACCTTGCACACTCGACTGAAGCTGCCTCGTTCACACTCTTCAGGCACCGCATTCCAGACCTTGATCACTCAATTGAAGCTGCCTCGTTCACACTCAGGCACCGTTTTCCAGTCCTTGAATACTCGATTGAAGCTGCATTGATCGGACTGTCAGGCACCGCATTGCAGTCCCGGAATACTCGATCGCAGCTGCCTTGATCACACACTCAGTCACCGCATTCCACACAATGAACAGTAGATTGAAGCTGCCTCGATCACACACTCAGGCACCGCATCCCAGACACTGAACACTCGATTGAAGTTGCCCCGATCACACTCTCAGGCACCGTTTTCCAGACCCTGAACCCACGATTGAAGCTGCGACGATTACACTCTCAGGCAACGCATTCAGGACCCTGACCACTCGATTGCAGCTGCCTCGATCACACTCTCAGGCTGTGCATTCCAGAATCTAAACACTTGATTGATGCTGCCTCGATCACACACTCAGGCACCGCATCCCAGTCCCTGAACACTCGACTGAAGTTGCCTCAATCACACTCTCAGGTACTGTTTTCCCATCCTTGAACGCTCGATTGAAGCTGCCTCAATCACATTTTCAGCTACCGCATTCCAGTCCCTGAACACTCGATTGAAGCTGCCTCGATCACACTCTCAGGCACCGCTTCCCAGACCCTGAACACTTGATTGAAGCTGCCTCGATCACATTTTCAGTCACCGCATTCCAGACCCTGTCCACTCGACTGAAGCTGCCTCGATCACAATCTCATGGACCGCATTCAAGACCCTGAACACTCGATTGAAGCTGCATTGATCGGAATGTCAGGCACCGCATTGCAGTGCCGGAATACTCGACTGCAGCTGCCTTGATCACACTCTCAGGCACCAAATTCCACACAATGAACACTAGATTGCAGCTGCCTCGATCACACACTCAGGCACCGCATCCCAGTCACTGAACACTGATTGAAGCTGCCTCGATCACACTCTCAGACTGCGCATTCCAGAAACTGAACACTGGATTGATGCTGCCTCGATCACACACTCAGGCACCGCATCCCAGTCACTGAACACTCGACTGAAGCTGCCTCGATCACATACTCAGTCACCGCATTCCAGACCCTCAACGCTCGATTGAAGCACACTCGATCACACTCTCAGGCACCGCATTCCAGACCCTGTACCCTCGACTGAAGCTGCCTTGATCAGACTCTCAGGCACCGCAGTCCAGATGCTGAACACTCGATTGAAGCTGCCTCGATCACGTTCTCAGGCACCGCATTTCACACAATGAACAATCGATTGCAGCTGCCTCGATCACACTCTCAATCACCGCATTCCAGACCCTGAACGCTCGATTGAAGCTGCCTCGATCACACTTTCAGGCACCACATTCCAAACACTGAACTCTTGATTGAAGTTGCCTCAATCACACTCTCAGGAACTGCTTTCCAGTCCTTGAACACTCGATTGAAACTGACTCAATCACACATTCAGACTCCGCATTCTAGACCTTGTACACTCGACTGAAGCTGCCTTGTTCACAATCTCAGGCACCGCATCCCAGACCCGGAACACTCGATTGAAGTTGCCTCAATCACAATCTCAGGCACCGCTTTCCCATCCTGGAACACTCGATTGAAGCTGCCTCGATCACAAACTCAGGCACCGCATTCCAGACCCTGAACGCTCGATTGAAGCAGCCTCAATCACAATCTCAGGCACTGCTTTACCATCCTTGAACGCTTGATTGAAGCTGCCTAGATCACATTTTCAGGCATCGCATTCCAGACCCTGTCCACTCGATTGAAGCTGCCTCGATCACACTCTCAAGCACCGCATTCCAGACCCTGCACCCTCGATTGAAGCTGCCTCGATCTTACTCTCATGCACCGCATCCCAGACCCTGAAGATTTGATTGAAGCTGCCTCGATCACACACTCAGGCACCGAATCACAGAACCTGAACACTTGATTGAAGCTGCCTCGATCACATTTTCAGTCACCGCATTCCTGACCCTGTCCACTCGACTGAAGCTGCCTCAATCACAATCTCATGGACCGCATTCAAGACCCTGAACACTCGATTGAAGCTGCATTGATCGGACTGTCAGGCACCGCATTGCAGACCCGGAATACTCGATTGAAGCTGCCTTGATCAGACACTCAGGCACTGCATTCCAATCGCTGAAACTCAATTGAAGCTGCCTCGATCACACTTTCAGGCACCACGTTCCAAACACTGAACTCTTGATTGAAGCTGCCTCGATCATACTCTCAGGAACTGCTTTCCAGTATTTGTACTCCCGATTGAAAATGACTCGATCACACATTCAGACTCCGCATTCTAGACCTTGTACACTCGACTGAAGCTGCCTCGTTCACACTCTTCAGGCACCGCATTCCAGACCTTGATCACTCAATTGAAGCTGCCTCGTTCACACTCAGGCACCGTTTTCCAGTCCTTGAATACTCGATTGAAGCTGCATTGATCGGACTGTCAGGCACCGCATTGCAGTCCCGGAATACTCGATCGCAGCTGCCTTGATCACACACTCAGTCACCGCATTCCACACAATGAACAGTAGATTGAAGCTGCCTCGATCACACACTCAGGCACCGCATCCCAGACACTGAACACTCGATTGAAGTTGCCCCGATCACACTCTCAGGCACCGTTTTCCAGACCCTGAACCCACGATTGAAGCTGCGACGATTACACTCTCAGGCAACGCATTCAGGACCCTGACCACTCGATTGCAGCTGCCTCGATCACACTCTCAGGCTGTGCATTCCAGAATCTAAACACTTGATTGATGCTGCCTCGATCACACACTCAGGCACCGCATCCCAGTCCCTGAACACTCGACTGAAGTTGCCTCAATCACACTCTCAGGTACTGTTTTCCCATCCTTGAACGCTCGATTGAAGCTGCCTCAATCACATTTTCAGCTACCGCATTCCAGTCCCTGAACACTCGATTGAAGCTGCCTCGATCACACTCTCAGGCACCGCTTCCCAGACCCTGAACACTTGATTGAAGCTGCCTCGATCACATTTTCAGTCACCGCATTCCAGACCCTGTCCACTCGACTGAAGCTGCCTCGATCACAATCTCATGGACCGCATTCAAGACCCTGAACACTCGATTGAAGCTGCATTGATCGGAATGTCAGGCACCGCATTGCAGTGCCGGAATACTCGACTGCAGCTGCCTTGATCACACTCTCAGGCACCGCATTCCACACAATGAACACTAGATTGCAGCTGCCTCGATCACACTCTCAGACTGCGCATTCCAGACACTGAACACTTGATTGATGCTGCCTCGATCACACACTCAGGCACCGCATCCCAGTCACTGAACACTCGACTGAAGCTGCCTCGATCACATACTCAGTCACCGCATTCCAGACCCTCAACGCTCGATTGAAGCTGCCTCGATCACACTCTCAGGCACCGCATTCCAGACCCTGTACTCTCGATTGAAGCTGCCTTGATCTTACTCTCATGCACCACATCCCAGACCCTGAAGATTCGATTGAAGCTGCCTCGATCACACACCCAGGCACCGCATCCCAGAACCTGAACACTTGTTGAAGCTGCCTCGATTACATTTTCAGTCACCGCATTCCAGACCCTGTCCACTCGACTAAAGCTGCCTCGATCACACTCTCAGGCACCGCATTCCACACAATGAACACTAGATTGAAGCTGCCTTGATCACACACTCATTCACCGCATTCCAGACGCTGAACACTCGATTGAAACTGCCTCGACCACACTCTCAGGAATTGCTTTCCAGTCCTTGTACTCTCGATTGAAACTGACTCGATCACACATTCAGACTCCGCATTCTAGACCTTGTACACTCGACTGAAGCTGCCTTGTTCACAATCTCAGGCACTGCATTCCAGAAACTGAACACTCGATTGAAGCTGCATCGATTGGACTGTCAGGCACCGTTTTCTAGACCCTGAACACTCGATTGAAGCTGCCTCAATCACATCTCAGGCACCGCTTCCCAGACCTTGAACACTCGATTCAAGCTGCCTCGATTACATACTCAGGCACCACGTTCCAAACAGTGAACACTCGATTGAAGCTGCCTCGATCACACTCTCAAGCACCGCATTCTACAGACTTAACACTCGCTTGAAACTGCCGCGATCACACTCTCAGGAACTGCTTTCCAGTCCTTGAACTCTCAATTGAATCTGACTCAATCACACATTCAGTCTCCGCATTCTAGGCAATGTACACTCGACTGAACCTGCCTTCTTCACAATCTCAGGCACTGCATTCCAGACCCTGAAGACTCGATTGAAGCTGCCTCAATCACACTCTCAGGCACCGCATCCCAGACGCTGAACACTCGATTGAAGCTGCCTCGATTACACATTCAGGCACCACGTTCCAAACACTGAACACTCGATTGAAACTGCCTCGATCACGCATTCAGACTCCGCATTCTAGACCTTGTACACTCAACCGAAGCTGACTTGTTCACAATCTCAGGCACCGCATTCCAGACCCTGTACCCTCGATTGAAGCTGCCTCGATCTTACTCTCATGCACCACATCCCAGACCCTGAAGATTTGATTGAAGCTGCCTCGATCACGCACCCAGGCACCACATCCCAGAACCTGAACACTTGTTGAAGCTGCCTCGATCACATTTTCATTCACCGCATTCCAGACCCTGTCCACTCGACTGAAGCTGCCTCGATCACAATCTCATGGACCTCATTCAAGACCCTGAGCACTCGATTGAAGCTGCATTGATCGGACTGTCAGGCACCACATTGCAGACCCGGAATACTCGATTGAAGCTGCCTCGATCACACTCTCAGGCACCGCAGTCCAGATGCTGAACACTCGATTGAAGCTGCCTCGATCACGTTCTCAGGCACCGCATTTCACACAATGAACAATCGATTGCAGCTGCCTCGATCACACTCTCAATCACCGCATTCCAGACCCTGAACGCTCGATTGAAGCTGCCTCGATCACACTTTCAGGCACCACATTCCAAACACTGAACTCTTGATTGAAGCTGCCTCAATCACACTCTCAGGAACTGCTTTCCAGTCCTTGAACACTCGATTGAAACTGACTCAATCACACATTCAGGCTCCGCATTCTAGACTTTGTACACTCGACTGAAGCTGTCTTCATCACAATCTCAGGCACAGCATTCCAGACCCTAAACACTCGATTGAAGCTGCCTCGTTCACACTCTCAGGCTCCCTTTTCCAGTCCTTGAATACTCGATTGAAGCTGGCTCGATCACATTTTCATTCACCGCATTCCAGAACCTGAACACTCGATTGAAGCTGCCTCGATCACAATCTCAGTTACAGCATTCAAGACCCTGATCACTCGATTGAAGCTGCCTCGTTCACACTCTCAGGCTCCCTTTTCCAGTCCTTGAATACTCGATTGAAGCTGCCTCGATCACAATCTCAGTTACAGCATTCAAGACCCTGATCACTCGACTGAAGCTGCCTCGATCACAAACTCAGGCACCGCATTCCAGACCCTGAACACTCGATTGAAGTTGCCTCAATCACACTCTCAGGCACAGCTTTCCCATCCTTGAATGCTCGATTGAAGCTGCCTCGATCACATTTTCAGGCACCGCATTCCAGTCCCTGAACACTCGATTGAAGCTGCCTCGATCTTACTCTCATGCACCGCTTCCCAGACCCTGTACTTGATTGAAGCTGCCTCGATCACATTTTCAGTCACCGCATTCCAGACCCTGACCACTCGACTGAAGCTGCCTCGATCACAATCTCATGGACTGCATTCAAGACCCTGAACACTCAATTGAAGCTGCATTGATCGGACTGTCAGGCACCGCATTGCAGTCCCGGAATACTCGATGGCAGCTGCCTTGATCACACTCTCAGGCACCGCATTCCACACAATGAACACTAGATTGAAGCTGCCTCGATCACACACTCAGGCACCACATCCCAGACACTGAACACTCGATTGAAGCTGCCTCAATCACGTTCTCAGGCACTGCATCCCAGACACTGAAAACTTGATTCAAGCTGCCTTGATCACACTCTCAGGCACCGCATTCCAGACAATGAACACTAGATTGAAGCTGCCTCGATCACACACTCAGGCACCGCATCCCAGACACTGAAAACTCGATTGAAGCTGCCTCGATCACGTTCTCTGGCACCGCATTCCACACAATGAACACTCGATTGCAGCTGCCTTGATCACACTCTCAGTCACCGCATTCCAGACCCTGAACACTCGATTGATGCAGCATCGATCGAACTGTCAGGCACCGCATTCCAGACCCTGAACCCTCGATTGAAGCTGCATTGATCACGCACTCCGGCACCGCATTCCAGATCCTGAACATTGGATTGAAGCTGCCTCCATCACACTCTCAGGCACCGCATTCCAGACGCTGAAAACTCGATTGAAGCTGCCTCGATCACACTCACAAGCACCGCGTTCCAGACCCTGAACACTCGATTGAAGCTGCCTCAATCACACTCTCAGGCACCGCATCCCAGACCCTGAACACTCGATTGAAGCTGCCTCGATTACACATTCAGGCACCACGTTGCAAACACTGTACACTCGATTGAAGCTGCCTCGATCACACTCACAGACACCGCATTCCAGAAAATTAACACTCGATTGAAGCTGCCTCGATCACACTCTCAGGAACTGCTTTCCAGTCCTTGAACTCTCGATTGAAACTGACTCAATCACACATTCAGTCTCCGCATTCTAGACAATGTACACTCGAATGAAGCTGCCTTCTTCACAATCTCAGGCACCGCATTCCAGACCCTGAAGACTCGACTGAATCTGCCTCAATCACACGCTCAGGCACCGCATCCCAGACCCTGAACATTCGATTGAAGCTGCCTCGATTACACATTCAGGCACCACATTCCAAACAATGTACGCTCGATTGAAGCTTCCTGGATCACACTCTCACGCACCGCATTCCACACACTTAACACTCGACTGAAACTGCCTCGATAACACTCACAGACACCGCATTCCAGAAACTGAACACTCGATTGAAGCTGCCTCGATCACAATCTCACGCACCGTTTTCCAGATCCTGAACACTCGATTGAAGCTGCCTCAATCACTTCTCAGGCACCGCATCCCAGACCCTGAACACTCGATTGAAGCTGCCTCGTTCACACTCTCAGGCTCCCTTTTCCAGTCCTTGAATACTCGATTGAAGCTGGCTCGATCACATTTTCATTCACCGCATTCCAGAACCTGAACACTCGATTGAAGCTGCCTCGATCACAATCTCAGTTACAGCATTCAAGACCCTGATCACTCGATTGAAGCTGCCTCGATCACAAACTCAGTCACCGCATTCCAGACCCTGAAAACTCGATTGAAGCTGCCTCGATCACAAACTCAGGCACCGCATTCCAGACCCTGAACACTCGATTGAAGTTGCCTCAATCACACTCTCAGGCACAGCTTTCCCATCCTTGAACGCTCGATTGAAGCTGCCTCGATCACATTTTCAGGCACCGCATTCCAGTCCCTGAACACTCGATTGAAGCTGCCTCGATCTTACTCTCATGCACCGCTTCCCAGACCCTGTACACTTGATTGAAGCTGCCTCGATCACATTTTCAGTCACCGCATTCCAGACCCTGACCACTCGACTGAAGCTGCCTCGATCACAATCTCATGGACTGCATTCAAGACCCTGAACACTCAATTGAAGCTGCATTGATCGGACTGTCAGGCACCGCATTGCAGTCCCGGAATACTCGACTGCAGCTGCCTTGATCACACTCTCAGGCACCGCATTCCACACAATGAACACTAGATTGAAGCTGCCTCGATCACACACTCAGGCACCACATCCCAGACACAGAACACTCGATTGAAGCTGCCTCAATCACGTTCTCAGGCACTGCATCCCAGACACTGAAAACTTGATTCAAGCTGCCTTGATCACACTCTCAGGCACCGCATTCCAGACAATGAACACTAGATTGAAGCTGCCTCGATCACACACTCAGGCACCGCATCCCAGACACTGAAAACTCGATTGAAGCTGCCTCGATCACGTTCTCTGGCACCGCATTCCACACAATGAACACTCGATTGCAGCTGCCTTGATCACACTCTCAGTCACCGCATTCCAGACCCTGAACACTCGATTGATGCAGCATCGATCGAACTGTCAGGCACCGCATTCCAGACCCTGAACCCTCGATTGAAGCTGCATTGATCACGCACTCCGGCACCGCATTCCAGATCCTGAACATTGGATTGAAGCTGCCTCCATCACACTCTCAGGCACCGCATTCCAGACGCTGAAAACTCGATTGAAGCTGCCTCGATCACACTCACAAGCACCGCGTTCCAGACCCTGAACACTCGATTGAAGCTGCCTCAATCACACTCTCAGGCACCGCATCCCAGACCCTGAACACTCGATTGAAGCTGCCTCGATTACACATTCAGGCACCACGTTGCAAACACTGTACACTCGATTGAAGCTGCCTCGATCACACTCACAGACACCGCATTCCAGAAAATTAACACTCGATTGAAGCTGCCTCGATCACACTCTCAGTCACAGTTTTCCAGACCCTGAACACTCGATTGAAGCTGCCTCAATCACATCTCAGGCACCGCATCCCAGACCCTGAACACTCGATTGAAGCTGCCTTGATCACACTCTCAGGCACCTTTTTCCAGTCCTTGAATACTCGATTGAAGCTGCCTTGATCACAATCTCATGGACCGCATTCCAGACCCTGTACACTCGACTGAAGCTGCCTCGATCACAAACTCAGGCACTGCATTCCAGACCCTGAACACTCGATTGAAGCTGCCTCAATCACAATCTCATGGACCGCATTCAAGACCCTGAACACTCGACTGAAGCTGCATTGAACGGACTGTCAGGCACCGCATTCCAGACCCTGAACACTCGATTGAAGCTGCCTCAATCACACTCTCTGGCACCGCATCCCAGACACTGAGCACTCGATTGAAGCTTCCTCGTTCACAATCTCAGGCACCGTTGTCCAGTCCTTGAACACTCGACTGAAGCTGCCTCGATCACAATCTCTTGGATCGCATTCCACACAATGAACACTAGATTGAAGCTGCCTCGATCACACACTCTGGCACCGCATCCCAGACACTGAACACTCGATTGAAGCTGCCTCGATCACACTCTCCGGCACCGCATTCCAGACCCTGATTCCACGACTGAAGTTGCGTCGATTAAACTCTCAGGCAACGCATTCAGGACCGTGAACACTCGATTGCAGCTGCCTCGATCACACTCTCAGACTGCGCATTCCAGAACCTAAAAACTTGATTGATGCTGCCTCGATCACACACTCAGGCACCGCATCCCAGTCACTGAACACTCGACTGAAGCTGCCTCGATCACAAACTCAGTCACTGCATTCCAGACACTGAACACTCGATTGAAGTTGCCTCAATCACACTCTCAGGCACCGCTTTCCCATCCTTGAACGCTCGATTGAAGCTGCCTCAATGACATTTTCAGCCACCGCATTCCAGTCCCTGAACACTTGATTGAAGCTGCCTCGATCACACTCTCAGGCAATGCTTCCCAGACCCTGAAAACTTGATTGAAGCTGCTTCGATCACATTTTCAGTAACCGCATTCCAGACCCTGTCTACTCGACTGAAGCTGCCTCGATCACAATCTCATGGACCGCATTCAAGACCCTGAACACTCGACTGAAGCTGCATTGATCGGACTGTCAGGCACCGCATTGCAGTCCCGGAATACTCGACTGCAGCTGCCTTGATCACACTCTCAGGCACCGCATTCCACACAATGAACACTAGATTGCAGCTGCCTCGATCACACTCTCAGACTGCGCATTCCAGAACCTGAAAAGATGATTGATACTGCCTTGATCACACACTCAGGCAACGCCTCCCAGTCACTGAACACTCGACTGAAGCTGCCTCGATCACAAACTCAGTCACCGCATTCCAGACCCTGAACACTCGATTGAAGCTGCCTCAATCACATCTCAGGCACCGCTTCCCAGACCTTGAACACTCGATTCAAGCTGCCTCGATTACATACTCAGGCACCACGTTCCAAACACTGAACACTCGATTGATGTTGCCTCGATCACACTTTCAAGAACCGCATTCTACATACTTAACACTCGCTTGAAACTGCCTCGATCACACTCTCAGGAACTGCTTTCCAGTCCTTGAACTCTCAATTGAAACTGACTCAATCACACATTCAGTCTCCGCATTCTAGACAATGTACACTCGACTGAACCTGCCTTCTTCACAATCTCAGGCACTGCATTCCAGACCCTGAAGACTCGACTGAATCTGCCTCAATCACACTCTCAGGCACCGCATCCCAGACCCTGAACATTCGATTGAAGCTGTCTCGATTACACATTCAGGCACCACATTCCAAACACTGTACGATCTATTGAAGCTGTCTGGATCACACTCTCAGGCACCGCATTCCACAGACTTAACACTCGACTGAAACTGCCTCGATCACACTCTCACGCACCGTTTTCCAGATCCTGAACACTCGATTGAAGCTGCCTCAATCACATCTCAGGCACCGCATCCCAGACCCTGAACACTCGATTGAAGCTGCCTCGTTCACACTCTCAAGCTCCCTTTTCCAGTCCTTGAATACTCGACTGAAGCTGGCTCGATCACATTTTCATTCACCGCATTCCAGACCCTGTCCACTCGACTGAAGCTGCCTTGATCACACTCTCAGGCACCGCAGTCCAGATGCTGTCCACTCGACTGAAGCTGCCTCAATCACAATCTCATGGACCGCATTCAAGACCCTGAGCACTCGATTGAAGCTGCATTGATCGGACTGTCAGGCACCACATTGCAGACCCGGAATACTAGATTGAAGCTGGCTCGATCACAAAATCAGGCACCGCATCCCAGACACTGAACACTCGATTGAAGCTGCCTCGATCACGTTCTCAGGCACCGCATTTCACACAATGAACAATCGATTGCAGCTGCCTCGATCACACTCTCAATCACTGCATTCCAGACCCTGAACGCTCGATTGAAGCTGCCTCGATCACACTTTCAGGCACCACATTCCAAACACTGAACACTCGATTGAAACTGCCTCAATCACACTCTCAGGAACTGCTTTCCAGTCCTTGAACTCTTGATTGAAACTGACTCAATCACACATTCAGGCTCCGCATTCTAGACCTTGTACACTCGACTGAAGCTGTCTTCATCACAATCTCAGGCACAGCATTTCAGACCCTAAACACACGATTGAAGCTGCCTCAATCACACTCTCAGGCACTGCATTCCAGAAACTGAACACTCGATTGAAGCTGCATCGATCGGACTGTCAGGCACCGTTTTCCAGACCCTGAACACTCGATTGAAGCTGCCTCAATCACATCTCAGGCACCGCTTCCCAGACCTTGAACACTCGATTCAAGCTGCCTCGATTACATACTCAGGCACCACGTTCCAAACACTGAACACTCGATTGAAGCTGTATCGATCACACTCTCAAGCACCGCATTCTACATACTTAACACTCGAGTGAAACTGCCTCGATCACACTCTCAGGAACTGCTTTCCAGTCCTTGAACTCTCGATTGAAACTGACTCAAACACACATTCAGTCTCCGCATTCTAGACAATGTACACTTGAATGAAGCTGCCTTCTTCACAATCTCAGGCACCGCATTCCAGACCCTGAAGACTCGACTGAATCTGCCTCAATCACACTCTCAGGCACCGCATCCCAGACCCTGAACATTCGATTGAAGCTGTCTCGATTACACATTCAGGCACCACATTCCAAACACTGTACGATCTATTGAAGCTGTCTGGATCACACTCTCAGGCACCGCATTCCACAGACTTAACACTCGACTGAAACTGCCTCGATCACACTCTCACGCACCGTTTTCCAGATCCTGAACACTCGATTGAAGCTGCCTCAATCACATCTCAGGCACCGCATCCCAGACCCTGAACACTCGATTGAAGCTGCCTCGTTCACACTCTCAAGCTCCCTTTTCCAGTCCTTGAATACTCGACTGAAGCTGGCTCGATCACATTTTCATTCACCGCATTCCAGACCCTGTCCACTCGACTGAAGCTGCCTCGATCACACTCTCAGGCACCGCATCCCAGTCACTGAACACTCGACTGAAGCTGCCTCGATCACAAACTCAGTCACTGCATTCCAGACACTGAACACTTGATTGAAGTTGCTTCAATCACACTCTCAGGCACCGCTTTCCCATCCTTGAACGCTCGATTGAAGCTGCCTCAATGACATTTTCAGCCACCGCATTCCAGTCCCTGAACACTCGATTGAAGCTGCCTCGATCACACTCTCAGGCACCGCTTTGCAGAGCCTGAACACTTGATTGAAGCTGCCTCGATCACACTCTCAGGCACTGCATTCCAGACCCTGTCCACTCGACTGAAGCTGCCTCGATCACAATCTCATGGACCGCATTCAAGACCCTGAACACTCGATTGAAGCTGCATTGATCGGAATGTCAGGCACCGCATTGCAGTCCCGGAATACTCGACTGCAGCTGCCTTGATCACACTCTCAGGCACCGCATTCCACACAATGAACACTAGATTGCAGCTGCCTCGATCACACTCTCAGGCACCGCATTCCAGAACCTGAACACTCGACTGAAGCTGCCTCGATCACACTCTCAGGCACCGCATTCCAGACCCTGTACCCTCGATTGAAGCTGCCTCGATCTTACTCTCATGCACCACATCCCAGACCCTGAAGATTTGATTGAAGCTGCCTCGATCACACACCCAGGCACCGCATCCCAGAACCTGAACACTTGTTGAAGCTGCCTCGATCACATTTTCATTCACCGCATTCCAGACCCTGTCCACTCAACTAAAGCTGCCTCGATCACAATCTCATGGACCTCATTCAAGACCCTGAGCACTCGATTGAAGCTGCATTGATCGGAATGTCAGGCACCACATTGCAGACCCGGAATACTCGATTGAAGCTGCCTTGATCACATCTCAGGCACCGCTTCCCAGACCTTGAACACTCGATTCAAGCTGCCTCGATTACATACTCAGGCACCACGTTCCAAACACTGAACACTCGATTGAAGCTGCCTCGATCACACTCTCAAGCACCGCATTCTACATACTTAACACTCGATTGAAACTGCCTCGATCACACTCTCAGGAACTGCTTTCCAGTCCTTGAACTCTCGATTGAAACTGACTCAATCACACATTCAGTCTCCGCATTCTAGACAATGTACACTTGAATGAAGCTGCCTTCTTCACAATCTCAGGCACCGCATTCCAGACCCTGAAGACTCGACTGAATCTGCCTCAATCACACTCTCAGGCACCGCATCCCAGACCCTGAACACTCGATTGAAGCTGCCTCGATTACACATTCAGGCACCACATTCCAAACACTGTACGCTCGATTGAAGCTGTCTGGATCACACTCTCAGGAACCGCTTTCCACAGATTTAACACTCGACTGAAACTGCCTCTATCACACTCTCACGCACCGTTTTCCAGATCCTGAACACTCGATTGAAGCTGCCTCAATCACATCTCAGGCACTGCATCCCAGACCCTGAACACTCGATTGAAGCTGCCTCGTTCACACTCTCAAGCTCCCTTTTCCAGTCCTTGAATACTCGATTGAAGCTGGCTCGATCACATTTTCATTCACCGCATTCCAGAACCTGAACACTCGATTGAAGCTGCCTTGATCACAATCTCATGCACAGCATTCAAGACCCTGATCACTCGATTGAAGCTGCCTCGATCACAAACTCAGTCACCGCATTCCAGACCCTGAAAACTCGATTGAAGCTGCCTCCATCACAAACTCAGGCACCGCAATCCAGACCCTGAACACTCGATTGAAGTTGCCTCAATCACACTCTCAGGCACAGCTTTCCCATCCTTGAACGCTCGTTTGAAGCTGCCTCGATCACATTTTCAGGCACCGCATTCCAGTCCCTGAACACTCGATTGAAGCTGCCTCGATCTTACTCTCATGCACCGCTTCCCAGCCCCTGTACACTTGATTGAAGTTGCCTCGATCACATTTTCAGTCACCGCATTCCAGACCCTGTCCACTCGACTGAAGCTGCCTCGATCACAATCTCATGGACTGCATTCAAGACCCTGAACACTCGATTGAAGCTGCATTGATCGGATTGTCAGGCACCGCATTGCAGTCCCGGAATATTCGATGGCAGCTGCCTTGATCACACTCTCAGGCACCGCATTCCACACAATGAACACTAGATTGAAGCTGCCTCGATCACACACTCAGGAACCACATCCCAGACACTGAACACTCGATTGAAGCTGCCTCGATCACGTTCTCAGGCACTGCATCCCAGACACTGAACACTTGATTCAAGCTGCCTCGATCACACTCTCAGGCACCGCATTCCAGACAATGAACACTAGATTGAAGCTGCCTCGATCACACACTCAGGCACCGCATCCCAGACACTGAACACTCGATTGAAGCTGCCTCGATCACGTTCTCTGGCACCGCATTCCACACAATGAACACTCGATTGCAGCTGCCTTGATCACACTCTCAGTCACCGCATTCCAGACCCTGAACACTCGATTGATGCAGCATCGATCGAACTGTCAGGCACCGCATTCCAGACCCTGAACCCTCGATTGAAGCTGCATTGATCACGCACTCCGGCACCGCATTCCAGATCCTGAACATTGGATTGAAGCTGCCTCCATCACACTCTCAGGCACCGCATTCCAGACGCTGAAAACTCGATTGAAGCTGCCTCGATCACAATCACAAGCACCGCGTTCCAGACCCTGAACACTGGATTGAAGCTGCCTCAATCACACTCTCAGGCACCGCATCCCAGACCCTGAACACTCGATTGAAGCTGCCTCGATTACACATTCAGGCACCACGTTGCAAACACTGTACACTCGATTGAAGCTGCCTCGATCACACTCACAGACACCGCATTCCAGAAAATTAACACTCGATTGAAGCTGCCTCGATCACACTCTCAGTCACAGTTTTCCAGACCCTGAACACTCGATTGAAGCTGCCTCAATCACATCTCAGGCACCGCATCCCAGACCCTGAACACTCGATTGAAGCTGCCTTGATCACACTCTCAGGCACCTTTTTCCAGTCCTTGAATACTCGATTGAAGCTGCCTTGATCACAATCTCATGGACCGCATTCCAGACCCTGTACACTCGACTGAAGCTGCCTCGATCACAAACTCAGGCACTGCATTCCAGACCCTGTACCCTCGATTGAAGCTGCCTCAATCACAATCTCATGGACCGCATTCAAGACCCTGAACACTCGACTGAAGCTGCATTGAATGGACTGTCAGGCACCTCATTCCAGACCCTGAACACTCGATTGAAGCTGCCTCAATCACACTCTCTGGCACCGCATCCCAGACACTGAGCACTCGATTGAAGCTTCCTCGTTCACAATCTCAGGCACCGTTGTCCAGTCCTTGAACACTCGACTGAAGCTGCCTCGATCACAATCTCTTGGATCGCATTCCACACAATGAACACTAGATTGAAGCTGCCTCGATCACACACTCTGGCACCGCATCCCAGACACTGAACACTCGATTGAAGCTGCCTCGATCACACTCTCCGGCACCGCATTCCAGACCCTGATTCCACGACTGAAGTTGCGTCGATTAAACTCTCAGGCAACGCATTCAGGACCGTGAACACTCGATTGCAGCTGCCTCGATCACACTCTCAGACTGCGCATTCCAGAACCTAAACACTTGATTGATGCTGCCTCGATCACACACTCAGGCACCGCATCCCAGTCACTGAACACTCGACTGAAGCTGCCTCGATCACAAACTCAGTCACTGCATTCCAGACACTGAACACTCGATTGAAGTTGCCTCAATCACACTCTCAGGCACCGCTTTCCCATCCTTGAACGCTCGATTGAAGCTGCCTCAATGACATTTTCAGCCACCGCATTCCAGTCCCTGAACACTCGATTGAAGCTGCCTCGATCACACTCTCAGGCACCGCTTTGCAGAGCCTGAACACTTGATTGAAGCTGCCTCGATCACACTCTCAGGCACTGCATTCCAGATCCTGTACCCTCGATTGAAGCTGCCTCAATCTTACTCTCATGCACTGCTTCCCAGACCCTGAAAACTTGATTGAAGCTGCTTCGATCACATTTTCAGTAACCGCATTCCAGACCCTGTCAACTCGACTGAAGCTGCCTCGATCACAATCTCATGGACCGCATTCAAGACCCTGAACACTCGATTGAAGCTGCATTGATCGGACTGTCAGGCACCGCATTGCAGTCCCGGAATACTCGACTGCAGCTGCCTTGATCACAATCTCAGGCACCGCATTCCACACAATGAACACTAGATTGCAGCTGCCTCGATCACACTCTCAGACTGCGCATTCCAGAACCTGAAAAGATGATTGATACTGCCTTGATCACACACTCAGGCAACGCCTCCCAGTCACTGAACACTCGACTGAAGCTGCCTCGATCACAAACTCAGTCACCGCATTCCAGACCTTGAACACTCGATTCAAGCTGCCTCGATTACATACTCAGGCACCACGTTCCAAACACTGAACACTCGATTGATGTTGCCTCGATCACACTTTCAAGAACCGCATTCTACATACTTAACACTCGCTTGAAACTGCCTCGATCACACTCTCAGGAACTGCTTTCCAGTCCTTGAACTCTCAATTGAAACTGACTCAATCACACATTCAGTCTCTGCATTCTAGACAATGTACACTCGACTGAAACCTGCCTTCTTCACAATCTCAGGCACTGCATTCCAGACCCTGAAGACTCGACTGAATCTGCCTCAATCACACTCTCAGGCACCGCATCCCAGACGCTGAACACTCGATTGAAGCTGCCTCGATTACACATTCAGGCACCACATTCCAAACACTGTACACACGATTGAAGCTGCCTCGATCACACTCTCAGACAGCGCATTCCAGAAACTGAACACTCGATTGAAGCTGCCTCGATCACACTCACAGGCACTGTTTTCCAGAACCTGAACACTTGATTGAAGCTGCCTTGATCACACTCTCAGGCACCTTTTTCCTGTCCTTGAATACGCGATTGAAGCTGGCTCGATCAGATTTTCATTCACCGCATTCCAGACCCTGTCCACTTGACGGAAGCTGCCTTGATCACAATCTCATGGACCGCATTCATGACCCTGAGCACTCGATTGAAGCTGCCTCGATCACAAACTCAGTCACCGCATTCCAGACCCTGAACACTCGATTGAAGTTGCCTCAATCACACTCACAGGCACCGCTTTCCCATCCTTGAACACTCGATTGAAGTTGCCTCAATCACACTCTCAGGCACCGCTTTCCCATCCTTGAACGATCGATTGAAGCTGCCTCGATGACATTTTCAGCCACCTCATTCCAGTCCCCGAACACTCGATGGAAGCTGACTCGATCACACTCTCAGGCACTGCATTCCAGATCCTGTACCCTCAAATGAAGCTGCCTCGATCACATTTTCAGTCACCGCATTCCAGACCCTGTCCACTTGACTGAAGCTGCCTCGATCACAATCTCATGGACCGCATTCAAGACCCTGAACACTCGATTGAAGCTGCATTGATCGGACTGTCAGGCACCGCATTGCAGTCCCGGAATACTCCATTGAAGCTGCCTTGATCACACTCTTAAGCACCGCATTCCACACAATGAACACTAGATTGAAGCTGCCTCGATCACACACTCAGTCACCGCCTCCCAGACTCTGAACACTCGATTGAAGCTGCCTCGATCACACTCTCAGACTGTGCATTCCAGAACCTAAACACTTGATTGATGCTGCCTCGATCACACTCTCAGACTGTGCATTCCAGAACCTAAACACTTGATTGAAGCTGCTTCGATCACGATCTCAACCACCGTTTTCCAGACACTGAACCCACGATTGAAGCTGCGTCGATTACACTCGCAGGCACCGCATCCCAGACCCTGAACACTCGATTGAAGCTGCCTCGATCACACTCTCAGGCACCGCATTCCAGACCCTGTACCCTTGATTGAAGCTGCCTTGATCTTACTCTCATGCACCACATCCCAGACCCTGAAGATTTGATTGAAGCTGCCTCGATCACACACCCAGGCACCGCATCCCAGAACCTGAACACTTGTTGAAGCTGCCTCCATCACATTTTCAGACATCGCATTCCAGACCCTGTCCACTCGACTGAAGCTGCCTCGATCACAATCTCATGGACCTCATTCAAGACCCTGAGCACTCGATTGAAGCTGCATTGATCGGACTGTCAGGCACCACATTGCAGACCCGGAATACTCCATTGAAGCTGCCTTGATCACACTCTTAAGCACCGCATTCCACACAATGAACACTAGATTGAAGCTGCCTCGATCACACACTCAGGCACCGCCTCCCAGACCCTGAACACTCGATTGAAGCTGCCTCAATCACATCTCAGGCACCGCATCCCAGACCCTGAACACTCGATTGAAGCTGCCTTGATCACACTCTCAGGCACCTTTTTCCAGTCCTTGAATACTCGATTGAAGCTGCCTTGATCACAATCTCATGGACCGCATTCCAGACCCTGTACACTCGACTGAAGCTGCCTCGATCACAAACTCAGGCACTGCATTCCAGACCCTGAACACTCGATTGAAGCTGCCTCAATCACAATCTCATGGACCGCATTCAAGACCCTGAACACTCGACTGAAGCTGCATTGAACGGACTGTCAGGCACCGCATTCCAGACCCTGAACACTCGATTGAAGCTGCCTCAATCACACTCTCTGGCACCGCATCCCAGACACTGAGCACTCGATTGAAGCTTCCTCGTTCACAATCTCAGGCACCGTTGTCCAGTCCTTGAACACTCGACTGAAGCTGCCTCGATCACAATCTCTTGGATCGCATTCCACACAATGAACACTAGATTGAAGCTGCCTCGATCACACACTCTGGCACCGCATCCCAGACACTGAACACTCGATTGAAGCTGCCTCGATCACACTCTCCGGCACCGCATTCCAGACCCTGATTCCACGACTGAAGTTGCGTCGATTAAACTCTCAGGCAACGCATTCAGGACCGTGAACACTCGATTGCAGCTGCCTCGATCACACTCTCAGACTGCGCATTCCAGAACCTAAACACTTGATTGATGCTGCCTCGATCACAAACTCAGTCACTGCATTCCAGACACTGAACACTCGATTGAAGTTGCCTCAATCACACTCTCAGGCACCGCTTTCCCATCCTTGAACGCTCGATTGAAGCTGCCTCAATGACATTTTCAGCCACCGCATTCCAGTCCCTGAACACTCGATTGAAGCTGCCTCGATCACACTCTCAGGCACCGCTTTGCAGAGCCTGAACACTTGATTGAAGCTGCCTCGATCACACTCTCAGGCACTGCATTCCAGATCCTGTACCCTCGATTGAAGCTGCCTCAATCTTACTCTCATGCACTGCTTCCCAGACCCTGAAAACTTGATTGAAGCTGCTTCGATCACATTTTCAGTAACCGCATTCCAGACCCTGTCAACTCGACTGAAGCTGCCTCGATCACAATCTCATGGACCGCATTCAAGACCCTGAACACTCGATTGAAGCTGCATTGATCGGACTGTCAGGCACCGCATTGCAGTCCCGGAATACTCGACTGCAGCTGCCTTGATCACACTCTCAGGCACCGCATTCCACACAATGAACACTAGATTGCAGCTGCCTCGATCACACTCTCAGACTGCGCATTCCAGAACCTGAAAAGATGATTGATACTGCCTTGATCACACACTCAGGCAACGCCTCCCAGTCACTGAACACTCGACTGAAGCTGCCTCGATCACAAACTCAGTCACCGCATTCCAGACCTTGAACACTCGATTCAAGCTGCCTCGATTACATACTCAGGCACCACGTTCCAAACACTGAACACTCGATTGATGTTGCCTCGATCACACTTTCAAGAACCGCATTCTACATACTTAACACTCGCTTGAAACTGCCTCGATCACACTCTCAGGAACTGCTTTCCAGTCCTTGAACTCTCAATTGAAACTGACTCAATCACACATTCAGTCTCCGCATTCTAGACAATGTACACTCGACTGAACCTGCCTTCTTCACAATCTCAGGCACTGCATTCCAGACCCTGAAGACTCGACTGAAGCTGCCTCAATCACACTCTCAGGCACCGCATCCCAGACGCTGAACACTCGATTGAAGCTGCCTCGATTACACATTCAGGCACCACATTCCAAACACTGTACACACGATTGAAGCTGCCTCGATCACACTCTCAGACAGCGCATTCCAGAAACTGAACACTCGATTGAAGCTGCCTCGATCACACTCACAGGCACTGTTTTCCAGAACCTGAACACTTGATTGACGCTGCCTTGATCACACTCTCAGGCACCTTTTTCCTGTCCTTGAATACGCGATTGAAGCTGGCTCGATCAGATTTTCATTCACCGCATTCCAGACCCTGTCCACTTGACGGAAGCTGCCTTGATCACAATCTCATGGACCGCATTCATGACCCTGAGCACTCGATTGAAGCTGCCTCGATCACAAACTCAGTCACCGCATTCCAGACCCTGAACACTCGATTGAAGTTGCCTCAATCACACTCACAGGCACCGCTTTCCCATCCTTGAACACTCGATTGAAGTTGCCTCAATCACACTCTCAGGCACCGCTTTCCCATCCTTGAACGATCGATTGAAGCTGCCTCGATGACATTTTCAGCCACCTCATTCCAGTCCCCGAACACTCGATGGAAGCTGACTCGATCACACTCTCAGGCACTGCATTCCAGATCCTGTACCCTCGATTGAAGCTGCCTCGATCTTACTCTCATGCACCGCTTCCCAGACCCTGAACACTTGACTGAAGCTGCCTTGATCACATTTTCAGTCACCGCATTCCAGACCCTGTCCACTTGACTGAAGCTGCCTCGATCACAATCTCATGGACCGCATTCAAGACCCTGAACACTCGATTGAAGCTGCATTGATCGGACTGTCAGGCACCGCATTGCAGTCCCGGAATACTCCATTGAAGCTGCCTTGATCACACTCTTAAGCACCGCATTCCACACAATGAACACTAGATTGAAGCTGCCTCGATCACACACTCAGGCACCGCCTCCCAGACACTGAACACTCGATTGAAGCTGCCTCGATCACACTCTCAGACTGTGCATTCCAGAACCTAAACACTTGATTGATGCTGCCTCGATCACACTCTCAGACTGTGCATTCCAGAACCTAAACACTTGATTGAAGCTGCTTCAATCACGATCTCAACCACCGTTTTCCAGACACTGAACCCACGATTGAAGCTGCGTCGATTACACTCGCAGGCACCGCATCCCAGACCCTGAACACTCGATTGAAGCTGCCTCGATCACACTCTCAGGCACCGCATTCCAGACCCTGTACCCTTGATTGAAGCTGCCTTGATCTTACTCTCATGCACCACATCCCAGACCCTGAAGATTTGATTGAAGCTGCCTCGATCACACACCCAGGCACCGCATCCCAGAACCTGAACACTTGTTGAAGCTGCCTCCATCACATTTTCAGACATCGCATTCCAGACCCTGTCCACTTGACTGAAGCTGCCTCGATCACAATCTCATGGACCTCATTCAAGACCCTGAGCACTCGATTGAAGCTGCATTGATCGGACTGTCAGGCACCACATTGCAGACCCGGAATACTCCATTGAAGCTGCCTCGATCACACTCTCAGGCACCGCATTCCAGACCCTGTAACCTTGATTGAAGCTGCCTTGATCTTACTCTCATGCACCACATCCCAGACCCTGAAGATTTGATTGAAGCTGCCTCGATCACACACCCAGGCACCGCATCCCAGAACCTGAACACTTGTTGAAGCTGCCTCCATCACATTTTCAGTCACCGCATTCCAGACCCTGAACACTCGATTGAAGCTGCCTTGATCACACTCTCAGGCACCGCTTTGCAGAGCCTGAACAACTTGATTGAAGCTGCCTCGATCACACTCTCAGGCACTGCATTCCAGATCCTGTACCCTCGATTGAAGCTGCCTCAATCTTACTCTCATGCAATGCTTCCCAGACCCTGAACACTTGATTGAAGCTGCCTCAATCACACACTCTGGCACCGCATCCCAGACACTGAACACTCGATTGAAGCTGCCTCAATCACACTCTCTGGCACCGCATCCCAGACACTGAGCACTCGATTGAAGCTTCCTCGTTCACAATCTCAGGCACCGTTGTCCAGTCCTTGAACACTCGACTGAAGCTGCCTCGATCACAATCTCTTGGATCGCATTCCACACAATGAACACTAGATTGAAGCTGCCTCGATCACACACTCTGGCACCGCATCCCAGACACTGAACACTCGATTGAAGCTGCCTCGATCACACTCTCAGACTGTGCATTCCAGAACCTAAACACTTGATTGATGCTGCCTCGATCACACTCTCAGACTGTGTATTCCAGAACCTAAACACTTGATTGAAGCTGCTTCGATCACGATCTCAACCACTGTTTTCCAGACACTGAACCCACGATTGAAGCTGCGTCGTTTACACTCGCAGGCACCGCATCCCAGACCCTGAACACTCGATTGAAGCTGCCTCGATCACACTCTCAGGCACCGCATTCCAGACCCTGTAACCTTGATTGAAGCTGCCTTGATCTTACTCTCATGCACCACATCCCAGACCCTGAAGATTTGATTGAAGCTGCCTCGATCACACACCCAGGCACCGCATCCCAGAACCTGAACACTTGTTGAAGCTGCCTCCATCACATTTTCAGTCACCGCATTCCAGACCCTGAACACTCGATTGAAGCTGCCTTGATCACACTCTCAGGCACCGCTTTGCAGAGCCTGAACAACTTGATTGAAGCTGCCTCGATCACACTCTCAGGCACTGCATTCCAGATCCTGTACCCTCGATTGAAGCTGCCTCAATCTTACTCTCATGCAATGCTTCCCAGACCCTGAACACTTGATTGAAGCTGCCTCAATCACACACTCTGGCACCGCATCCCAGACACTGAACACTCGATTGAAGCTGCCTCAATCACACTCTCTGGCACCGCATCCCAGACACTGAGCACTCGATTGAAGCTTCCTCGTTCACAATCTCAGGCACCGTTGTCCAGTCCTTGAACACTCGACTGAAGCTGCCTCGATCACAATCTCTTGGATCGCATTCCACACAATGAACACTAGATTGAAGCTGCCTCGATCACACACTCTGGCACCGCATCCCAGACACTGAACACTCGATTGAAGCTGCCTCGATCACACTCTCCGGCACCGCATTCCAGACCCTGATTCCACGACTGAAGTTGCGTCGATTAAACTCTCAGGCAACGCATTCAGGACCGTGAACACTCGATTGCAGCTGCCTCGATCACACTCTCAGACTGCGCATTCCAGAACCTAAACACTTGATTGATGCTGCCTCGATCACACACTCAGGCACCGCATCCCAGTCACTGAACACTCGACTGAAGCTGCCTCGATCACAAACTCAGTCACTGCATTCCAGACACTGAACACTCGATTGAAGTTGCCTCAATCACACTCTCAGGCACCGCTTTCCCATCCTTGAACGCTCGATTGAAGCTGCCTCAATGACATTTTCAGCCACCGCATTCCAGTCCCTGAACACTCGATTGAAGCTGCCTCGATCACACTCTCAGGCACCGCTTTGCAGAGCCTGAACACTTGATTGAAGCTGCCTCGATCACACTCTCAGGCACTGCATTCCAGATCCTGTACCCTCGATTGAAGCTGCCTCAATCTTACTCTCATGCACTGCTTCCCAGACCCTGAAAACTTGATTGAAGCTGCTTCGATCACATTTTCAGTAACCGCATTCCAGACCCTGTCAACTCGACTGAAGCTGCCTCGATCACAATCTCATGGACCGCATTCAAGACCCTGAACACTCGATTGAAGCTGCATTGATCGGACTGTCAGGCACCGCATTGCAGTCCCGGAATACTCGACTGCAGCTGCCTTGATCACACTCTCAGGCACCGCATTCCACACAATGAACACTAGATTGCAGCTGCCTCGATCACACTCTCAGACTGCGCATTCCAGAACCTGAAAAGATGATTGATACTGCCTTGATCACACACTCAGGCAACGCCTCCCAGTCACTGAACACTCGACTGAAGCTGCCTCGATCACAAACTCAGTCACCGCATTCCAGACCTTGAACACTCGATTCAAGCTGCCTCGATTATATACTCAGGCACCACGTTCCAAACACTGAACACTCGATTGATGTTGCCTCGATCACACTTTCAAGAACCGCATTCTACATACTTAACACTCGCTTGAAACTGCCTCGATCACACTCTCAGGAACTGCTTTCCAGTCCTTGAACTCTCAATTGAAACTGACTCAATCACACATTCAGTCTCCGCATTCTAGACAATGTACACTCGACTGAACCTGCCTTCTTCACAATCTCAGGCACTGCATTCCAGACCCTGAAGACTCGACTGAATCTGCCTCAATCACACGCTCAGGCACCGCATCCCAGACGCTGAACATTCGATTGAAGCTGCCTCGATTACACATTCAGGCACCACATTCCAAACACTGTACACACGATTGAAGCTGCCTCGATCACACTCACAGACAGCGCATTCCAGAAACTGAACACTCGATTGAAGCTGCCTCGATCACACTCACAGGCACTGTTTTCCAGAACCTGAACACTTGATTGACGCTGCCTTGATCACACTCTCAGGCACCTTTTTCCTGTCCTTGAATACGCGATTGAAGCTGGCTCGACCAGATTTTCATTCACCGCATTCCAGACCCTGTCCACTTGACGGAAGCTGCCTTGATCACAATCTCATGGACCGCATTCATGACCCTGAGCACTCGATTGAAGCTGCCTCGATCACAAACTCAGTCACCGCATTCCAGACCCTGAACACTCGATTGAAGTTGCCTCAATCACACTCACAGGCACCGCTTTCCCATCCTTGAACACTCGATTGAAGTTGCCTCAATCACACTCTCAGGCACCGCTTTCCCATCCTTGAACGATCGATTGAAGCTGCCTCGATGACATTTTCAGCCACCTCATTCCAGTCCCCGAACACTCGATGGAAGCTGACTCGATCACACTCTCAGGCACTGCATTCCAGATCCTGTACCCTCGATTGAAGCTGCCTCGATCTTACTCTCATGCACCGCTTCCCAGACCCTGAACACTTGACTGAAGCTGCCTCGATCACATTTTCAGTCACCGCATTCCAGACCCTGTCCACTTGACTGAAGCTGCCTCGATCACAATCTCATGGACCGCATTCAAGACCCTGAACACTCGATTGAAGCTGCATTGATCGGACTGTCAGGCACCGCATTGCAGTCCCGGAATACTCCATTGAAGCTGCCTTGATCACACTCTTAAGCACCGCATTCCACACAATGAACACTAGATTGAAGCTGCCTCGATCACACACTCAGGCACCGCCTCCCAGACACTGAACACTCGATTGAAGCTGCCTCGATCACACTCTCAGACTGTGCATTCCAGAACCTAAACACTTGATTGATGCTGCCTCGATCACACTCTCAGACTGTGCATTCCAGAACCTAAACACTTGATTGAAGCTGCTTCAATCACGATCTCAACCACCGTTTTCCAGACACTGAACCCACGATTGAAGCTGCGTCGATTACACTCGCAGGCACCGCATCCCAGACCCTGAACACTCGATTGAAGCTGCCTCGATCACACTCTCAGGCACCGCATTCCAGACCCTGTACCCTTGATTGAAGCTGCCTTGATCTTACTCTCATGCACCACATCCCAGACCCTGAAGATTTGATTGAAGCTGCCTCGATCACACACCCAGGCACCGCATCCCAGAACCTGAACACTTGTTGAAGCTGCCTCCATCACATTTTCAGACATCGCATTCCAGACCCTGTCCACTTGACTGAAGCTGCCTCGATCACACTCTCAGGCACTGCATTCCAGATCCTGTACCCTCGATTGAAGCTGCCTCAATCTTACTCTCATGCAATGCTTCCCAGACCCTGAACACTTGATTGAAGCTGCCTCAATCACACACTCTGGCACCGCATCCCAGACACTGAACACTCGACTGAAGCTGCCTCAATCACACTCTCTGGCACCGCATCCCAGACACTGAGCACTCGATTGAAGCTTCCTCGTTCACAATCTCAGGCACCGTTGTCCAGTCCTTGAACACTCGACTGAAGCTGCCTCGATCACAATCTCTTGGATCGCATTCCACACAATGAACACTAGATTGAAGCTGCCTCGATCACACACTCTGGCACCGCATCCCAGACACTGAACACTCGATTGAAGCTGCCTCGATCACACTCTCCGGCACCGCATTCCAGACCCTGATTCCACGACTGAAGTTGCGTCGATTAAACTCTCAGGCAACGCATTCAGGACCGTGAACACTCGATTGCAGCTGCCTCGATCACACTCTCAGACTGCGCATTCCAGAACCTAAACACTTGATTGATGCTGCCTCGATCACACACTCAGGCACCGCATCCCAGTCACTGAACACTCGACTGAAGCTGCCTCGATCACAAACTCAGTCACTGCATTCCAGACACTGAACACTCGATTGAAGTTGCCTCAATCACACTCTCAGGCACCGCTTTCCCATCCTTGAACGCTCGATTGAAGCTGCCTCAATGACATTTTCAGCCACCGCATTCCAGTCCCTGAACACTCGATTGAAGCTGCCTCGATCACACTCTCAGGCACCGCTTTGCAGAGCCTGAACACTTGATTGAAGCTGCCTCGATCACACTCTCAGGCACTGCATTCCAGATCCTGTACCCTCGATTGAAGCTGCCTCAATCTTACTCTCATGCACTGCTTCCCAGACCCTGAAAACTTGATTGAAGCTGCTTCGATCACATTTTCAGTAACCGCATTCCAGACCCTGTCAACTCGACTGAAGCTGCCTCGATCACAATCTCATGGACCGCATTCAAGACCCTGAACACTCGATTGAAGCTGCATTGATCGGACTGTCAGGCACCGCATTGCAGTCCCGGAATACTCGACTGCAGCTGCCTTGATCACACTCTCAGGCACCGCATTCCACACAATGAACACTAGATTGCAGCTGCCTCGATCACACTCTCAGACTGTGCATTCCAGAACCTGAAAAGATGATTGATACTGCCTTGATCACACACTCAGGCAACGCCTCCCAGTCACTGAACACTCGACTGAAGCTGCCTCGATCACAAACTCAGTCACCGCATTCCAGACCTTGAACACTCGATTCAAGCTGCCTCGATTACATACTCAGGCACCACGTTCCAAACACTGAACACTCGATTGATGTTGCCTCGATCACACTTTCAAGAACCGCATTCTACATACTTAACACTCGATTGAAACTGCCTCGATCACACTCTCAGGAACTGCTTTCCAGTCCTTGAACTCTCAATTGAAACTGACTCAATCACACATTCAGTCTCTGCATTCTAGACAATGTACACTCGACTGAACCTGCCTTCTTCACAATCTCAGGCACTGCATTCCAGACCCTGAAGACTCGACTGAAGCTGCCTCAATCACACTCTCAGGCACCGCATCCCAGACGCTGAACACTCGATTGAAGCTGCCTCGATTACACATTCAGGCACCACATTCCAAACACTGTACACACGATTGAAGCTGCCTCGATCACACTCTCAGACAGCGCATTCCAGAAACTGAACACTCGATTGAAGCTGCCTCGATCACACTCACAGGCACTGTTTTCCAGAACCTGAACACTTGATTGAAGCTGCCTTGATCACACTCTCAGGCACCTTTTTCCTGTCCTTGAATACGCGATTGAAGCTGGCTCGATCAGATTTTCATTCACCGCATTCCAGACCCTGTCCACTTGACGGAAGCTGCCTTGATCACAATCTCATGGACCGCATTCATGACCCTGAGCACTCGATTGAAGCTGCCTCGATCACACTCTCAGTCACCGCATTCCAGACCCTGAACACTCGATTGAAGTTGCCTCAATCACACTCACAGGCACCGCTTTCCCATCCTTGAACACTCGATTGAAGTTGCCTCAATCACACTCTCAGGCACTGCTTTCCCATCCTTGAACGATCGATTGAAGCTGCCTCGATGACATTTTCAGCCACCTCATTCCAGTCCCCGAACACTCGATGGAAGCTGACTCGATCACACTCTCAGGCACTGCATTCCAGATCCTGTACCCTCGATTGAAGCTGCCTCGATCTTACTCTCATGCACCGCTTCCCAGACCCTGAACACTTGACTGAAGCTGCCTCGATCACATTTTCAGTCACCGCATTCCAGACCCTGTCCACTTGACTGAAGCTGCCTCGATCACAATCTCATGGACCGCATTCAAGACCCTGAACACTCGATTGAAGCTGCATTGATCGGACTGTCAGGCACCGCATTGCAGTCCCGGAATACTCCATTGAAGCTGCCTTGATCACACTCTTAAGCACCGCATTCCACACAATGAACACTAGATTGAAGCTGCCTCGATCACACACTCAGGCACCGCCTCCCAGACACTGAACACTCGATTGAAGCTGCCTCGATCACACTCTCAGACTGTGCATTCCAGAACCTAAACACTTGATTGATGCTGCCTCGATCACACTCTCAGACTGTGCATTCCAGAACCTAAACACTTGATTGAAGCTGCTTCAATCACGATCTCAACCACCGTTTTCCAGACACTGAACCCACGATTGAAGCTGCGTCGATTACACTCGCAGGCACCGCATCCCAGACCCTGAACACTCGATTGAAGCTGCCTCGATCACACTCTCAGGCACCGCATTCCAGACCCTGTACCCTTGATTGAAGCTGCCTTGATCTTACTCTCATGCACCACATCCCAGACCCTGAAGATTTGATTGAAGCTGCCTCGATCACACACCCAGGCACCGCATCCCAGAACCTGAACACTTGTTGAAGCTGCCTCCATCACATTTTCAGACATCGCATTCCAGACCCTGTCCACTTGACTGAAGCTGCCTCGATCACACTCTCAGGCACTGCATTCCAGATCCTGTACCCTCGATTGAAGCTGCCTCAATCTTACTCTCATGCAATGCTTCCCAGACCCTGAACACTTGATTGAAGCTGCCTCAATCACACACTCTGGCACCGCATCCCAGACACTGAACACTCGACTGAAGCTGCCTCAATCACACTCTCTGGCACCGCATCCCAGACACTGAGCACTCGATTGAAGCTTCCTCGTTCACAATCTCAGGCACCGTTGTCCAGTCCTTGAACACTCGACTGAAGCTGCCTCGATCACAATCTCTTGGATCGCATTCCACACAATGAACACTAGATTGAAGCTGCCTCGATCACACACTCTGGCACCGCATCCCAGACACTGAACACTCGATTGAAGCTGCCTCGATCACACTCTCCGGCACCGCATTCCAGACCCTGATTCCACGACTGAAGTTGCGTCGATTAAACTCTCAGGCAACGCATTCAGGACCGTGAACACTCGATTGCAGCTGCCTCGATCACACTCTCAGACTGCGCATTCCAGAACCTAAACACTTGATTGATGCTGCCTCGATCACACACTCAGGCACCGCATCCCAGTCACTGAACACTCGACTGAAGCTGCCTCGATCACAAACTCAGTCACTGCATTCCAGACACTGAACACTCGATTGAAGTTGCCTCAATCACACTCTCAGGCACCGCTTTCCCATCCTTGAACGCTCGATTGAAGCTGCCTCAATGACATTTTCAGCCACCGCATTCCAGTCCCTGAACACTCGATTGAAGCTGCCTCGATCACACTCTCAGGCACCGCTTTGCAGAGCCTGAACACTTGATTGAAGCTGCCTCGATCACACTCTCAGGCACTGCATTCCAGATCCTGTACCCTCGATTGAAGCTGCCTCAATCTTACTCTCATGCACTGCTTCCCAGACCCTGAAAACTTGATTGAAGCTGCTTCGATCACATTTTCAGTAACCGCATTCCAGACCCTGTCAACTCGACTGAAGCTGCCTCGATCACAATCTCATGGACCGCATTCAAGACCCTGAACACTCGATTGAAGCTGCATTGATCGGACTGTCAGGCACCGCATTGCAGTCCCGGAATACTCGACTGCAGCTGCCTTGATCACACTCTCAGGCACCGCATTCCACACAATGAACACTAGATTGCAGCTGCCTCGATCACACTCTCAGACTGCGCATTCCAGAACCTGAAAAGATGATTGATACTGCCTTGATCACACACTCAGGCAACGCCTCCCAGTCACTGAACACTCGACTGAAGCTGCCTCGATCACAAACTCAGTCACCGCATTCCAGACCTTGAACACTCGATTCAAGCTGCCTCGATTACATACTCAGGCACCACGTTCCAAACACTGAACACTCGATTGATGTTGCCTCGATCACACTTTCAAGAACCGCATTCTACATACTTAACACTCGATTGAAACTGCCTCGATCACACTCTCAGGAACTGCTTTCCAGTCCTTGAACTCTCAATTGAAACTGACTCAATCACACATTCAGTCTCTGCATTCTAGACAATGTACACTCGACTGAACCTGCCTTCTTCACAATCTCAGGCACTGCATTCCAGACCCTGAAGACTCGACTGAAGCTGCCTCAATCACACTCTCAGGCACCGCATCCCAGACGCTGAACACTCGATTGAAGCTGCCTCGATTACACATTCAGGCACCACATTCCAAACACTGTACGCTCGATTGAAGCTGCCTCGATCACACTCTCAGACAGCGCATTCCAGAAACTGAACACTCGATTGAAGCTGCCTCGATCACACTCACAGGCACTGTTTTCCAGAACCTGAACACTTGATTGAAGCTGCCTTGATCACACTCTCAGGCACCTTTTTCCTGTCCTTGAATACGCGATTGAAGCTGGCTCGATCAGATTTTCATTCACCGCATTCCAGACCCTGTCCACTTGACGGAAGCTGCCTTGATCACAATCTCATGGACCGCATTCATGACCCTGAGCACTCGATTGAAGCTGCCTCGATCACACTCTCAGTCACCGCATTCCAGACCCTGAACACTCGATTGAAGTTGCCTCAATCACACTCACAGGCACCGCTTTCCCATCCTTGAACACTCGATTGAAGTTGCCTCAATCACACTCTCAGGCACCGCTTTCCCATCCTTGAACGATCGATTGAAGCTGCCTCGATGACATTTTCAGCCACCTCATTCCAGTCCCCGAACACTCGATGGAAGCTGACTCGATCACACTCTCAGGCACTGCATTCCAGATCCTGTACCCTCGATTGAAGCTGCCTCGATCTTACTCTCATGCACCGCTTCCCAGACCCTGAACACTTGACTGAAGCTGCCTCGATCACATTTTCAGTCACCGCATTCCAGACCCTGTCCACTTGACTGAAGCTGCCTCGATCACAATCTCATGGACCGCATTCAAGACCCTGAACACTCGATTGAAGCTGCATTGATCGGACTGTCAGGCACCGCATTGCAGTCCCGGAATACTCCATTGAAGCTGCCTTGATCACACTCTTAAGCACCGCATTCCACACAATGAACACTAGATTGAAGCTGCCTCGATCACACACTCAGGCACCGCCTCCCAGACACTGAACACTCGATTGAAGCTGCCTCGATCACACTCTCAGACTGTGCATTCCAGAACCTAAACACTTGATTGATGCTGCCTCGATCACACTCTCAGACTGTGCATTCCAGAACCTAAACACTTGATTGAAGCTGCTTCAATCACGATCTCAACCACCGTTTTCCAGACACTGAACCCACGATTGAAGCTGCGTCGATTACACTCGCAGGCACCGCATCCCAGACCCTGAACACTCGATTGAAGCTGCCTCGATCACACTCTCAGGCACCGCATTCCAGACCCTGTACCCTTGATTGAAGCTGCCTTGATCTTACTCTCATGCACCACATCCCAGACCCTGAAGATTTGATTGAAGCTGCCTCGATCACACACCCAGGCACCGCATCCCAGAACCTGAACACTTGTTGAAGCTGCCTCCATCACATTTTCAGACATCGCATTCCAGACCCTGTCCACTTGACTGAAGCTGCCTCGATCACAATCTCATGGACCTCATTCAAGACCCTGAGCACTCGATTGAAGCTGCATTGATCGGACTGTCAGGCACCACATTGCAGACCCGGAATACTCCATTGAAGCTGCCTCGATCACACTCTCAGACTGTGCATTCCAGAACCTAAACACTTGATTGATGCTGCCTCGATCACACTCTCAGACTGTGTATTCCAGAACCTAAACACTTGATTGAAGCTGCTTCGATCACGATCTCAACCACTGTTTTCCAGACACTGAACCCACGATTGAAGCTGCGTCGTTTACACTCGCAGGCACCGCATCCCAGACCCTGAACACTCGATTGAAGCTGCCTCGATCACACTCTCAGGCACCGCATTCCAGACCCTGTAACCTTGATTGAAGCTGCCTTGATCTTACTCTCATGCACCACATCCCAGACCCTGAAGATTTGATTGAAGCTGCCTCGATCACACACCCAGGCACCGCATCCCAGAACCTGAACACTTGTTGAAGCTGCCTCGATCACATTTTCAGTCACCGCATTCCAGACCCTGTCCACTCGATTGAAGCTGCCTCCATCACATTTTCAGTCACCGCATTCCAGACCCTGAACACTCGATTGAAGCTGCCTTGATCACACTCTCAGGCACCGCTTTGCAGAGCCTGAACAACTTGATTGAAGCTGCCTCGATCACACTCTCAGGCACTGCATTCCAGATCCTGTACCCTCGATTGAAGCTGACTCAATCTTACTCTCATGCAATGCTTCCCAGACCCTGAACACTTGATTGAAGCTGCCTCAATCACACACTCTGGCACCGCATCCCAGACACTGAACACTCGATTGAAGCTGCCTCGATCACACTCTCCGGCACCGCATTCCAGACCCTGATTCCATGACTGAAGTTGCGTCGATGAAACTCTCAGGCAACGCATTCAGGACCGTGAACACTCGATTGCAGCTGCCTCGATCACACTCTCAGACTGCGCATTCCAGAACCTAAACACTTGATTGATGCTGCCTCGATCACACACTCAGGCACCGCATCCCAGTCACTGAACACTCGACTGAAGCTGCCTCGATCACAAACTCAGTCACTGCATTCCAGACACTGAACACTCGATTGAAGTTGCCTCAATCACACTCTCAGGCACCGCTTTCCCATCCTTGAACGCTCGATTGAAGCTGCCTCAATGACATTTTCAGCCACTGCATTCCAGTCCCTGAACACTCGATTGATGCTGCCTCGATCACACTCTCAGGCACTGCATTCCAGATCCTGTACCCTCGATTGAAGCTGCCTCAATCTTACTCTCATGCACTGCTTCCCAGACCCTGAACACTTGATTGAAGCTGCCTCAATCACACACTCTGGCACCGCATCCCAGACACTGAACACTCGATTGAAGCTGCCTCGATCACACTCTCCGGCACCGCATTCCAGACCCTGTTTCCACGACTGAAGTTGCGTCGATTAAACTCTCAGGCAATGCATTCAGGACCGTGAACACTCGATTGCAGCTGCCTCGATCACACTCTCAGACTGCGCATTCCAGAACCTAAACACTTGATTGATGCTGCCTCGATCACACACTCAGGCACCGCATCCCAGTCACTGAACACTCGACTGAAGCTGCCTCGATCACAAACTCAGTCACTGCATTCCAGACACTGAACACTCGATTGAAGTTGCCTCAATCACACTCTCAGGCACCGCTTTCCCATCCTTGAACGCTCGATTGAAGCTGCTTCAATGACATTTTCAGCCACCGCATTCCAGTCCCTGAACACTCGATTGAAGCTGCCTCGATCACACTCTCAGGCACCGCTTTGCAGAGCCTGAACACTTGATTGAAGCTGCCTCGATCACACTCTCAGGCACTGCATTCCAGATCCTGTACCCTCGATTGAAGCTGCCTCAATCTTACTCTCATGCACTGCTTCCCAGAGCCTGAACAATTGATTGAAGCTGCCTCGATCACATTTTCTGTAACCGCATTCCAGACCCTGTCCACTCGACTGAAGCTGCCTCGATCACAATCTCATGGACCGCATTCAAGACCCTGAACACTCGATTGAAGCTGCATTGATCGGACTGTCAGGCACCGCATTGCAGTCCCGGAATACTTGACTGCAGCTGTCTTGATCACACTCTCAGGCACCGCATTCCACACAATGAACACTAGATTGCAGCTGCCTCGATCACACTCACAGACTGCGCATTCCAGAACCTGAAAAGATGATTGATGCTGCCTCGATCACACACTCAGGCAACGCATCCCAGTCACTGAACACTCGACTGAAGCTGCCTCGATCACACTCTCAGGCACCGCATTCCAGACCCTGTACTCTCGATTGAAGCTGCCTCGATCTTAATCTCATGCACCACATCCCAGACCCTGAAGATTTGATTGAAGCTGCCTCGATCACACACCCAGGCACCGCATCCCAGAACCTGAACACTTGTTGAAGCTGCCTCGATCACATTTTCAGTCACTGCATTCCAGTCCCTGTCCACTCGACTAAAGCTGCCTCAATCACAATCTCAAACACCTCATTCAAGACCCTGAGCACTCGATTGAAGCTGCATTGATCGGACTGTCAGGCACCACATTGCAGACCCGGATTACACGTTTGAAGCTGCATTGATCGGACTGTCAGGCACCACATTGCAGACCCGGATTACTCGATTGAAGCTGCCTTGATCACACACTCAGGCACTGCATTCCAGATGCTTAACACTCGATTGAAGCTGCCTCGATCACACTCTCAAGCACCGCATTCCACATACATAACACTCGATTGAAGGTGCCTTGATCACACTCTCAAGCACCGCATTCCACATACTTAACACTCAATTGAAGCTGCCTCGATCACACTCTCAGGAACTGCTTTCCAGTCCTTGTACTCTCGATTGAAACTGACTCGATCACACATTCAGACTCCGCATTCTAGACGTTGTACACTCGACTGAAGCTGCCTTGATCAGAATCTCAGGCATCGCATTCCAGACCCTAAACACATGATTGAAGCTGCCTCAATCACACTCTCTGGCACCGCATTCCAGACCCTGAAGACTCGATTGAAGCTGCCTCAATCACACTCTCAGGTAACGCATTCCAGACCCTGAACACTCGATTGAAGCTGCCTCGATTACACATTCAGGCACCACATTCCAAACACTGTACACTCGATTGAACCTGCCTCGATCACACTCTCAGACACCACATTCCCGTAAATGAACACTCGATTGAAACTGCCTCGATCACACTCACAGACACCGAATTACAGAAAATGAACACTCGATTGAAGCTGTCTCGATCACACTCTCAGGCACTGTGTTCCAGACCCTGAACACTCGATTGAAGCTGCCTGAATCACATCTCAGGCACCGCATCCCAGAACCTGAACACTCGATTGAAGCTGCCTTGATCACACTGTCAGGCACCTTTTTCCAGTCATTGAATACTCGATTGAAGCTGGCTCGATCACATTTTCATTCACCGCATTCCAGACCCTGTCCACTCGACTGAAGCTGCCTTGATCACAAACTCAGGCACCGCATTCCTGACCCTGAACACTCGATTGAAGTTGCCTCAATCACACTCTCAGTCACAGCTTTCCCATCCTTGAACGCTCGATTGAAGCTGCCTCGATCACATTTTCAGGCATCGCATTCCAGTCCCTGAACACTCGATTGAAGCTTCCTCGATCTTACTCTCATGCACCGCTTCCCAGACGCTGTACACTTGATTGAAGCTGCCTCAATCACATTTTCAGTCACCGCTTTCCAGACCTGTCCACTCGACTGAAGCTGCCTCGATCACAATCTCATGGACCGCATTCAAGACCCTGAACACTCGATTGAAGCTGCCTCGATCACACTCTCAGGCACCGCATTCCAGACAATGAACACTAGATTGAAGCTGCCTCGATCACACACTCAGGAAAAGCATCCCAGACACTGAACACTCGATTGAAGCTGCCTCGATCACGTTCTCTGGCACTGCATTCCACACAACGAACACTCGATTGCAGCTGCCTCGATCACACTCTCAGTCACCGCATTCCAGACCCTGAAAACTCGATTGAAGCTGCATCGATCGGACTGTCAGGCACCGCATTCCAGACCCTGAAAGCTCGATTGAAGCTTCATTGATCATACACTCCGGCACCGCTTTCCAGATCCTGAACATTGGATTGAAGCTGCCTCCATCACACTCTCAGGCACCGCATTCCAGACCTGTCCACTCGACTGAAGCTGCCTCGATCACACTCACAAGCACCGCGTTCCAGACATGGAACACTCGATTGAAGCTGCCTCAATCACATCTCAGGCACCGCTTCCCAGACCTTGAACACTCGATTCAAGCTGCCTCGATTACATACTCAGGCACCACGTTCCAAACACTGAACACTTGATAGAAGCTGCCTCGATCACACTCTCAAGCACCGCATTCTACATACTTAACACTCGCTTGAAACTGCCTCGATCACACTCTCAGGAACTGCTTTCCAGTCCTTGAACTCTCGATTGAAACTGACTCAATCACACATTCAGTCTCCGCATTCCAGACCCTGAACACTCGATTGAAGCTGCCTCGATCACACTCTCAGGCACTGTTTTCCAAACCCTGAACACTCGATTGAAGCTGCCTGAATAACATCTCAGGCACCGCATCCCAGAACCTGAACACTCGATTGAAGCTGCCTTGGTCACACTCTCAGGCACCTTTTTCCAGTCATTGAATACTCGATTGAAGCTGGCTCGATCACATTTTCATTCACCACATTCCAGACCCTGTCCACTCGACTGAAGCTGCCTTAATCACAACTCAGGCACCGCATTCCAGACCCTGAACACTCGATTGAAGTTGCCTCAATCACACTCTCAGGCATAGCTTTCCCATCCTTGAACGCTCGATTGAAGCTACCTCGATCACATTTTCAGGCACCGCATTCCAGTCCCTGAACACTTGATTGAAGCTTCCTCGATCTTACTCTCATGCAGCGCTTCCCAGACCCTGTACACTTTATTGAAGCTGCCTCGATCACATTTTCAGTCACCGCATTCCAGACCCTGTCCACTCGACTGAAGCTGCCTCGATCACAATCTCATGGACCGCATTCAAGACACTGAACACTCGATTGAAGCTGCATTGATCAGATTGTCAGACACCGCATTGCAGTCCCGGAATACTCGATGGCAGCTGCCTTGATCACAATCTCAGGCACCGCATTCCACACAATGAACACTAGATTGCAGCTGCCTCGATCACACACTCAGGCACCACATCCCAGACACTGAACACTCGATTGAAGCTGCCTCGATCACGTTCTCAGGCACTGCATCCCAGACACTGAACACTTGATTCAAGCTGCCTCGATCACACTCTCAGGCACCGCATTCCAAACAATGAACACTAGATTGAAGCTGCCTCGATCACACACTCAGGCACCGCATCCCAGACACTGAACACTCGAATGAAGCTGCCTCGATCATGTTCTCTGGCACCGCATTCCACACAATGAACACTCAATTGCAGCTGCCTCGATCACACTCTCAGTCACCGCATTCCAGACCCTGAACACTCGATTGAAGCTGCATCGATCGGACTGTCAGGCACCGCATTCCAGACCCTGAACGCTCGATTGAAGCTTCATTGATCACACACTCCGGCCCCGCATTTCAGATCCTGAACATTGGATTGAAGCTGCCTCCATCACACTCTCAGGCACCGCATTCCAGACGAAGAAAACTCGTTTGAAGCTGCCTCGATCACACTCACAAGCACCGCGTTCCAGACCCTGAACACTTGATTGAAGCTGCCTCGATCAAACACTCAGGCACCACATTCCAGACGCTGAACACTCGATTCAAGCTGCCTCGACTACATACTCAGGCACCACGTTCCAAACACTGAACACTCGATTGAAACTGCCTCGATCACACTCTCAGGAACTGCTTTCCAGTCCTTGAACTCTCGACTGAAACTGGCTCAATCACACATTCAGTCTCCGCATTCTAGACATTGTACACTCGACTGAAGCTGCCTTCTTCACAATCTCAGGCACCGCATCCCAGACCCTGAACGCTCGATTGAAGCTGCCTCAATCACACTCTCAGGCACCGCATCCCGGACCCTGAACACTCGATTGAAACTGCCTCGATCACATTCACAGACACCGCATTCCAGAAAATGAACACTCGATTGAAGCTGCCTCGATCACACTCTCAGTCACTGCATCCCAGACCCTGAACACTCGATTGAAGCTGCCTGAATCACATCTCAGGCACCGCATCCCAGACCCTGAACACTCAAATGAAGCTGCCTTGATCACACTCTCAGGCACCTTTTTCCAGTCCTTGAATACTCGATTGAAGCTGCCTTGATCACAATCCCATGGACCGCATTCCAGACTCTGTCCACTTGACTGAAGCTGCCTTGATCATAATCTCATGGACCGCATTCAAGACGCTGATCACTCGATTGAAGCTGCCTCGATCACAAACTCAGTCACCGCATTCTAGACCCTGAACACTCGATTGAAGCTGCCTCGATCACAAACTCAGGCACCGCATTCCAGACCCTGAACACTTGATTGAATCTGCCTCGATCACACTCTCAGGCACCGCATCCCAGACCCTGAACACTTGATTGAATCTGCCTCGATCACACTCTCAGGCACCGCATCCCAGACACTAAACGCTGGTTTGAATCTGCCTCGATCACATTTTCAGTCACCGCATTCCAGACCCTGTCCGCTCGACTGAAGCTGCCTCAATCACAATCTCATGGACCGCATTCAAGACCCTGAACACTCGACTGTTTCTGCATTGGACGGACTGTCAGGCACCGCATTCCAGACCCTGAACACTCGATTGAAGCTGCCTCAATCACACTCTCTGGCACCGCATCCCAGACACTGAGCACTCGATTGAAGCTTCCTCGTTCACAATCTCAGGCACCGTTTTCCAGTCCTTGAACACTCGATTGAAGCTGGCTCAATAACATTTTCATTCACCGCATTCCAGACCCTGTCCACTCGACTGAAGCTGCCTCGATCACAATCTCTTGGATCGCATTCCACACAATGAACACTAGATTGAAGCTGCCTCGATCACACACTCTGGCACCGCATCCCAGACAATGAACACTCGATTGAAGCTGCCTCGATCACACTCTCCGGCGCCGCATTCCAGACCCTGATTCCACGACTGAAGTTGCGTCGATTACACTCTCAGGCAACGCATTCAGGACCGTGAACACTCGATTGATGCTGCCTCGATCACACACTCAGGCACCGCATCCCAGTCACTGAACACTCGACTGAAGCTGCCTCGATCACAAACTCAGGCACCGCATTCCAGACCCTGAACACTCGATTGAAGTTGCCTCAATCACACTCTCAGGCACTGCTTTCCCATCCTTGAACGCTCGATTGAAGCTGCCTCAATCACATTTTCAGCCACCGCATTTGAGGCCCTGAACACTCGATTGAAGCTGCCTCGATCACACTCTCAGGAACCGCTTTGCAGACCCTGAACACTTGATTGAAGCTGCCTCGATCACACTCTCAGGCACTGCATTCGAGATCCTGTAACCTCGATTGAAGCTGCCTCGATCTTACTATCATGCACTGCTTCCCAGACCCTGAACACTTGATTGAAGCTGCCTCGATCACATTTTCAGTCACCGCATTCCAGACCCTGTCCACTCGACTGAAGCTGCCTAGATCACAATCTCATGGATCGCATTCAAGACCCTGAACACTCGATTGAAGCTGCATTGATCGGACTGTCAGGCACCGAATTGCAGTCCCGGAATACTCGACTGCAGCTGCCTTGATTACACTCACAGGCACCGCATTCCAGATGCTGAACACTCGATTGAAGCTGGCTCGATCACAAAATCAGTCACCGCATCCCAGACACTGAACACTCGTTTTAAGCTGCCTCGATCACGTTCTCAGGCACCGCATTTCACACAATGAGCAATCGATTGAAGCTGGCTCAATCACATTTTCATTCAACCACATTCCAGACCCTGTCCACTCGACTGAAGCTGCCTCGATCACACTCTCAAGCAGTGCATTCCAGACCATGAAAACTTGATTGAATCTGCCTCGATCACATTTTCAGTCAGCGCATTACAGACCCAATCCACTCGACTGAAGCTGCCTCGATCACAATCTCATGGACCGCATTCAAGACCCTGAACACTCGATTGAAGCTGCATTGATCAGACTGTCAGGCACCGCATTGCAGTCCCGGAATACTCGATTGAAGCTGCCTTGATCAAACTCTCAGGCACCACGTTCCACACAATGAACACTAGATTGAAGCTGCCTCGATCACACACTCAGGCACCGCATCCCAGACACTGAACACTGATTGAAGCTTATTCGATCACACTCTCAGGCACCGCTTTCCCATCCTTGAACGATCGATTGAAGCTGCCTCGTTCACATTTTCAGTCACCTCATTACAGTCCCTGAACACTCGATTGAAGCAGACTCGATCACACTCTCATGCACCGCTTTGCAAACCCTGAACACTTGATTGAAGCTGCCTCGATCACACTCTCAGGCACTGCATTCCAGATCCTGTACCCTCGATTGAAGCTGCCTCGATCACAATCACATGGACCGCATTCAAGAGCCTGAACACTCGATTGAAGGTGCATTGATCGGACTGTCAGGCAGCGCATTGCAGTCCCAGAATACTCGATTGAAGCTGCCTTGATCACACTCTCAAGCATCGCATTTCACACAATGAACACTGGATTGAAGCTGCCTCGATCACACACTCAGGCACCACATCCCAGACACTGAACACTGATTGAAGCTGCTTCGATCAGAATCTCAGGCACCGTTTTCCAGATCCTGAACCCACGATTGAAGCTGCGATGATTACACTCTCAGGCAACGCATTCAGGACCATGAAAACTCGATTGCAGCTGCCTCGATCACACTCTCAGACTGTGCATTCCAGAACTTAAACACTAGATTGCAGCTGCCTCGATCACACTCTCAGGCACCGCTTTGTAGACCCTGAACACTCGATTGAAGCTGCCTCGATCACACTCTCAGGCACCGCATTCCAGACCCTGTACCCTCGATTGAAGCTGCCTCGATCTTACTCTCATGCACCACATCCCAGACCCTGAAGATTCGATTGAAGCAGCCTCGATCACACACCCAGGCACCACATCCCAGAACCTGAACACTTGTTGAAGCTGCCTCGATTACATTTTCAGTCACCGCATTCCAGAAACTGTCCACTCGACTGAAGCTGCCTCGATGACAATCTCATGGACCTCATTCAAGACTCTGAGCACTCGATTGAAGCTGCATTGATCGGACTATCAAGCACCAGATTGCAGACCCGGAATACTCGATTGAAGCTGCCTTGGTCACACACTCAGGGACCTCATTCCAGACCTTGAATACTCGATTGAAGCTGCCTCGATCACGTTCTCAGGCACCGCATTTCACACAATGAACAATCGATTGCAGCTGCCTCGATCACGTTCTCAGGCACCGCATTTCACACAATGAACAATCGATTGAAGTTGGCTCGATCACATTTTCATTCAACCGCATTCCAGACCCTGAACAATGGACTGAAGCTGCCTCGATCACATTCTCAAGCAGTGCATTCCAGACCATGAACACTCGATTGAAGCTGCCTCGATCATACACCCAGGTACCGCATCCCAGAACCTGAACACTTGTTGAAGCTGCCTCGATCACATTTTCAGTCACCGCATTCCAGACCCTGTCCACTCGACTGAAGCTGCCTCGATCACAACCTCATGGACCGCATTCAAGACCCTGAACACTCGATTGAAGCTGCATTGATCAGACTGTCAGGCACCGCATTGCAGTCCGGGAATACTCGATTGAAGCTGCCTTGTTCAAACTCTCAGGCACCTCGTTCCACACAATGAACACTAGATGGAAGCTGCCTCGATCACACACTCAGGCACCGCATCCCAGACACTGAACACTGATTGAAGTTGCTTCGATCACAATCTCAGGCACCGTTTTCCAGACCCTGAACCCACGATTGAAGCTGCGTCGATTACACTCTCATGCAACGCATTCAGGACCCTGAACACTCGATTGCTGCTGCCTCGATCACACTCTCAGGCACCGCATCCCAGTCACTGAACACTCGACTGAAGCTGCCTCGATCACTCTCTCAGGCACCGCTTTGTAGACCCTGAACACTCTATTGAAGCGGCCTCAATCACACTCTCAGGCACTGCATTCCAGACCCTGTACCCTCGATTGTAGCTGCCTCGATCTTACTCTCATGCACCACGTCCCAGACCCTGAAGATTTGATTGATGCTGCCTCGATCACACACCCAGGCACCGCATCCCAGAACCTGAACACTTGTTGAAGCTGCCTCGATTACATTTTCAGTCACCGCATTCCAGACCCTGTCCACTCGACTGAAGCTGCCTCGATCAAAATCTCATGGACCTCATTCAAGACCCTGAGCACTCGATTGAAGCTGCATTGTTCGGACTATCAGGCAACACATTGCAGACCTGGAATACTCGATTGAAGCTGCCTTGATCACACACTCAGGCACCTCATTCCATACCCGGAATACTTGATTGAAGCTGTCTCAATCACACTCTCAGGCACCGCATTCCAGAACAAAAACAGAATTACCTGGAAAAACTCAGCAGGTCTGGCAGCATCGGCGGAGAAGAAAAGAGTTGACGTTTCAAGTCCTCATGACCCTTCGACAGAACTTGATTTCGAGTCCAAGAAAGAGTTGAAATATAAGCTGGTTTAAGGTGTGTGTGTGGGGGGGGGGGGGGGCGGAGAGAGAGAGAGAGAGACAGAGGTGCTTGTGTAGACAAACAAGCAGTGATAGAAGCAGATCATCAAAAGATGTCAGCGACAATGGTACAAAAGAACACATAGGTGTTAAAGTTAAAGTTGGTGATATTATCTAAACGAATGTGCTAATTAAGAATGGATGGTAGGGCACTCAAGGTACAGCTCTAGTGGGGGTGGGGGGAGCATAAAAGATTTTAAAATATTTAAAAATAATGGAAATAGGTGGGAAAAGAAAAATCTATAAAATTTATAGGGAAAAAAAAGGGGAAAAAAGGGGGAAACAGAAAGGGGGTGGGGATGGGGGAGGGAGCTCAATATTCAATATTCAGACCGCAAGGCTGTAAGGTGCCTAGTCGGAAGATGAGGTGTTGTTCCTCCAGTTTGCGTTGGGCTTCCCTGGAACAATGCAGTAAGCCAAGGACAGACATGTGGGCAAGAAAGCAGAGTGGAGTGTTAAAATGGCAAGCGACAGGGAGGTTTGGGTCATTCTTGCGGACAGACCGCAGGTGTTCTGCAAAGCGGTCGCCCAGTTTACGTTTGGTCTCTCCAATGTAGAGGAGACCACATTGGGAGCAACGAATGCAGTAGACTAAGTTGGGGGAAATGCAAGTGAAATGCTGCTTCACTTGAAAGGAGTGTTTGGGCCCTTGGACGGTGAGGAGAGAGGAAGTGAAGGGGCAGGTGTTACATCTTTTGCGTGGGCATGGGGTGGTGCCATAGGAGGGGGTTGAGGAGTAGGGGGTGATGGAGGAGTGGACCAGGGTGTCCCGGAGGGAGCGATCCCTACGGAATGCCGATAAGGGGGGTGAAGGGAAGATGTGTTTGGTGGTGGCATCATGCTGGAGTTGGCGGAAATGGCGGAGGATGATCCTTTGAATGCGGAGGCTGGTGGGGTGATAAGTGAGGACAAGGAGGACCCTATCATGTTTCTGGGAGGGAGGAGAAGGCGTGAGGGCGGATGCGCGGGAGATGGGCCGGACACGGTTGAGGGCCCTGTCAACGACCGTCGGTGGAAAACCTCGGTTAAGGAAGAAGGAAGACATGTCAGAGGAACCGTTTTTGAAGGTAGCATCATCGGAACAGATGCGACGAAGGCGAAGGAACTGGCAGAATGGGATGGAGTCCTTACAGGAAGCGGGGTGTGAGGAGCTGTAGTCGAGGTAGCTGTGGGAGTCGGTGGGATTGTAATGGATATTGGTGGACAGTCTATCACCAGAGATTGAGACAGAGAGGTCAAGGAAGGGAAGGGAAGTGTCAGAGATGGACCACGTGAAAATGATGGAGGGATGGAGATTGGAAGCAAAATTAATAAATTTTTCCAAGTCCCGACGAGAGCATGAAGCGGCACCGAAGTAATCATCGATGTACCGGAGAAAAAGTTGTGGAAGGGGGCCGGGGTAGGACTGCAACAAGGAATGTTCCACATATCCCATAAAGAGACAGGCATAGCTGGGGCCGCATTCCAGATGCTGAACACTCGATTGAAGCTGCCTCGATCACAAAATCAGTCACCGCATCCCAGACACAACACTCGATTGAAGCTGCCTCGATCACGTTCTCAGGCACCGCATTTCACATAATGAACAATCGATTGCAGCTGCCTCGATCACACTCTCAATCACCGCATTCCAGACCCTGAACGCTCGATTGAAGCTGCCTCGATCACACTTTCAGGCACCACATTCCAAACACTGAACTCTTGATTGAAGTTGCCTCAATCACACTCTCAAGCAGTGCATTCCACATACTTAACACTCGATTGAAGCTGCCTCGATCACACTCTCAGACAACGCATTCCACATACTTAACACTCGCTTGAAACTGCCTCGATCACACTCTCAGGAACTGCTTTCCAGTCCTTGAACTCTCGATTGAAACTGACTCAATCACACATTCAGTCTCCGCATTCTAGACATTGTACACTCGACTGTAGCTGCCTTCTTCACAATCTCAGGCACCGCATTCCAGACACTGAACACTCGATTGAAGCTGCCTCAATCACACTCACAGGCACCGCATCCCAGACACTGAACACTCAATTGAAGCTGCCTCGTTCACAATCTCAGGCACCGTTTTCCACTCCTTGAACACTCGATTGAAGCTGGCTTGATAACATTTTCATTCACCGCATTCCAGACCATGTCCACACGACTGAAGCTGCCTCAATCACAATCTCTTGGATCGCATTCCACACAATGAACACTAGATTGATGCTGCCTTGATCACACACTCTGGCACCGCATCCCTGACACTGAACACTCGATTGAAGCTGCCTCGATCACGTTCTCTGGCACCGCGTTCCACACAATGAACACTCGATTACAGCTGCCTCGATCACACTCTCAGTCACCGCATTCCAGACCCTGAACACTCGATTGAAGCTGCATCGATCGGACTGTCAGGCACCGCATTCCAGACCCTGAACGCTCGATTGAAGCTTCATTGATCACACACTCCGGCACCGCATTCCAGATCCTGAACATTGGATTGAAGCTGCCTCCATCACACTCTCAGGCACCGCATTCCAGATGAAGAAAACTCGATTGAAGCTGCCTCGATCACGTTCTCTGGCACCGCATTCCACACAATGAACACTCGATTACAGCTGCCTCGATCACACTCTCAGTCACCGCATTCCAGACCCTGAACACTCGATTGAAGCTGCATCGATCGGACTGTCAGGCACCGCATTCCAGACCCTGAACGCTCGATTGAAGCTTCATTGATCACACACTCCGGCACCGCATTCCAGATCCTGAACATTGGATTGAAGCTGCCTCCATCACACTCTCAGGCACCGCATTCCAGACGAAGAAAATTCGATTGAAGCTGCCTCGATCACACTCACAAGCACCGCGTTCCAGACCCTGAACACTCGATTGAAGCTGCCTCGATCAAACATTCAGGCACCACATTCCAGACGCTGAACACGCGATTCAAGCTGCCTCGACTACATACTCAGGCACCACGTTCCAAACACTGAACACTCGATTGAAACTGCCTCGATCACACTCTCAGGAACTGCTTTCCAGTCCTTGAACTCTCGACTGAAACTGGCTCAATCACACTTTCAGTCTCCGCATTCTAGACATTGTACACTTGACTGAAGCTGCCTTCTTCACAATCTCAGGCACCGCATCCCAGACCCTGAACACTCGATTGAAGCTGCCTCAATCACACTCTCAGGCACTGCATCCCAGACCCTGAACACTCGATTGAAACTGCCTCGATCACATTCACTGACACCGCATTCCAGGAAATGAACACTCGATTGAAGCTGCCTCGATCACAATCTCAGGCACTGCATCCCAGACCCTGAACACTCGATTGAAGCTGCCTGAATCACATCTCAGGCACTGCATCCCAGACCCTGAACACTCAAATGAAGCTGCCTTGATCACACTCTCAGGCACCTTTTTCCAGTCCTTGAATACTCGATTGAAGCTGCCTTGATCACAATCTCATGGACCGCATTCCAGACCCTGTCCACTTGACTGAAGCTGCCTTGATCACAATCTCATGGACTGCATTCAAGACGCTGATCACTCGATTGAAGCTGCCACGATCACAAACTCAGTCACCGCATTCTAGACCCTGAACACTCGATTGAAGCTGCCTCGATCACAAACTCAGGCACCGCATTCCAGACCCTGAACACTTGATTGAATCTGCCTCGATCACACTCTCAGGCACCACATCCCAGACCCTGAACACTTGATTGAATCTGCCTCGATCATACTCTCAGGCACCGCATCCCAGACCCTGAACGCTGGATTGAATCTGCCTCGATCACATTTTCAGTCACCGCATTCCAGACCCTGTCCACTCGACTGAAGCTGCCTCAATCACAATCTCATGGACCGCATTCAAGACCCTGAACACTTGACTGTTTCTGCATTGAACGGACTGTCAGGCACCGCATTCCAGACCCTGAACACTCGATTGAAGCAGACTCAATCACACTCTCTGGCACCGCATCCCAGACACTGAGCACTCGATTGAAGCTTCCTCGTTCACAATCTCAGGCACCGTTTTCCAGTCCTTGAACACTCGATTGAAGCTGGCTCAATAACATTTTCAGTAACCGCACTCCAGACCCTGTCCACTCGACTGAAGCTGCCTCGATCACAATCTCTTGGATCGCATTCCACACAATGAACACTAGATTGAAGCTGCCTCGATCACACACTCTGGCACCGCATCCCAGACACTGAACACTCGATTGAAGCTGCCTCGATCACACTCTCCGGCACCGCATTCCAGACCCTGACTCCACGACTGAAGTTGCGTCGATTACACTCTCAGGCAACGCATTCAGGACCGTGAACACTTGATTGATGCTGCCTCGATCACACACTCAGGCACCGCATCCCAGTCACTGAACACTCGACTGAAGCTGCCTCGATCACAAACTCAGGCACCGCATTCCAGACCCCGAACAGTCGATTGAAGTTGCCTCAATCACACTCTCAGGCACCGCTTTCCCATCCTTGAACGCTCGATTGAAGCTGCCTCAATCACATTTTCAGCCACCGCATTCCAGTGCCTGAACACTCGATTGAAGCTGCCTCGATCACACTCTCAGGAACCGCTTAGCAGACCCTGAACACTCGATTGAAGCTGCCTCGATCACACTCTCAGGCACTGCATTCCAGATCCTGTAACCTCGATTGAAGCTGCCTCGATCTTACTATCATGCACTGCTTCCCAGACCCTGAACACTTGATTGAAGCTGCCTGAATCACACTCTCAGGCACCGCTTCCCAGACCCTGAACACTTGATTGAAGCTGCCTCGATCACATTTTCAGTCACCGCATTCCAGACCCTGTCCACTCGACTGAAGCTGCCTCGATCACAATCTCATGGACTGCATTCAAGACCCTGAACACTCGATTGAAGCTGCATTGATCGGACTGTCAGGCACCGAATTGCAGACCCGGAATACTCGACTGCAGCTGCCTTGATCACACTCTCAGACTGCGCATTCCAGAACCTGAACACTTGATTGATGCTGCCTCGATCACACACTCAGGCACCGCTTTCCAGAGCCTGAACACTCGACTGAAGCTGCCTCGATCACACTCTCAGGCACCGCTTTGTAGACCCTGAACACTCGATTGAAGCACACTCGATCACACTCTCAGGCACCGCATTCCAGACCCTGTACTCTCGATTGAAGCTGCCTCGATCTTACTCTCATGCACCACATCCCAGACCCTGAAGATTTGATTGAAGCTGCCTCGATCACACACCCAGGCACCGCATCCCAGAACCTGAACACTTGTTGAAGCTGCCTCGATCACATTTTCAGTCACCGCATTACACACAATGAACACTAGATTGAAGCTGCCTCGATCACACACTCAGGCACCGCTTCCCAGACACTGAACACTGATTGAAGCTGCCTCGATCAAACTCTCAGGCACCGTTTTCCAGACCCTGAACTCACGATTGAAGCTGCGTCGATTACACTCTCAGGAAACGCATTCAGGACCCTGAACACTCGATTGCAGCTGCCTCGATCACACTCTCAGACTACGCATTCCAGAACCTAAACACTTGATTGATGCTGCCTCGATCACACAATCCGGCACTGCATCCCAGTCACTGAACACTCGACTGAAGCTGCCTCGATCACAAACTCAGTCACCGTGTTCCAGACCCTGAACACTCGATTGAAGCTGCCTCGATCACACTCTCAGGCACCGCATTCCAGACCCTGTACCCTCGATTGAAGCTGCCTTGATCTTACTCTCATGCACCACATCCCAGACCCTGAAGATTTGATTGAAGCTGCCTCGATCACACACCCAGGCACCGCATCCCAGAACCTGAACACTTGTTGAAGCTGCCTCGATCACATTTACATTCACCGCATTCCAGACCCTGTCCACTCGACTAAAGCTGCCTCGATCACAATCTCATGGACCTCATTCAAGACCCTGAGCACTCGACTGAAGCTGCATTGATCAGACTGTCAGGCACCACATTGCAGTCCCGGAATACTCGATGGCAGCTGCCTTGATCACAATCTCAGGCACCGCATTCCACACAATGAACACTAGATTGAAGCTGCCTCGATTACACATTCAGGCACCACATTCCAGACCCTGAACACTCGATTGAAGCTGCCTCGATCACACTCTCAGGCACTGTTTTCCAAACCCTGAACACTCGATTGAAGCTGCCTGAATCACATCTCAGGCACCACATCCCAGAACCTGAACACTCGATTGAAGCTGCCTTGATCACACGCTCAGGCACCTTTTTCCAGTCATTGAATACTCGATTGAAGCTGGCTCGATCACATTTTCATTCACCGCATTCCAGACCCTGTCCACTCGACTGAAGGTGCCTTAATCACAACTCAGGCACCACATTCCAGACCCTGAACACTCGATTGAAGTTGCCTCAATCACACTCACAGGCACAGCTTTCCCATCCTTGAACGTTCGACTGAAGCTGCCTCGATCACATTTTCAGGCACCGCATTCCAGTCCCTGAACACTTGATTGAAGCTTCCTCGATCTTACTCTCATGCAGCGCTTCCCAGACCCTGTACACTTGATTGAAGTTGCCTCGATCACATTTTCAGTAACCGCATTCCTGACCCTGTCCACTCGACTGAAGCTGCCTCGATCACAATCTCATGGACGGCATTCAAGACCCTGAACACTCGATTGAAGCTGCATTGATCAGATTGTCAGGCACCGCATTGCAGTCCCGGAATACTCGATGGCAGCTGCCTTGATCACAATCTCAGGCACCGCATTCCACACAATGAACACTAGATTGCAGCTGCCTCGATCACACACTCAGGCACGACATCCCAGACACTGAACACTCGATTGAAGCTGCCTCGATCACGTTCTCAGGCACTGCATCCCAGACACTGAACACTTGATTCAAGCTGCCTCGATCACACTCTCAGGCACCGCATTCCAAACAATGAACACTAGATTGAAGCTGCCTCGATCACACACTCAGGCACCGCATCCCAGACACTGAACACTCGATTGAAGCTGCCTCGATCACGTTCTCTGGCACCGCATTCCACACAATGAACACTCGATTACAGCTGCCTCGATCACACTCTCAGTCACCGCATTCCAGACCCTGAACACTCGATTGAAGCTGCATCGATCGGACTGTCAGGCACCGCATTCCAGACCCTGAACGCTCGATTGAAGCTTCATTGATCACACACTCCGGCACCGCATTCCAGATCCTGAACATTGGATTGAAGCTGCCTCCATCACACTCTCAGGCACCGCATTCCAGATGAAGAAAACTCGATTGAAGCTGCCTCGATCACGTTCTCTGGCACCGCATTCCACACAATGAACACTCGATTACAGCTGCCTCGATCACACTCTCAGTCACCGCATTCCAGACCCTGAACACTCGATTGAAGCTGCATCGATCGGACTGTCAGGCACCGCATTCCAGACCCTGAACGCTCGATTGAAGCTTCATTGATCACACACTCCGGCACCGCATTCCAGATCCTGAACATTGGATTGAAGCTGCCTCCATCACACTCTCAGGCACCGCATTCCAGACGAAGAAAACTCGATTGAAGCTGCCTCGATCACACTCACAAGCACCGCGTTCCAGACCCTGAACACTCGATTGAAGCTGCCTCGATCAAACATTCAGGCACCACATTCCAGACGCTGAACACGCGATTCAAGCTGCCTCGACTACATACTCAGGCACCACGTTCCAAACACTGAACACTCGATTGAAACTGCCTCGATCACACTCTCAGGAACTGCTTTCCAGTCCTTGAACTCTCGACTGAAACTGGCTCAATCACACTTTCAGTCTCCGCATTCTAGACATTGTACACTTGACTGAAGCTGCCTCCTTCACAATCTCAGGCACCGCATCCCAGACCCTGAACACTCGATTGAAGCTGCCTCAATCACACTCTCAGGCACCGCATCCCAGACCCTGAACACTCGATTGAAACTGCCTCGATCACATTCACTGACACCGCATTCCAGGAAATGAACACTCGATTGAAGCTGCCTCGATCACAATCTCAGGCACTGCATCCCAGACCCTGAACACTCGATTGAAGCTGCCTGAATCACATCTCAGGCACTGCATCCCAGACCCTGAACACTCAAATGAAGCTGCCTTGATCACACTCTCAGGCACCTTTTTCCAGTCCTTGAATACTCGATTGAAGCTGCCTTGATCACAATCTCATGGACCGCATTCCAGACCCTGTCCACTTGACTGAAGCTGCCTTGATCACAATCTCATGGACCGCATTCAAGACGCTGATCACTCGATTGAAGCTGCCACGATCACAAACTCAGGCACCGCATTCCAGACCCTGAACACTTGATTGAATCTGCCTCGATCACACTCTCAGGCACCGCATCCCAGACCCTGAACACTTGATTGAATCTGCCTCGATCACACTCTCAGGCACCGCATCCCAGACCCTGAACGCTGGATTGAATCTGCCTCAATCACATTTTCAGTCACCGCATTCCAGACCCTGTCCACTCGACTGAAGCTGCCTCAATCACAATCTCATGGACCGCATTCAAGACCCTGAACACTTGACTGTTTCTGCATTGAACGGACTGTCAGGCACCGCATTCCAGACCCTGAACACTCGATTGAAGCAGCCTCAATCACACTCTCTGGCACCGCATCCCAGACACTGAGCACTCGATTGAAGCTTCCTCGTTCACAATCTCAGGCACCGTTTTCCAGTCCTTGAACACTCGATTGAAGCTGGCTCAATAACATTTTCATTCACCGCATTCCAGACCCTGTCCACTCGACTGAAGCTGCCTTAATCACAACTCAGGCACCACATTCCAGACCCTGAACACTCGACTGAAGTTGTCTCAATCACACTCTCAGGCACCGCATTCCAGACGAAGAAAACTTGATTGAAGCTGCCTCGATCACACTCACAAGCACCGCGTTCCAGACCCTGAACACTCGATTGAAGCTGCCTCGATCAAACACTCAGGCACCACATTCCAGACGCTGAACACGCGATTCAAGCTGCCTCGACTACATACTCAGGCACCACGTTCCAAACACTGAACACTCGATTGAAACTGCCTCGATCACACTCTCAGGAACTGCTTTCCAGTCCTTGAACTCTCGACTGAAACTGGCTCAATCACACATTCAGTCTCCGCATTCTAGACATTGTACACTCGACTGAAGCTGCCTCCTTCACAATCTCAGGCACCGCATCCCAGACCCTGAACACTCGATTGAAGCTGCCTCAATCACACTCTCAGGCACCGCATCCCAGACCCTGAACACTCGATTGAAGCTGCCTCAATCACACTCTCTGGCACCGCATCCCAGACACTGAGCACTCGATTGAAGCTTCCTCGTTCACAATCTCAGGCACCGTTTTCCAGTCCTTGAACACTCGATTGAAGCTGGCTCAATAACATTTTCAGTAACCGCACTCCAGACCCTGTCCACTCGACTGAAGCTGCCTCGATCACAATCTCTTGGATCGCATTCCACACAATGAACACTAGATTGAAGCTGCCTCGATCACACACTCAGGCACCACATCCCAGACACTGAACACTGATTGAAGCTGCTTCGATCACAATCTCAGGCACCGTTTTCCAGATCCTGAACCCACGATTGAAGCTGCGACGATTACACTCTCAGGCAACGCATTCAGGACCGTGAACACTTGATTGATGCTGCCTCGATCACACACTCAGGCACCGCATCCCAGTCACTGAACACTCGACTGAAGCTGCCTCGATCACAAACTCAGGCACCGCATTCCAGACCCTGAACACTCGATTGAAGTTGCCTCAATCACACTCTCAGGCACCGCTTTCCCATCCTTGAACGCTCGATTGAAGCTGCCTCAATCACATTTTCAGCCACCGCATTCCAGTCCCTGAACACTCGATTGAAGCTGCCTCGATCACACTCTCAGGAACCGCTTAGCAGACCCTGAACACTTGATTGAAGCTGCCTCGATCACACTCTCAGGCACTGCATTCCAGATCCTGTAACCTCGATTGAAGCTGCCTCGATCTTACTATCATGCACTGCTTCCCAGACCCTGAACACTTGATTGAAGCTGCCTCGATCACATTTTCAGTAACCGCATTCCAGACCCTGTCCACTCGACTGAAGCTGCCTCGATCACAATCTCATGGATCGCATTCAAGACCCTGAACACTCGATTGAAGCTGCATTGATCGGACTGTCAGGCACCGAATTGCAGACCCGGAATACTCGACTGCAGCTGCCTTGATCACAATCTCAGGCACCGCATTCCACACAATGAACACTAGATTGCAGCTGCCTCGATCACACACTCAGGCACCGCATTCCAGAACCTGAACACTTGATTGATGCTGCCTCGATCACACACTCAGGCACCGCATCCCAGTCACTGAACACTCGACTGAAGCTGCCTCGATCACACTCTCAGGCACCGCTTTGTAGACCCTGAACACTCGATTGAAGCTGCCTCGATCACACTCTCAGGCACCGCATTCCAGACCCTGTACTCTCGATTGAAGCTGCCTCGATCACACTCTCATGCACCACATCCCAGAACCTGAAGATTTGATTGAAGCTGCCTCGATCACACACCCAGGCACCACATCCCAGAACCTGAACACTTGTTGAAGCTGCCTCCATCACATTTTCATTCACCGCATTCCAGACCCTGTCCACTCGACTGAAGCTGCCTCCATCACATTCTCAGGCACCGCATTCCAGAAACTGTCCACTCGATTGAAGCTGCCTCGATCACAAAATCAGTCACCGCATCCCAGACACTGAACACTCGATTGAAGCTGTCTCGATCACGTTCTCAGGCACCGCATTTCACACAATGAACAATCGATTGAAGCTGGCTCGATCACATTTTCATTCAACCACATTCCAGACCCTGTCCACTCGACTGAAGCTGCCTCGATCACAATCTCTTGGACCGCATTTCACACAATGAACACTAGATTGAAGCTGCCTCGATCACACACTCAGGCACCACATCCCAGACACTGAACACTGATTGAAGCTGCTTCGATCACAATCTCAGGCACCGTTTTCCAGATCCTGAACCCACGATTGAAGCTGCAATGATTACACTCTCAGGCAACGCATTCAGGACCATGAAAACTCGATTGCAGCTGCCTCGATCACACTCTCAGACTGTGCATTCCAGAACTTAAACACTTGATTGAAGCTGCCTCGATCACACTCTCAGTCACCGCATTCCAGACCGTGTCCACTCGACTGAAGCTGCCTCAATCACAATCTCATGGACCTCATTCAGGACCCTGAACACTCGACTGTTTCTGCATTGAACGGACTGTCAGGCACCGCATTCCAGACCCTGAACACTCGATTGAAGCAGCCTCAATCACACTCTCTGGCACCGCATCCCAGACACTGAGCACTTGATTGAAGCTTCCTCGTTCACAATCTCAGGCACCGTTTTCCAGTCCTTGAACACTCGATTGAAGCTGGCTCAATAACATTTTCAGTAACCGCACTCCAGACCCTGTCCACTCGACTGAAGCTGCCTCGATCACAATCTCTTGGATCGCATTCCACACAATGAACACTAGATTGAAGCTGCCTCGATCACACACTCTGGCACCGCATCCCAGACACTGAACACTCGATTGAAGCTGCCTCGATCACACTCTCCGGCACCGCATTCCAGACCCTGACTCCACGACTGAAGTTGCGTCGATTACACTCTCAGGCAACGCATTCAGGACCGTGAACACTTGATTGATGCTGCCTCGATCACACTCTCAGGCACCGCATCCCAGTCACTGAACACTCGACTGAAGCTGCCTCGATCACAAACTCAGGCACCGCATTCCAGACCCTGAACACTCGATTGAAGTTGCCTCAATCACACTCTCAGGCACCGCTTTCCCATCCTTGAACGCTCGATTGAAGCTGCCTCAATCACATTTTCAGCCACCGCATTCCAGTCCCTGAACACTCGATTGAAGCTGCCTCGATCACACTCTCAGGAACCGCTTAGCAGACCCTGAACACTAGATTGAAGCTGCCTCGATCACACTCTCAGGCACTGCATTCCAGATCCTGTAACCTCGATTGAAGCTGCCTCGATCTTACTATCATGCAGTGCTTCCCAGACCCTGAACACTCGATTGAAGCTGCCTGAATCACATCTCAGGCACCGCATCCCAGACCCTGAACTCTCAAATGAAGCTGCCTTGATCACACTCTCAGGCACCTTTTTCCAGTCCTTGAATACTCGATTGAAGCTGCCTTGATCACAATCTCATGGACCGCATTCCAGACCCTGTCCACTTGACTGAAGCTGCCTTGATCACAATCTCATGGACCGCATTCAAGACGCTGATCACTCGATTGAAGCTGCCACGATCACAAACTCAGTCACCGCATTCTAGACCCTGAACACTCGATTGAAGCTGCCTCGATCACAAACTCAGGCACCGCATTCCAGACCCTGAACACTTGATTGAATCTGCCTCGATCACACTCTCAGGCACCGCATCCCAGACCCTGAACGCTGGATTGAATCTGCCTCGATCACATTTTCAGTCACCGCATTCCAGACCCTGTCCACTCGACTGAAGCTGCCTCAATCACAATCTCATGGACCGCATTCAAGACCCTGAACACTCGACTGTTTCTGCATTGAACGGACTGTCAGGCACCACATTCCAGACCCTGAACACTCGATTGAAGCTGCCTCAATCACACTCTCTGGCACCGCATCCCAGACACTGAGCACTCGATTGAAGCTTCCTCGTTCACAATCTCAGGCACCGTTTTCCAGTCCTTGAACACTCGATTGAAGCTGGCTCAATAACATTTTCAGTAACCGCACTCCAGACCCTGTCCACTCGACTGAAGCTGCCTCGATCACAATCTCTTGGATCGCATTCCACACAATGAACACTAGATTGAAGCTGCCTCGATCACACACTCTGGCACCGCATCCCAGACACTGAACACTCGATTGAAGCTGCCTCGATCACACTCTCCGGCACCGCATTCCAGACCCTGATTCCACGACTGAAGTTGCGTCGATTACACTCTCAGGCAATGCATTCAGGACCGTGAACACTGGATTGATGCTGCCTCGATCACACACTCAGGCACTGCATCCCAGTCACTGAACACTCGACTGAAGCTGCCTCGATCACAAACTCAGGCACCGCATTCCAGACCCTGAACACTTGATTGAATCTGCCTCGATCACACTCTCAGGCACCGCATCCCAGACCCTGAACGCTGGATTGAATCTGCCTCGATCACATTTTCAGTCACCGCATTCCAGACCCTGTCCACTCGACTGAAGCTGCCTCAATCACAATCTCATGGACCGCATTCAAGACCCTGAACACTCGACTGTTTCTGCATTGAACGGACTGTCAGGCACCACATTCCAGACCCTGAACACTCGATTGAAGCTGCCTCAATCACACTCTCTGGCACCGCATCCCAGACACTGAGCACTCGATTGAAGCTTCCTCGTTCACAATCTCAGGCACCGTTTTCCAGTCCTTGAACACTCGATTGAAGCTGGCTCAATAACATTTTCAGTAACCGCACTCCAGACCCTGTCCACTCGACTGAAGCTGCCTCGATCACAATCTCTTGGATCGCATTCCACACAATGAACACTAGATTGAAGCTGCCTCGATCACACACTCTGGCACCGCATCCCAGACACTGAACACTCGATTGAAGCTGCCTCGATCACACTCTCCGGCACCGCATTCCAGACCCTGATTCCACGACTGAAGTTGCGTCGATTACACTCTCAGGCAATGCATTCAGGACCGTGAACACTGGATTGATGCTGCCTCGATCACACACTCAGGCACTGCATCCCAGTCACTGAACACTCGACTGAAGCTGCCTCGATCACAAACTCAGGCACCGCATTCCAGACCCTGAACACTCGATTGAAGTTGCCTCAATCACACTCTCAGGCACCGCTTTCCCATCCTTGAATGCTCGATTGAAGCTGCCTCAATCACATTTTCAGCCACCGCATTCCAGTGCCTGAACACTCGATTGAAGCTGCCTCGATCACACTCTCAGGAACCGCTTAACAGACCCTGAACACTTGATTGAAGCTGCCTCGATCACACTCTCAGGCACTGCATTCCAGATCCTGTAACCTCGATTGAAGCTGCCTCGATCTTACTATCAAGCACTGCTTCCCAGACCCTGAACACTTGATTGAAGCTGCCTCGATCACATTTTCAGTCACCGCATTCCAGACCCTGTCCACTCGACTGAAGCTGCCTCGGTCACAATCTCATGGATCGCATTCAAGACCCTGAACACTCGATTGAAGCTGCATTGATTGGACTGTCAGGCACCAAATTGCAGACCCGGAATACTCGACTGCAGCTGCCTCGATCACACTCTCAGACTGCGCATTCCAGAACCTGAACACTTGATTGAAGCTGCCTCGATCATGTTCTCAGGCACTGCATTTCACACAATGAACAATCGAATGCAGCTGCCTCAATCTCACTCTCAAACACCGCATTCCAGACCCTGAACGCTCGATTGAAGCTGCCTCGATCACAATCTCTTGGACCGCATTCCAGACCCTGAACACTCGACTGAAGCTGCCTCGATCACACTCTCAAGCAGTGCATTCCAGACATGAACACTTGATTGAATCTGCCTCGATCACATTTTCAGTCACCGCATTCCAGACCCTGTGCACTCGACTGAAGCTGCCTCGATCACAACCTCATGGACCGCATTCAAGACCCAGAACACTCGATTGAAGCTGCCTTGATCAAACTCTCAGGCACCTCGTTCCACACAATGAACACTAGATGGAAGCTGCCTCGATCACACACTCAGGCACCGCATCCCAGACACTGAAAACTGATTGAAGTTGCTTCGATCACAATCTCAGGAACTGTTTTCCAGACCCTGAACCCACGATTGAAGCTGCGTCGATTACACTCTCATGCAACGCATTCAGGACCCTGAACACTCGATTGCTGCTGCCTCGATCACACTCTCAGACTGTGCATTCCAGAACCTAAATATTTGATTGATGCTGCCTCGATCACACTCTCAGGCACCGCATCCCAGTCACTGAACACTCGACTGAAGCTGCTTCGATCACTCTCTCAGGCACTGCATTCCAGACCCTGTACCCTCGATTGAAGCTGCCTCGATCTTACTCTCATGCACCACGTCCCAGACCCTGAAGATTTGATTGAAGCTGCCTCGATCACACACCCAGGCACCGCATCCCAGAACCTGAACACTTGTTGAAGCTGCCTCGATTACATTTTCAGTCACCGCATTCCAGACCCTGTCCACTCGACTGAAGCTGCCTCGATCACAATCTCATGGACCTCATTCAAGACCCTGAGCACTCGATTGAAGCTGCATTGTTCGGACTATCAGGCAACACATTGCAGACCTGGAATACTCGATTGAAGCTGCCTTGATCACACACTCAGGCACCTCACTCCAGACCCGGAATACTCGATTGAAGCTGTCTCAATCACACTCTCAGGCACCGCATTCCAGAACAAAAACAAAATTACCTGGAAAAACTCAGCAGGTCTGGCAGCATCGGCGGAGAAGAAAAGAGTTGACGTTTCGAGTCCTCATGACCCTTCGACAGAACTTGATTTCGAGTCCAAGAAAGAGTTGAAATATAAGCTGGTTTAAGGTGTGTGTGTGGGGGGGGGGGGGGGGGGGGGCGGAGAGAGAGAGAGAGAGACAGAGGTGCTTGTGTAGACAAACAAGCAGTGATAGAAGCAGATCATCAAAAGATGTCAGCGACAATGGTACAAAAGAACACATAGGTGTTAAAGTTAAAGTTGGTGATATTATCTAAACGAATGTGCTAATTAAGAATGGATGGTAGGGCACTCAAGGTACAGCTCTAGTGGGGGTGGGGGGAGCATAAAAGATTTTAAAATATTTAAAAATAATGGAAATAGGTGGGAAAAGAAAAATCTATAAAATTTATAGGGAAAAAAAAGGGGAAAAAAGGGGGGTAACAGAAAGAGGGTGGGGATGGGGGAGGGAGCTCACGACCTAAAGTTATTGAATTCAATATTCAGACCGGAAGGCTGTAAGGTGCCTAGTCGGAAGATGAGGTGTTGTTCCTCCAGTTTGCGTTGGGCTTCCCTGGAACAATGCAGTAAGCCAAGGACAGACATGTGGGCAAGAGAGCAGGGTGGAGTGTTAAAATGGCAAGCGACAAGGAGGTTTGGGTCATTCTTGCGGACAGACCGCAGGTGGTCTGCAAAGCGGTCGCCCAGTTTACGTTTGGTCTCTCCAATGTAGAGGAGACCATATTGGGAGCAACGAATGCAGTAGACTAAGTTGGGGGAAATGCAAGTGAAATGCTGCTTCACTTGAAAGGAGTGTTTGGGCCCTTGGACGGTGAGGAGAGAGGAAGTGAAGGGGCAGGTGTTACATCTTTTGCGTGGGCATGGGGTGGTGCCATAGGAGGGGGTTGAGGAGTAGGGGGTGATGGAGGAGTGGACCAGGGTGTCCCGGAGGGAGCGATCCCTACGGAATGCCGATAAGGGGGGTGAAGGGAAGATGTGTTTGGTGGCGGCATCATGCTGGAGTTGGCGGAAATGGCGGAGGATGATCCTTTGAATGCGGAGGCTGGTGGGGTGATAAGTGAGGACAAGGGGGACCCAATCATGTTTCTGGGAGGGAGGAGAAGGCGTGAGGGCGGATGCGCGGGAGATGGGCCAGACACGGTTGAGGGCCCTGTCAACGACCGTCGGTGGAAAACCTCGGTTAAGGAAGAAGGAGGACATGTCAGAGGAACCGTTTTTGAAGGTAGCATCATCGGAACAGATGCGACGAAGGCGAAGGAACTGGGAGAATGGGATGGAGTCCTTACAGGAAGCGGGGTGTGAGGAGCTGTAGTCGAGGTAGCTGTGGGAGTCGGTGGGTTTGTAATGGATATTGGTGGACAGTCTATCACCAGAGATTGAGACAGAGAGGTCAAGGAAGGGAAGGGAAGTGTCAGAGATGGACCACGTGAAAATGATGGAGGGGTGGAGATTGGAAGCAAAATTAATAAATTTTTCCAAGTCCCGACGAGAGCATGAAGCGGCACCGAAGTAATCATCGATGTACCGGAGAAAAAGTTGTGGAAGGGGACCGGGGTAGGACTGCAACAAGGAATGTTCCACATATCCCATAAAGAGACAGGCATAGCTGGGGCCGCATTCCAGATGCTGAACACTCGATTGAAGCTGCCTCGATCACAAAATCAGTCACCGCATCCCAGACACAACACTCGATTGAAGCTGCCTCGATCACGTTCTCAGGCACCGCATTTCACATAATGAACAATCGATTGCAGCTGCCTCGATCACACTCTCAATCACCGCATTCCAGACCCTGAACGCTCGATTGAAGCTGCCTCGATCACACTTTCAGCCACCACGTTCCAAACACTGAACTCTTGATTGAAGTTGCCTCAATCACACTCTCAAGCAGTGCATTCCACATACTTAACACTTGCTTGAAACTGCCTCGATCACACTCTCAGGAACTCCTTTCCAGTCCTTGAACTCTCGATTGAAACTGACTCAATCACACATTCAGTCACCACATTCTAGACATTGTACACTCGACTGTAGCTGCCTTCTTCACAATCTCAGGCACCGCATTCCAGACACTGAACACTCGATTGAAGCTGCCTCAATCACACTCTCTGGCACCGCATCCCAGACACTGAACACTCGATTGAAGCTGCCTCGTTCACAATCTCAGGCACCGTTTTCCACTCCTTGAACACTCGATTGAAGCTGGCTTGATAACATTTTCATTCACCGCATTCCAGACCATGTCCACACGACTGAAGCTGCCTCGATCACAATCTCTTGGATCGCATTCCACACAATGAACACTAGATTGAAGCTGCCTCGATCACACACTCAGGCACCGCATCCCTGACACTGAACACTCGATTGAAGCTGCCTCGATCACACTCTCCGGCACCGCATTCCAGACCCTGATGCCACGATTGAAGTTGCGTCGATTACAGTCTCAGGCAATGCATTCAGGACCGTGAACACTCGATTGCAGCTGCCTCGATCACACTCTCAGACTGCGCATTCCAGAACCTAAACATTTGATTGATGCTGTCTCGATCACACACTCAGGCACCGCATCCAAGTCACTGAACACTCGACTGAAGCTGCCTCGATCACAAACTCAGGCACCGCATTCCTGACCCTGAACACTCGATTGAAGTTGCCTCAATCACACTCTCAGGCACCGCTTTCCCAACCTTGAACGCTCGATTGAAGCTGCCTCAATCACATTTTCAGCCACCGCATTCCACTCCCTGAACACTTGATTGAAGCTTCCTCGATCTTACTCTCATGCAGCGCTTCCCAGACCCTGTACACTTGATTGAAGCTGCCTCGATCACATTTTCAGTCACCGCATTCCAGACCCTGTCCACTCGACTGAAGCTGCCTCGATCACAATCTCATGGACCGCATTCAAGACCCTGAACACTCGATTGAAGCTGCATTGATCGGACTGTCAGGCACCGCATTGCAGTCCCAGAATACTCGACTGCAGCTGCCTTGATCACACTCTCAGGCACCGCATTCCACACAATGAACACTAGATTGAAGCTGCCTCGATCACACACTCAGGCACCGCTTCCCAGACACTGAACAATGATTGAAGCTGCCTCGATCAAACTCTCAGGCACCGTTTTCCAGACCCTGAACCCACGATTGAAGCTGCGTCGATTACACTCTCAGGAAACGCATTCAGGACCCCGAACACTCGATTGCAGCTGCCTCGATCACACTCTCAGACTGCGCATTCCAGAACCTAAACACTTGATTGATGCTGTCTCGATCACACACTCAGGCACCGCATCCAAGTCACTGAACACTCGACTGAAGCTGCCTCGATCACAAACTCAGGCACCGCATTCCTGACCCTGAACACTCGATTGAAGTTGCCTCAATCACACTCTCAGGCACCGCTTTCCCAACCTTGAACGCTCGATTGAAGCTGCCTCAATCACATTTTCAGCCACCGCATTCCACTCCCTGAACACTTGATTGAAGCTTCCTCGATCTTACTCTCATGCAGCGCTTCCCAGACCCTGTACACTTGATTGAAGCTGCCTCGATCACATTTTCAGTCACCGCATTCCAGACCCTGTCCACTCGACTGAAGCTGCCTCGATCACAATCTCATGGACCGCATTCAAGACCCTGAACACTCGATTGAAGCTGCATTGATCGGACTGTCAGGCACCGCATTGCAGTCCCAGAATACTCGACTGCAGCTGCCTTGATCACACTCTCAGGCACCGCATTCCACACAATGAACACTAGATTGAAGCTGCCTCGATCACACACTCAGGCACCGCTTCCCAGACACTGAACAATGATTGAAGCTGCCTCGATCAAACTCTCAGGCACCGTTTTCCAGACCCTGAACCCACGATTGAAGCTGCGTCGATTACACTCTCAGGAAACGCATTCAGGACCCCGAACACTCGATTGCAGCTGCCTCGATCACACTCTCAGACTGCGCATTCCAGAACCTAAACACTTGATTGATGCTGCCTCGATCACACACTCCGGCACTGCATCCCAGTCACTGAACACTTGACTGAAGCTGCCTCGATCACAAACTCAGTCACCGCGTTCCAGACCCTGAACACTCGATTGAAGCTGCCTCGATCACACTCTCAGGCACCGCATTCCAGACCCTGTACCCTCGATTGAAGCTGCCTCGATCACACTCTCATGCACCACATCCCAGACCCTGAAGATTTGATTGAAGCTGCCTCGATCACACACCCAGGCACCGCATCCCAGAACCTGAACACTTGTTGTAGCTGCCTCGATCACACTCTCAAGCACCGCATTCCACATACTTAACACTCGATTGAAGCTGCCTCGATCACACTCTCAGGAACTGCTTTCCAGTCCTTGTACTCTCGATTGAAACTTACTCGATCACACATTCAGACTCTGCATTCTAGACCTTGTACACTCGACTGAAGCTGCCTTGATCAGAATCTCAGGCACCGCATTCCAAACCCTGAACACTCGATTGAAGCTGCATCGATTGGACTGTCAGGCACCGTTTTCCAAACCCTGAACACTCGATTGAAGCTTCCTCGATCACACTCTCAGGCACCGCATTCCAGAAACTGAACACTCGATTGAAGCTGCATCGATCGGACTGTCAGGCACCGTTTTCCAGTCCCTGAACACTTGATTGAAGCTGCCTCAATCACATCTCAGGCACCGCTTCCCTGACCTTGAACACTCGATTCAAGCTGCCTCGATTACATACTCAGGCACCACGTTCCAAACACTGAACACTCGATTGAAGCTGCCTCGATCACACTCTCAAGCACCGCATTCTACATACTTAACACTCGCTTGAAACTGCCTCGATTACACTCTCAGGAACTGCTTTCCAGTCCCTGAACTCTCGATTGAAACTGACTCAACCACACATTCAGTCTCCGCATTCTAGACAATGTACACTCGACTGAAGCTGCCTTCTTCACAATCTCAGGCACCGCATTCCAGACCCTGAAGACTCGATTGAAGCTGCCTCAATCACACTCTCAGGCACCGCATCCCAGACCCTGAACACTCGATTGAAGCTGCCTCGATTACACATTCAGGCACCACATTCCAAACACTATACACACGATTGAAGCTGCCTCGATCACACTCTCAGACACCGCATTCCAGAAACTGAACGCTCAATTGAAACTACCTCTATCACACTCACAGACACCGCATTCCAGAAAATGAACACTCGATTGAAGCTGCCTCGATCACACTCTCAGGCACCGTTTTCCAGACCCTGAACACTCGATTGAAGCTTCCTGAATCACATCTCAGGCACCGCATCCCAGAACCTGAACACTCGATTGAAGCTGCCTTGATCACACTCTCAGGCACCTTTTTCCAGTCTTTGAATACTCGATTACAGCTGGCTCGATCACATTTTCATTCACCGCATTCCAGACCCTGTCCACTCGACTGAAGCTGCCTTGATCACAATCTCATGGACCGCATTCAAGACCCTGAACACTTGATTGAAGCTGCCTCGATCACAAACTCAGTCACCGCATTCCAGACCCTGAACAATCGATTGAAGCTGCCTCGATCACACTCTCATTCACCGCATTCCAGAACCTGAACCCTCGATTGAAGTTGCCTCAATCACACTCTCAGGCACCGCTTTCCCATCCTTGAACACTCGATTGAAGCAGCCTCAATCACACTCTCTGGCACTGCCTTCCCATCCTTGAACGTTTGATTGAAGCTGCCTCGATCACAAACTGAGGCACCGCATTCCAGACCCTGAACATTGATTGAAGTTGCCTCAATCACACTCTCAGGCACCGCTTTCCCATCCTTGAACGATCGATTGTAGCTGCCTCAATCACATTTTCAGCCACCTCATTCCAGTCCCTGAACACTCGATTGAAGCTGCCTCGATCACACTCTCAGGCACCGCTTTGCAGACCCTGAACACTTGATTGAAGCTGCCTCGATCACACTCTCAGGCACTGCATTCCAGGTCCTGTACCCTCGATTGAAGCCTGTTCGATCTTACTCTCATGCACTGCTTCCCAGACCCTGAACACTTGATTGAAGCTGCCTCGATCACATTTTCAGTCACCGCATTCCAGACCTTGTCCACTTGACTGAAGCTGCCTCGATCACAATCTCATGGACCGCAGTCAAGACCCTGAACACTCGATTGAAGCTGCATTGATCGGACTGTCAGGCACCGCATTGCAGTCCCGGATTACTCGATTGAAGCTGCCTTGATCACATTCTCAAGCACTGCATTCCACACAATGAACACTAGATGGAAGCTGCCTCGATCACACACTCAGGCACCGCATCCCAGACACTGAACACTGATTGAAGCTGCTTCGATCGCAATCTCAGGCACCGTTTTCCATACCCTGAACCCACGAATGAAGCTGCGTCGATTACACTCTCAGGCACCGCATTCCAGACCCTGAACACTCGATTGCTGCTGCCTCGATCACACTCTCAGGCACCTCATTCCTGTCCTCTCGATTGAAGCTGCCTCGATCACAATCTCAGGCACCGCATTCAGGATCCTGAACACTCGATTGAAGCTGCCTCGATCACACTCTCAGGCAACGCCTTCGGGATCCTGTACACTAGATTGAAGTTGCATCGAGCACACACTCAGGCACCTCATTCGTGTCCTCTCAACTGAAGCTGCCTCGATTACTCTCTCAGGCACCACTTTCGGGATCCTGAACACAAGATTCAAGCTCGCTCGATCACACACTCAGGCACCTCATTCCTGTCCTCTCGATTGAAGCTGCCTCGATCACACACTCAGGCAACGCATTCCAGACCCTGAACACTCGATTGAAGCTGCCTCGATCCCACTCTCAGGCACCGCATTCCAGACCCTTAACACACGATTGAAGCTGCCTCAATCACACTCTCAGGCACCGCCTTCCAGACTCTCATCCCTCGACTGAAGATGCCTCGATCAGACACTCAGGCATCGCATTCCAGAAAGTCAACACCCGATTGAATCTGCCTCGATCACAATCTCAGGCACCGCATTCGGGATCCTGAACACTCGATTGAAGCTGCCTCGATCACACTCTCAGGCACCGCATTCGGGATCCTGTACACTAGATTGAAGTTGCCTTAAGCACACATCAGGCACCTCATTCATGTCCTCTCAACTGAAGCTGCCTCGTTCAAACACTCGGGCAACGCTTTCCAGACCCTGAACACACGATTGAAGCTGCCTCGATCACACTCTCAGGCACCGAATTCCACACATTGAGCACTTGATTGAAGCTGCCTCGATCACACTCTCAGGCAGCGCATTCCAGACCCTGAACATTCAATTGAAGCTGCCTCGATCAGACACTCAGGCACCGCATTCCAGATACTGAACACTCGATTGAAGCTGCCTCGATCACAATCTCAGGCACCGCCTTCAAGACCCTGAACAATTGATTGAAACTGCCTCGGTCACACTCTCAGGCACCGTATTCCAGACCCTGAACATTCGATTGAAGCTGCCTCGATCACACTCTCAGGCACCACTTTTGGGATCCTAAACATTAGATTCATCTCGCTCGATCACACACTCAGGCACTTCATTCCTGTCCTCTCGATTGAAACTGCCTCGATCACACACTCAGGCACCTCATTCCTGTCCTTTCGATTGAAGCTGCCACGATCACACACTCAGGCAATGCATTCCAGACCCTGAACACTCGACTGAAGCTGCCTCGATCCCACTCTCAGGCACCGCATTCCAGAATCTGAACACTCGATTGAAGCTGCCTCGATCACACTCTCAGGCACTGCATTCCAGACCCTGAACACTCAGTTGAAGCTGCCACGATCACACACTCAGGCACCACTTTCGGGATCCTGAACACAAGATTCAAGCTCGCTCGATCACACACTCAGGCACCTCATTCCTGTCCTCTCGATTGAAGCTGCCTCGATCACACACTCAGGCAACGCATTCCAGACCCTGAACACTCGATTGAAGCTGCCTCGATCCCAATCTCAGGCTCCGCATTCCAGACCATTAACACACGATTGAAGCTGCCTGAATCACACTCTCAGGCACCGCCTTCCAGACTCTCATCCCTCGAATGAAGATGCCTCAATCAGACACTCAGGCACCGCATTCCAGACCCTCAACACTCGATTGAATCTGCCTTGATCACAATCTGTGGCACCGCATTCGGGATCCTGAACACTCAATTGAAGCTGCCTTGATCACACTCTCGGGCAACGATTTCCAGACCCTGAACGTTTGACTGAAGCTGCCTCGATCACACACTCGGGCACTGCATTCCAGACACTGAACACTCGATTGAAGCTGCCTCGATCACACGCTCGGGCACCTCATTCCAGACACTGAACACTCAATTGAAGCTGCCCGGATCACATTCTCAGGCACCGCATTCCAGACCCTGAACACTCAATTGAAACTGCCTCGATCATACTCTCAGCACCCTTTTCCAGACACTGAACACTCGATTGAAGCTGCCTCGATCACACTCTCAGGCACCGCATTCGGGATCCTGTGCACTAGTTTGAAGTTGCATCGAGCACACACTCAGGCACCTCATTCATGTCCTCTCAACTGAAGCTGCCTCAATCAAACTCTCAGGCAACGCTTTCCAGACCCTGAACACTCGATTGAAGCTGCCTCGATCACACTCTCAGGCACCACTTTCGGGATCCTGAACACTAGATTCAAGCTTGCTCGATCACACACTCAGGCAACTCATTACTGTCCTCTCGATTGAAGCTGCCTCGATCACACACTCAGGCAACGCATTCCAGACCCTCAACACTCGATTGAAGCTGCCTCGATCACACTCTCAGGCACCGCATTCGGGATCCTGTACACTAGATTGAAGTTGCCTCAAGCACACACTCAGGCACCTCATTCATGTCCTCTCAACTGAAGCTGCCTCCATCAAACTCTCGGGCAACGCTTTCCAGACCCTGAACACTCGATTGGAGCTGCCTCGATCACACTCTAAGGCACCGAATTCCACACATTCAGCAATTGATTGAAGCTGCCTCAATTACAATCTTAGGCAGTGGAATCCAGATCCTAAACACTTGATTGAAGCTGCCTCGATCACACTGTCAGGCAAAACATACCAGATCCTGAACACTAGATTAAAGCTGTCTCAATTACACTCTCAGGCAGCGCATTCCAGACGCTGACACTCAATTGAAGCTGCCTCGATCAGACACTCAGGCACCGCATTCCAGACACTGAACATTCGATTGAAGCTGCCTCGATCACACTCTCAGGCACCGCATTTGGAATCCTGAGCACTAGATTGAAGCTGCCTCAATCACACCCTCAGGCATCAGTTTCCAGACCCTTAAAACACGATTAAAGTTGTCTCGATGACACACTCAGGCACTGTTTTCCAGAGCCTAAAAACTCGTTTGAAGCTGCCACCATTACACTCTCAGGCACTGCATTTGGGATCTTGAACACTTAATTGAGGCTGCCTCGATCACACTCTCAGGCACAGCATTTCAGACACTGAACACTCGATTGAAGCTGCCTCAAACCCACTCTCAGGCACCTCATTCCTATCCACTCGATTGAAACTCCCTCGTTCATACTCTCAGGCACCGCATTCCAGACCCTGAACATTCGATTGAAGCTGCCCCGATCACACTCTCAGGCAAAACATACCAGATCCTGAACACTCGATTGAAGCTGTCTCAATTACACTCTCAGGCAGCTCATTCCAGACCCTGAACACTCGATTGAAGCTGCCTCGATCAGACACTCAGGCACCGCATTCCAGACGCTGAACACTCGATTGAAGCTGCCTCAATCACACTCTCAGGCACTGCATTCCAGACCCTGAACACTCAGTTGAAGCTGACTCGATCACACTCTCAGGCACCACTTTCGGGATCCTGAACACTAGGTACAAGCTAGCTCGATCACACACTCAGGCACTCATTCCTGCCCTCTCGATTGAAGCTGCCTCAATCACACACTCGGGCACCGTTTTCCAGACCCAGCACACTCGATTGAAACTGCCTCGATCCCACTCTCAGGCACCGCATTCCAGACCCTCAACACTCGATTGAAGCTGCCTCGATCACACTCTCAGGCACCGCATTCGGGATCCTGTACACTAGATTGAAGTTGCCTCAAGCACACACTCAGGCACCTCATTCTTGTCCTCTCAACTGAAGCTGCCTCCATCAGACACTCAGGCACCGCATTCCAGACGCTGAACACTCGATTGAAGCTGCCTCGATCCCACTCTCAGGCACTGCCTTCAAGACCCTGAACATTTGATTGAAGCTGCCTCGGTCACACTCTCAGGCACCGCCTTCAGACCCTGAACACTCGATTGAAGCTGCCTCGATCACACTCTCAGGCACTGCATTCCAGACCCTGACCACTCAGTTGAAGCTGCCTCGATCACACTCTCAGGCACCACTTTCGGGATCCTGAACACTAGATACAAGCTAGCTCGATCACACACTCAGGCACCTCATTCCTGCCCTCTCGATTGAAGCTGCCTCGATCACACACTCGGGCACCGCATTCCAGACCCTGAACACTCAATTGAAGCTGCCTCGATCATACTCTCAGGCACCGTTTTCCAGACCCAGCACACTCGATTGAAACTGCCTCGATCCCACTCTCAGGCACCGCATTCCAGACCCTCAACACTCGATTGAAGCTGCCTCGATCACACTCTCAGGCACCGCATTCGGGATCCTGTACACTAGATTGAAGTTGCCTCAAGCACACACTCAGGCACCTCATTCATGTCCTCTCAACTGAAGCTGCCTCCATCAAACTCTCGGGCAACGCTTTCCAGACCCTGAACACTCGATTGGAGCTGCCTCGATCACACTCTAAGGCACCGAATTCCACACATTCAGCACTTGATTGAAGCTGCCTCAATTACAATCTTAGGCAGTGGAATCCATATCCTAAACACTTGATTGAAGCTGCCTCGCTCACACTCTCAGGCACCGCATTTGGGATCCTGAGCACTAGATTGAAGCTGCCTCAATCACACCCTCAGGCATCAGTTTCCAGACCCTTAAAACACGATTAAAGTTGTCTCGATGACACACTCAGGCACTGTTTTCCAGAGCCTAAAAACTCGTTTGAAGCTGCCACCATTACACTCTCAGGCACTGCATTTGGGATCTTGAACACTTAATTGAAGCTGCCTCGATCACACTCTCAGGCACAGCATTTCAGACACTGAACACTCGATTGAAGCTGCCTCAAACCCACTCTCAGGCACCTCATTCCTATCCACTCGATTGAAACTCCCTCGTTCACACTCTCAGGCACCGCATTCCAGACCCTGAACATTCGATTGAAGCTGCCCCGATCACACTCTCAGGCAAAACATACCAGATCCTGAACACTCGATTGAAGCTGTCTCAATTACACTCTCAGGCAGCTCATTCCAGACCCTGAACACTCGATTGAAGCTGCCTCGATCAGACACTCAGGCACCGCATTCCAGACGCTGAACACTCGATTGAAGCTGCCTCGATCACACTCTCAGGCACCGCCTTCAAGACCCTGAACATTTGATTGAAGCTGCCTCGGTCACACTCTCAGGCACCGCCTTCAGACACTGAACACTCGATTGAAGCTGCCTCGATCACACTCTCAGGCACCTCATTCCTGCCCTCTCGATTGAAGCTGCCTCGATCACACACTCAGGCAACGCATTCCAGACCCTGAACACTCGATTGAAGCTGCCTCGATCCCACTCTCTGGCACCGCATTCCAGACCCTTAACACACGATTGAAGCTGCCTCAATCACAATCTTAGGCAGTGTAATCCAGATTCTAAACACTTGATTGAAGCTGCCTCGATCACACTGTCAGGCAAAACATACCAGATCCTGAACACTAGATAGAAGCTGTCTCAATTACACTCTCAGACAGCACATTACAGACCCTGAACACTCGATTGAAGCTGCCTCGATCCGACATTCAGGCACCGCATTCCGGACACTGAATACTCGTTGGAAGCTGCCTCAATCACATTCTCAGGCACTGCATTCGGGATCCTGAACACTCGATTGAAGCTGCCTCGATCAAACTCTCAGGCTCCGCATTCCAGACCCTTAACACACGATTGAAGCTGCCTCAATCACACTCTCAGGCACCGCCTTCCAGACTCTCATCCCTCGATTGAAGATGCCTCGATCACACTCTCAGGCACCGCATTCCAGACCATCAACACTCGATTGAAGCTGCCTCGATCTCACACTCAGGCACCGCATTCGGGATCCTGAACACTCGAATGAAGCTGACCATGATCACACTCTCGGGCAACGATTTCCAGACCCTGAACACTTGACTGAAGCTGCCTCGATCACACACTCGGGCACCGCATTCCAGACCCTAAACACTCAATTGAAGCTGCCCCGATCACACTCTCAGGCACCGCATTGCAGACCCTGAGCACTCAATTGAAGCTGCCTCGATCATACTCTCAGACACTGTTTTCCAGACCCAGAACACTCGATTGAAGCTGCCTCGATCCCACTTTCAGGCACCACATTCCAGACCCTCAACACTCGATTGAAGCTGCCTCGATCACACTCTCAGGCACCGCATTCGGGATCCTGTACACTATATTGAAATTGCATCGAGCACACACTCAGGCACCTCATTCATTTCCTCTTAACTGAAGCTGCCTCCATCAAACTCTCGGGCAACGCTTTCCAGACCCTGAACACTCGATTGAAGCTGCCTCGATCACATTCTCAGGCACCGCATTCCAGACCCGTAACACACGATTGAAGCTGCCCCGATCACAATCTCGGGCAACGATTTCCAGACCCTGAACATTTGACTGAAGCTGCCTCGATCACACACTCGGGCACTGCATTCCAGACCCTGAACACTCAATTGAAGTTGCCCCGATCATACTCTCAGGCAACGTTTTCCAGACCCAGAACACTCGATTGAAGCTGCCTCGATCCCACTCTCAGGCACGGCAATCCAGACCCTGAACACTCGATTGAAGCTGCCTCAATCACAATCTCAGGCACCGCATTCGGGATTCTGTACACTAGATTGAAGTTGCCTCAAGCACACACTCAGGCACCTCATTCATGTCCTCTCAACTGAAGCTGCCTCCATCAAACTATCGGGCAACGCTTTCCAGACCCTGAACACTCGATTGGAGCTGCCTCGATCACACTCTAAGGCACCGAATTCCACACATTGAACACATGATTGAAGCTGTGTCAATTACAATCTTAGGCAGTGTAATCGAGATCCTAAACACTTGATTGAAGCTGCCTCGATCACACTCTCAGGCAGCGCATTCCAGACCCTGAACACTCGATTGAAGGTGCCTCGATCACAATCTCAGGCACCGCATTTGGGATCCTGAGCACTAGATTGAAGCTGCCACAATCACACCCTCAGGCATCGGTTTCCAGACCCTTAAAAGACGATTGAAACTGTCTCGATGACACACTCAGGCACTGTTTTCCAGACCCAGAACACTCATTTGAAGATGCCACCATTACACTCTCAGGCACTGCATTTGGGATCTTGAACACTTAATTGAGGCTGCCTCGATCACACTCTCAGGCACCGCATTTCAGACACTGAACACTCGATTGAAGCTCCCTCGTTCACACTCTCAGGCACCGCATTCCAGACCCTGAACATTCGATTGAAGCTTCCTCAATCACACTCTCAGTCAAAACATACCAGATCCTGAACACTAGATTGAAGCTGTCTCAATTACACTCTCAGGCAGTGCATTCCAGACCCTGAACACTCGATTGAAGCTGCCTCGATCAGACACTCAGGCACCGCATTCCAGACACTGAACACTCGATTGAAGCTGCCTCGATCACACTCTCAGGCACCACTTTCGGGATCCTGAACACTAGATTCAAGCTCGCTCGATCACAGACTCAGGCACCTCATTCCTGTACTCTCGATTGAAGCTGCCTCGATCAAACACTCAGGCAACGCATTCCAGTCCCTGAACACTCGATTGAAGCTGCCTCGATCCCACTCTCAGGCACCGCATTCCAGACTCTTAACACACAATTGAAGCTGCCTCAGTCACACTCTCAGGCACCGCCTTCCAGACTCTCATCCCTCGATTGAAGATGCCTCAAACAGACACTCAGTCACCGCATTCCAGACCCTCAACACTCGATTGAATCTGCCTCGATCACAATCTCAGGCACCACATTCGGGATCCTGAACACTCGAAGGAAGCTGCCTTGATCACACTCTCGGGCAACGATTTCCAGACCCTGAACATTTGACCGAAGCTGCCTCGATCACACACTCGGGCACCGCATTCCAGACCCTTAACACTCAATTGAAGCTGCCCCGATCACACTCTCAGGCACCGCATTCCAGACACTGAACACTCGATTGAAGCTGCCTCGATCACACTCTCAGGCACGGCCTTCAAAACCCTGAACATTTGATTGAAGCTGCCTCGGTCACACTCTCAGGCACTGCCTTCAGACCCTGAACACTCGATTGAAGCTGCCTCGATCACACTCTCAGGCACTGCATTCCAGACACAGAACACTCGATGGAAGCTGCCTCGATCACATTCTCAGGCACTGCATTCGGGATCCTGAACACTCGATTGAAGCTGCCTCGATCCCACTCTCAGGCACCGCATTCCAGACCCTGAACACACGATTGAAGCTGCCTCAATCACACTCTCAGGCACCAACTTCGGGATCCTGAACACTGGATTGAAGCTGCCTCGACCACACACTCAGGCACCTCATTCCTGTCCTCTCGATTGAAGCTGCCTCGATCACAGATACAGCCAGCGCATTCCAGACCCTGGAAACTCGATTGAAGCTGCCTCGATTAGACACTCAGGCACCGCTTTCGGTTTCCTGAACACTCAATTTAAGCTGCCTCGATTACACTCTCAGGCACCGCATTCCAGACCCTGAACATTCGATTGAAACTGCCTCGATCGCACTCTCTGGCAGCACCATCCAGATCCTAAACACTTGATTGAAGCTGCCTCGATCACTCTGTCAGGCAGCGCATTGCAGCCCCTGAACACTCGATTGAAGCTGCCTCGATCACACACTCGGGCACCGCATTCCAGACCCTGAACACTCAATTGAAGCTGCCTCGATCATACTCTCAGGCACCGTTTTCCAGACCCAGCACACTCGATTGAAACTGCCTCGATCCCACTCTCAGGCACCGCATTCCAGACCCTCAACACTCGATTGAAGCTGCCTCGATCACACTCTCAGGCACAGCATTTCAGACACTGAACACTCGATTGAAGCTGCCTCAAACCCACTCTCAGGCACCTCATTCCTATCCACTCGATTGAAACTCCCTCGTTCACACTCTCAGGCACCGCATTCCAGACCCTGAACATTCGATTGAAGCTGCCCCGATCACACTCTCAGGCAAAACATACCAGATCCTGAACACTCGATTGAAGCTGTCTCAATTACACTCTCAGGCAGCTCATTCCAGACCCTGAACACTCGATTGAAGCTGCCTCGATCAGACACTCAGGCACCGCATTCCAGACGCTGAACACTCGATTGAAGCTGCCTCGATCACACTCTCAGGCACCGCCTTCAAGACCCTGAACGTTTGATTGAAGCTGCCTCGGTCACACTCTCAGGCACCGCCTTCAGACCCTGAACACTCGATTGAAGCTGCCTCGATCACACTCTGAGGCACTGCATTCCAGACCCTGAACACTCAGTTGAAGCTGCCTCGATCACACTCTCAGGCACCACTTTCGGGATCCTGAACACTAGATACAAGCTAGCTCGATCACACACTCAGGCACCTCATTCCTGCCCTCTCGATTGAAGCTGCCTCGATCACACACTCAGGCAACGCATTCCAGACCCTGAACACTCGATTGAAGCTGCCTCGATCCCACTCTCTGGCACCGCATTCCAGACCCTTAACACACGATTGAAGCTGCCTCAATCACAATCTTAGGCAGTGTAATCCAGATTCTAAACACTTGATTGAAGCTGCCTCGATCACACTGTCAGGCAAAACATACCAGATCCTGAACACTAGATAGAAGCTGTCTCAATTACACTCTCAGACAGCGCATTACAGACCCTGAACACTCGATTGAAGCTGCCTTGATCCAACATTCAGGCACCGCATTCCGGACACTGAATACTCGTTGGAAGCTGCCTCAATCACATTCTCAGGCACTGCATTCGGGATCCTGAACACTCGATTGAAGCTGCCTCGATCAAACTCTCAGGCACCGCATTCCAGACCCTGAACACACGATTGAAGCTGCCTCAATCACACTCTCAGTCACCAACTTCGGGATCCTGAACACTGGATTGAAGCTGCCTCAACCACACACTCAGGCACCTCATTCCTGTCCTCTCGATTGAAGCTGCCTCGATCACAGACCCAGCCAGCGGATTCCAGACCCTGAAAACTCGATTGAAGCTGCCTCGATCAGACACTCAGGCACCGCATTCGGTTTCCTGAACACTCAATTTAAGCTGCCTCGATTACACTCTCAGGCACCACATTCCAGAGCCTGAACATTCGATTGAAGCTGCCTCGATCACAATCTCTGGCAGCGCCATCCAGATCCTAAACACTTGATTGAAGCTGCCTCGATCATTCTGTCAGGCAGCGCATTGCAGCCCTTGAACACTCAATTGAAGCTGCCTCAATCACATTCTCTGGCACTTATTTCCAGACGCTGAACACTCGATTGAAGCTGGCTCGATCGCACACTCAGTCTCTGCAGTCCAGACACTGAACACTCGATTGAAGCTGCCTCAATCACACTCTCAGGCACCGCCTTCAAGACCCTGAACACTTAATTGAAGCTGCCTCGGTCACACTCTCAGGCATCGCCTTCAAGACCATGAACACTCGATTGAAGCTGCCTCGATCATACTCTCAGGCACTGCATTCCAGACCCTGAACATTCAATTGAAGCTGCCTCGATCACACTCTCAGACACCACTTTCGGGATCCTGAACACTAGATTCAAGCTCGCTCGATCACACACTCAGGCACGTCATTCCTGTCCTCTCGATTGAAGCTGCCTCGATCACACACTCAGGCAACGCATTCCAGACCGTGAACACTCGATTGAAGCTGCCTCGATCCCAATCTCAAGCACCGCATTCCAGACCCTTAACACACGATTGAAGCTGCCTCAATCACACTCTCAGGCACCGCCTTCCAGACTCTCATCCCTCAATTGAAGGTGCCTCGATCAGACACTCAGGCACCGCTTTCCAGACCCTCAACACTCGATTGAATCTGCCTCGATCACACTCTCAGGCACCACATTCCAGACCCTGACCACTCAATTGAAGCTGCCTCGATCATAGTCTCAGGCACCGTTTTCCAGACCCAAAACACTCGATTGAAGCTGCCTCGATCCCACTCTCTGGCACCGCATTCCAGACCCTTAACGCACGATTGAAGCTGCCTCAATCACACTCTCAGGCACCACCTTCCAGACTCTCATCCCTCGATTGAAGATGCCTCGATCAGACATTCAGGCACCGCATTCCAGACCCTCAACACTCGATTGAATCTGCCTCGATCACAATCTCAGGCACCGCATTCGGGATCCTGAACACTCGATTGAAGCTGCCTTGATCACACTCTCGGGCAACGATTTCCAGACCCTGAACATTTGACTTAAGCTGCCTCGATCACACACTCGGGCACCGCATTCCAGACACTAAACACTCAATTGAAGCTGCCCCGATCACACTCTCAGACACGGCATTCCAGACCCTGAACATTCGTTTGAAGCTGCCTCGTTCACACTCTCAGGCACCACTTTTGGGATCCTGAACACTCGATTGAAGCTCGCTCGATCACAGACTCAGGAACCTCATTCCTGTCCTCTCGATTGAAGCTGCCTCGATCACACACTCAGGCACCGCATTCCAGACCCTGAACACTCGATTGAAGCTGCCTCGATCAGATACTCCGTCAGCACATTCGGTTTCCTGAACACTCAATTTAAGATGCATCGATCACACTCTCAGGCACCGCAATCGGGATCCTGTACACTAGATTGAAGTTGCCTCAAAAACACACTCAGGCACCTCATGCATGTCCTCTCAACTGAAGCTGCCTCCATGAAATTCTCGGGCAACGCTTTCCAGACCCTGAACACTCGATTGAAGCTGCCTCGATCACAGTCTAAGGCACTGAATTCCACACATTCAGCACTTGATTGAATCTGCCTCAATTACAATCTTAGGCAGTGGAATCCAGATCCTAAACACTTGATTCAAGCTGCCTCGATCACACTGTCAGGCAAAACATACCAGATCCTGAACACTAGATTGAAGCTGTCTCAATTACACTCTCAGGCAGCGCATTCCAGACCCTGAACATTCGATTGAAGCTGCCTCAATCACACCTTCAGGCATCGGTTTCCAGACCCTTAAAACACGATTAAAGCTGTCTCGATGACACACTCAGGCACTGTTTCCAGACCCTGAACACTCGTTTGAAGCTGCCACCATTACACTCTCAGGCACTGCATTTGGGATCTTGAACACTTAATTGAGGCTGCCTCGATCACACTCTCAGGCACTGCATTTGGGATCTTGAACACTTAATTGAGGCTGCCTCGATCACACTCTCAGGCACCCCATTTCAGACACTGAACACTCGATTGAAGCTGCCTCAATCCCACTCTCAGGCACCTCATTCCTATCCACTCGATTGAAACTTCCTCATTCACCCTCTCAGGCACCGCATTCCAGACCCTGAACATTCGATTGAAGCTGCCCCGATCACACTCTCAGGCAAAACATACCAGATCCTGAACACTCGATTGAAGCTGTCTCAATTACACTCTCAGGCAGCGCATTCCAGACCCTGAACACTCGATTGAAGCTGCCTCGATCAGACACTCAGGCACCGCATTCCAGACAGTGAACAATCAATTGAAGCTGCCTCGATCACACTCTCAGGCACCGCCTTCAAGACCCTGAACATTTGATTGAAGCTGCCTCGGTCACACTCTCAGGCACCGCCTTCAGACCCTGAACACTCGATTGAAGCTGCCTCGATCACACTCTCAGGCACTGCATTCCAGACCCTGAACACTCAATTGAAGCTGCCTCGATCACACTCTCAGGCACCACTTTCGGGATCCTGAACACTAGATTCAAGCTCGCTCGATCACAGACTCAGGCACCTCATTCCTGTCCTCTCGATTGAAGCTGCCTCGATCACACACTCAGGCAACGCATTCCAGACCCTGAACACTCGATTGAAGCTGCCTCGATCCCACTCTCTGGCACCGCATTCCAGACCCTTAACGCACGATTGAAGCTGCCTCAATCAGACTCTCAGGCACCACCTTCCAGACTCTCATCGCTCGATTGAAGATGCCTCGATCAGACACTCAGGCAGCGCATTCCAGACCCTCAACACTCGATTGAATCTGCCTCGATCACAATCTCAGGCACCGCATTCGGGATCCTGAACACTCGATTGAAGCTGCCTTGATCACACTCTCGGGCAACGATTTCCAGACCCTGAACATTTGACTTAAGCTGCCTCGATCACACACTCGGGCACCGCATTCCAGACACTAAACACTCAATTGAAGCTGCCCCGATCACACTCTCAGGCACGGCATTCCAGACCCTGAACATTCGATTGAAGCTGCCTCGATCACATTCTCAGGCACCGCATTCCAGACCCTGAACACACGATTGAAGCTGCCTCAATCAAACTCTCAGGCAACGCCTTCCAGACTCTCATCCCTCACTTGAAGATGCCTCGATCACAATCTCAGACACCGCATTCGGGATCCTGAACACTCAATTGAAGCTGCCTTGATCACACTCTCGGGCAACGATTTCCAGACCCTGAACACTGCATTGAAGCTTCCCCGATCACAATATCAGGCACCACACTCCAGACCCTGAACACTCAATTGAAGCTGCCTCGATCCCACTCTCAGGCACCGCATTCGGGATCTTGTACACTAGATTGAAGTTGCCTCAAGCACACACTCAGGCACCTCATTCATGTCCTCTCAACTGAAGATGCCTCCATCAAACAATCGGGCATCGCTTTCCAGACCCTGAACACTCGATTGAAGCTGCCTCGATCACACTCTCAGGCACCGCCTTCAAGACACTGAACATTTGATTGAAGCTGCCTCAGTCACACTCTCAGGCACCGCCTTCAGACCCTGAACACTCGATTGAAGCTGCCTCGATCACTCACTCAGGCACTGCATTCCAGACCCTGAACACTCAATTGAAGCTGCCTCGATCACACTCTCAGGCACCACTTTCGGGATCCTGAACACTCGATTGAAGCTCGCTCGATCACAGACTCAGGCACCTCATTCCTGTCCTCTCGATTGAAGCTGCCTCGATCACACACTCAGGCAACGAATTCCAGACCCTGAACGCTCGATTGAAGCTGCCTCGATCCCACTCTCTGGCACCGCATTCCAGACCCTTAACGCACGATTGAAGCTGCCTCAATCACACTCTCAGGCACCACCTTCCAGACTCTCATCCCTTGATTGAAGATGCCTCGATCAGACATTTAGGCACCGCATTCCAGACCCTCAACACTCGATTGAATCTGCCTCGATCACAATCTCAGGCACCGCATTCGGGATCCTGAACACTCGATTGAAGCTGCCTTGATCACACTCTCGGGCAACGATTTCCAGACCCTGAACATTTGACTTAAGCTGCCTCGATCACACACTCGGGCACCGCATTCCAGACACTAAACACTCAATTGAAGTTGCCTCGATCACAGACCCAGCCACCGCATTCCAGACCCTGAAATCTCGATTGAAGCTGCCTCGATCACACTCTCATGCAGCACAATTCAGATCCTAAACACAGGATTGAAGCTGCCTTGATCATACTCTCAGGCACCGCATTCCAGACCCTGAACATTTGATTGAAGCTGTCTCGATCGCACTCTCTGGCAGCGCAATCCCAATCCTAAACACTTGATTGAAGCTGTCTCGATCACTCTCTCAGGCACGGCATTGCAGCCTCTGAACACTCGATTGAAGCTGCCTCGATCACACTCTCAGGCACTGCATTCGGGATCCTGAACACTTAATTGAGGCTGCCTCGATCACACACTCAGGCACTGCATTCGGGATCCTGAACACTTAACTGAAGCTGCCTCGATCACACTCTCAGGCACCGCTTTCCAGAGCCTGAACACTCGATTGAAGCTGCCTCGATCAAACTCTCAGGCACCGCGTTCCAGACCCTGATTACTCGACTGAAGCTGCCTCGCTCACACTCACTGGCACTTATTTCCCGACGCTGAACACTTGATTGAAGCTGCCTCGATCACACTCTCAGGCACCGAATTCCTGTCGTCTCGATTGAAGCTGCCTCGATCACACACCAAGACACCACATTCAACAAACTGAGCACTTCATTGTAGCTGCCTCGATCACACTCTCAGGCACCGCATTCCAGACCCTGAACACTCGATTGAAGCTGCCTCGATCACACACTCAAACACCGCATTCCAGACACTGAACCCTTGATTGAAACTGCTTCGATCACACTCTCTTCCCCCAACTTCGGGATCCTGTGCACTAGATTGAAGCTGCCTCGACCACACACTCAGGCGCCTCATTCCTGTCTTCTCGATTGAAGCTGCCTCGATCACAGACCCAGCCACCACATTCCAGACCCTGAAACCTCGCTTGAAGCTGACTCGATCAGACACTCAGGCACCGCATTCGTTTTCCTGAACACTCAATTTAAGCTGCCTCGATTACACTCTCAGGCACCTCATTCCAGACCCTGAACATTCGATTGAATCTGCCTCGATCGCACTCTCTGGCAGCGCCATCCAGATCCTAAACACTTGATTGAAGCTGCCTCGAACGCACTCTCAGGCACTGCTTTCCAGATCCTGAACACAGGATTGAAGCTGCCTCAATTACACTCTCAGGCACCACGTTCCAGACCCTGATTACTCGACTGAAGCAGCCTCGCTCACACTCTCTGGCACTTATTTCCAGACGCTGATCACTCAATTGAAGCTGGCCCAATCGCACACTCAGTCTCTGCAGTCCAGACACTGAACACTCGATTGAAGCTGCCTCAATCACACTCTCAGGCACCGCCTTCAAGATCCTGAACACTTAATTGAAGCTGCCTCGGTCACACTCTCAGGCACCGCCTTCAAGACCATGAACACTAGATTGAAGCTGCCTCGATCATACTCTCAGGCACTGCATTCCAGACCCTGAACACTCAATTGAAGCTGCCTCAATCACACTCTCAGGCACCACTTTCGGGATTCTGAACACTAGATTCAAGCTCGCTCGATCATACACTCAGGCACCTCATTCCTGTCCTCTCGATTGAAGCTGCCTCAATCACACACTCAGGCAACGCATTCCAGACCCTGAACACTCGATTGAAGCTGCCTCGATCGCACTCTCAGGCACCGAATTCCACACATTGAGCAGTCGATTGAAGCTGCCTCAATTACAATCTTAGGCAGTGTAATCCAGATCCTAAACACTTGATTGAAGCTGCCTCGATCACACTGTCAGGCAAAACATACCAGATCCTGAACACTAGATTGAACCTGTCACAATTACACTCTCAGGCAGCGCATTCCAGAACCTGACACTCGATTGAAGCTGCCTCGATCAGACACTCTGGCACCGCATTCCAGACCCTGAACACGCGATTGAAGCTGCCTGGATCAGACACTCAGGCACCGCATTCCAGACCCTGAACACTCGATTGAAGCTGCCTCGATCAGACACTCTGGCACCGCATTCCAGACCCTGAACACGCGATTGAAGCTGCCTCGATCACACTCTCAGGCACCACATTTGGGATCCTGAGCACTAGATTGAAGCTTCCTCAATCACACCCTCAGGCACCGGTTTCCAGACCCTAAAAACACGATTAAAGCTGTCTCGATGACACACTCAGGCACTGTTTTCCTGACCCTGAACACTCGTTTGAAGCTGCCACCATTACACTCTCAGGCACTGCTTTCGGGATCATGAACATTTAATTCAAGCTGCCTCGATCGCACTCTCAGGCAAGGCATTCCAGACGCTGACCACTCGATTGAAGCTGCCTCAATCCCACTCTCAGGCACCTCATTCCTATCCACTTGATTGAAACTCCCTCGTTCACATTCTCAGGCCCCGCATTCCAGACCCTGAACACTCGATTGAAGCTGCCTCGATCGCACTCTCAGGCACCGACTTCCACACATTGAGCAGTCGATTGAAGCTGCCTCAATTACAATCTTAGGCAGTGTAATCCAGATCCTAAACACTTGATTGAAGCTTCCTCGATCACACTGTCAGGCAAAACATACCAGATCCTGAACACTAGATTGAACCTGTCTCAATTACACTCTCAGGCAGCGCATTCCAGACGCTGACCACTCGATTGAAGCTGCCTCAATCCCACTCTCAGGCACCTCATTCCTATCCACTTGATTGAAACTCCCTCGTTCACACTCTCAGGCCCCGCATTCCAGACCTTGAACACTCGATTGAAGCTGCCTCGATCACAAACTCAAGCACCGCATTCCAGACACAGAACACTTGATTGAAACTGCCTCGATCACACTCTCAGACACCAACTTCAGGATCCTGAACACTAGATTGAAGCTGCATCGACCACACACTCAGGCACCTCATTCTTGTCCTCTCGATTGAAGCTGCCTCGATCACAGACCCAGCCACTGCATTCCAGACCCTGAATACTCGATTGAAGCTGCCTCGATCAGACACTCAGTCAGCACATTCGGTTTCCTGAACACTCAATTTAAGCTGCATCAATTACACTCTCAGGCACCGCATTCCAGACACTGAACATTCGATTGAAGCTGCCTCGATCGCACTCTCTGGCAGTGCAATCCAGATCCTAAACACTTGATTGAAGCTGCCTCGATCACTCTCTCAGGGACCGCATTGCAGCCCCTGAACACTCGATTGAAGCTGCCTCGATCACACTCTCAGGCACTGCATTCGGGATCCTGAACACTTAATTGAGGCTTCCTCAATCACAATCTCAGGAGCTGCATTCGGGATCCTGAACACTTAATTGAAGCTGCCTCGATCAGATTCTCAGGCACCGCATTCCAGACCCTGAACACTCGATTGAAGCTGCTTCGATCACAAACTCAGACACCGCATTCCAGACACTGAACACTTGATTGAACCTACTTCGATCACACTCTCAGGCACCAACTTCAGGATCCTAAACACTAGAATGAAGCTGCCTCGAACACACACTCAGGCATGTCATTCCTGTCCTATCGATTGAAGCTGCCTCGATCACAGACCCAGCCACCGCATTCCAGACCCTGAAATCTCGATTGAAGCTGCCTCGATCACACTCTCATGCAGCACAATTCAGATCCTAAACACAGGATTGAAGCTGCCTTAATCATACTCTCAGGCACCGCATTCCAGAGCCTGAACATTTGATTGAAGCTGTCTCGATCGCACTCTCTGGCAGCGCAATCCCAATCCTAAACACTTGATTGAAGCTGTCTCGATCACTCTCTCAGGCACGGCATTGCAGCCTCTGAACACTCGATTGAAGCTGCCTCGATCACACTCTCAGGCACTGCATTCGGGATCCTGAACACTTAATTGAGGCTGCCTCGATCACACACTCAGGCACTGCATTCGGGATCCTGAACACTTAATTGAAGCTGCCTCGGTCACACTCTCAGGCACCGCCTTCAAGACCATGAACACTAGATTGAAGCTGCCTCGATCATACTCTCAGGCACTGCATTCCAGACCCTGAACACTCAATTGAAGCTGCCTCAATCACACTCTCAGGCACCACTTTCGGGATTCTGAACACTAGATTCAAGCTCGCTCGATCATACACTCAGGCACCTCATTCCTGTCCTCTCGATTGAAGCTGCCTCAATCACACACTCAGGCAACGCATTCCAGACCCTGAACACTCGATTGAAGCTGCCTCGATCGCACTCTCAGGCACCGAATTCCACACATTGAGCAGTCGATTGAAGCTGCCTCAATTACAATCTTAGGCAGTGTAATCCAGATCCTAAACACTTGATTGAAGCTGCCTCGATCACACTGTCAGGCAAAACATACCAGATCCTGAACACTAGATTGAACCTGTCACAATTACACTCTCAGGCAGCGCATTCCAGACGCTGACACTCGATTGAAGCTGCCTCGATCAGACACTCTGGCACCGCATTCCAGACCCTGAACACGCGATTGAAGCTGCCTGGATCAGACACTCAGGCACCGCATTCCAGACCCTGAACACTCGATTGAAGCTGCCTCGATCAGACACTCTGGCACCGCATTCCAGACCCTGAACACGCGATTGAAGCTGCCTCGATCACACTCTCAGGCACCACATTTGGGATCCTGAGCACTAGATTGAAGCTTCCTCAATCACACCCTCAGGCACCGGTTTCCAGACCCTAAAAACACGATTAAAGCTGTCTCGATGACACACTCAGGCACTGTTTTCCTGACCCTGAACACTCGTTTGAAGCTGCCACCATTACACTCTCAGGCACTGCTTTCGGGATCATGAACATTTAATTCAAGCTGCCTCGATCGCACTCTCAGGCAAGGCATTCCAGACGCTGACCACTCGATTGAAGCTGCCTCAATCCCACTCTCAGGCACCTCATTCCTATCCACTTGATTGAAACTCCCTCGTTCACATTCTCAGGCCCCGCATTCCAGACCCTGAACACTCGATTGAAGCTGCCTCGATCGCACTCTCAGGCACCGACTTCCACACATTGAGCAGTCGATTGAAGCTGCCTCAATTACAATCTTAGGCAGTGTAATCCAGATCCTAAACACTTGATTGAAGCTTCCTCGATCACACTGTCAGGCAAAACATACCAGATCCTGAACACTAGATTGAACCTGTCTCAATTACACTCTCAGGCAGCGCATTCCAGACGCTGACCACTCGATTGAAGCTGCCTCAATCCCACTCTCAGGCACCTCATTCCTATCCACTTGATTGAAACTCCCTCGTTCACACTCTCAGGCCCCGCATTCCAGACCTTGAACACTCGATTGAAGCTGCCTCGATCACAAACTCAAGCACCGCATTCCAGACACAGAACACTTGATTGAAACTGCCTCGATCACACTCTCAGACACCAACTTCAGGATCCTGAACACTAGATTGAAGCTGCATCGACCACACACTCAGGCACCTCATTCTTGTCCTCTCGATTGAAGCTGCCTCGATCACAGACCCAGCCACTGCATTCCAGACCCTGAATACTCGATTGAAGCTGCCTCGATCAGACACTCAGTCAGCACATTCGGTTTCCTGAACACTCAATTTAAGCTGCATCAATTACACTCTCAGGCACCGCATTCCAGACACTGAACATTCGATTGAAGCTGCCTCGATCGCACTCTCTGGCAGTGCAATCCAGATCCTAAACACTTGATTGAAGCTGCCTCGATCACTCTCTCAGGGACCGCATTGCAGCCCCTGAACACTCGATTGAAGCTGCCTCGATCACACTCTCAGGCACTGCATTCGGGATCCTGAACACTTAATTGAGGCTTCCTCAATCACAATCTCAGGAGCTGCATTCGGGATCCTGAACACTTAATTGAAGCTGCCTCGATCAGATTCTCAGGCACCGCATTCCAGACCCTGAACACTCGATTGAAGCTGCTTCGATCACAAACTCAGACACCGCATTCCAGACACTGAACACTTGATTGAACCTACTTCGATCACACTCTCAGGCACCAACTTCAGGATCCTAAACACTAGAATGAAGCTGCCTCGAACACACACTCAGGCATGTCATTCCTGTCCTATCGATTGAAGCTGCCTCGATCACAGACCCAGCCACCGCATTCCAGACCCTGAAATCTCGATTGAAGCTGCCTCGATCACACTCTCATGCAGCACAATTCAGATCCTAAACACAGGATTGAAGCTGCCTTAATCATACTCTCAGGCACCGCATTCCAGAGCCTGAACATTTGATTGAAGCTGTCTCGATCGCACTCTCTGGCAGCGCAATCCCAATCCTAAACACTTGATTGAAGCTGTCTCGATCACTCTCTCAGGCACGGCATTGCAGCCTCTGAACACTCGATTGAAGCTGCCTCGATCACACTCTCAGGCACTGCATTCGGGATCCTGAACACTTAATTGAGGCTGCCTCGATCACACACTCAGGCACTGCATTCGGGATCCTGAACACTTAACTGAAGCTGCCTCGATCACACTCTCAGGCACCGCTTTCCAGAGCCTGAACACTCGATTGAAGCTGCCTCGATCAAACTCTCAGGCACCGCGTTCCAGACCCTGATTACTCGACTGAAGCTGCCTCGCTCACACTCACTGGCACTTATTTCCCGACGCTGAACACTTGATTGAAGCTGCCTCGATCACACTCTCAGGCACCGAATTCCTGTCGTCTCGATTGAAGCTGCCTCGATCACACACCAAGACACCACATTCAACAAACTGAGCACTTCATTGTAGCTGCCTCGATCACACTCTCAGGCACCGCATTCCAGACCCTGAACACTCGATTGAAGCTGCCTCGATCACACACTCAAACACCGCATTCCAGACACTGAACCCTTGATTGAAACTGCTTCGATCACACTCTCTTCCCCCAACTTCGGGATCCTGTGCACTAGATTGAAGCTGCCTCGACCACACACTCAGGCGCCTCATTCCTGTCTTCTCGATTGAAGCTGCCTCGATCACAGACCCAGCCACCGGATTCCAGATCCTGAACTCTCGATTGAAGCTGCCTCGATCACACTATCAGGCAGCGCAATTCAGATCCTAAACATAGGATTGAAGGTGCCTTGATCACACTCTCAGGCACCGCATTCGGTTTCCTGAACACTCAATTGAAGCTGGCTCGATTACACTCTCAGGCACCGCATTCCAGACCCTGAAAATTCGATTGAAGCTGCCTCGTTCGCACTCTTTGGCAGCGCAATCGAGATCCTATACACTTGATTGAAGCTGCCTCGATCACTCTCTCAGGCACCACATTGCAGCCCCTGAACACTCGATTGAAGCTGCCTCGATCACAATCTCAAGCATTGCATTCGGGATCCTGAACACTTAATTGAGGCTGCCTCGATCACACTCTCAGGCACCAACTTCGGGATCCTGAACATTAGATTGAAGCTGCCTCGACCACACACTCAGGCACCTCATTCCTGTCCTCTCGATTGAAGCTGCCTCGATCACAGACAAAGCCACCGCATTCCAGACCCTGAACTCTCGATTGAAGCTGCCTCGATCACACTCTCAGGCAGCGCAATTTACATCCTGTACACAGGATTGAAGGTGCCTTGATCACACTCTCAGGCACCACATTGCAGCCCCTGAACACTCGATTGAAGCTACCTCGATCGCAATCTCTGGCAGCGCAATCCCGATCCTAAACACTTGATTGAAGCTGTCTCGATCAATCTCAGGCACTGCATTCGGGATCCTGAACACTTAGTTGAGGCTGCCTCGATCACACTATCAGGCACTGCTTCCGGGATCCTGAACACATAATTGAATTTGCCTCGATCACACTCTCAGGCACCGCTTTCCAGAGCCTGAACACTTGATTGAAGCTGCCTCGATCGCACTCTCCGGCACCGCGTTGCAGACCCTGATTACTCGACTGAAGCTGCCTCGCTCACACTCTCTGGCTCTAATTTCCAGATGCTGAACACTCAGTTGAAGCTGCGTCGATCACACACTCAGGCTCTGCATTCCAGACCCTGAACACTCGATTTAAGCTGCCTCAATCACACACTCAGGCACCGCATTCCAGACACTGAACACTTGATTGAAGCTGCCTCGATCACACTCTCAGGCACCACCTTCGGGATCCTGAACACTAGATTGAAGCTGCCTCGATCACACACCCAGACACCACATTCAACACACTGAGCACGTCATTGTAGATGCCTCGATCACACTCTCAGGCACCGCATTCCAGATCCTAAACACTTGAGTGAAGCTGCCTCGATCACACTCTCAGGCACCGCATTCCAGACAATGAGCACTCGATTGAAGCTGCCTGAATCGCACTCTCAGGCCCCGCATTTGGGATCCTGAAATCTAGATTGAAGCTGCCTCGATCACACACTCAGGCACCTCATTCCTCTCCTCTCGATTGAAGATGCCTCGATCACATACTCAGGCACTGCATTCCAGACCCTGAACACTCGATTGAAGCTGCCTCGATCGCACTCTCTGGCAGCGCAATCCCGATCCTAAACACTTGATTGAAGCTGTCTCGATCAATCTCAGGCACTGCATTGCAGCCTCTGAACACTCGATTGAAGCTGCCTCGATCACACTCTCAGGCACTGCATTCGGGATCCTGAACACTTAATTGAGGCTGCCTCGATCACACTATCAGGCACTGCTTCCGGGATCCTGAACAGTTAATTAAATTTCCCTCGATCACACTCTCAGGCACCACTTTCCAGAGCCTGAACACTTGATTGAAGATGCCTCGATCACACTCTCCGGCAACGCGTTGCAGACCCTGATTACTCGACTGAAGCTGCCTCGCTCACACTCTCTGGCTCTTATTTCCAGATGCTGAACACTCAATTGAAGCTGCGTCGATCACACACTCAGGCTCTGAATTCCAGACCCTGAACACTCGATTGAAGCTGCCTCGATCACACACTCAAACACCGCGTTCCAGACCCTGAACCCTTGATTGAAACTGCTTCGATCACACTCTCTTCCCCCAACTTCGGGATCCTGTGCAGTAGATTGAAGCTGCCTAGACCACACACTCAGGCGCCTCATTCCTGCCTTCTCGATTGAAGCTGCCTCGATCACAGACCCAGCCACCGCATTCCAGATCCTGAACTCTCGATTGAAGCTGCCTCGATCACACTATCAGGCAGCGCAATTCAGATCCTAAACATAGGATTGAAGGTGCCTTGATCACACTCTCAGGCACCGCATTCGGTTTCCTGAACACTCAATTGAAGCTGGCTCGATTACACTCTCAGGCACCGCATTCCAGACCCTGAACATTCGATTGAAGCTGCCTCGATCGCACTCTCTGGCAGCGCAATCCAGATCCTATACACTTGATTGAAGCTGCCTCGATCACTCTCTCAGGCACCGCATTGCAGCCCCTGAACACTCGATTGAAGCTGCCTCGATCACAATCTCAAGCATAGCATTCGGGATCCTGAACACTTAATTGAGGCTGCCTCGATCACACTCTCAGGCACCAACTTCGGGATCCTGAACATTAGATTGAAGCTGCCTCGACCACACACTCAGGCACCTCATTCCTGTCCTCTTGATTGAAGCTGCCTCGATCACAGACCCAGCCACCGCATTCCAGACCCTGAACTCTCGATTGAAGCTGCCTCGATCATACTCTCAGGCAGCGCAATTTACATCCTGTACACAGGATTGAAGGTGCCTTGATCACACTCTCAGGCACCGCATTCCAGTCCCTGAACATTCGATTGAAGCTGCCTCAATCGCATTCTCTGGCAGCGCAATCCAGATCCTAAACACTTGATTGAAGCTGCCTTGATCACTCTCTCAGGCACCGCATTGCAGCCCCTGAACACTCGATTGAAGCTGCCTCGATCGCACTCTCTGGCAGCGCAATCCCGATCCTAAACACTTGATTGAAGCTGTCTCGATCAATCTCAGGCACCGCATTGCAGCCTCTGAACACTCGATTGAAGCTGCCTCGATCACACTCTCAGGCACTGCATTCGGGATCCTGAACACTTAATTGAGGCTGCCTCGATCACACTATCAGGCACTGCTTCCGGGATCCTGAACACTTAATTGAATTTGCCTCGATCACACTCTCAGGCACCGCTTTCCAGAGCCTGAACACTTGATTGAAGCTGCCTCGCTCACTCTCTCTGCCTCTTATTTCCAGATGCTGAACACTCAATTGAAGTTGCGTCGATCACACACTCAGGCTCTGCGTTCCAGACCCTGAACACTCGATTTAAGCTGCCTCGATCACACTCTCAGGCACCACCTTCGGGATCCTGAACACTAGATTGAAGCTGCCTCGATCACACACCCAGACACCACATTCAACACACTGAGCACGTCATTTTAGATGCCTCGATCACACTCTCAGGCACCGCATTCCAGATCCTAAACACTTGAGTGAATCTGCCTCGATCACACTCTCAGGCACCGCATTCCAGACAATGAGCACTCGATTGAAGCTGCCTGAATCGCACTCTCAGACCCCGCATTTGGGATCCTGAAATCTAGATTGAAGCTGCCTCGATCACACACTCAGGCACCTCATTCCTCTCCTCTCGATTGAAGCTGCCTCGATCACATACTCAGGCACTGCATTCCAGACCCTGAACACTCGATTGAAGCTGCCTCGATCACACTCTCAGGCACCGCCTTCAAGACACTGAACATTTGATTGAAGCTGCCTCAGTCACACTCTCAGTCACCGCCTTCAGACCCTGAACACTCGATTGAAGCTGCCTCGATCACACTCTCAGGCACTGCATTCCAGACCCTGAACACTTAATTGAAGCTGCCTCGATCACACTCTCAGGCACCACTTTTGGGATCCTGAACACTGGATTGAAGCTCGCTCGATCACAGACTCAGGCACCTCATTCCTGTCCTCTCGATTGAAGCTGCCTCGATCCCACTCTCTGGCACCGCATTCCAGATCCTTAACACACGATTGAAGCTGCCTCAATCACACTCTCAGGCACCACCTTCCAGACTCTCATCCCTCGATTGAAGATGCCTCGATCAGACATTCAGGCACCGCATTCCAGACCCACAACAACACTCTCAGGCACCAACTTCCAGACTCTCATCCCTCGATTGAAGATGCCTCGATCAGACATTCAGGCACCGCATTCCAGACCCTCAACACTCGATTGAATCTGCCTCGATCACAATCTCAGGCACCGCATTCGGGATCCTGAACACTCGATTGAAGCTGCCTTGATCACACTCTCGGGCAACGATTTCCAGACCCTGAACATTTGACTTAAGCTGCCTCGATCACACACTCGGGCACCGCATTCCAGACACTAAACACTCAATTGAAGCTGCCCCGATCACACTCTCAGGCACGGCATTCCAGACCCTGAACATTCGATTGAAGCTGCCTCGTTCACACTCTCAGGCACCACTTTTGGGATCCTGAACACTCGATTGAAGCTCGCTCTTTCACAGACTCAGGCACCTCATTCCTGTCCTCTCGATTGAAGCTGCCTCGATCACACACTCAGGCAACGCATTCCAGGCCCTGAACACTCGATTGAAGCTGCCTCGATCATACTCTCAGGCACTGCATTCCAGACCCTGAACACTCGATTGAAGCTGCCTCAATCACACTCTCAGGCACCACTTTCGGGATTCTGAACACTAGATTCATGCTCGTTCAATCACACACTCAGGCACCTCATTCCTGTCCTCTCGATTGAAGCTGCCTCGATCACAGACCCAGCCACCGCATTCCAGACCCTGAACACTCGATTGAAGCTGCCTCGATCAGATACTCCGTCAGCACATTCGGTTTCCTGAACACTCAATTTAAGCTGCATCGATTACACTCTCAGGCACCGCATTCCAGACACTGAACATTTGATTGAAGCTGCCTCGATCGCACACTCTGTCAGCGCAATCCAGATCCTAAACACTTGATTGAAGCTGCCTTGATCACCCTCTCAGGGATCGTATTGCAGCCCCTGAACACTCGATTGAAGCTGCCTCGATCACACTCTCAGGCACTGCATTCGGTATCTTGAACACTTAATTGAAGCTGGCTCGATCACTTTCTCAGGCACCGCTTTCCAGACCCTGAACACTCGATTGAAGCTGCTTCGATCACAAACTCAGACACCGCATTCCAGACACTGAACACTTGATTGAACCTACTTCGATCACACTCTCAGGCACCAACTTCGGGATCCTGAACACTAGATTGAAGCTGCCTCGAACACACACTCAGGCACCTCATTCCTGTCCTCTCGATTGAAGCTGCCTCGATCACAGACCCAGCCACCGCATTCCAGACCCTGAACTCTCGATTGAAGCTGCCTCGATCACACTCTCATGCACCGCCTTCCAGACTCTCATCCCTAACTTGAAGATGCCTCGATCACAATCTCAGGCACCGCATTCGGGATCCTGAACACTCAATTGAAGCTGCTTGATCACACTCTCGGGCAACGATTTCCAGACCCTGAACCTTTGACTTAAGCTGCCTCGATCACACACTTGGGCACCGCATTCCAGACCCTGAACACTCAATTGAAGCTTCCCCAATCACACTCTCAGGCACCGCATTCCAGACCCTGAACACTCAATTGAAGCTGCCTCAATCATACTCTCAGGCACCGTTTTCCAGACCCAGAACACTCAATTGAAGCTGCCTCGATCCCACTCTCAGGCACCGCATTCCAGACCCTGAACACTCGATTGAATCTGCCTCGATCACACTCTCAGGCACCGCATTCGGGATCCTGTACACTAGACTGAAGTTGCCTCAAGCACACACTCAGGCACCTCATTCATGTCCTCTCAACTGAAGCTGCCTCCATCAAACTATCGGGCAACGCTTTCCAGACCCTGAACACTCGATTGAAGCTGCCTCGATCACACTCTAAGGCACCGAATTCCACACATTGAGCACTCGATTGAAGCTGCCTCAATCACAATCTTAGGCAGTGTAATCCCGATCCTAAACACTTGATTGAAGCTGCCTCGATCACACTGTCAGGCAAAACATACCAGATCCTGAACACTCGATTGAAGCTGTCTCAATTACACTCTCAGGCAGCGCAATCCAGACCCTGAACACTCGATTGAAGCTGCCTCGATCAGATATTCAGGCACCGCATTCCAGACACTGAACACTCGATGGAAGCTGCCTCGATCACATTCTCAGGCACTGCATTCGAAATCCTGAACACTCGATTGAAGCTGCCTCGATCCCACTCTCAGGCACCGCATTCCAGACCCTGAACACTCGATTGAAGCTGCCTCAATCACACTCTCAGGCACCAACTTCGGGATCCTGAACACTGGATTGAAGCTGCCTCGACCACACACTCAGGCACTTCATTCCTGTATTCTCGATTGAAGCTGCCTTGATCACAGACCCAGCCACCGCATTCCAGATCCTGAAAACTCGATTGAAGCTGACTCGATCAGACACTCAGGCACCGCATTCGGTTTCCTGAACACTCAATTTAAGCTGCCTCGATTACACTCTCAGGCACCGCATTCCAGACCCTGAACATTCGATTGAATCTGCATCGATCGCACTCTCTGGCAGCGCCATCCAGATCCTAAACACTTGATTGAAGCTGCCTCGATCGCACTCTCAGGCACCACCTTCGGGATCCTGAACACTAGATTGAAGCTGCCTCGATCACACTCTCAGGCACCGAATTCCTGTCGTCTCGATTGAAGCTGCCTCGATCACACTATCAGGCAGCGCAATTCAGATCCTAAACATAGGATTGAAGGTGCCTTGATCACACTCTCAAGCACCGCATTCGGTTTCCTGAACACTCAATTGAAGCTGGCTCGATTACACTCTCAGGCACCGCATTCCAGACCTTGAAAATTCGATTGAAGCTGCCTCGTTCGCACTCTCTGGCAGCGCAATCGAGATCCTATACACTTGATTGAAGCTGCCTCGATCACTCTCTCAGGCACCACATTGCAGCCCCTGAACACTCGATTGAAGCTGCCTCGATCACAATCTCAAGCATTGCATTCGGGATCCTGAACACTTAATTGAGGCTGCCTCGATCACACTCTCAGGCACCAACTTCGGGATCCTGAACATTAGATTGAAGCTGCCTCGACCACACACTCAGGCACCTCATTCCTGTCCTCTCGATTGAAGCTGCCTCGATCACAGACCCAGCCACCGCATTCCAGACCCTGAACTCTCGATTGAAGCTGCCTCGATCACACTCTCAGGCAGCGCAATTTACATCCTGTACACAGGATTGAAGGTGCCTTGATCACACTCTCAGGCACCGCATTGAAGCCCCTGAACACTCGATTGAAGCTAACTCGATCGCACTCTCTGGCAGCGCAATCCCGATCCTAAACACTTGATTGAAGCTGTCTCGATCAATCTCAGGCACTGCATTCGGGATCCTGAACACTTAGTTGAGGCTGCCTCGATCACACTATCAGGCACTGCTTCCGGGATCCTGAACACTTAATTGAATTTGCCTCGATCACACTCTCAGGCACCGCTTTCCAGAGCCTGAACACTTGATTGAAGCTGCCTCGATCACACTATCCGGCACCGCGTTGCAGACCCTGATTACTCGACTGAAGCTGCCTCGCTCACACTCTCTGGCTCTAATTTCCAGATGCTGAACACTGAGTTGAAGCTGCGTCGATCACACACTCAGGCTCTGCATTCCAGACCCTGAACACTCGATTGAAGCTGCCTCGATCACACACTCAGGCACCGTATTCCAGATCCTAAACACTTGAGTGAAGCTGCCTCGATCACACTCTCAGGCACCGCATTCCAGATCCTAAACACTTGAGTGAAGCTGCCTCGATCACACTCTCAGGCACCGCATTCCAGACAATGAGCACTCGATTGAAGCTGCCTGAATCGCACTCTCAGGCCCCGCATTTGGGATCCTGAAATCTAGATTGAAGCTGCCTCGATCACACACTCAGGCAGCTCATTCCTCTCCTCTCGATTGAAGATGCCTCGATCACATACTCAGGCACTGCATTGCAGCCTCTGAACACACGATTGAAGCTGCCTCGATCGCACTCTCTGGCAGCGCAATCCCGATCCTAAACACTTGATTGAAGCTGTCTCGATCAATCTCAGGCACTGCATTGCAGCCTCTGAACACTCGATTGAAGCTGCCTCGATCACACTCTCAGGCACTGCATTCGGGATCCTGAACACTTAATTGAGGCTGCCTCGATCACACTATCAGGCACCACTTTCCAGAGCCTGAACACTTGATTGAAGATGCCTCGATCACACTCTCCGGCAACGCGTTGCAGACCCTGATTACTCGACTGAAGCTGCCTCGCTCACACTCTCTGGCTGTTAATTCCAGATGCTGAACACTCAATTGAAGCTGCGTCGATCACACACTCAGGCTCTGCATTCCAGACCCTGAACACTCGATTGAAGCTGCCTCGATCACACACTCAAACACCGCATTCCAGACCCTGAACCCTTGATTGAAACTGCTTCGATCACACTCTCTTCCCCCAACTTCGGGATCCTGTGCAGTAGATTGAAGCTGCCTAGACCACACACTCAGGCGCCTTATTCCTGCCTTCTCGATTGAAGCTGCCTCGATCACAGACCCAGCCACCGCATTCCAGATCCTGAACTCTTGATTGAAGCTGCCTCGATCACACTATCAGGCAGCGCAATTCAGATCCTAAACATAGGATTGAAGGTGCCTTGATCACACTCTCAGGCACCGCATTCAGTTTCCTGAACACTCAATTGAAGCTGGCTCGATTACACTCTCAGGCACCGCATTCCAGACCCTGAACATTCGATTGAAGCTGCCTCGATCGCACTCTCTGGCAGCGCAATCCAGATCCTATACACTTGATTGAAGCTGCCTCGATCACTCTCTCAGGCACCGCATTGCAGCCCCTGAACACTCGATTGAAGCTGCCTCGATCACAATCTCAAGCATTGCATTCGGGATCCTGAACACTTAATTGAGGCTGCCTCGATCACACTCTCAGGCACCAACTTCGGGATCCTGAACATTAGATTGAAGCTGCCTCGACCACACACTCAGGCACCTCATTCCTGTCCTCTCGATTGAAGCTGCCTCGATCACAGACCCAGCCACCGCATTCCAGACCCTGAACTCTCGATTGAAGCTGCCTCGATCATACTCTCAGGCAGCGCAATTTACATCCTGTACACAGGATTGAAGGTGCCTTGATCACACTCTCAGGCACCGCATTCCAGTCCCTGAACATTCGATTGAAGCTGCCTCAATCGCATTCTCTGGCAGCGCAATCCAGATCCTAAACACTTGATTAAAGCTGCCTTGATCACTCTCTCAGGCACCGCATTGCAGCCCCTGAACACTCGATTGAAGCTGCCTCGATCGCACTCTCTGGCAGCGCAATCCCGATCCTAAACACTTGATTGAAGCTGTCTCGATCAATCTCAGGCACCGCATTGCAGCCTCTGAACACTCGATTGAAGCTGCCTCGATCACACTCTCAGGCACTGCATTCGGGATCCTGAACACTTAATTGAGGCTGCCTCGATCACACTATCAGGCACTGCTTCCGGGATCCTGAACACTTAATTGAATTTGCCTCGATCACACTCTCAGGCACCGCTTTCCAGAGCCTGAACACTTGATTGAAGCTGCCTCGCTCACTCTCTCTGCCTCTTATTTCCAGATGCTGAACACTCAATTGAAGTTGCGTCGATCACACACTCAGGCTCTGCATTCCAGACCCTGAACACTCGATTTAAGCTGCCTCGATCACACTCTCAGGCACCACCTTCGGGATCCTGAACACTAGATTGAAGCTGCCTCGATCACACACCCAGACACCACATTCAACACACTGAGCACGTCATTTTAGATGCCTCGATCACACTCTCAGGCACCGCATTCCAGATCCTAAACACTTGAGTGAATCTGCCTCGATCACACTCTCAGGCACCGCATTCCAGACAATGAGCACTCGATTGAAGCTGCCTGAATCGCACTCTCAGGCCCCGCATTTGGGATCCTGAAATCTAGATTGAAGCTGCCTCGATCACACACTCAGGCACCTCATTCCTCTCCTCTCAATTGAAGCTGCCTCGATCACATACTCAGGCACTGCATTCCAGACCCTGAACACTCGATTGAAGCTGCCTCGATCACACTCTCAGGCACCGCCTTCAAGACACTGAACATTTGATTGAAGCTGCCTCAGTCACACTCTCAGTCACCGCCTTCAGACCCTGAACACTCGATTGAAGCTGCCTCGATCACACTCTCAGGCACTGCATTCCAGACCCTGAACACTCAATTGAAGCTGCCTCGATCACACTCTCAGGCACCACTTTTGGGATCCTGAACACTGGATTGAAGCTCGCTCGATCACAGACTCAGGCACCTCATTCCTGTCCTCTCGATTGAAGCTGCCTCGATCCCACTCTCTGGCACCGCATTCCAGATCCTTAACACACGATTGAAGCTGCCTCAATCACACTCTCAGGCACCACCTTCCAGACTCTCATCCCTCGATTGAAGATGCCTCGATCAGACATTCAGGCACCGCATTCCAGACCCACAACAACACTCTCAGGCACCACCTTCCAGACTCTCATCCCTCGATTGAAGATGCCTCGATCAGACATTCAGGCACCGCATTCCAGACCCTCAACACTCGATTGAATCTGCCTTGATCACAATCTCAGGCACCGCATTCGGGATCCTGAACACTCGATTGAAGCTGCCTTGATCACACTCTCGGGCAACGATTTCCAGACCCTGAACATTTGACTTAAGCTGCCTCGATCACACACTCGGGCACCGCATTCCAGACACTAAACACTCAATTGAAGCTGCCCCGATCACACTCTCAGGCACGGCATTCCAGACCCTGAACATTCGATTGAAGCTGCCTCGTTCACACTCTCAGGCACCACTTTTGGGATCCTGAACACTCGATTGAAGCTCGCTCTTTCACAGACTCAGGCACCTCATTCCTGTCCTCTCGATTGAAGCTGCCTCGATCACACACTCAGGCAACGCATTCCAGGCCCTGAACACTCGATTGAAGCTGCCTCGATCATACTCTCAGGCACTGCATTCCAGACCCTGAACACTCGATTGAAGCTGCCTCAATCACACTCTCAGGCACCACTTTCGGGATTCTGAACACTAGATTCATGCTCGTTCAATCACACACTCAGGCACCTCATTCCTGTCCTCTCGATTGAAGCTGCCTCGATCACAGACCCAGCCTCCGCATTCCAGACCCTGAACACTCGATTGAAGCTGCCTCGATCAGATACTCCGTCAGCACATTCGGTTTCCTGAACACTCAATTTAAGCTGCATCGATTACACTCTCAGGCACCGCATTCCAGACACTGAACATTTGATTGAAGCTGCCTCGATCGCACACTCTGTCAGCGCAATCCAGATCCTAAACACTTGATTGAAGCTGCCTTGATCACCCTCTCAGGGATCGTATTGCAGCCCCTGAACACTCGATTGAAGCTGCCTCGATCACACTCTCAGGCACTGCATTCGGGATCCTGAACACTTAATTGAAGCTGGCTCGATCACTTTCTCAGGCACTGCATTCCAGACCCTGAACACTCGATTGAAGCTGCCTCGATCACATTCTCAGGCACCGCATTCCAGACCCTGAACACTCGATTGAAGCTGCCTCGATCACACACTCAGACACCGCATTCCAGACACTGAACACTTGATTGAACCTACTTCGGTCACACTCTCAGGCACCAACTTCGGGATCCTGAACACTAGATTGAAGCTGCCTCGAACACACACTCAGGCACCTCATTCCTGTCCTCTCGATTGAAGCTGCCTCGATCACAGACCCAGCCACCGCATTCCAGACCCTGAACTCTCGATTGAAGCTGCCTCGATCACACTCTCATGCACCACCTTCCAGACTCTCATCCCTAACTTGAAGATGCCTCGATCACAATCTCAGGCACCGCATTCGGGATCCTGAACACTCAATTGAAGCTGCTTGATCACACTCTCGGGCAACGATTTCCAGACCCTGAACCTTTGACTGAAGCTGCCTCGATCACACACTTGGGCACCGCATTCCAGACCCTGAACACTCAATTGAAGCTTCCCCAATCACACTCTCAGGCACCACACTCCAGACCCTGAACACTCAATTGAAGCTGCCTCAATCATACTCTCAGGCACCGTTTTCCAGACCCAGAACACTCAATTGAAGCTGCCTCGATCCCACTCTCAGGCACCGCATTCCAGACCCTGAACACTCGTTTGAATCTGCCTCGATCACACTCTCAGGCACCGCATTCGGGATCCTGTACACTAGACTGAAGTTGCCTCAAGCACACACTCAGGCACCTCATTCATGTCCTCTCAACTGAAGCTGCCTCCATCAAACTATCGGGCAACGCTTTCCAGACCCTGAACACTCGATTGAAGCTGCCTCGATCACACTCTAAGGCACCGAATTCCACACATTGAGCACTCGATTGAAGCTGCCTCAATCACAATCTTAGGCAGTGTAATCCCGATCCTAAACACTTGATTGAAGCTGCCTCGATCACACTGTCAGGCAAAACATACCAGATCCTGAACACTCGACTGAAGCTGTCTCAATTACACTCTCAGGCAGCGCAATCCAGACCCTGAACACTCGATTGAAGCTGCCTCGATCAGATATTCAGGCACCGCATTCCAGACACTGAACACTCGATGGAAGCTGCCTCGATCACATTCTCAGGCACTGCATTCGAAATCCTGAACACTCGATTGAAGCTGCCTCGATCCCACTCTCAGGCACCGCATTCCAGACCCTGAACACTCGATTGAAGCTGCCTCAATCACACTCTCAGGCACCAACTTCGGGATCCTGAACACTAGATTGAAGCTGCCTCGACCACACACTCAGGCACCTCATTCCTGTCCTCTCGATTGAAGCTGCCTCGACCACACACTCAGGCACCTCATTCCTGTCCTCTCGATTGAAGCTGCCTCGATCACAGACCCAGCCACCGCATTCCAGACCCTGAACTCTCGATTGAAGCTGCCTCGATCACACTCTCATGCAGCACAATTCAGATCCTAAACACAGGATTGAAGCTGCCTTGATCACACTCTCAGGCACCTCATTCCAGACCCTGAACATTCGATTGAATCTGCCTCGATCGCACTCTCTGGCAGCGCCATCCAGATCCTAAACACTTGATTGAAGCTGCCTCGAACGCACTCTCAGGCACTGCTTTCCAGATCCTGAACACAGGATTGAAGCTGTCTCAATTACACTCTCAGGCACCACGTTCCAGACCCTGATTACTCGACTGAAGCTGCCTCGATCACACACTCAGTCTCTGCAGTCCAGACACTGAACACTCGATTGAAGCTGCCTCAATCACACTCTCAGGCACCGCCTTCAAGACCATGAACACTCGATTGAAGCTGCCTCGATCATACTCTCAGGCACTGCATTCCAGACACTGAACACTCAATTGAAGCTGCCTCGATCACACTCTCAGGCACCACTTTCGGGATTCTGAAAACTAGATTCAAGCTCGCTCGATCACACACTCAGGCACCTCATTCCTGTCCTCTCGATTGAAGCTGCCTCGATCACACACTCAGCCAACGCATTCCAGACCCTGAACACTCGATTGAAGCTGCCTCGATCGCACTCTCAGGCACCGAATCCAACACATTGAGCAGTCGATTGAAGCTGCCTCAATTACAATCTTAGGCAGTGTAATCCAGATCCTAAACACTTGATTGAAGCTTCCTCAATCACACTGTCAGGCAAAACATACCAGATCCTGAACACTAGATTGAACCTGTCTCAATTACACTCTCAGGCAGCGCATTCCAGACCCTGAACAATCGATTGAAGCTGCCTGGATCAGACACTCTGGCACCGCATTCCAGACACTGAACACGCGATTGAAGCTGCCTCGATCACACTCTCAGGCACCACATTTGGGATCCTGAGCACTAGATTGAAGCTGCCTGAATCACACCCTCAGGCACCGGTTTCCAGACCTTGAACACTCTATTGAAGCTGCCTCGATCACAAACTCAAGCACTGCATTCCAGACACTGAACACTTGATTGAAACTACCTCGATCACACTCTCAGACACCAACTTCAGGATCCTGAACACTAGATTGAAGCTGCATTGACCACACACTCAGGCACCTCATTCCTGTCCTCTCGATTGAAGCTGCCTCGATCACAGACCCAGCCACCGCATTCCAGACCCTGAATACTCGATTGAAGCTGCCTCGATCAGACACTCAGTCAGCACATTCGGTTTCCTGAACACTCAATTGAAGCTGCCTCGATTACACTCTCAGGCACCGCATTCCAGACACTGAACATTCGATTGAAGCGGCCTCGATCGCACTCTGGCAGCGCAATCCAGATCCTAAACACTTGATTGAAGCTGCCTCAATCACTCTCTCAGGGACCGCATTGCAGCCCCTGAACACTCGATTGAAGCTGCCTCGATCACACTCTCAGGCACTGCATTCGGGATCCTGAACACTTTATTGAGGCTTCCTCGATCACACTCTCTGGAGCTGCATTCGTGATCCTGAACACTTAATTGAAGCTGCCTCAATCAGATTCTAAGGCACCGCATTCCAGACCCTGAACACTCGATTGAAGCTGCTTCGATCACACACTCAGACACCGCATTCCAGACACTGAACACTTGATTGAACCTACTTCGATCACACTCTCAGGAACCAACTTCGGGATCCTGAACACTAGAATGAAGCTGCCTCGACCACACACTCAGGCACCTCATTCCTGTCCTCTCGATTGACGCTGCCTCGATCACAGACCCAGCCACTGCGTTCCAGACCCTGAACTCTCGATTGAAGCTGCCTCGATCACACTCTCATGCAGCACAATTCAGATCCTAAACACAGGATTGAAAATGCCTTGATCACACTCTCAGGCACCGCATTCCAGACGCTGAACATTTGATTGAAGCTGCCTCGATCGCACTCTCTGGCAGCGCAATCCCAATTCTAAACACTTGATTGAAGCTGCCTCGATCACTCTCTCAGGCACTGCATTGCAGCCCCTGAACACTCGATTGAAGCTGCCTCGATCACACTCTCATGCACTGCATTCGGGATCCTGAACACTTAATTGAGGCTGCCTCGATCACACACTCAGGCACTGCATTCGGGATGCTGAACACTTAACTGAAGCTGCCTCGATCACACTCTCAGGCACCACTTTCCAGAGCCTGAACACTCGATTGAAGCTGCCTCGATCACACTCTCAGGCACCGCGTTCCAGACCCTGATTACTCGACTGAAGCTGCCTCGCTCACACTCTCTGGCACTTATTTCCCGACGCTGAACACTTGATTGAAGCTGCCTCGATCACACTGTCAGGCACCACCTTCGGGATCCTGACCACTAGATTGAAGCTGCCTCGATCACACTCTCAGGCACCGAATTCCTGTCGTCTCGATTGAAGCTGCCTCGATCACACACCAAGACACCACATTCAACAAACTGAGCACTTCATTGTAGCTGCCTCGATCACACTCTCAGGCACCGCATTCCAGACCCTGAACACTCGATTGAAGCTGCCTCGATCACACACTCAAACACCGCATTCCAGACACTGAACCCTTGATTGAAACTGCTTCGATCACACTCTCTTCCACCAACTTCGGGATCCTGTGCACTAGATTGAAGCTGCCTCGACCACACACTCAGGCGCCTCATTCCTGTCTTCTCGATTGAAGCTGCCTCGATCACAGACCCAGCCACCGCATTCCAGACCCTGAACTCTCGATTGAAGCTGCCTCGATCACACTAACAAGCAGCGCAATTCCGATCCTAAACATAGGATTGAAGGTGCCTTGATCACACTCTCAGGCACCGCATTCAGTTTCCAGAACACTCAATTGAAGCTGGCTCGATTACACTCTCAGGCACCGCATTCCAGACCCTGAACATTCGATTGAAGCTGCCTCGATCGCACTCTCTGGCAACGCAATCCAGTTACTATACATTTGATTGAAGCTGCCTCGATCACTCTCTCAGGCACCGCATTGCAGCCCCTGAACACTCGATTGAAGCTGCCTCGATCACAATCTCAAGCATTGCATTCGGGATCCTGAACAATTAATTGAGGCGGCCTCGATCACACTCTCAGGCACCAACTTCGGGATCCTGAACATTAGATTGAAGCTGCCTCGACCACACACTCAGGCACCTCATTCCTGTCCTCTCGATTGAAGCTGCCTCGATCACAGACCCAGCCACCGCATTCCAGACCCTGAACTCTCGATTGAAGCTGCCTCGATCACACTCTCAGGCAGCGCAATTTACATCCTGTACACAGGATTGAAGGTGCCTTGATCACACTCTCAGGCACCGCATTCCAGTCCCTGAACATTCGATTGAAGCTGCCTCAATCGCATTCTCTGGCAGCGCAATCCCGATCCTAAACACTTGATTGAAGCTGCCTTGATCAATCTCTCAGGCACCGCATTGCAGCCCCTGAACACTCGATTGAAGCTGCCTCGATCGCACGCTCTGGCAGCGCAATCCCGATCCTAAACACTTGATTGAAGCTGTCTCGATCAATCTCAGGCACCGCATTGCAGCCTCTGAACACTCGATTGAAGCTGCCTCGATCACACTCTAAGGCACTGCATTCGGGATCCTGAATACTTAATTGAGGCTGCCTCGATCACACTATCAGGCACTGCTTCCGGGATCCTGAACACTTAATTGAATTTGCCTCGATCACACTCTCAGGCACCGCTTTCCAGAGCCTGAACACTTGATTAAAGCTGCCTCGATCACACTCTCCGGCACCGCGTTGCAGACCCTGATTACTCGACTGAAGCTGCCTCGCTCACACTCTCTGGCTCTTATTTCCAGATGCTGAACACTCAATTGAAGCTGCGTCAATCACACACTCAGGCTCTGCATTCCAGACCCTGAACACTCGATTTAAGCTGCCTCGATCACACACTCTGGCACCGCATTCCAGACACTGAACACTTGATTGAAGCTGCCTCGATCACACTCTCAGGCACCACCTTCGGGATCCTGAACACTGGATTGAAGCTGCCTCGATCACACACCCAACCACCACATTCAACACACTGAGCACGTCATTGTAGATGCCTCGATCACACTCTCAGGCACCGCATTCCAGATCCTAAACACTTGAGTGAAGCTGCCGCGATCACACTCTCAGGCACCGCATTCCAGACAATGAGCACTCGATTGAAGCTGCCTGAATCGCACTCTCAGGCCCCGCATTTGGGATCCTGAAATCTAGATTGAAGCTGCCTCGATCACACACTCAGGCACCTCATTCCTCTCCTCTCGATTGAAGCTGCCTCGATCACATACTCAGGCACTGCATTCCAGACCCTGAACACTCGATTGAAGCTGCCTCGATCGCACTCTCTGGCAGCGCAATCCCGATCCTAAACACTTGATTGAAGCTGTCTCAATCACTCTCTCAGGCACTGCATTGCAGCCCCTGAACACTCGATTGAAGCTGCCTCGATCACAATCTGAGGCACTGCATTCGGGATCCTGAACACTTAATTGAGGCTTCCTCGATCACACTTTCAGGAGCTGCATTCGGGATCCTGAACACTTAATTGAAGCTGCCTTGATCAGATTCTCAGGCACCGCATTCCAGACCCTGAACACTCGATTGAAGCTGCTTCGATCACATACTCAGACACCGCATTCCAGACACTGAACACTTGATTGAACCTACTTCGATGACACTCTCAGGCACCAACTTCGGGATCCTGAACACTAGAATGAAGCTGCCTCGAACACACACTCAGGCACCTCATTCCTGTCCTCTCGATTGAAGCTGCCTCGATCACACTCTCATGCAGCACAATTCAGATCCTAAACACAGGATTGAAGCTGCCTTGCTCACACTCTCAGGCACCGCATTCCAGATGCTGAACATTTGATTGAAGCTGCCTCGATCGCACTGTCTGGCAGTGCAATCCCAATCCTAAACACTTGATTGAAGCTGCCTCGATCACTCTCTCAGGGATCGCATTGCAGCCCCTGAACACTCGATTGAAGCTGCCTCGATCACACTCTCAGGCACTGCATTCGGGATCCTGAACACTTAATTGAAGCTGGCTCGATCACACACTCAGACACCGCATTCCAGACACTGAACACTTGATTGAACCTACTTCGATCACACTCTCAGGCACCAACTTCGGGATCCTGAACACTAGATTGAAGCTGCCTCGAACACACACTCAGGCACCTCATTCCTGTCCTCTCGATTGAAGCTGCCTCGATCACAGACCCAGCCACCGCATTCCAGACCCTGAACTCTCGATTGAAGCTGCCTCGATCACACTCTCATGCACCGCCTTCCAGACTCTCATCCCTAACTTGAAGATGCCTCGATCACAATCTCAGGCACCGCATTCGGGATCCTGAACACTCAATTGAAGCTGCTTGATCACGCTCTCGGGAAATGATTTCCAGACCCTGAACCTTTGACTTAAGCTGCCTCGATCACACACTTGGGCACCACATTCCAGACCCTGAACACTCAATTGAAGCTTCCCCAATCACACTCTCAGGCACCACACTCCAGACCCTGAACACTCAATTGAAGCTGCCTCAATCATACTCTCAGGCACCGTTTTCCAGACCCAGAACACTCAATTGAAGCTGCCTCGATCCCACTCTCAGGCACCGCATTCCAGACCCTGAACACTCGATTGAATCTGCCTCGATCACACTCTCAGGCACCACATTCGGGATCCTGTACACTAGATTGAAGTTGCCTCAAGCACACACTCAGGCACCTCATTCATGCCCTTGTAACTGAAGCTGCCTCCATCAAACTATCGGGCAACGCTTTCCAGACCCTGAACACTCGATTGAAGCTGCCTCGATCACACTCTAAGGCACCGAATTCCACACATTGAGCACTCGATTGAAGCTGCCTCAAACACAATCTTAGGCAGTGTAATCCCGATCCTAAACACTTGATTGAAGCTGCCTCGATCACGCTGTCAGGCAAAACATACCAGATCCTGAACACTAGATTGAAGCTGTCTCAATTACACTCTCAGGCAGCGCAATCCAGACCCTGAACACTCGATTGAAGCTGCCTCGATCAGATATTCAGGCACCGCATTCCAGACACTGAACACTCGATGGAAGCCGCCTCGATCACATTCTCAGGCACTGCATTCTAAATCCTGAACGCTCGATTGAAGCTGCCTCGATCCCACTCTCAGGCACCGCATTCCAGACCCTGAACACTCGATTGAAGCTGCCTCGATCACACTCTCAGGCACTGCATTCGGGATCCTGAACACTTAATTGAGGCTGCCTCGATCATACTATCAGGCACTGCTTCCGGGATCCTGAACACTTAATTAAATTTGCCTCGATCACACTCTCAGGCACCACTTTCCAGAGCCTGAACACTTGATTGAAGCTGCCTCGATCACGCTCTCCGGCACCGCGTTGCAGACCCTGATTACTCGACTGAAGCTGCCTCGCTCACACTCTCTGGCTCTTATTTCCAGATGCTGAACACTCAATTGAAGCTGCGTTGATCACACACTCAGGCTCTGCATTCCAGACCCTGAACACTCGATTTAAGCTGCCTCGATCACACACTCAGGCACCGCATTCCAGACAATGAGCACTCGACTGAAGCTGTCTCAATCGCACTCTCAGGCCCCGCATTTGGGATCCTGAAAACTAGATTGAAGCTGCCACGATCATACACTCAGGCACCTCATTCCTGTCCTCTCGATTGAAGCTGCCTCGATCACATACTCAGGCACTGCATTCCAGACCCTGAACACTCGATTGAAGCTGCCTCGATCGCACTCTCAGGCACCGCATTCCAGACACTGAACACTCGATTGAAGCTGCCTCGATCGCACTCTCAGGCACCGCATTCCACACATGGAGCACTCGATTGAAGCTGCCTCGATCACACTCTCAGGCACCACATTTGGGATCCTGAGCACTAGATTGAAGCTGCCTCAATCACACCCTCAGGCACCGGTTTCCAGACCATAAAAACACGATTAAAGCTGTCTCGATGACACACTCAGGCACTGTTTTCCTGACCCTGAACACTCGTTTGAAGCTGCCACCATTACACTCTCAGGCACTGCATTCGGGATCTTGAACATTTAATTGAAGCTGCCTCGATCGCACTCTCAGGCAAGGCATTCCAGACGCTGACCACTCGATTGAAGCTGCCTCAATCCCACTCTCAGGCACCTCATTCCTATCCACTTGATTGAAACTCCCTCGTTCACACTCTCAGGCACCGCATTCCAGACCCTGAACACTCGATTGAATCTGCCTCGATCACACTCTCAGGCACCGCATTCGGGATCCTGTACACTAGATTGAAGTTGCCTCAAGCACACACTCAGGCACCTCATTCATGTCCTCTCAACTGAAGCTGCCTCCATCAAACTATCGGGCAACGCTTTCCAGACCCTGAACACTCGATTGAAGCTGCCTCGATCACACTCTAAGGCACCGAATTCCACACATTGAGCACTCGATTGAAGCTGCCTCAATCACAATCTTAGGCAGTGTAATCCCGATCCTAAACACTTGATTGAAGCTGCCTCGATCACACTGTCAGGCAAAACATACCAGATCCTGAACACTCGATTGAAGCTGTCTCAATTACACTCTCAGGCAGCGCATTCCAGACACTGAACACTCGATGGAAGCTGCCTCGATCACATTCTCAGGCACTGCATTCGAAATCCTGAACACTCGATTGAAGCTGCCTCGATCCCACTCTCAGGCACCGCATTCCAGACCCTGAACACTCGATTGAAGCTGCCTCAATCACACTCTCAGGCACCAACTTCGGGATCCTGAACACTGGATTGAAGCTGCCTCGACCACACACTCAGGCACCTCATTCCTGTCCTCTCGATTGAAGCTGCCTAGATCACAGACCCAGCCACCGCATTCCAGACCCTGAACTCTCGATTGAAGCTGACTCAATCAGACACTCAGACACCGCATTCGGTTTCCTGAACACTCAATTTAAGCTGCCTCGATCACACTCTCAGGCACCGCATTCCAGACCCTGAACATTCAATTGAATCTGCCTCGATCGCACTCTCTGGCAGCGCAATCCAGATCCTAAACACTTAATTGAAGCTGCCTCGATCAAACTCTCAGGCACCGCGTTCCAGACCCTGATTACTCGACTGAAGCTGCCTCGCTCACAGTCACTGGCACTTATTTCCAGAAGCTGAACACTCGATTGAAGCTGCCTCAATCACACTCTCAGGCACCACTTTCGGGACTCTGAACACTAGATTCAAGCTCGCTCGATCACACACTCAGGCACCTCATTCCTGTCCTCTCGATTGAAGCTGCCTCGATCGCACTCTCAGGCACCGAATTCCACACATTGAGCAGTCGATTGAAGCTGCCGCAATTACAATCTTAGGCAGTGTAATCCAGATCCTAAACACTTGATTGAAGCTGCCTCGATCACACTGTCAGGCAAAACATACCAGATCCTGAACACTAGATTGAACCTGTCTCAATTACACTCTCAGGCAGCGCATTCCAGACCCTGAACACGCGATTGAAGCTGCCTCGATCACACTCTCAGGCACTGCATTCGGGATCATGAACATTTAATTGAAGCTGCCTCGATCGCACTCTCAGGCAAGGCATTCCTGACGCTGACCACTCGATTGAAGCTGCCTCAATCCCACTCTCAGGCACCTCATTCCTGTCCTCTCGATTGAAGCTGCCTCGATCACACTCTCAGGAGCTGCATTCGGGATCCTGAACACTTAATTGAAGCTGCCTCGATCAGATTCTCAGGCACCGCTTTCCAGACCCTGAACACTCGATTGAAGCTGCTTCGATCACACACTCAGACACCGCATTCCAGACACTGAATACTTGATTGAACGTAATTCGATCACACTCTCAGGCACCAACTTCGGGATCCTGAACACTAGAATGAAGCTGCCTCGAACACACACACAGGCACCTCATTCCTGTCCTCTCGATTGAAGCTGCCTCGATCACAGACCCAGCCACCGCATTCCAGACCCTGAACTCTCGATTGAAGCTGTCTCGATCACACTCTCATGCAGCACAATTCAGATCCTAAACACAGGATTGAAGCTGCCTTGATCACACTCTCAGGCACCGCATTCCAGACGCTGAACATTTGATTGAAGCTGCCTCGATCGCACTCTCTGGCAGCGCAATCCCAATCCTAAACACTTGATTGAAGCTGCCTCGATCACTCTCTCAGGCACTGCATTGCAGCCCCTGAACACTCGATTGAAGCTGCCTCGATCACAATCTCAGGCACTGCATTTGGGATCCTGAACACTTAATTGAGGCTGCCTCGATCACACACTCAGGCACTGCATTCGGGATCCTGAACACTTAACTGAAGCTGCCTCGATCACACTCTCAGGCACCGCTTTCCAGAGCCTGAACACTCGATTGAAGCTGCCTCGATCACACTCTCAGGCACTGCGTTCCAGACCCTGATTACTCGACTGAAGCTGCCTCGCTCACACTCTCTGGCACTTATTTCCAGACCCTGAACACTTGATTGAAGCTGCCTCGATCACACTCTCAGGCACCACCTTCTGGATCCTGAACACTAGATTGAAGCTGCCTCGATCACACTCTCAGGCACCGAATTCCTGTCGTCTCGATTGAAGCTGCCTCGATCACACACCAAGACACCACATTCAACAAACTGAGCACTTCATTGTAGCTGCCTCGATCACACTCTCAGGCACCGCATTCCAGACCCTGAACACTCGTTTGAAGCTGCCTCGATCCCACTCTCAGGCACCGCATTCCAGACCCTGAACACTTGATTGAAGCTGCCTCAATCACACTCTCTTCCACCAACTTCGGGATCCTGTGCACTAGATTGAAGCTGCCTCGACCACACACTCAGGCGCCTCATTCCTGTCTTCTCGATTGAAGCTGCCTCGATCACAGACCCAGCCACCGCATTCCAGACCCTGAACTCTCGATTGAAGCTGCCTCGATCACACTATCGGGCAGTGCAATTCAGATCCTAAACATTGGATTGAAGGTGCCTTGATCACACTCTCAGGCACCGCATTCGGTTTCCTGAACACTCAATTGAAGCTGGCTCGATTACACTCTCAGGCACCGCATTCCAGACCCCGAACATTCGATTGAAGCTGCCTCGATCGCACTCTCTGGCAGCGCAATCCAGATCCTATACACTTGATTGAAGCTGCCTCGATCACTCTCTCAGGCACCGCATTGCAGCCCCTGAACACTCGATTGAAGCTGCCTCGATCACAATCTCAGGCATTGCATTCGGGATCCTGAACACTTAATTGAGGCTGCCTCGATCACACTGTCAGGCACCAACTTCGGGATCCTGAACATTAGATTGAAGCTGCCTCGATCACAGACCCAGCCACCGCATTCCAGTCCCTGAACTCTCGATTGAAGCTGCCTCGATCACACTCTCAGGCAGCGCAATTTACATCCTGTACACAGGATTGAAGGTGCCTTGATCACACTCTCAGGCACCGCATTCCAGTCCCTGAACATTCGATTGAAGCTGCCTCAATCGCATTCTCTGGCAGCGCAATCCAGATCCTAAACACTTGATTGAAACTGCCTTGATCACTCTCTCAGGCACCGCATTGCAGCCCCTGAACACTCGATTGAAGCTGCCTCGATCGCACTCTCTGGCAGCGCAATCCCGATCCTAAACACTTGATTGAAGCTGTCTCGATCAATCTCAGGCACCGCATTGCAGCCTCTGAACACTCGATTGAAGCTGCCTCGATCACACTCTCAGGCACTGCATTCGGGATCCTGAATACTTAATTGAGGCTGCCTCGATCACACTATCAGGCACTGCTTCCGGGATCCTGAACACTTAATTGAATTTGCCTCGATCACACTCTCAGGCACCGCTTTCCAGAGCCTGAACACTTGATTGAAGCTGCCTCGCTCACACTCTCCGCCACCGCGTTGCAGACCCTGATTACTCGACTGAAGCTGTCTCGCTCACACTCTCTGGCTCTTATTTCCAGATGCTGAACACTCAATTGAAGCTGCGTTGATCACACACTCAGGCTCTGCATTCCAGACCCTGAACTCTCGATTTAAGCTGCCTCGATCACACACTCAGGCACCGCATTCCAGACACTGAACACTTGATTGAAGCTGCCTCGATCACACTCTCAGGCACCACCTTCGGGATCCTGAACACTAGATTGAAGCTGCCTCGATCACACACCCAACCACCACATTCAACACACTGAGCACGTCATTGTAGCTGCCTCGATCACACTCTCAGGCACCGCATTCCAGATCCTAAACACTTGAGTGAAGCTGCCTCGATCACACTCTCAGGCACCGCATTCCAGACAATGAGCACTCAATTGAAGCTGCCTGAATCGCACTCTCAGGCCTCGCATTTGGGATCCTGAAATCTAGATTGAAGCTGCCTCGATCACACACTCAGGCACCTCATTCCTCTCCTCTCGATTGAAGCTGCCTCGATCACATACTCAGGCACTGCATTCCAGACCCTGAACACTCGATTGAAGCTGCCTCGATCGCACTCTCTGGCAGCGCAATCCCTATCCTAAACACTTGATTGAAGCTGTCTCGATCAATCTCAGGCACTGCATTGCAGCCTCTGAACACAAGATTGAAGCTGCCTCGATCACACTCTCAGGCACTGCATTCGGGATCCTGAACACTTAATTGAGGCTGCCTCGATCACACTATCAGGCACTGCTTCCGGGATCCTGAACACTTAATTAAATTTGCCTCGATCACACTCTCAGGCACCACTTTCCAGAGCCTGAACACTTGATTGAAGCTGCCTCGATCACACTCTCCGGCACCGCGTTGCAGACCCTGATTACTCGACTGAAGCTGCCTCGCTCACACTCTCTGGCTCTTATTTCCAGATGCTGAACACTCAATTGAAGCTGCGTCGATCACACACTCAGGCTCTGCATTCCAGACCCTGAACACTCGATTTAAGCTGCCACGATCACACACTCAGTCACCGCATTCCAGACAATGAGCACTCGATTGAAGCTGCCTCAATCGCACTCTCAGGCCCCGCATTTGGGATCCTGAAAACTAGATTGAAGCTGCCTCGATCATACACTCAGGCACCTCATTCCTGTCCTCTCGATTGAAGCTGCCTCGATCACATACTCAGGCACTGCATTCCAGACCCTGAACACTCGATTAAAGCTGCCTCAATTACAATCTTAGGCAATGTAATCCAGATCCTAAACACTTGACTGAAGCTGCCTCAATCACACTCTGAGGCAAAACATACCAGATCCTGAATACTAGATTGAACCTGTCTCAATCACACTCTCAGGCACCGGTTTCCAGACCCTAAAAACACGATTAAAGCTGTCTCGATGACACACTCAGGCACTGTTTTCCTGACCCTGAACACTCGTTTGAAGCTGCCACCATTACACTCTCAGGCACTGCATTCGGGATCATGAACATTTAATTGAAGCTGCCTCGATCGCACTCTCAGGCAAGGCATTCCAGACGCCGACCACTCGATTGAAGCTGCCTCAATCCCACTCTCAGGCACCTCATTCCAGACCTTGAACACTCGATTGAAGCTGCCTCGATCACACTCTCATGCAGCACAATTCAGATCCTAAACACAGGATTGAAGCTGCCTTGATCACACTCTCAGGCACCGCATTCCAGACGCTGAACATTTGATTGAAGCTGCCTCGATCGCACTCTCTGGCAGCGCAATCCCAATCCTAAACACTTGATTGAAGCTGCCTCGATCACTCTCTCAGGCACTGCATTGCAGCCCCTGAACACTCGATTGAAGCTGCCTCGATCACACTCTCAGGCACTGCATTTGGGATCCTGAACACTTAATTGAGGCTGCCTCGATCACACACTCAGGCACTGCATTCGGGATCCTGAACACTTAACTGAAGCTGCCTCGATCACACTCTCAGGCACCGCTTTCCAGAGCCTGAACACTCGATTGAAGCTGCCTCGATCACACTCTCAGGCACCGCGTTCCAGACCCTGATTACTCGACTGAAGCTGCCTCGCTCACACTCTCTGGCCCTTATTTCCCGACGCTGAACACTTGATTGAAGCTGCCTCGATCACACTCTCAGGCACCACCTTCGGGATCCTGAACACTAGATTGAAGCTGCCTCGATCACACTCTCAGGCACCGAATTCCTGTCGTCTCGATTGAAGCTGCCTCGATCACACACCAAGACACCACATTCAACAAACTGAGCACTTCATTGTAGCTTCCTGGATCACACTCTCAGGCACCGCATTCCAGACCCTGAACACTCGTTTGAAGCTGCCTCGATCACACACTCAAACACCGCATTCCAGACACTGAACCCTTGATTGAAACTGCTTCGATCACACTCTCTTCCACCAACTTCGGGATCCTGTGCACTAGATTGAAGCTGCCTCGACCACACACTCAGGCGCCTCATTCCTGTCTTCTCGATTGAAGCTGCCTCGATCACAGACCCAGCCACCGCATTCCAGACCCTGAACTCTCGATTGAAGCTGCCTCGATCACACTATCAGGCAGTGCAATTCAGATCCTAAACATTGGATTCAAGGTGCCTTGATCACACTCTCAGGCACCGCATTCGGTTTCCTGAACACTCAATTGAAGCTGGCTCGATTACACTCTCAGGCACCGCATTCCAGACCCCGAACATTCGATTGAAGCTGCCTCGATCGCACTCTCTGGCAGCGCAATCCAGATCCTATACACTTGATTGAAGCTGCCTCGATCACTCTCTCAGGCACCGCATTGCAGCCCCTGAACACTCGATTGAAGCTGCCTCGATCACAATCTCAGGCATTGCATTCGGGATCCTGAACACTTAATTGAGGCTGCCTCGATCACACTGTCAGGCACCAACTTCGGGATCCTGAACATTAGATTGAAGCTGCCTCGATCACAGACCCAGCCACCGCATTCCAGTCCCTGAACTCTCGATTGAAGCTGCCTCGATCACACTCTCAGGCAGCGCAATTTACATCCTGTACACAGGATTGAAGGTGCCTTGATCACACTCTCAGGCACCGCATTCCAGTCCCTGAACATTCGATTGAAGCTGCCTCAATCGCATTCTCTGGCAGCGCAATCCAGATCCTAAACACTTGATTGAAACTGCCTTGATCACTCTCTCAGGCACCGCATTGCAGCCCCTGAACACTCGATTGAAGCTGCCTCGATCGCACTCTCTGGCAGCGCAATCCCGATCCTAAACACTTGATTGAAGCTGTCTCGATCAATCTCAGGCACCGCATTGCAGCCTCTGAACACTCGATTGAAGCTGCCTCGATCACACTCTCAGGCACTGCATTCGGGATCCTGAATACTTAATTGAGGCTGCCTCGATCACACTATCAGGCACTGCTTCCGGGATGCTGAACACTTAATTGAATTTGCCTCGATCACACTCTCAGGCACCGCTTTCCAGAGCCTGAACACTTGATTGAAGCTGCCAAGCTCACACTCTCCGCCACCGCGTTGCAGACCCTGATTACTCGACTGAAGCTGCCTCGCTCACACTCTCTGGCTCTTATTTCCAGATGCTGAACACTCAATTGAAGCTGCGTCGATCACACACTCAGGCTCTGCATTCCAGACCCTGAACTCTCGATTTAAGCTGCCTCGATCACACACTCAGGCACCGCATTCCAGACACTGAACACTTGATTGAAGCTGCCTCGATCACACTCTCAGGCACCACCTTCGGGATCCTGAACACTAGATTGAAGCTGCCTCGATCACACACCCAACCACCACATTCAACACACTGAGCACGTCATTGTAGCTGCCTCGATCACACTCTCAGGCACCGCATTCCAGTTCCTAAACACTTGAGTGAAGCTGCCTCGATCACACTCTCAGGCACTGCATTTGGGATCCTGAGCACTTAATTGAGGCTGCCTCGATCACACACTCAGGCACTGCATTCGGGATCCTGAACACTTAACTGAAGCTGCCTCGATCACACTCTCAGGCACCGCTGTCCAGAGCCTGAACACTCGATTGAAGCTGCCTCGATCACACTCTCAGGCACCGCGTTCCAGACCCTGATTACTCGACTGAAGCTGCCTCGCTCACACTCTCTGGCCCTTATTTCCCGACGCTGAACACTTGATTGAAGCTGCCTCGATCACACTCTCAGGCACCACCTTCGGGATCCTGAACACTAGATTGAAGCTGCCTCGATCACACTCTCAGGCACCGAATTCCTGTCGTCTCGATTGAAGCTGCCTCGATCACACACCAAGACACCACATTCAACAAACTGAGCACTTCATTGTAGCTGCCTCGATCACACTCTCAGGCACCGCATTCCAGACCCTGAACACTCGTTTGAAGCTGCCTCGATCACACACTCAAACACCGCATTCCAGACACTGAACCCTTGATTGAAACTGCTTCGATCACACTCTCTTCCACCAACTTCGGGATCCTGTGCACTAGATTGAAGCTGCCTCGACCACACACTCAGGCGCCTCATTCCTGTCTTCTCGATTGAAGCTGCCTCGATCACAGACCCAGCCACCGCATTCCAGACCCTGAACTCTCGATTGAAGCTGCCTCGATCACACTATCAGGCAGTGCAATTCAGATCCTAAACATTGGATTGAAGGTGCCTTGATCACACTCTCAGGCACCGCATTCGGTTTCCTGAACACTCAATTGAAGCTGGCTCGATTACACTCTCAGGCACCGCATTCCAGACCCCGAACATTCGATTGAAGCTGCCTCGATCGCACTCTCTGGCAGCGCAATCCAGATCCTATACACTTGATTGAAGCTGCCTCGATCACTCTCTCAGGCACCGCATTGCAGCCCCTGAACACTCGATTGAAGCTGCCTCGATCACAATCTCAGGCATTGCATTCGGGATCCTGAACACTTAATTGAGGCTGCCTCGATCACACTGTCAGGCACCAACTTCGGGATCCTGAACATTAGATTGAAGCTGCCTCGATCACAGACCCAGCCACCGCATTCCAGTCCCTGAACTCTCGATTGAAGCTGCCTCGATCACACTCTCAGGCAGCGCAATTTACATCCTGTACACAGGATTGAAGGTGCCTTGATCACACTCTCAGGCACCGCATTCCAGTCCCTGAACATTCGATTGAAGCTGCCTCAGTCGCATTCTCGGGCAGCGCAATCCAGATCCTAAACACTTGATTGAAACTGCCTTGATCACTCTCTCAGGCACCGCATTGCAGCCCCTGAACACTCGATTGAAGCTGCCTCGATCGCACTCTCTGGCAGCGCAATCCCGATCCTAAACACTTGATTGAAGCTGTCTCGATCAATCTCAGGCACCGCATTACAGCCTCTGAACACTCGATTGAAGCTGCCTCGATCACACTCTCAGGCACTGCATTCGGGATCCTGAACACTTAATTGAGGCTGCCTCGATCACACTATCAGGCACTGCTTCCGGGATCCTGAACACTTAATTGAATTTGCCTCGATCACACTCTCAGGCACCGCTTTCCAGAGCCTGAACACTTGATTGAAGCTGCCTCGCTCACACTCTCCGCCACCGCGTTGCAGACCCTGATTACTCGACTGAAGCTGCCTCGCTCACACTCTCTGGCTCTTATTTCCAGATGCTGAACACTCAATTGAAGCTGCGTCGATCACACACTCAGGCTCTGCATTCCAGACCCTGAACTCTCGATTTAAGCTGCCTCGATCACACACTCAGGCACCGCATTCCAGACACTGAACACTTGATTGAAGCTGCCTCGATCACACTCTCAGGCACCACCTTCGGGATCCTGAACACTAGATTGAAGCTGCCTCGATCACACACCCAACCACCACATTCAACACACTGAGCACGTCATTGTAGCTGCCTCGATCACACTCTCAGGCACCGCATTCCAGTTCCTAAACACTTGAGTGAAGCTGCCTCGATCACACTCTCAGGCACCGCATTCCAGACAATGAGCACTCAATTGAAGCTGCCTGAATCGCACTCTCAGGCCTCGCATTTGGGATCCTGAAATCTAGATTGAAGCTGCCTCGATCACACACTCAGGCACCTCATTCCTCTCCTCTCGATTGAAGCTGCCTCGATCACATACTCAGGCACTGCATTCCAGACCCTGAACACTCGATTGAAGCTGCCTCGATCGCACTCTCTGGCAGCGCAATCCCTATCCTAAACACTTGATTGAAGCTGCCTCGATCACACTCTCAGGCACTGCATTCGGGATCCTGAACACTTAATTGAGGCTGCCTCGATCACACTATCAGGCACTGCTTCCGGGATCCTGAACACTTAATTAAATTTGCCTCGATCACACTCTCAGGCACCACTTTCCAGAGCCTGAACACTTGATTGAAGCTGCCTCGATCACACTCTCCGGCACCGCGTTGCAGACCCTGATTACTCGACTGAAGCTGCCTCGCTCACACTCTCTGGCTCTTATTTCCAGATGCTGAACACTCAATTGAAGCTGCGTCGATCACACACTCAGGCTCTGCATTCCAGACCCTGAACACTCGATTTAAGCTGCCACGATCACACATTCAGTCACCGCATTCCAGACAATGAGCACTCGATTGAAGCTGCCTCAATCGCACTCTCAGGCCCCGTATTTGGGATCCTGAAAACTAGATTGAAGCTGCCTCGATCATACACTCAGGCACCTCATTCCTGTCCTCTAGATTGAAGCTGCCTCGATCACATACTCAGGCACTGTATTCCAGACCCTGAACACTCGATTCAAGCTGCCTCGATTACACTCTCAGGCACCGAATTCCACACATTGAGCACTCGATTGAAGCTGCCTCAATTACAATCTTAGGCAATGTAATCCAGATCCTAAACACTTAACTGAAGCTGCCTCGATCACACTCTGAGGCAAAACATACCAGATCCTGAATACTAGATTGAACCTGTCTCAATTACACTCTCAGGCAGCGCATTCCAGACCCTGAACACTGGATTGAAGCTGCCTCGATCACACTCTCAGGCACCACATTTGGGATCCTGAGCACTAGATTGAAGCTGCCTCAATCACACCCTCAGGCACCGGTTTCCAGACCCTAAAAACACGATTAAAGCTGTCTCGATGACACACTCAGGCACTGTTTTCCTGACCCTGAACACTCGTTTGAAGCTGCCACCATTACACTCTCAGGCACTGCATTCGGGATCATGAACATTTAATTGAAGCTGCCTCGATCGCACTCTCAGACAAGGCATTCCAGACGCCGACCACTCGATTGAAGCTGCCTCAATCCCACTCTCAGGCACCTCATTCCAGACCTTGAACACTCGATTGAAGCTGCCTCGATCACAAACTCAAGCACCGCATTCCAGACACTGAACACTTGATTGAAACTGCCTCGATCACACTCTCAGACACCAACTTCAGGATCCTGAACACTAGATTGAAGCTGCATCGACCACACACTCAGGCACCTCAATCCTGTCCTCTCAATTGAAGCTGCCTCGATCACAGACCCAGCCACCGCATTCCAGACCCTGAATACTCGATTGAAGCTGCCTCGATCAGACACTCAGTCAGCACATTCGGTTTCCTGAACACTCAATTAAAGCTGCATCGATTCCACTCTCAGGCACCGCATTCCAGACACTGAACACTCGATTGAAGCTGCCTCGATCGCACTCTCCGGCAGCGCAATCCAGATCCTAAACACTTGATTGAAGCTGCCTCAATCACTCTCTCAGGGACCGCATTGCAGCCCCTGAACACTCGATTGAAGCTGCCTCGATCGCACTCTCAGGAGCTGCATTCGGGATCCTGAACACTTAATAGAAGCTGCCTCAATCCCACTCTCAGGCACCTCATTCCAGACCTTGAACACTCGATTGAAGCTGCCTCGATCACAAACTCAAGCACCGCATTCCAGACACTGAACACTTGATTGAAACTGCCTCGATCACACTCTCAGACACCAACTTCAGGATCCTGAACACTAGATTGAAGCTGCATCGACCACACACTCAGGCACCTCAATCCTGTCCTCTCAATTGAAGCTGCCTCGATCACAGACCCAGCCACCGCATTCCAGACCCTGAATACTCGATTGAAGCTGCCTCGATCAGACACTCAGTCAGCACATTCGGTTTCCTGAACACTCAATTAAAGCTGCATCGATTCCACTCTCAGGCACCGCTTTCCAGACACTGAACACTCGATTGAAGCTGCCTCGATCGCACTCTCCGGCAGCGCAATCCAGATCCTAAACACTTGATTGAAGCTGCCTCAATCACTCTCTCAGGGACCGCATTGCAGCCCCTGAACACTCGATTGAAGCTGCCTCGATCGCACTCTCAGGAGCTGCATTCGGGATCCTGAACACTTAATAGAAGCTGCCTCGATCAGATTCTCAGGCACCGCATTCCAGACCCTGAACACTCGATTGAAGCTGCTTCGGTCACACACTCAGACACCGCATTCCAGACACTGAACACTTGATTGAACGTAATTCGATCACACTCTCAGGCACCAACTTCGGGATCCTGAACACTAGAATGAAGCTGCCTCGGACACACACTCAGGCACCTCATTCCTGTCCTCTCGATTGAAGCTGCCTCGATCACAGACCCAGCCACCGCATTCCAGACCCTGAACTCTCGATTGAAGCTGCCTCGATCACACTCTCATGCAGCACAATTCAGATCCTAAACACAGGATTGAAGCTGCCTTGATCACACTCTCAGGCACGGCATTCCAGACGCTGAACATTTGATTGAAGCTGCCTCGATCGCACTCTCTGGCAACGCAATCCCAATCCTAAACACTTGATTGAAGCTGCCTCGATCACTCTCTCAGGCACTGCATTGCAGCCCCTGAACACTCGATTGAAGCTGCCTCGATCACACTCTCAGGCACTGCATTCGGGATCCTGAACACTTAATTGAGGCTGCCTTGATCATCTCTCAGGCACCGCATTGCAGCCCCTGAACACTCGATTGAAGCTGCCTCGATCGCACTCTCTGGCAGCGCAATCCCGATCCTAAACACTTGATTGAAGCTGTCTCGATCAATCTCAAGCACTGCATTGCAGCCTCTGAACACTCGATTGAAGCTGCCTCGATCTCACTCTCAGGCACTGCATTCGGGATCCTGAACACTTAATTGAGGCTGCCTCGATCACACTATCAGGCACTGCTTCCGGGATCCTGAACACTTAATTGAATTTGCCTCGATCACACTCTCAGGCACCGCTTTCCAGAGCCTGAACACTTGATTGAAGCTGCCTCGATCACACTCTCCGGCACCGCGTTGCAGACCCTGATTACTCGACTGAAGCTGCCTCGCTCACACTCTCTGGCTCTTATTTCCAGATGCTGAACACTCAATTGAAGCTGCGTCGATCACACACTCAGGCTCTGCATTCCAGGCCCTGAACACTCGATTTAAGCTGCCACGATCACACACTCAGTCACCGCATTCCAGACAATGAACACTCGATTGAAGCTGCCTCAATCGCACTCTCAGGCCCCGCATTTGGGATCCTGAAAACTAGATTGAAGCTGCCTCGATCATACACTCAGGCACCTCATTCCTGTCCTCTCGATTGAAGCTGCCTCGATCACATACTCAGGCACTGCATTCCAGACCCTGAACACTCGATTGAAGCTGCCTCGATCGCACTCTCAGGCACCGCATTCCAGACACTGAACACTCGATTGAAGCTGCCTCGATCACACTCTCAGGCACCGAATTCCACACATTGAGCACTCGATTGAAGCTGCCTCAATTACAATCTTAGGCAATGTAATCCAGATCCTAAACACTTGACTGAAGCTGCCTCGATCACACTCTGAGGCAAAACATACCAGATCCTGAACACTAGATTGAACCTGTCTCAATTACACTCTCAGGCAGCGCATTCCAGACCCTGAACACTCGATTGAAGCTGCCTCGATCAGACACTCTGGCACCGCATTCCAGACACTGAACACGCGATTGAAGCTGCCTCAATCACACCCTCAGGCACCGGTTTCCAGACCCTAAAAACACGATTAAAGCTGTCTCGATGACACACTCAGGCACTGTTGTCCTGACCCTGAACACTCGTTTGAAGCTGCCACCATTACACTCTCAGGCACTGCATTTGGGATCATGAACATTTAATTGAAGCTACCTCGATCGCACTGTCAGGCAAGGCATTCCAGACGCTGACCACTCGATTGAAGCTGCCTCAATCCCACTCTCAGGCACCTCATTCCTATCCACTTGATTGAAACTCCCTCGTTCACACTCTCAGGCCCCGCATTCCAGACCTTGAACACTCGATTGAAGCTGCCTCGATCACAAACTCAAGCACCGCATTCCAGACACTGAACACATGATTGAAACTGCCTCGATCACACTCTCAGACACCAACTTCAGGATCCTGAACACTAGATTGAAGCTGCATCGACCACACACTCAGGCACCTCATTCCTGTCCTCTCGATTGAAGCTGCCTCGATCACAGACCCAGCCACCGCATTCCAGACCCTGAATACTCGATTGAAGCTGCCTCGATCAGACACTCAGTCAGCACATTCGGTTTCCTGAACGCTCAATTTAAGCTGCATCGATTACACTCTCAGGCACCGCATTCCAGACACTGAACACTCGATTGAAGCTGCCTCGATCGCACTCTCCGGCAGCGCAATCCAGATCCTAAACACTTGATTGAAGCTGCCTCAATCACTCTCTCAGGGACCGCATTGCAGCCCCTGAACACTCGATTGAAGCTGCCTCGATCACACTCTCAGGCACTGCATTCGGGATCCTGAACACTTAATTGAGGCTGCCTCGATCACACACTCAGGAGCTGCATTCGGGATCCTGAACACTTAATAGAAGCTGCCTCGATCACACTCTCAGGCACCGCATTCCAGACCCTGAACACTCGATTGAAGCTGCTTCGATCACACACTCAGACACCGCATTCCAGACACTGAACACTTGATTGAACCTACTTCGATCACACTCTCAGGCAACAACTTCGGGATCCTGAACACTAGAATGAAGCTGCCTCGAACACACACTCAGGCACCTCATTCCTATCCTCTCGATTGAAGCTGCCTCGATCACAGACCCAGCCTCCGCATTCCAGACCCTGAACTCTCGATTGAAGCTGCCTTGCTCACACTCTCAGGCACCGCATTCCAGACGCTGAACATTTGATTGAAGCTGCCTCGATCGCACTCTCTGGCAGCGCAATCCCAATCCTAAACACTTGATTGAAGCTGCCTCGATCACTCTCTCAGGCACTGCATTGCAGCCTCTGAACACTCGATTGAAGCTGCCTCGATCACACTCTCAGGCACTGCTTTCGGGATCCTGAACACTTAATTGAGGCTGCCTCGATCACACTCTTAGGCACCGTTCTCCAGACACTGAACACTCGATTGAAGCTGCCTCGATCACACTCTCAGGCACCGCGTTCCAGACCCTGATTACTCGACTGAAGCTGCCTCGCTCACACTCTCTGGCACTTATTTCCCGACGCTGAACACTTGATTGAAGCTGCCTCGATCACACTCTCAGGCACCACCTTCGGGATCCGGAACACTAGATTGGAGCTGCCTCGATCACACTCACAGGCACCGAATTCCTGTCGTCTCGATTGAAGCTGCCTCGATCACACTCTCAGGCACCGCATTCCAGACCCTGAACACTCGATTGAAGCTGCCTCGATCACACACTCAAACACCGCTTTCCAGACACTGAACCCTTGATTGAAACTGCTTCGATCACACTCTCATCCACCAACTTCGGGATCCTGTGCACTAGATTGAAGCTGCCTCGACCACACACTCAGGTGCCTCATTCCTGTCTTCTCGATTGAAGCTGCCTCGATCACAGACCCAGCCATCGCATTCCAGACCCTGAACTCTCGATTGAAGCTGCCGCGATTACACTCTCAGGCACCGCATTCCAGTCCCTGAACATTCGATTGAAGCTGCCTCAATCGCATTCTCTGGCAGCGCAATCCAGATCCTAAACACTTGATTGAAGCTGCCTTGATCACTCTCTCAGGCACCGCATTGCAGCCCCTGAACACTCGATTGAAGCTGCCTCGATCGCACTCTCTGGCAGCGCAATCCCGATCCTAAACACTTGAATGAAGCTGTCTCGATCAATCTCAGGCACCGCATTGCAGCCTCTGAACACTCGATTGAAGCTGCCTCGATCACACTCTCAGGCACTGCATTCGGGATCCTGAACACTTAATTGAGGCTGCCTCGATCACACTATCAGGCACTGCTTCCGGGATCCTGAACACTTGATTGAAGCTGCCTCGATCACACTCTCCGGCACCGCGTTGCAGACCCTGATTACTCGACTGAAGCTGCGTCGATCACACTCTCAGGCTCTGCATTCCAGACCCTGAACACTCGATTGAAGCTGCCTCGATCACACTCTCTGGCAGTGCAATCCAGATCCTGAACACTAGATTGATGCTGCCTCGATCACTCTCTCAGGCACCGCATTGCAGCCCCTGAACACTCGATTGAAGCTGCCTCGATCACAATCTCAAGCATTGCATTCGGGATCCTGAACACTTAATTGAGGCTGCCTCGATCACACTCTCAGGCACCAACTTCGGGATCCTGAACATTAGATTGAAGCTGCCTTGACCACACACTCAGGCACCTCATTCCTGTCCTCTCGATTGAAGCTGCCTCGATCACAGACCCAGCCACCGCATTCCAGACCTTGAACTCTCGATTGAAGCTGCCTCGATCACACTCTCAGGCAGTTCAATTCAGATCCTAAACACAGGATTGAAGCTGCCTTGATCACTCTCTCAGGCACCGCATTGCAGCCCCTGATCACTCGATTGAAGCTGCCTCGATCGCACTCTCTGGCAGCGCAATCCCGATCCTAAACACTTGATTGAAGCTGCCTCAATCACTCTCTCAGAGACTGCATTGCAGCTCCTGAACAATCGATTGAAGCTGCCTCGATCACACTCTCAGGCACTGCATTCGGGATCCTGAACACTTAATTGAGGCTTCCTCGATCACACTCTCAGGAGCTGCATTCGGGATCCTGAACACTTAATAGAAGCTGCCTCGATCAGATTCTCAGGCACCGCATTCCAGACCCTGAACACTCGATTGAAGCTGCTTCGATCACACACTCAGACACCGCATTCCAGACACTGAACACTTGATTGAACCTACTTCGATCACACTCTCAGGCAACAACTTCGGGATCCTGAACACTAGAATGAAGCTGCCTCGAACACACACTCAGGCACCTCATTCCTGTCCTCTCGATTGAAGCTGCCTCGATCACAGACCCAGCCTCCGCATTCCAGACCCTGAACTCTCGATTGAAGCTGCCTTGTTCACACTCTCAGGCACCGCATTCCAGACGCTGAACATTTGATTGAAGCTGCCTCGATCGCACTCTCTGGCAGCGCAATCCCAATCCTAAACACTTGATTGAAGCTGCCTCGATCACTCTCTCAGGCACTGCATTGCAGCCTCTGAACACTCGATTGAAGCTGCCTCGATCACACTCTCAGGCACTGCTTTCGGGATCCTGAACACTTAATTGAGGCTGCCTCGATCACACTCTCAGGCACCGTTCTCCAGAGCCTGAACACTCGATTGAAGCTGCCTCGATCACACTCTCAGGCACCGCGTTCCAGACCCTGATTACTCGACTGAAGCTGCCTCGCTCACACTCTCTGGCACTTATTTCCCGACGCTGAACACTTGATTGAAGCTGCCTCGATCACACTCTCAGGCACCACCTTCGGGATCCTGAACACTAGATTGGAGCTGCCTCGATCACACTCACAGGCACCGAATTCCTGTCGTCTCGATTGAAGCTGCCTCGATCACACACCAAGACACCACATTCAACAAACTGAGCACTTCATTGTAGCTGCCTCGATCACACTCTCAGGCACCGCATTCCAGACCCTGAACACTCGATTGAAGCTGCCTCGATCACACACTCATCCACCAACTTCGGGATCCTGTGCACTAGATTGAAGCTGCCTCCACCACACACTCAGGCGCCTCATTCCTGTCTTCTCGATTGAAGCTGCCTCGATCACAGACCCAGCCACCGCATTCCAGACCCTGAACTCTCGATTGAAGCTGCCTCGATCACACTATCAGGCAGCGCAATTCAGATCCTAATCAGAGGATTGAAGGTGCCTTGATCACACTCTCAGGCACCGCATTCGGTTTCCTGAACACTCAATTGAAGCTGGCTCGATTACACTCTCAGGCACCGCATTCCAGACCCTGAACATTCGATTGAAGCTGCCTCGATCGCACTCTCTGGCAGCGCAATCCAGATCCTATACACTTGATTGAAGCTGCCTCGATCACTCTTCAGGCACCACATTGCAGCCCCTGAACACTCGATTGAAGCTGCCTCGATCACAATCTCAAGCATTGCATTCGGGATCCTGAACACTTAATTGAGGCTGCCTCGATCACACTCTCAGGCACCAACTTCGGGATCCTGAACATTAGATTGAAGCTGCCTCGACCACACACTCAGGCACCTCATTCCTGTCCTCTCGATTGAAGCTGCCTCGATCACAGACCCAGCCACCGCATTCCAGACCCTGAACTCTCGATTGAAGCAGCCTCGATCACACTCTCAGGCAGCGCAATTTACATCCTGTACACAGGATTGAAGGTGCCTTGATCACACTCTCAGGCACCGCATTCCAGTCCCTGAACATTCGATTGAAGCTGCCTCAATCGCATTCTCTGGCAGCGCAATCCAGATCCTAAACACTTGATTGAAGCTGCCTTGATCACTCTCTCAGGCACCGCATTGCAGCCCCTGAACACTCGATTGAAGCTGCCTCGATCGCACTCTCTGGCAGCGCAATCCCGATCCTAAACACTTGATTGAAGCTGTCTCGATCAATCTCAGGCACCGCATTGCAGACTCTGAACACTCGATTGAAGCTGCCTCGATCACACTCTCAGTCACTGCATTCGGGATCCTGAACACTTAATTGAGGCTGCCTCGATCACACTATCAGGAACTGCTTCCGGGATCCTGAACACTTAATTGAATTTGCCTCGATCACACTCTCAGGCACCGCTTTCCAGATCCTGAACACTTGATTGAAGCTGCCTCGATCACACTCTCCGGCACCGCGTTGCAGACCCTGATTACTTGACTGAAGCTGCCTCGCTCACACTCTCTGGCCCTTATTTCCAGATGCTGAACACTCAATTGAAGCTGCGTCGATCACACTCTCAGTCACCGCATTCCAGACGCTGAACACTCGATTGAAGCTGCCTCGATCACAAACTCGAGCACCGCATTCCAGACCCTGAACATTCGATTGAAGCTGCCTCGATCACACTCTCTGGCAGTGCAATCCAGATCCTGAACACTAGATTGATGCTGCCTCGATCACTCTCTCAGGCACCGCATTGCAGCCCCTGAACACTCGATTGAAGCTGCCTCGATCACAATCTCAAGCATTGCATTCGGGATCCTGAACACTTAATTGAGGCTGCCTCGATCACACTCTCAGGCACCAACTTCGGGATCCTGAACATTAGATTGAAGCTGCCTTGACCACACACTCAGGCACCTCATTCCTGTCCTCTTGATTGAAGCTGCCTCGATCACAGACCCAGCCACCGCATTCCAGACCTTGAACTCTCGATTGAAGCTGCCTCGATCACACTCTCAGGCAGCGCAATTTACATCCAGTACACAGGATTGAAGGTGACTTGATCACCCTCTCAGGCACCGCATTCCAGTCCCTGAACATTCGATTGAAGCTGCCTCAATCGCATTCTCTGGCAGCGCAATCCAGATCCTAAACACTTGATTGAAGCTGCCTTGATCACTCTCTCAGGCACCGCATTGCAGCCCCTGATCACTCGATTGAAGCTGCCTCGATCGCACTCTCTGGCAGCGCAATCCCGATCCTAAACACTTGATTGAAGCTGTCTCGATCAATCTCAGGCACCGCATTGCAGCCTCTGAACACTCGATTGAAGCTGCCTCGATCACACACTCAGGCACCTCATTCCTCTCCTCTCGATTGAAGCTGCCTCGATCACATAGTCAGGCACTGCATTCCAGACCCTGAACACTCGATTGAAGCTGCCTCGATCACACTCTCAGGCACTGCATTCGGGATCCTGAACACTTAATTGAGGCTGCCTCGATCACACTATCAGGCACTGCTTCCGGGATCCTGAACACTTAATTAAATTTGCCTCGATCACACTCTCAGGCACCACTTTCCAGAGCCTGAACACTTGATTGAAGCTGCCTCGATCACACTCTCCGGCACCGCGTTGCAGACCCTGATTACTCGACTGAAGCTGCCTCGCTCACACTCTCTGGCTCTTATTTCCAGATGCTGAACACTCAATTGAAGCTGCCTCAATCACACACTCAGGCTCTGCATTCCAGACCCTGAACACTCGATTTAAGCTCCCTCGATCACACACTCAGGCAACGCATTCCAGACAATGAGCACTCGATTGAAGCTGCCTCAATCGCACTCTCAGGCCCCGCATTTGGGATCCTGAAAACTAGATTGAAGCTGCCTCGATCATATAATCAGGCACCTCATTCCTGTCCTCTCGATTGAAGCTGCCTCGATCACATACTCAGGTACTGCATTCCAGACCCTGAACACTCGATTGAAGCTGCCTCGATCGCACTCTCAGGCACTGCATTCCAGACACTGAACACTCGATTGAAGCTGCCTTGATCACACTCTCAGGCACTGCATTCCAGACACTGAACACTCGATTGAAGCTGCCTCGATCACACTCTCAGGCACCGAATTCTACACATTGAGCACTCGATTGAAGCTGCCTCAATTACAATCTTAGGCAATGTAATCCAGATCCTAAACACTTAACTGAAGCTGCCTCGATCACACTCTGAGGCAAAACATACCAGATCCTGAACACTCGATTGAACCTGTCTCAATTACACTCTCAGGCACCGCATTCCAGACCCTGAACACTCGATTGAAGCTGCATCGATCACAACTTCAGGCACCACATTTGGGATCCTGAGCACTAGATTGAAGCTGCCTCAATCACACCCTCAGGCACCAGTTTCCAGACCCTAAATACACGATTAAAGCTGTCTCGATGACACACTCAGGCACTGTTTTCCTGACCCTGAACACTCGTTTGAAGCTGCCACCATTACACTCTCAGGCACTGCATTTGGGATCTTGAACATTTAATTGAAGCTGCCTTGATCGCACTCTCAGGCAAGGCATTCCAGACGCTGACCACTCGATTGAAGCTGCCTCAATTCCACTCTCAGGCACCTCATTCCTATCCACTTGATTGAAACTCCCTCGTTCACACTCTCAGGCCCCGCATTCCAGACCTTGAACCCACGATTGAAGCTGCCTCGATCCCATTCTCAGGCACCGCATTCCAGACCCTAAACACTCGAAGCTGCCTCGATCACATACTCAAGCACCTCATTCCAGACACTGAACACTTGATTGAAACTGCCTCGATCACACTCTCAGGCCCCAACTTCAGGATCCTGAACACTAGATTGAAGCTGCATCGACCACACCCTCAGGCACCTCATTCCTGTCCTCTCGATTGAAGCTGCCTCGATCACAGACCCAGCCACCGCATTCCAGAACCTGAACTCTCGATTGAAGCTGCCTCGATCAGACACTCAAACAGCACATTCGGTTTCCTGAACACTCAATTTAAGCTGCATCGATTCCACTCTCAGGCACCGCATTCCAGACCCTGAACTTTCGATTGAAGCTGCCTCAATCGCACTCTCTGGCAGCGCAATCCCGATCCTAAACACTTGATTGAAGCTGTCTCGATCACTCTCTCAGGCACCGCATTGCAGCCCCTGAACACTCGATTGAAGCTGCCTCGATCGCACTCTCTGGCAGCGCAATCCCGATCCTAAACACTTGATTGAAGCTGTCTCGATCAATCTCAGGCACCGCTTTGCAGCCTCAGAACACTCGATTGAAGCTGCCTCGATCACACTCTCAGGCACTGGATTCGGGATCCTGAACACTTAATTGAGGCTGCCTCGATCACACTATTAGGCACTGCTTCCGGGATCCTGAACACTTAATTGAATTTGCCTCGATCACACTCTCAGGCACCGCTTTCCAGAGCCTGAACACTTGAGTGAAGCTGCCTCGATCACACTCTCCGGCACCGCGTTGCAGACCCTGATTACTCGACTGAGCTGCCTCGCTCACACTCTCTGGCACTTATTTCCAGATGCTGAACACTCAATTGAAGCTGCGTCGATCACACACTCAGGCTCTGCATTCCAGACCCTGAACACTCGATTTAAGCTGCCTCGATCACAAACTCAAGCACCGCATTCCAGACCCTGAACATTCGATTGAAGCTGCCTCGATCACACTCCCTGGCAGCGCAATCCAGATCCTGAACACTAGATTGAAGCTGCCTCGATCACTCTCTCAGGCCCCGCATTGCAGCCCCTGAACACTCGATTGAAGCTGCCTCGATCACAATCTCAAGCATTGCATTCGGGATCCTGAACACTTAATTGAGGCTGCCTCGATCACACTCTCAGGCACCAACTTCGGGATCCTGAACCTTAGATTGAAGCTGCCTTGACCGCACACTCAGGCACCTCATTCCTGTCCTCTCGATTGAAGCTGCCTCGATCACAGACCCAGCCACCGCATTCCAGACCCTGAACTCTCGATTGAAGCTGCCTCGATCACACTCTCAGGCAGCGCAATTTACATCCAGTACACAGGATTGAAGGTGACTTGATCACACTCTCAGGCACCGCATTCCAGTCCCTGAACATTCGATTGAAGCTGCCTCAATCGCATTCTCTGGCAGCGCAATCCAGATCCTAAACACTTGATTGAAGCTGCCTTGATCACTCTCTCAGGCACCGCATTGCAGCCCCTGATCACTCGATTGAAGCTGCCTCGATCGCACTCTCTGGCAGCGCAATCCCGATCCTAAACACTTGATCGAAGCTGTCTCGATCAATCTCAGGCACCGCATTGCAGCCTCTGAACACTCAATTGAAGCTGCCTCGATCACACACTCAGGCACCTCATTCCTCTCCTCTCGATTGAAGCTGCATCGATCACATACTCAGGCACTGCATTCCAGACCCTGAACACTCGACTGAAGCTGCCTCGATCACACTCTCAGGCACTGCATTCAGGATCCTGAACACTTAATTGAGGCTGCCTCGATCACACTATCAGGCACTGCTTCCGGGATCCTGAACACTTAATTAAATTTGCCTCGATCACACTCTCAGGCACCGCTTTCCAGAGCCTGAACACTTGATTGAAGCTGCCTCGATCACACTCTCCGGCACCGCGTTGCAGACCCTGATTACTCGACTGAAGCTGCCTCGCTCACACTCTCTGGCTCTTATTTCCAGATGCTGAACACTTGATTGAAGCTGCGTCGATCACACACTCAGGCTCTGCATTCAAGACCCTGAACACTCGATTGAAGCTGCCTCGATCACACACTCAGGCAACGCATTCCAGACAATGAGCACTCGATTGAAGCTGCCTCAATCGCACTCTCAGGCCCCGCATTTGGGATCCTGAAAACTAGATTGAAGCTGCCTCGATCATACACTCAGGCACCTCATTCCTGTCCTCTCGATTGAAGCTGCCTCGATCACATACTCAGGTACTGCATTCCAGACCCTGAACACTCGATTGAAGCTGCCTCGATCGCACTCTCAGGCACTGCATTCCAGACACTGAACACTCGATTGAAGCTGCCTTGATCACACTCTCAGGCAGCGAATTCTACACATTGAGCACTCGATTGAAGCTGCCTCAATTACAATCTTAGGCAATGTAATCCAGATCCTAAACACTTGATTGAAGCTGCCTCGATCACACTCTGAGCAAAACATACCAGATCCTGAACACTAGATTGAACCTGTCTCAATTACACACTCAGGCAGCGCAATCCAGATCCTTAAAACTTGATTGAAGCTGCCTCGATCACACTCTCAGGCACCGCATTCCAGACCCTGAACACTCGATTGAAGCTGCCTCGATCTCACACTCAGGCACAAACGTTGGGATCCTGAACACTAGATTGAAGCTGCCTCGACCACACACTCAGGCACCTCATTCCTGTCCTCTCGATTGAAGCTGCCTCGATCACTCTCTCAGGCACCGCATTGCAGCCTCTGAACACTCGATTGAAGCTGCCTCGATCACACTCTCAGGCACTGCTTTCGGGATCCTGAACACTTAATTGAGGTTGCCTCCATCACACTCTCAGGAGCTGCATTCGGGATCCTGAACACTTAATTGAAGCTGCCTCGATCACACACTCAGACACCGCATTCCAGACACTGAACACTTGATTGAACCTACTTCGATCACACTCTCAGGCACCAACTTCTGGATCCTGAACAGAAGATTGAAGCTGCCTCGATCACACACTCAGGCACCTCATTCCTGTCCTCTCGATTGAAGCTGCCTCAATCACAGACCCAGCCACCGCATTCCAGATCCTGAACTCTCGATTGAAGCTACCTCGATCACACTCTCATGCAGCGCAATTCAGATCCTAAACACAGGATTGAAGCTGCCTTGATCACACTCTCAGGCAACGCATTCCAGACCCTGAACATTTGATTGAAGCTGCCTCGATCACACTCTCTGGCAGCGCAATCCCGATCCTAAAAACTTGATTGAAGCTGCCTCGATCACTCTCTCAGGCACTGCATTGCAGCCTCTGAACACTCGATTGAAGCTGCCTCGATCACACTCTCAGGCACTGCATTCGGGATCCTGAACACTTAATTGAGGCTGCCTCGATCACACACTCAGGCACTGCATTCGGGATCCTGAACACTTAACTGAAGCTGCATCGCTCACACTCTGGCTCTTATTTCCAGATGCTGAACACACAATTGAAGCTGCGTCGATCACACACTCATGCTCTGCAGTCCAGACCCTGAACACTCGATTTAAGCTGCCTCGATCACACTCTCAGGCACCGCATTCCAGACAATGAGCACTCGATTGAAGCTGCCTCGATCACACACTCAGACACCGCATTCCAGACACTGAACATTTGATTGAAGCTGCCTCGATCGCACTCTCTGGCAGCGCAATCCCGATCCTAAACACTTGATTGAAGCTGCCTCGATCACTCTCTCAGGCACTGCATTGCAGCCTCTGAACACTCGATTGAAGCTGCCTCGATCACACTCTCAGGCACTGCATTCGGGATCCTGAACACTTAATTGAGGCTGCCTCAATCACACTCTCAGGCAATGCATTCGGGATCCTGAACACTTAATTGAAGCAGCCTCGATCACATTCTCGGGCACCGCATTCCAGACCCTGAACACTCGATTGAAGCTGCCTCGATCACACTCTCAGGCAATGCATTCGGGATCCTGAACACTTAATTGAAGCTGCCTCGATCACACACTCAGACACCGCATTCCAGACACTGAACACTTGATTGAACCTACTTCGATCACTCTCTCAGGCACCAACTTCGGGATCCTGAACACTAGATTGAAGCTGCCTCGACCACACACTCAGGCACCTCATTCCTGTCCTCTCGATTGAAGCTGCCTCAATCTCAGACCCAGCCACCGCATTCCAGACCCTGAACTCTCGATTGAAGCTGCCTCGATCACACTCTCATGCAGCGCAATTCAGAAACTAAACACAGGATTGAAGCTGCCTTGATCACACTCTCAGGCACCGCATTCCAGACCCTGAACATTTGATTGAAGCTGCCTCGATCACACTCTCTGGCAGCGCAATCCCGTTCCTAAAAACTTGATTGAAGCTGCCTCGATCACTCTCTCAGGCACTGCATTGCAGCCTCTGAACACTCGATTGAAGCTGCCTCGATCACACTCTCAGGCACTGCATTCGGGATCCTGAACACTTAATTGAGGCTGCCTCGAACACACACTCAGGCACTGCATTCGGGATCCTGAACACTTAACTGAAGCTGCCTCGATCACACTCTCCGGCACCGCGTTGCAGACCCTGATTACTCAACTGAAGCTGCCTCGCTCACACTCTCTGGCTCTTATTTCCAGATGCTGAACACTCAATTGAAGCTGCGTTGATCACACACTCAAACACCGCAATCCAGACACTGAACCCTTGATTGAAACTGCTTCGATCACACTCTCTTCCACCAACTTCGGGATCCTGAGCACTAGATTGAAGCTGCCTCGATCACACACTCAGGCACCTCATTCCTCTCCTCTTGATTGAAGCTGCCTCGATCACATACTCAGGCACTGCATTCTAGAACCTGAAAACTCGATTGAAGCTGCCTCGATCGCACTCTCTGGCAGCGCAATCTCAATCCTAAACACTTGATTGAAGCTGTCTCGATCAATCTCAGGCACTGCATTGCAGCCTCTGAACACTCGATTGAAGCTGCCTCGATCACACTCTCAGGCACTGCATTCGGGATCCTGAACACTTAATTGAGGCTGCCTCGATCACACTATCAGGCACTGCTTCCGGGATCCTGAACACTTAATTAAATTTGCCTCGATCACACTCTCAGGCACCACTTTCCAGAGCCTGAACACTTGATTGAAGCAGCCTCGCTCACACTCTCCGGCACCGCGTTGCAGACCCTGATTACTCGACTGAAGCTGCCTCGCTCACACTCTCTGGCTCTTATTTCCAGATGCTGAACACTCAATTGAAGCTGCGTCGATCACACACTCAGGCTCTGCATTCCAGACCCTGAACACTCGATTTAAGCTGCCTCGATCAGACTCTCAGGCACTGCATTCCAGACAATGAGCACTCGATTGAAGCTGCCTTAATCGCACTCTCAGGCCCCGCATTTGGGATCCTGAAAACTAGATTGAAGCTGTCTCGATCATACACTCAGGCACCTCATTCCTGTCCTCTTGATTGAAGCTGCCTCGATCACATACTCAGGCACTGCATTCCAGACCCTGAACACTCGATTGAAGCTGCCTCGATCGCACTCTCAGGCACTGCATTCCAGACACTGAACACTCGATTGAAGCTGCCTCGATCACACTCTCAGGCACCGAATTCCACACATTGAGCACTCGATTGAAGCTGCCTCAATTACAATCTTAGGCAATGTAATCCAGATCCTAAACACTTGATTGAAGCTGCCTCGATCACACTCTGAGGCAAAACATACCGGATCCTAAACACTAGATTGAAGCTGTCTCGATTACACTCTCAGGCAGCGCATTCCAGACACTGAACACGCGATTGAAGCTGCCTCGATCAGACACTCTGGCACCGCATTCCAGACACTGAACACGCGATTGAAGCTGCCTCGATCAGACACTCTGGCACCGCATTCCAGACACTGAACACGCGATTGAAGCTGCCTCGATCACACTCTCAGGCACTGCATTCGGGATCCTGAACACTTAATTGAGGCTGCCTCAATCACACTCTCAGGAACTGCATTCGGGATCTTGAACATTTAATTGAAGCTGCCTCGATCGCACTCTCAGGCAAGGCATTCCTGACGCTGACCACTCGATTGAAGCTGCCTCAATTCCACTCTCAGGCACCTCATTCCTATCCACTCGATTGAAACTCCCTCGATCACACTCTCAGGCCCCGCATTCCAGACCTTGAACCCTCGATTGAATCTGCCTCGATCCCATTCTCAGGCACCGCATTCCAGTCCCTAAACACTCGATTGAAGCTGCCTTGATCACAAACTCAAGCACCGCATTCCAGACACTGAACACTAGATTGAAGCTGCCTCGATCACAAACTCAAGCACCGCATTCCAGACACTGAACACTTGATTGAAACTGCTTTGATCACACTCTCAGGCACCAACTTCAGGATCCTGAGCACTAGATTGAAGCTGCATCGACCACACACTCAGGCACCTCATTCCTGTCCTCTCGATTGAAGCTGCCTCGATCACAGACCCAGCCACCGCATTCCAGACCCTGAACACACGATTGAAGCTGCCTTGATCGCACTCTCAGGCACCACATTGCAGACCCTAAACACTCGATTGAAGCTGCCTCGATCACAAATTCAAACACCGCATTCCAGACACTGAACACTTGATTGAAACTGCTTCAATCACACTCTCAGGCACCAACTTCGGGATCCTGAACACTAGATTGAAGCTGCCTCGACCACACACTCAGGCACCTCAATCCTGTCCTCTCGATTGAAGCTGCCTCGATCACAGACCCACACACCGCATTCCAGACCCTGAAAACTCGATTGAAGCTGCCTCGATCAGACACTCAGGCACCGCATTCGGTTTCCGGAACACTCAATTTAAGCTGCCTCGATTACACTCTCAGGCACCGCATTTCCGACCCTGAACATATGATTGAAGCTGCCTCGATCGCACTCTCTGGCAGTGCAATCCAGATCCTAAACACTTGATTGAGGCTGCGTCGATCACTCTCTCAGGCACCGCATTGCAGCCCCTGAACACTCGATTGAAGCTGCCTTGATCACACTCTCAGGCACTGCATTCGGGATCCTGAACAGTTATTTGAGGCTGCCTCGATCACAATCTCAGGCACTGCATTCGGGACCCTGCACACTTAATTGAAGCTGCCTCGATCACACACTCAGGCACCGCATTCCAGACACTGAACCCCTGATTGAAACTGCTTTGATCACACTCTCTTCCACCAACTTCGGGATCCTGAACACTAGATTGAAGCTGCCTCGACCACTCACTCAGGCACCTCATTCCTGTCCTCTCGATTGAAGCTGCCTCAATCACACCCTCAGGCACCAGTTTCCAGACCCTAAATACACGATTAAAGCTGCCTCGACCACGCACTCAGGCACCTCATTCCTGTCCTCTCGATTGAAGCTTCCAAGATCACAGACCCACACACCGCATTCCAGACCCTGAAAACTCGATTGAAGCTGCCTCGATCAGACACTCAGGCACCGCATTCGGTTTCCTGAACACTCAATTTAAGCTGCCTCGATTGCACTCTCAGGCCCCGCATTCCAAACCCTGAACATTCGATTGAAGCTGCCTCGATCACTCTCTCAGGCACCGCATTGCAGCCCCTGAACACTCGATTGAAGCTGCCTCGATCACAATCTCAGGCATTGCATTCGGGATGCTGAACACTTGATTGAAACTGCCTCGATCACACTCTCAGGCACCAACTTCAGGATCCTGAACACTAGATTGAAGCTGCCTTGACCACACACTCAGGCACCTCATTCCTGTCCTCTCGATTGATGCTGCCTCGATCACAGACTCAGCCACCGCATTCCAGACCCTAAAATCTCGATTGAAGATGCATCGATCACACTCTCAGGCAGCGCAATTTACATCCTGTACACAGGATTGAAGCTGCCTTGATCACACTCTCAGGCACCACCTTCGGGATCCTGAACACCAGATTGAAGCTGCCTCGATCACACTCTCAGGCACCGAATTCCTGTCGTCTCGATTGAAGATGCCTCGATCACACACCCAGACACCACATTCAACAAACTGAGCACTTCATTGTAGCTGCCTCGATCACACTCTCAGGCACCGCATTCCAGATCCTAAACACTTGAGTGAAGCTGCCTCGATCACACTCTCAGGCACCGCATTCCAGATCCTAAACACTTGAGTGAAGCTGCCTCGATCACACTCTCAGGCTCCGCATTCCAGACCATGAACACTCGATTGAAGCTGCCTCGATCACACACTCAAACACCGCATTCCAGACACTGAACACTTGATTGAAACTGCCTCGATCACACTCTCAGGCACCAACTTCAGGATCCTGAACACTAGATTGAAGCTGCCTAGACCAGACACTCAGGCACCTTATTCCTGTCCTCTCGATTGAAGCTGACTCGATCACAGACCCACACACCGCATTCCAGATCCTGAAAACTCGATTGAAGCTGCCTCGATCAGACACTCAGGCACCGTATTCGGTTTCCTGAACACTCAATTTAAGCTGCCTCGATTACACTCTCAGGCCCCGCATTCCAAACCCTGAACATATGATTGAAGCGGCCTCGATCGCACTCTCTGGCAGCGCAATCCAGACCCTGAACACTTGATTGAAGCTGCCTCGATCACACTCTCAGGCACCACCTTCGGGATCCTGAACACCAGATTGAAGCTGCCTCGATCACACTCTCAGGCACCGAATTCCTGTCGTCTCGACTGAAAATGCGTCGATCATACACCCAGACACCACATTCAACAAACTGAGCACTTCATTGTAGCTGCCTCGATCACACTCTCAGGCACCGCATTCCAGATCCTAAACACTTGAGTGAAGCTGCCTCGATCACACTCTCAGGCTCCGCATTCCAGACCATGAACACTCGATTGAAGCTGCCTCGATCACACACTCAAACACCGCATTCCAGACAATGAACAATTGATTGAAATTGCTTCGATCACACTCTCAGGCACCAACTTCAGGATCCTGAACACTATATTGAAGCTGCCTCGACCACAAACTCAGGCACCTCAATCCTGTCGTCTCGATTGAAGCTGCCTCGATCACACACCCACACACCGCATTCCAGACCCTGAAAACTCGATTGAAGCTGCCTCGATCAGACACTCAGGCACCGCATTCGGTTTCCTGAACACTCAATTTAAGCTGCCTCGATTGCACTCTCAGGCCCCGCATTCCAGACCCTGAACATATGATTGAAGCTGCCTCGATCGCACTCTCTGGCAGCGCAATCCAGATCCTAAACACTTGATTGAGGCTGCCTCGATCACTCTCTCAGGCACCGCTTTGCAGCCCCTGAACACTCGATTGAAGCTGCCTCGATCACACTCTCAGGCACTGCATTCGGGATCCTGAACACATAATTGAGGCTGCCTCGATCACACTCTCAGGCACTGCATTCGGGATCCTGAACACTTAATTGAAGCTGCCTCGGTCACACTCTCAGGCACCGCTTTCCAGAGCCTGAACACTCGATTGAAGCTGCCTCGATCACAATCTCAGGCACCGCGTTCCAGACCCTGATTATTCGACTGAAGCTGCCTTGCTCACACTCTCTGGCACTTATTTCCAGATGCTGAACACTCAATTGAAGCTGCCTCAATCACACACTCAGGCTCTGCATTCCAGACCCTGAATACTCGATTGAAGCCGCCTCGATCACACACTCAGGCACCGCATTCCAGACCCTGAACACTTGATTGAAGCTGCCTCGATCACACTCTCAGGCACCACCTTCGGGATCCTGATCACGAGATTGAAGCTGCCCCGATCACACTCTAAGGCACCGAATTCCTGTCGTCTCGATTGAAGCTGCCTCGATCACACACCCAGACACCACATTCAACAAACTGAGCACTTCATTGTAGCTGCTTCGATCACACTCTCAGGCATCGCATTCCAGATCCTAAACACTTGATTGTAGCTGCCTCGATCAGACACTCAGGCACCGCATTCGGTTTCCTGAACACTCAATTTAGCTGCCTCGATTGCACTCTCAGGCCCAGCATTCCAGACCCTCAACATATGATTGAAGCTGCCTTGATCGCACTCTCTGGCAGCGCAATCCAGATCCTAAACACTTGATTGAGGCTGCCTCGATCACTCTGTCAGGCACCGCATTGCAGTCCCTGAACACTCGATTGAAGCTGCCTCGATCAGAATCTCAGGCACTGCATTCGGGATCCTGAACACTTAATTGAGGCTCCCTCGATCACAATCTCAGGCACTGCATTCGGGACCCTGAACACTTCATTGAAGCTGCCTCGATCACAATCTCAAGCACCGCATTCCAGACCCTGAACACTCGATTGAAGCTGCCTCGATCACACACTCAGGCACCGCATTCCAGACCCTGAACTCTCGATTGAAGATGCCTCGATCACACTCTCTTCCACCAACTTCGGGATCCTGAACACTAGATTGAAGCTGCCTCGACCACTCACTCAGGCACCTCATTCCTGTCCTCTCGATTGAAGCTGCCTCGATCAAAGACCCAGCCATCGCATTCCAGACCCTAAACTCTCGATTGAAGCTGCCTCGATCACACTATCAGGCAGCGCAATTCAGATCCTAAACACAGGATTGAAGCTGCCTTAATCACACCCTCAGGCACCGCATTCGGTTTCCTGAACACTCAATTGAAGCTGCCTTGATTACACTCTCAGGCAACGCATTCCAGACCCTGAACATTCGATTGAAGCTGCCTCGATCGCACTCTCTGGCAGCGCAATCCAGATCCTATACACTTGATTGAAGCTGACTCGATTACACTCTCAGGCACCGCATTGCAGCCCCTGAACACTCGATTGAAGCTGCCTCGATCACAATCTCAGGCATTGCATTCGGGATCCTGAACACTTAATTGAAGCTGCCTCGATCACACTCTCAGGCACCAACTTCGGGATCCTGAACACTAGATTGAAGCTGCCTCGACCACACACTCAGGCACCTCATTCCTGTCCTCTCGATTGAAGCTGCCTCTATCACAGACCCAGCCACCGCATTCCAGACCATGAATTCTCGATTGAAGAGGCCTCGATCACACTCTCAGGCAGCGCAATTTACATCCAGTACACAGGATTGAAGCTGCCTTGATCACACTCTCAGGCACCGCTTTCCAGACCCTGAACATTCGATTGAACCTGTCTCAATTACACTCTCAGGCACCGCATTCCAGACCCTGAACATTCGATTGAACCTGTCTCAATTACACTCTCAGGCAGCGCATTCCAGACCCTGAAGACTCGATTGAAGCTGCCTGGATCAGACACTCAGGCACCGCATTTGGGATCCTGAGCACTAGATTGAAGCTGCCTCAATCACACCCTCAGCCACCGGTTTCCAGACCCTGAAAACACAATTAAAGCTGTCTCGATGACACACTCAGGCACTGTTTTCCTGACCCTGAACACTCGTTTGAAGCTGCCACCATTACACTCTCAGGCACTGCATTAGGGATCCTGAACATTTAATTGAAGCTACCTCGATCACACTCTCAGGCAAGGCATTCCAGACCTTGAACCCTCGATTGAAGCTCCCTCAATCCCCCTCTCAGGCATCGCATTCCTATCCACTCGATTGAAACTCCCTCGTTCACACTCTCAGGCCCCGCATTCCAGACATTGAATACTCGATTGAAGCTGCCTCGATCACACTCTCAGGCACCAACTTCAGGATCCTGAACACTAGATTGAAGCTGCCTAGACCATACACTCAGGCACCTCATTCCTGTCCTCTCGATTGAAGCTGACTCGATCACAGACCCACACACCGCATTCCAGACCATGAAAACTCGATTGAAGCTGCCTCGATCAGACACTCAGGCACCGTATTATGTTTCCTGAACACTCAATTTAAGCTGCCTCGATTACACTCTCTGGCCCCGCATTCCAGACCCTGAACATATGATTGAAGCGGCCTCGATCGCACTCTCTGGCAGCGCACTCCAGATCCCTAACACTTGATTGAGGCTGCCTCGATCACTCTCTCAGGCACCGCATTGCAGCCCCTGAACACTCGATTGAAGCTGCCTCGATCACACTCTCAGGCACTGCATTCGGGATCCTGAACACTTAATTGAGGCTGCCTCGATCAAATTCTCAGGCACTGCTTTCGGGATCCTGAACACTTAAATGAAGCTGCCTCGATCACACTCTCAGGCACCGCTTTCCAGACCCTGATTACTCGACTGAAGCTGCCTCGCTCACACTCTCTGGCACTTAATTCCAGATGCTGAACACTCAATTGAAGCTGCCTCAATCACACACTCAGGCTCTGCATTCCAGATCCAGAACACTCGATTGAAGCTGCCTCGATCACACACTCAGGCACCGCATTCCAGACCCTGAACACTTGATTGAAGCTTCCTCGATCACACTCTCAGGCACCACCTTCTGGATCCTGAACACTAGATTGAAGCTGCCTCGATCACACTCTCAGGCACCGAATTCCTGTCATCTCGATTGAAGCTGCCTCGATCACACACCCAGACACCACATTCAACAAACTGAGCACTTCATTGCAGCTGCCTCGATCACACTCTCAGGCACCGCATTCCAGACCCTGAATACTCAATTGAATCTGCCTCGAACACAGACTCAAACACTGCATTCCAGACACTGAACACTTGATTGAAACTGCTTCGATCACACTCTCAGACACCAACTTCGGGATCCTGAACACTAGATTGAAGCTGCCTCGACCACACACTCAGGCACGTCATTCCTGTCCTCTCGATTGAAGCTGCCTCGATCACAGACCCACACACCGCTTTCCAGACCCTGAAAACTCGATTGAAGCTGCCTCGATCAGACACTCAGGCACCGCATTCGGTTTCCTGAACACACAATTTAAGCTGCCTCGATTGCACTCTCAGGCTCCGCATTCCAGACCCTGAACATATGATTGAAGCTGCCTCGATCACACGCTCTGGCAGCGCAATCCAGATCCTAAACACTTGATTGAGGCTGCCACGATCACTCTCTCAGGCACCGCATTGCAGCCCCTGAACACTCGATTGAAGCTGCCTCGATCACAATCTCAGGCATTGCATTCGGGATCCTGAACACTTAATTGAGGCAGCCTCGATCACACTGTCAGGCACCAACTTCGGGATCCTGAACACTAGATTGAAGCTGCCTTGACCACACACTCAGGCACCTCATTCCTGTCCTCTCGATTGAAGCTGCCTCGATCACAGTCCCAGCCACCGCATTCCAGACCCTGAACTCTCGATTGAAGATGCCTCGATCACACTCTCAGGCAGCGCAATTTACATCCTGTACACAGGATTGAAGCTGCCTTGATCACACTCTCAGGCACCGCATTCCAGACCCTGAACATTCGATTGAACCTGTCTTAATTACACTCTCAGGCAGCATTCCAGACCCTGAACACTCGATTGAAGCTTCCTGGATCAGACACTCAGGCACAGCATTTGGGATCCTGAGCACTAGATTGAAGCTGCCTCAATCACACCCTCAGCCACCGGTTTCCAGACCCTGAAAACACGATTAAAGCTGTCTCGATGACACACTCAGGCACTGTTTTCCTGACCCTGAACACTCGTTTGAAGCTGCCACCATTACACTCTCAGGCACTGCATTCGGGATCTTGAACATTTAATTGAAGCTACCTCGATCGCACTCTCAGGCAAGGCATTCCAGACCTTGAACACTCGATTGAAGCTCCCTCAATCCCACTCTCAGGCAACTCATTCCTATCCACTCGATTGAAACACCCTCGTTCACACTCTCAGGCCCCGCATTCCAACCTTGAATACTCGATTGAAGCTGCCTCGATCACAAACTCAAGCACCGCATTTCAGACACTGAACACTTGATTGAAGCTGCCTCGATCACTCTCTCAGGCACCACCTTCGGGATCCTGAACACTAGATTGAAGCTGCCTCGATCACACTCTCAGGCACCGAATTCCTGTCGTCTCGATTGAAGCTGCCTCGATCACACACCCAGACACCACATTCAACAAACTGAGCACTTCATTGTAGCTGCCTCGATCACACTCTCAGGCACCGCATTCCAGATCCTAAACACTTGAGTGAAGCTGCCTCGATCACACTCTCAGGCTCCGCATTCCAGACACTGAACACTTGATTGAAGCTGCCTCGATCACACCCTCAAACACCGCATTCCAGACACTGACAACTTGATTGAAATTGCTTCGATCACACTCTCAGGCACCAACTTCGGGATCCTGAACACTATATTGAAGCTGCCTCGACCACAAACTCAGGCACCTCATTCCTGTCCTCTCGATTGAAGCTGACTCGATCACAGACCCACACACCGCATTCCAGACCCTGAAAACTCGATTGAAGCTGCCTCGATCAGACACTCAGGCACCGTATTCTGTTTCCTGAACATCCAATTTAAGCTGCCTCGATTACACTCTCAGGCCCCGCATTCCAGACCCTGAACATTTGATTGAAGCGGCCTCGATCGCACTCTCTGGCAGCGCAATCCAGATCCCTAACACTTGATTGAGGCTGCCTCGATCACTCTCTCAGGCACCGCATTGCAGCCCCTGAACACTCGATTGAAGCTGCCTCGATCACATTCTCAGGCACTGCATTCGGGATCCTGAACACTTAATTGAGGCTGCCTCGATCACTCTCTCAGGCACTGCTTTCGGGATCCTGAACACTTAATTGAAGCTGCCTCGATCACACTCTCAGGCACCGCTTTCCAGAGCCTGAACACTCGATTGAAGCTGCCTCGATCACTCTCTCAGGCACCGCGTTCAAGAACCTGATTACTCGACTGAAGCTGCCTCGCTCACACTCTCTGGCACTTATTTCCAGACGCTGAACACTCAATTGAAGCTGCCTCAATCACACACTCAGGCTCTGCATTCCAGACCCTGAACACTCGATTGAAGCTGCCTCGATCACACTCTCAGGCACCGCATTCCAGACCCTGAACACTTGATTGAAGCTGCCTCGATCACACTCTCAGGCACCACCTTCGGGATCCTGAACACTAGATTGAAGCTGCCTCGATCACACTCTCAGGCACCGAATTCCTGTCATCTCGATTGAAGCTGCCTCGATCACTCACCCAGACACCACATTCAACAAACTGAGCACTTCATTGCAGCTGCCTCGATCACACTCTCAGGCACCGCATTCCAGATCCTAAACAATTGATTGAAGCTGCCTCGATCACACTCTCAGGTACCGCATTCCAGACCCTGAACACTCGATTGAATCTGCCTCGAAGACAGACTCAAACAGCGCATTCCAGACACTGAACACTTGATTGAAACTGCTTCGATCACACTCTCAGACACCACCTTCGGGATCCTGAACACTAGATTGAAGCTGCCTCGACCACACACTAAGGCACCTCATTCCTGTCCTCTCGATTGAAGCTGCCTCGATCACAGACCCACACACCGCATTCCAGACCCTGAAAAGTCGATTGAAGCTGCCTCGATCAGACACTCAGGCACCGCATTCGGTTTCCTGAACACTCAATTTAAGCTGCCTCGATTGCACTCTCAGGCCCCGCATTCCAGACCCTGAACATATGATTGAAGCTGCCTCGATCGCACTCTCTGGCAGCGCAATCCAGATCCTAAACACTTGATTGAGGCTGCCTCGATCACTCTCTCATGCACCGCATTGCAGCCCCTGAGCACTCGATTGAAGCTGCCTCGATCACAATCTCAGGCATTGCATTCGGGATCCTGAACACTTAATTGAGGCTGCCTCGATCACACTCTCAGGCACCAACTTCGGGATCCTGAACACTAGATTGAAGCTGCCTCGACCACACACTCAGGCACCTCATTCCTGTCCTCTCGATTGAAGCTGCCTCGATCACAGACCCCGCCACCGCATTCCAGACCCTGAACTCTCGATTGAAGATGCCTCGATCACACTCTCAGGCAGCGCAATTTACATCCTGCACACAGGATTGAAGCTGCCTGGATCACACTCTCAGGCACCGCATTCCAGACACTGAACACTTGATTGAAGCTGCCTCGATCACACTCTCAGACTCCGCATTCCAGACCCTGAACACTCGATTGAAGCTGCCTCGATCACACACTCAAACACCGCATTCCAGATACTGAACACTTGATTGAAATTGCTTCGATCACACTCTCAGGCACCAACTTCGGGATCCTGAACACTATATTGAAGGTGCCTCGACCACAAACTCAGGCACCTCATTCCTGTCCTCTCGATTGAAGCTGACTCGATCACAGACCCACACACCGCATTCCAGACCCTGAAAACTCGATTGAAGCTGCCTCGATCAGACACTCAGGCACCGTATTCGGTTTCCTGAACACTCAATTTAAGCTGCCTCGATTACACTCTCAGGCCCCGCATTCCAGACCCTGAACATATGATTGAAGCGGCCTCGATCGCACTCTCTGGCAGCGCAATCCAGATCCCTAACACTTGATTGAGCCTGCCTCGATCACTCTCTCAGGCACCGCATTGCAGCCCCTGAACACTCGATTGAAGCTGCCTCGATCACACTCTCAGGCACTGCATTCGTGATCCTGAACACTTAATTGAGGCTGCCTCGATCACACTCTCAGGCACTGCATTCGGGATCCTGAACACTTAATTGAAGCTGCCTCGATCACACTCTCAGTCACCGCTTTCCAGAGCCTGAACACTCGATTGAAGCTGCCTCGATCACACTCTCTGGCACCGAATTCCTGTCGTTTCGATTGAAGCTGCCGCGATCACACTCCCAGACACCACATTCAACAAACTGAGCACTTAATTGTAGCTGCCTCGATCACAATCTCAGGCACCGCATTCCAGATCCTAAACACTTGAGTGAAGCTGCCTCGATCACACTCTCAGGCTCCGCATTCCAGACCCTGAACACTCGATTGAAGCTGCCTCGATCACACACTCAAACACCGCATTCCAGACACTGAACACTTGATTGAAATTGCTTCGATTACACTCTCAGGCACCAACTTCGGGATCCTGAACACTATATTGAAGCTGCCTCGACCACAAACTCAGGCACCTCATTCCTGTCCTCTCGATTGAAGCTGCCTCGATCACAGACCCACACACCGCATTCCAGACCCTGAAAACTCGATTGAAGCTGCCTCGATCAGACACTCAGGCACCGCATTCGGTTTCCTGGACAGTCAATTTAAGCTGCCTCGATTGCACTCTCAGGCCCCGTATTCCAGACCCTGAACATATGATTGAAGCGGCCTCGATCGCACTCTCTGGCAGCGCAATCCAGATCCTAAACACTTGATTGAGGCTGCCTCGATCACTCTCTCAGGCACCGCTTTGCAGCCGCTGAACACTCGATTGAAGCTGCCTTGATCACAATCTCAGGCACTGCATTCGGGATCCTGAACACATAATTGAGGCTGCCTCGATCACACTCTCAGGCACTGCATTCGGGATCCTGAACACTCGATTGAGCTGCCTCGATCACACTCTCAGACTCCGCATTCCAGACCCTGAACACTCGATTGAAGCTGCCTCGATCACACACTCAAACACCGCATTCCAGATACTGAACACTTGATTGAAATTGCTTCGATCACACTCTCAGGCACCAACTTCGGGATCCTGAACACTATATTGAAGCTGCCTCGACCACAAACTCAGGCACCTCATTCCTGTCCTCTCGATTGAAGCTGACTCGATCACAGACCCACACACCGCATTCCAGACCCTGAAAACTCGATTGAAGCTGCCTCGATCAGACACTCAGGCACCGTATTCGGTTTCCTGAACACTCAATTTAAGCTGCCTCGATTACACTCTCAGGCCCCGCATTCCAGACCCTGAACATATGATTGATTCGGCCTCGATCGCACTCTCTGGCAGCGCAATCCAGATCCCTAACACTTGATTGAGGCTGCCTCGATCACTCTCTCAGGCACCGCATTGCAGCCCCTGAACACTCGATTGAAGCTGCCTCGATCACACTCTCAGGAACTGCATTCGGGATCCTGAACACTTAATTGAGGCTGCCTCGATCACACTCTCAGGCACTGCATTCGGGATCCTGAACACTTAATTGAAGCTGCCTCGATCACACTCTCAGTCACCGCTTTCCAGAGCCTGAACACTCGATTGAAGCTGCCTCAATCACACTCTCAGGCACCGCGTTCCAGACCCTGATTACTCGACTGAAGCTGCCTCGCTCACACTCTCTGGCACTTATTCCAGATGCTGAACACTCAATTGAAGCTGCCTCAATCACACACTCAGGCTCTGCATTCCAGACCCTGAACACATGATTGAAGCTGCCTCGATCACACACTCAGGCACCGCATTCCAGACCCTGAACACTTGATTGAAGCTGCCTCGATCACACTCTCAGGCACCACCTTCGGGATCCTGAACACTAGATTGAAGCTGCCTCGATCACACTCTCAGGCACCGAATTCCTGTCGTCTCGATTGAAGCTAACTCGATCACTCACCCAGACACCACATTCAACAAACTGAGGACTTCATTGCAGCTGCCTCGATCACACTCTCAGGCACCGCATTCCAGATCCTAAACACTTGATTGAAGCTGCCTCGATCACACTCTCAGGCACTGCATTCCAGACCCTGAACACTCGATTGAATCTGCCTCGAACACAGCCTCGAACACTGCATTCCAGACACTGAACACTTGATTGAAACTGCTTCGATCACACTCTCAGACACCAACATCGGGATCCTGATTACTCGACTGAAGCTGCCTCGACCACACACTCAGGCACCTCATTCCTGTCCTCTCGATTGAAGCTGCATCGATCACAGACCCACACACCGCATTCCAGACCCTGAAAACTCAATTGAAGCTGCCTCGATCAGACACTCAGGCACCGCATTCGGTTTCCTGAACACTCAATTTAAGCTGCCTCGATTGCACTCTCAGACCCCGCATTCCAGACCCTGAACATATGATTGAAGCTGCCTCGATCGCACTCTCTGGCAGCGCAATCCAGATCCTAAACACTTAATTGATGCTGCCTCGATCACTCTCTCAGGCACCGCATTGCAGCCCCTGAACACTCGATTGAATCTGCCTCGATCACAATCTCAGGCATTGCATTCGGGATCCTGAACACTCGATTGAAGCTGCCTCGATCACACTCTCAGGCACCAACTTCGGGATCCTGAACACTAGATTGAAGCTGCCTCGACCTCACACTCAGGCACCTCATTCCTGTCCTCTCGATTGAAGCTGCCTCTATCACAGACCCAGCCACCGCATTCCAGACCCTGAACTCTCGATTGAAGATGCCTCGATCACACTCTCAGGCAGCGCAATTTACATCCTGTACACAGGATTGAAGCTGCCTTGATCACACTCTCAGGCACCGCATTCCAGACCCTGAACATTCGATTGAACCTGTCTCAATTACACTCTCAGGCACCTCATTCCAGACCCTGAACACTCGATTGAAGCTGCCTGGATCAGACACTCAGGCACAGCATTTGGGATCCTGAGCACTAGATTGAAGCTGCCTCAATCACACCCTCAGCCACCGGTTTCCAGACCCTGAAAACACGATTAAAGCTGTCTCGATGACACACTCAGGCACTGTCTTCCTGACCCTGAACACTCGTTTGAAGCTGCCACCAGTACACTCTCAGGCACTGCATTCGGGATCTTGAACATTTAATTGAAGCTATCTCGATCGCACTCTCAGGCAAGGCATTCCAGACATTGAACACTCGATTGAAGCTCCCTCAAACCCACTCTCAGGCACCTCATTCCTATCCACTCGATTGAAACTTCCTCGTTCACACTCTCAGGCCCCGCATTCCAGACCTTGAATACTCGATTGAAGCTGCCTCGATCACAAACTCAAGCACCGCATTCCAGACACTGAACACTTGATTGAAACTGCCTCGATCGCACTCTCAGGCACCAACTTCAGGATCCTGAACACTCGATTGAAGCTGCCTAGACCATACACTCAGGCACCTCATTCCTGTCCTCTCGATTGAAGCTGACTCGATCACAGACCCACATACCGCATTCCAGACCCTGAAAACTCGATTGAAGCTGCCTCGATCAGACACTCAGGCACCGCATTCGGTTTCCTGAACACTCAATTTAAGCTGCCTCGATTGCACTCTCAGGCCCCGTATTCCAGACCCTGAACATATGATTGAAGCGGCCTCGATCGCACTCTCTGGCAGCGCAATCCAGATCCTAAACACTTGATTGAGGCTGCCTCGATCACTCTCTCAGGCACCGCTTTGCAGCCCCTGAACACTCGATTGAAGCTGCCTCGATCACACTCTCAGGCACTGCATTCGGAATGCTGAACACATAATTGAGGCTGCCTCGATCACACTCTCAGGCACTGCATTCGGGATCCTGAACACTTAATTGAAGCTGCCTCGATCACACTCTCAGGCACCGCTTTCCAGAGCCTGAACACTCGATTGAAGCTGCCTCGATCACACTCTCAGGCACCGCGTTCCAGACCCTGATTACTCGACTGAAGCTGCCTCGCTCACACTCTCTGGCACTTATTTCCAGACGCTGAACACTCAATTGAAGCTGCCTCAATCACACACTCAGGCTCTGCATTCCAGACCCTGAATACTCGATTGAAGCCACCTCGATCACACACTCAGGCACCGCATTCCAGACCCTGAACACTTGATTGAAGCTGCCTCGATCACAATCTCAGGCACCACCTTCGGGATCCTGATCACTAGATTGAAGTTGCCTCGATCACACTCTCAGGCACCGAATTCCTGTTGTCTCGATTGAAGCTGCCTCGATCACACACCCAGACACCACATTCAACAAACTGAGCACTTCATTGTAGCTGCCTCGATCACACTCTCAGGCACCGCATTCCAGATCCTAAACTCTTGACTGATCTGCCTCGATCAGACACTCAGGCACCGCATTCGGTTTAATGAACACTCAATTTAAGCTGCCTCGATTGCACTCTCAGGCCCCGCATTCCAGAGCCTGAACATATGATTGAAGCTGCCTCGATCGCACTCTCTGGCAGCGCAATCCAGATCCTAAACACTTGATTGAGGCTGCCTCGATCACAATCTCAGGCACTGCATTCGGGACCCTGAACACTTCATTGAAGCTGCCTCGATCACAATCTCAGGCATCGCATTCCAGACCCTGAACACTCGATTGAAGCTGCCTAGATCACACACTCAGGCACCGCAATCCAGACACTGAACCCTTGATTGAAACTGCTTCGATCACACTCTCTTCCACCAACTTCGGGATCCTGAACACTAGATTGAAGCTGCCTCGACCACTCACTCAGGCACCTCATTCCTGTCCTCTCGATTGAAGCTGCCTCGATCAAAGACCCAGCCACCGCATTCCAGACCCTGAACTCTCGATTGAAGCTGCCTCGATCACACTGTCAGGCAGCGCAATTCAGATCCTAAACACAGGATTGAAGCTGCCTTGATCACACCCTCAGGCACCGCATTCGGTTTCCTGAACACTCAATTGAAGCTGCATTGATTACACTCTCAAGCAACGCATTCCAGACCCTGAACATTCGATTGAAACTGCCTCGATCGCACTCTCTGGCAGCGCAATCCAGATCCGATACACTTGATTGAAGCTGCCTCGATCACTCTCTCAGGCACCGCATTGCAGCCCCTGAACACTCGATTGAAGCTGCCTCGATCACAATCTCAGGCATTGCATTCGGGATACTGAAAACTTAATTGAGGCTGCTTTGATCACAATCTCAGGCACTGCATTCGGGACCCTGAACACTTCATTGAAGCTGCCTCGATCACAATCTCAGGCACCGCATTCCAGACCCTGAACACTCGATTGAAGCTGCCTCGATCACACACTCGGGCACCGCATTCCATACACTGAACCCTTGATTGAAACTGCTTCGATCACACTCTCTTCCACCAACTTCGGGATCCTGAACACTAAATTGAAGCTGCCTCGACCACTCACTCAGGCACCTCATTCCTGTCCTTTCGATTGAAGCTGCCTCGATCAAAGACCCAGCCACCGCATTCAAGACCCTGAACTCTCGATTGAAGCTGCCTCAATCACACTATCAGGCAGCGCAATTCAGATCCTAAACACAGGATTGAAGCTGCCTCGATCACTCTCTCAGGCACCGCATTGCAGCCCCTGAACACTCGATTGAAGCTGCCTTGATTACACTCTCAGGCAACGCATTCCAGACCCTGAACATTCGATTGAAGCTGCCTCGATCGCACTCTCTGGCAGCGCAATCCAGATCCTATACACTTGATTGAAGCTGCCTCGATCACTCTCTCAGGCACCGCATTGCAGCCCCTGAACACTCGATTGAAATGCCTCGATCACAATCTCAGGCATTGCATTCGGGATACTGAACACTTAATTGAGGCTGCTTCGATCACACTCTCAGGCACCAACTTCAGGATCCTGACACTAGATTGAAGCTGCCTCGACCACACACTCAGGCACCTCATTCCTGTCCTCTCGATTGAAGCTGCCTCTATCACAGACCCAGCCACCGCATTCCAGATCCTGAACTCTCGATTGAAGATGCCTCGATCACACTCTCAGGCAGCGCAATTTACATCCTGTACAAAGGATTGAATCTGCCTTGATCACACTCTCAGGCACCGCATTTCAGACCCTGAACATTCGATTGAACCTGTCTCAATTACACTCTCAGGCAGCGCATTCCAGACCCTGAACATTCGATTGAAGCTGCCTGGATCAGACACTCAGGCACAGCATTTGGGATCCTGAGCACTAGATTGAAGCTGCCTCAATCACACCCTCAGCCACCGGTTACCAGACCCTGAAAACACGATTAAAGCTGTCTCGATGACACACTCAGGCACTGTTTTCCTGACCCTGAACACTCGTTTGAAGCTGCCACCATTACACTCTCAGGCACTGCATTCGGGATCTTGAACATTTAATTGAAGTTGCCTCGATCGCACTCTCTGGCAGCGCAATCCAGATCCTAAACACTTGATTGAGGCTGCCTCGATCACTCTCTCAGGCACCGCATTGCAGCCCCTGAACACTCGATTGAAGCTGCCTCGATCAGACTCTCAGGCACTGCATTCGGGATCCTGAACACTTAATTGAGGCTCCCTCGATCACAATCTCAGGCACTGCATTCGGGATCCTGAACACTTCATTGAAGCTGCCTCGATCACAATCTCAGGCACCGCATTCCAGACCCTGAACTCTCGATTGAAGCTGCCTCGATCACACACTCAGGCACCGCATTCCAGACACTGAACCCTTGATTGAAACTGCTTCGATCACACTCTCTTCCACCAACTTCGGGATCCTGAACACTAGATTGAAGCTGCCTCGACCACTCACTCAGGCACCTCATTCCTGTCCTCTCGATTGAAGCTGCCTCGATCAAAGACCCAGCCACCGCATTCCAGACCCTGAACTCTCGATTGAAGCTGCCTCGATCACACTATCAGGCAGCGCAATTCAGATCCTAAACACAGGATTGAAGCTGCCTTGATCACACCCTCAGGCACCGCATTCGGTTTCCTGAACACTCAATTGAAGCTGCATTGATTACACTCTCAAGCAACGCATTCCAGACCCTGAACATTCGATTGAAACTGCCTCGATCGCACTCTCTGGCAGCGCAATCCAGATCCTATACACTTGATTGAAGCTGCCTCGATCACTCTCTCAGGCACCGCATTGCAGCCCCTGAACACTCGATTGAAGCTGCCTCGATCACAATCACAGGCATTGCATTCGGGATACTGAAAACTTAATTGAGGCTGCTTCGATCACAATCTCAGGCACTGCATTCGGGACCCTGAACACTTCATTGAAGCTGCCTCGATCACAATCTCAGGCAACGCATTCCAGACCCTGAACACTCGATTGAAGCTGCCTCGATCAGACACTCAGGCACCGCATTCGGTTTCCTGAACACTCAATTTAAGCTGCCTCGATTACACTCTCAGGCCCCGCATTCCAGACCCTGAACATTCGATTGAAGCTGCCTCGATCGCACTCTCTGTCAGCGCAATCCAGATCCCTAACACTTGATTGAGGCTGCCTCGATCACTCTCTCAGGCACCGCATTGCAGCCCCTGAACACTCGATTGAAGCTGCCTCGATCACACTCTCAGGCACTGCATTCGGGATCCTGAACACTTAATTGAGGCTGCCTCGATCACACTCTCAGGCACTGCATTCGGGATCCTGAACACTTAATTGAAGCTGCCTCGATCACACTCTCAGGCACCGATTTCCAGAGCCTGAACACTCGATTGAAGCTGCCTCGATCACACTCTCAGGCACCGCGTTCCAGACCCTGATTACTCGACTGAAGCTGCCTCGCTCACACTCTCTGGCACTTATTTCCAGACACTGAACGCTCAATTGAAGCTTCCTCAATCACACACTCAGGCTCTGCATTCCAGACCCTGAACACTCGATTGAAGCTGCCTCGATCACACACTCAGGCACCGCATTCCAGACCCTGAACACTTGATTGAAGCTGCCTCGATCACACTCTCAGGCACCACCTTCGGGATCCTGAACACTAGATTGAAGCTGCCTCGATCACACTCTCAGGCACCGAATTCCTGTCGTCTCGATTGAAGCTGCCTCGATCACGCACCCAGACACCACATTCAACAAACTGAGCACTTCATTGCAGCTGCCTCGATCACACTCTCAGGCACCGCATTGCAGATCCTAAGCACTTGATTGAAGCTGCCTCAATCACACTCTCAGGCACCGCATTCCAGACCCTGAACACTCGATTGAAGCTGCCTCGAACACAGACTCAAACACCGCATTCCAGACACTGAACACTTGATTGAAACTGCTTCGATCACACTCTCATTCACCAACTTCGGGATCCTGAACACTAGATTGAAGCTGCCTCGACCACACACTCAGGCACCTCATTCCTGTCCTCTCGATTGAAGCTGCCTCGATCACAGACCCACACACCGCATTCCAGACCCTGAAAACTCGATAGAAGCTGCCTCGATCAGACACTCAGGCACCGCATTCGGTTTCCTGAACACTCAATTTAAGCTGTCTCGATTGCACTCTCAGGCCCTGCATTCCAGACCCTGAACATATGATTGAAGCTGCCTCGATCGCCCTCTCTGGCAGCTCAATCCGGATCCTAAACACTTGATTGAGGCTGCCTCAATCACTCTCTCAGGCACCGCATTGCAGCCCCTGAACACTCGATTGAAGCTGCCTCAATCACACTCTCAGGCATTGCATTCGGGATCCTGAACACTTAATTGAGGCTCCCTCGATCACAATCTCAGGCACTGCATTCGGGTCCCTGAACACTTAATTGAAGCCGCCTTGACCACACACTCAGGCACCGCATTCCAGACACTGAACCCTTGATTGAAACTGCTTCGATCACACTCTCTTCCACCAACTTCGGGATCCTGAACACTAGATTGAAGCTGCCTCGACCACTCACTCAGGCACCTCATTCCTGTCCTCTCGATTGAAGCTGCCTCGATCAAAGACCCAGCCACCGCATTCCAGACCCTGAACTCTCGATTGAAGCTGCCTCGATCACACTATCAGGCATCGCAATTCAGATCCTAAACACAGGATTGAAGCTGCCTTGATCACACCCTCAGGCACCGCATTCGGTTTCCTGAACACTCAATTGAAGCTGCATTGATTACACTCTCAAGCAACGCATTCCAGACCCTGAACATTCGATTGAAACTGCCTCGATCGCACTCTCTGGCAGCGCAATCCAGATCCTATACACTTGATTGAAGCTGCCTCGATCACTCTCTCAGGCACCGCATTGCAGCCCCTGAACACTCGATTGAAGCTGCCTCGATCACAATCTGAGGCATTGCATTCGGGATACTGAACACTTAATTGAGGCTCCCTCGATCACAATCTCAGGCACTGCATTCGGGACCCTGAACACTTCATTGAAACTGCCTCGATCACAATCTCAGGCACCGCATTCCAGACCCTGAACACTCGATTGAAGCTGCCTCGATCACACACTCGGGCACCGCATTCCATACACTGAACCCTTGATTGAAACTGCTTCGATCACACTCTCTTCCACCAACTTCGGGATCCTGAACACTAGATTGAAGCTGCCTCGACCACTCACTCAGGCACCTCATTCCTGTCCTTTCGATTGAAGCTGCCTCGATCAAAGACCCAGCCACCGCATTCAAGACCCTGAACTCTCGATTGAAGCTGCCTCGATCACACTATCAGGCAGCGCAATTCAGATCCTAAACACAGGATTGAAGCTGCCTCGATCACTCTCTCAGGCACCGCATTGCAGCCCCTGAACACTCGATTGAAGCTGCCTTGATTACACTCTCAGGCAACGCATTCCAGACCCTGAACATTCGATTGAAGCTGCCTCGAAAGCACTCTCTGGCAGCGCAATCCAGATCCTATACACTTGATTGAAGCTGCCTCGATCACTCTCTCAGGCACCGCATTGCAGCCCCTGAACACTCGATTGAAATGCCTCGATCACAATCTCAGGCATTGCATTCGGGATCCTGAACACTTAATTGAGGCTGCCTCGATCACACTCTCAGGCACCAACTGCGGGATCCTGAGCACTAGATTGAAGCTGCCTCGACCTCACACTCAGGCACCTCATTCCTGTCCTCTCGATTGAAGCTGCCTCTATCACCGACCCAGCCACCGCATTCCAGACCCTGAACTCTCGTTTGAAGATGCCTCGATCACACTCTCAGGCAGCGCAATTTACATCCTGTACACAGGATTCAAGCTGCCTTGATCACACTCTCAGACACCGCATTCCAGACCCTGAACATTCGATTGAACCTGTCTCAATTACACTCTCAGGCAGCGCATTCCAGACCCTGAACACTCGATTGAAGCTGCCTCGATCAGACACTCAGGCACCGCATTCGGTTTCCTGAACACTCAATTTAAGCTGCCTCGATTACACTCTCAGGCCCCGCATTCCAGACCCTGAACATTCGATTGAAGCGGCCTCGATCGCACTCTCTGTCAGCGCAATCCAGATCCCTAACACTTGATTGAGGCTGCCTCGATCACTCTCTCAGGCACCGCATTGCAGCCCCTGAACACTCGATTGAAGCTGCCTCGATCACACTCTCAGGCACTGCATTCGGGATCCTGAACACTTAATTGAGGCTGCCTCGATCACACTCTCAGGCACTGCATTCGGGATCCTGAACACTTAATTGAAGCTGCCTCGATCACACTCTCAGGCACCGCTTTCCAGAGCCTGAACACTCGATTGAAGCTGCCTCGATCACACTCTCAGGTACCGCGTTCCAGACCCTGATTACTCGACTGAAGCTGCCTCGCTCACACTCTCTGGCACTTATTTCCAGATGCTGAACACTCAATTGAAGCTGACTCAATCACACACTCAGGCTCTGCATTCCAGACCCTGAATACTCGATTGAAGCCGCCTCGATCACACACTCAGGCACCGCATTCCAGACCCTGAACACATGATTGAAGCTGCCTCGATCACACTCTCAGGCACCACCTTCGGGATCCTGATTACTAGATTGAAGCTGCCTCGATCACACTCTCAGGCACCGAATTCCTGTTGTCTCGATTGAAGCTGCCTCGATCACACACCCAGACACCACATTCAACAAACTGAGCACTTCATTGTAGCTGCCTCGATCACACTCTCAGGCACCGCATTCCAGATCCTAAACTCTTGATTGATTTGCCTCGATCAGACACTCAGGCACCGCATTCGGTTTAATGAACACTCGATTTAAGCTGCCTCGATTGCACTCTCAGGCCCCGCATTCCAGAGCCTGAACATATGATTGAAGCTGCCTCGATCGCACTCTCTGGCAGCGCAATCCAGATCCTAAACACTTGATTGAGGCTGCCTCGATCACAATCTCAGGCACTGCATTCGGGATCCTGAACACTTCATTGAAGCTGCCTCGATCACAATCTCAGGCACCGCATTCCAGACCCTGAACTCTCGATTGAAGCTGCCTCGATCACACACTCAGGCACCGCATTCCAGACACTGAACCCTTGATTGAAACTGCTTCGATCACACTCTCTTCCACCAACTTCGGGATCCTGAACACTAGATTGAAGCTGCCTCGACCACTCACTCAGGCACCTCATTCCTGTCCTCTCGATTGAAGCTGCCTCGATCAAAGACCCAGCCACCGCATTCCAGACCCTGAACTCTCGATTGAAGCTGCCTCGATCACACTATCAGGCAGCGCAATTCAGATCCTAAACACAGGATTGAAGCTGCCTTGATCACACCCTCAGGCACCGCATTCGGTTTCCTGAACACTCAATTGAAGCTGCATTGATTACACTCTCAAGCAACGCATTCCAGACCCTGAACATTCGATTGAAACTGCCTCGATCGCACTCTCTGGCAGCGCAATCCAGATCCTATACACTTGATTGAAGCTGCCTCGATCACTCTCTCAGGCACCGCATTGCAGCCCCTGAACACTCGATTGAAGCTGCCTCGATCACAATCACAGGCATTGCATTCGGGATACTGAAAACTTAATTGAGGCTGCTTCGATCACAATCTCAGGCACTGCATTCGGGACCCTGAACACTTCATTGAAGCTGCCTCGATCACAATCTCAGGCAACGCATTCCAGACCCTGAACACTCGATTGAAGCTGCCTCGATCAGACACTCAGGCACCGCATTCGGTTTCCTGAACACTCAATTTAAGCTGCCTCGATTACACTCTCAGGCCCCGCATTCCAGACCCTGAACATTCGATTGAAGCTGCCTCGATCGCACTCTCTGTCAGCGCAATCCAGATCCCTAACACTTGATTGAGGCTGCCTCGATCACTCTCTCAGGCACCGCATTGCAGCCCCTGAACACTCGATTGAAGCTGCCTCGATCACACTCTCAGGCACTGCATTCGGGATCCTGAACACTTAATTGAGGCTGCCTCGATCACACTCTCAGGCACTGCATTCGGGATCCTGAACACTTAATTGAAGCTGCCTCGATCACACTCTCAGGCACCGATTTCCAGAGCCTGAACACTCGATTGAAGCTGCCTCGATCACACTCTCAGGCACCGCGTTCCAGACCCTGATTACTCGACTGAAGCTGCCTCGCTCACACTCTCTGGCACTTATTTCCAGACACTGAACGCTCAATTGAAGCTTCCTCAATCACACACTCAGGCTCTGCATTCCAGACCCTGAACACTCACTTGAAGCTGCCTCGATCACACACTCAGGCACCGCATTCCAGACCCTGAACACTTGATTGAAGCTGCCTCGATCACACTCTCAGGCACCACCTTCGGGATCCTGAACACTAGATTGAAGCTGCCTCGATCACACTCTTAGGCACCGAATTCCTGTCGTCTCGATTGAAGCTGCCTCGATCACACAACCAGACACCACATTCAACAAACTGTGCACTTCATTGCAGCTGCCTCGATCACACTCTCAGGCACCGCATTCCAGACCCTGAACACTCGATTGAAGCTGCCTCGAACACAGACTCAAACACTGCATTCCAGACACTGAACACTTGATTGAAACTGCTTCGATCACACTCTCATTCACCAACTTCGGGATCCTGAACACTAGATTGAAGCTGCCTCGACCACACACTCAGGCACCTCATTCCTGTCCTCTCGATTGAAGCTGCCTCGATCACAGACCCACACACCGCATTCCAGACCCTGAAAACTCGATAGAAGCTGCCTCGATCAGACACTCAGGCACCGCATTCGGTTTCCTGAACACTCAATTTAAGCTGTCTCGATTGCACTCTCAGGCCCTGCATTCCAGACCCTGAACATATGATTGAAGCTGCCTCGATCGCCCTCTCTGGCAGCTCAATCCGGATCCTAAACACTTGATTGAGGCTGCCTCAATCACTCTCTCAGGCACCGCATTGCAGCCCCTGAACACTCGATTGAAGCTGCCTCAATCACACTCTCAGGCATTGCATTCGGGATCCTGAACACTTAATTGAGGCTCCCTCGATCACAATCTCAGGCACTGCATTCGGGACCCTGAACACTTAATTGAAGCTGCCTTGACCACACACTCAGGCACCGCATTCCAGACACTGAACCCTTGATTGAAACTGCTTCGATCACACTCTCTTCCACCAACTTCGGGATCCTGAACACTAGATTGAAGCTGCCTCGACCACTCACTCAGGCACCTCATTCCTGTCCTCTCGATTGAAGCTGCCTCGATCAAAGACCCAGCCACCGCATTCCAGACCCTGAACTCTCGATTGAAGCTGCCTCGATCACACTATCAGGCATCGCAATTCAGATCCTAAACACAGGATTGAAGCTGCCTTGATCACACCCTCAGGCACCGCATTCGGTTTCCTGAACACTCAATTGAAGCTGCATTGATTACACTCTCAAGCAACGCATTCCAGACCCTGAACATTCGATTGAAACTGCCTCGATCGCACTCTCTGGCAGCGCAATCCAGATCCTATACACTTGATTGAAGCTGCCTCGATCACTCTCTCAGGCACCGCATTGCAGCCCCTGAACACTCGATTGAAGCTGCCTCGATCACAATCTGAGGCATTGCATTCGGGATACTGAACACTTAATTGAGGCTCCCTCGATCACAATCTCAGGCACTGCATTCGGGACCCTGAACACTTCATTGAAACTGCCTCGATCACAATCTCAGGCACCGCATTCCAGACCCTGAACACTCGATTGAAGCTGCCTCGATCACACACTCGGGCACCGCATTCCATACACTGAACCCTTGATTGAAACTGCTTCGATCACACTCTCTTCCACCAACTTCGGGATCCTGAACACTAGATTGAAGCTGCCTCGACCACTCACTCAGGCACCTCATTCCTGTCCTTTCGATTGAAGCTGCCTCGATCAAAGACCCAGCCACTGCATTCAAGACCCTGAACTCTCGATTGAAGCTGCCTCGATCATACTATCAGGCAGCGCAATTCAGATCCTAAACACAGGATTGAAGCTGCCTCGATCACTCTCTCAGGCACCGCATTGCAGCCCCTGAACACTCGATTGAAGCTGCCTTGATTACACTCTCAGGCAACGCATTCCAGACCCTGAACATTCGATTGAAGCTGCCTCGATCGCACTCTCTGGCAGCGCAATCCAGATCCTATACACTTGATTGAAGCTGCCTCGATCACTCTCTCAGGCACCGCATTGCAGCCCCTGAACACTCGATTGAAATGCCTCGATCACAATCTCAGGCATTGCATTCGGGATACTGAACACTTAGTTGAGGCTGCTTCGATCACACTCTCAGGCACCAACTTCGGGATACTGAACACTAGATTGAAGCTGCCTCGACCACACACTCAGGCACCTCATTCCTGTCCTCTCGATTGAAGCTGCCTCTATCACAGACCCAGCCACCGCATTCCAGATCCTGAACTCTCGATTGAAGATGCCTCGATCACATTCTCAGGCAGCGCAATTTACATCCTGTACAAAGGATTGAATCTGCCTTGATCACACTCTCAGGCACCGCATTCCAGACCCTGAACATTCGATTGAACCTGTCTCAATTACACTCTCAGGCAGCGCATTCCAGACCCTGAACACTCGATTGAAGCTGCCTGGATCAGACACTCAGGCACAGCATTTGGGATCCTGAGCACTAGATTGAAGCTGCCTCAATCACACCCTCAGCCACCGGTTTCCAGACCCTGAAAACACGATTAAAGCTGCCTCGATGACACACTCAGGCACTGTTTTCCTGACCCTGAACACTCGTTTGAAGCTGCCACCAGTACACTCTCAGGCACTGCATTCGGGATCTTGAACATTTAATTGAAGCTGCCTCGATCGCAATCTCTGGCAGCGCAATCCAGATCCTAAACACTCGATTGAAGCTGCCTCGATCAGACTCTCAGGCACTGCATTCGGGATCCTGAACACTTAATTGAGGCTCCCTCGATCACAATCTCAGGCACTGCATTCGGGACCCTGAACACTTCATTGAAGCTGCCTCGATCACAATCTCAGGCACCGCATTCCAGACCCTGAACACTCGATTGAAGCTGCCTCGATCACACACTCGGGCACCGCATTCGATACACTGAACCCTTGATTGAAACTGCTTCGATCACACTCTCTTCCACCAACTTCGGGATCCTGAACACTAGATTGAAGCTGCCTCGACCACTCACTCAGGCACCTCATTCCTGTCCTTTCAATTGAAGCTGCCTCGATCAAAGACCCAGCCACTGCATTCAAGACCCTGAACTCTCGATTGAAGCTGCCTCGATCACACTATCAGGCAGCGCAATTCAGATCCTAAACACAGGATTGAAGCTGCCTCGATCACTCTCTCAGGCACCGCATTGCAGCCCCTGAACACTCGATTGAAGCTGCCTTGATTACACTCTCAGGCAACGCATTCCAGACCCTGAACATTCGATTGAAGCTGCCTCGATCGCACTCTCTGGCAGCGCAATCCAGATCCTATACACTTGATTGAAGCTGCCTCGATCACTCTCTCAGGCACCGCATTGGAGCCCCTGAACACTCGATTGAAGCTGCCTCCTTCACAATCTCAGGCATTGCATTCGGGATCCTGAACACTTAATTGAGGCTGCCTCGATCACACTGTCAGGCACCAACTTCGGGATCCTGAACACTAGATTGAAGCTGCCTCGACCACACACTCAGGCACCTCATTCCTGTCCTCTCGATTGAAGCTGCCTCGATCACAGACCCAGCCACCGCATTCCAGACCCTGAACTCTCGATTGAAGATGCCTCGATCACACTCTCAGGCAGCGCAATTTACATCCTGTACACAGGATTGAAGCTGCCTTGATCACACTCTCAGGCACCACATTCCAACCCTGAACATTCGATTGAACCTGTCTCAATTACACTCTCAGGCTGCGCATTCCAGACCCTGAACACTCGATTGAAGCTGCCTCGATCACACTCTCAGGCACTGCATTAGGGATCCTGAACATTTAATTGAAGCTACCTCGATCGCACTCTCAGGCAAGGCATTCCAGACCTTGAACACTCGATTGAAGCTCCCTCAATCCCACTCTCAGGGACCTCATTCCTATCCACTCGATTGAAACTCCCTCGTTCACACTCTCAGGCCCCGAATTCCAAACCTTGAATACTCGATTGAAGCTGCCTCGATCACATTCTCAGGCACCGCATTCGGGATCCTGAAGCCTCGATTGAAGCTGCCTCGATCCCATTCTCAGGCACCGCATTCCAAACCCTGAACACTCGATTGAAGCTGCCTCAATCACACTCTCAGGCACAGCATTCCAGACACTGAACACTTGATTGAAACTGCCTCGATCACACTCTCAGGCACCAACTTCAGGATCCTGAACACTAGATTGAAGCTGCCTCGACCACACACTCAGGCACCTCATTCCTGTCCTCTCGATTGAAGCTGCCTCGATCACAGACCCACACACCGCATTCCAGACCCTGAAAACTCGATTGAAGCTGCCTCGATCAGACACTCAGGCACCGCATTCGGTTTCATGAACACTCAATTTAAGCTGCCTCGATTACACTCTCAGGCCCCGCATTCCAGACCCTGAACATTCGATTGAAGCGGCCTCGATCGCACTCACTGTCAGCGCAATCCAGATCCCTAACACTTGATTGAGGCTGCCTCGATCACTCTCTCAGGCACCGCATTGCATCCCCTGAACACTCGATTAAAGCTGCCTCGCTCACACTCTCAGGCACTGCATTCGGGATCCTGAACACTTAATTGAGGCTCCCTCGATCACACTCTCAGGCACCGCGTTCCAGACCCTGATTACTCGACTGAAGCTGCCTCGCTCACACTCTCTGGCACTTATTTCCAGACCCTGAACACTCAATTGAAGCTGCCTCAATCACACTCTCAGGCTCTGCATTCCAGACCCTGAACACTCGAGTGAAGCTGCCTTGATCACACACTCAGGCACCGCATTCCAGACCCTGCACTTTCGATTGAAGATGCCTCGATTACACTCTCAGACGGCGCAATTTACATTATGTACACAGGATTGAAGCTGCCTTGATCACACTCTCAGGCACCGCATTCCAGACCCTGAACATTCGATTGAACCTGTCTCAATTACACTCTCAGGCAGCGCATTCCAGACACTGAACACTTGATTGAAGCTGCCTCGATCACACTCTCAGGCACCACCTTCGGGATCCTGAACACTAGATTGAAGCTGCCTCGATCACACTCTCAGGCACCGAATTCCTGTCGTCTCGATTGAAGCTGCCTCGATTACACTCTCAGGCAGCGCATTCCAGACACTGAACACTCGATTGAAGCTGCCTCGATCAAACTCTCAGGCTCCGCATTTGGGATCCTGAACACTAGATTGAAGCTGCCTCGATCACACTCTCAGGCACTGATTTCCTGTCGTCTCGATTGAAGCTGCCTCGATCACACACCCAGACACCACATTCAACAAACTGAGCACTTCATTGTAGCTGCCTCGATCACACTCTCAGGCACCGCATTCCAGATCCTAAAAACTTGATTGAAGCTGCCTCGATCACACTCTCAGGCACCGCATTCCAGACCCTGAACACTCGATTGAAGCTGCCTCGATGACACACTCAAACACCGTATTCCAGACACTGAACACTTGATTGAAACTGCTTCGATCACACTCTCAGGCACCAACTTCGGGATCCTGAACACTAGATTGAAGCTGCCTCGACGACACACTCAGGCACCTCATTCCAGTCCTCTCGATTGAAGCTGCCTTGATCACAGACCCACACACCGCATTCCAGACCCTGAAAACACGATTGAAGCTGCCTCGATCAGACACTCAGGCACCGCATTCGGTTTCCTGAACACTCAATTTAAGCTGCCTCGAATGCACTCTCAGGCCCCGCATTCCAGACCCTGAATATATGATTGAAGCTGCCTCGATCGCACTCTCTGGCAGCGCAATCCAGATCCTAAACACTTGATTGAAGCTGCCTCGATCACTCTCTCAGGCACCGCATTGCAGCCCCTGAACACTCGATTGAAGCTGCCTCAATCACACTCTCAGGCACTGCATTCGGGATCCTGAACACTTAATTGAGGCTCCCTCGATCACAATCACAGGCACTGCATTCGGGACCCTGAACACTTCATTGAAGCTGCCTCGATCAAAATCTCATGCACCGCATTCCAGACCCTGAACACTTGATTGAAGCTGTCTCGATCACTCACTCAAGCCCCGCATTCCAGACCCTGAACATTCGATTGAAGCGGCCTCGATCGCACTCTCTGGCAGCGCAATCCAGATCCCTAACACTTGATTGAGGCTGCCTCGATCACTCTCTCAGGCACCGCATTGCAGCCCCTGAACACTCGATTGAAGCTGCCTCGATCACACTCTCAGGCACTGCATTCGGGATCCTGAACACTTAATTGAGGCTGCCTCGATCACACTCTCAGGCAATGCATTCGGGATCCTGAACACTTAATTGAAGCTGCCTCGATCACACTCTCAGGCACCGCGTTCCAGACCCTGATTACTCGACTGAAGCTGCCTCGCTCACACTCTCTGGCACTTATTTCCAGACGCTGAACACTCAATTGAAGCTGCCTCAATCACACACTCAGGCTCTGCATTCCAGACCCTGAACACTCGATTGAAGCTGCCTCGATCACACACTCAGGCACCGCATTCCAGACCCTGCACTTTCGATTGAAGATACCTCGATTACACTCTCAGACAGCGCAATTTACATTATGTACACAGGATTGAAGCTGCCTTGATCACACTCTCATGCACCGCATTCCAGACCCTGAACATTCGATTGAACCTGTCTCAATTACACTCTCAGGCAGCGCATTCCAGACACTGAACACTCGATTGAAGCTGCCTGGATCAGACAAACAGGCACCGCATTTGGGATCCTGAACATTAGATTGAAGCTGCCTCGATCACACTCTCAGGCACTGATTTCCTGTCATCTCGATTGAAGCTGCCTCGATCACACACCCAGACACCACAATCAACAAACTGAGCACTTCATTGTAGCTGCCTCGATCACACTCTCAGGCACCGCATTCCAGATCCTAAACACTTGATTGAAGCTGCCTCGATCACACTCTCAGGCACCGCATTCCAGACCCTGAACACTCGATTGAAGCTGCCTCGATGACACACTCAAACACCGTATTCCAAACACTGAACACTTGATTGAAACTGCTTCGATCACACTCTCAGGCACCAACTTCGGGATCCTGAACACTAGATTGAAGCTGCCTCGACCACACACTCAGGCACCTCATTCCTGTCCTCTCGATTGAAGCTGCCTCGATCACAGACCCACACACCGCATTCCAGACCCTGAAAACACGATTGAAGCTGCCTCGATCAGACACTCAGGCACCGCATTCGGTTTCCTGAACACTCAATTTAAGCTGCCTCGATTGCACACTCAGGCCCCGCATTCCAGACCCTGAATATATGATGGAAGCTGCCTCGATCGCACTCTCTGGCAGCGCAATCCAGATCCGAAACACTTGATTGAGGCTGCCTCGATCACTCTCTCAGGCACCGCATTGCAGCCCCTGAACACTCGATTGAAGCTGCCTCAATCACACTCTCAGGCACTGCATTCGGGATCCTGAACACTTAATTGAGGCTCCCTCGATCACAATCACAGGCACTGCATTCGGGACCCTGAACACTTCATTGAAGCTGCCTCGATCACAATCTCAGGCACCGCATTCCAGACCCTGAACACTTGATTGAAGCTGTCTCGATCACTCACTCAGACCCCGCATTCCAGACCCTGAACATTCGATTGAAGCGGCCTCGATCGCACTCTCTGGCAGCGCAATCCAGATCCCTAACACTTGATTGAGGCTGCCTCGATCACTCTCTCAGGGACCGCATTGCAGCCCCTGAACACTCGATTGAAGCTGCCTCGATCACACTCTCAGGCACTGCATTCGGGATCCTGAACACTTAATTGAGGCTGCCTCGATCACACTCTCAGGCAATGCATTCGGGATCCTGAACACTTAATTGAAGCTGCCTCGATCACACTCTCAGGCACCGCGTTCCAGACCCTGATTACTCGACTGAAGCTGCCTCGCTCACACTCTCTGGCACTTATTTCCAGACGCTGAACACTCAATTGAAGCTGCCTCAATCACACACTCAGGCTCTGCATTCCAGACCCTGAACACTCGATTGAAGCTGCCTCGATCACACACTCAGGCACCGCATTCCAGACCCTGCACTTTCGATTGAAGATACCTCGATTACACTCTCAGACAGCGCAATTTACATTATGTACACAGGATTGAAGCTGCCTTGATCACACTCTCATGCACCGCATTCCAGACCCTGAACATTCGATTGAACCTGTCTCAATTACACTCTCAGGCAGCGCATTCCAGACACTGAACACTCGATTGAAGCTGCCTGGATCAGACAAACAGGCACCGCATTTGGGATCCTGAACATTAGATTGAAGCTGCCTCGATCACACTCTCAGGCACTGATTTCCTGTCATCTCGATTGAAGCTGCCTCGATCACACACCCAGACACCACAATCAACAAACTGAGCACTTCATTGTAGCTGCCTCGATCACACTCTCAGGCACCGCATTCCAGATCCTAAACACTTGATTGAAGCTGCCTCGATCACACTCTCAGGCACCGCATTCCAGACCCTGAACACTCGATTGAAGCTGCCTCGATGACACACTCAAACACCGTATTCCAAACACTGAACACTTGATTGAAACTGCTTCGATCACACTCTCAGGCACCAACTTCGGGATCCTGAACACTAGATTGAAGCTGCCTCGACCACACACTCAGGCACCTCATTCCTGTCCTCTCGATTGAAGCTGCCTCGATCACAGACCCACACACCGCATTCCAGACCCTGAAAACACGATTGAAGCTGCCTCGATCAGACACTCAGGCACCGCATTCGGTTTCCTGAACACTCAATTTAAGCTGCCTCGATTGCACACTCAGGCCCCGCATTCCAGACCCTGCAATTTCGATTGAAGATGCCTCGATCACACTCTCAGGCAGCGCAATTTACATTATGTACACAGGATTGAAGCTGCCTTGATCACACTCTCAGGCACCGCATTCCAGACCCTGAACATTCGATTGAACCTGTCTCAATTACACTCTCAGGCAGCGCATTCCAGACACTGAACACTCGATTGAAGCTGCCTGGATCAGACACTCAGGCACCGCATTCCAGACACTGAACACTCGATTGAAGCTGCCTCGATCAAACTCTCAGGAACCGCATTTGGATCCTGAACACTAGATTCAAGCTGCCTCGATCACACTCTCAGGCACTGATTTCCTGTCGTCTCGATTGAAGCTGCCTCGATCACACACCCAGACACCACATTCAACAAACTGAGCACTTCATTGTAGCTGCCTCGATCACACTCTCAGGCACCGCATTCCAGATCCTAAACACTTGATTGAAGCTGCCTCGATCACACTCTCAGGCACCGCATTCCAGACCCTGAACTCTCGATTGAAACTGCCTCGATGACACACTCAAACACCGTATTCCAGACCCTGAAAACACGATTGAAGCTGCCTCGATCAGACACTCAGGCACCGCATTCGGTTTCCTGAACACTCAATTTAAGCTGCCTCGATTGCACACTCAGGCCCCGCATTCCAGACCCTGAATATATGATGGAAGCTGCCTCGATCGCACTCTCTGGCAGCGCAATCCAGATCCGAAACACTTGATTGAGGCTGCCTCGATCACTCTCTCAGGCACCGCATTGCAGCCCCTGAAAACTCGATTGAAGCTGCCTCGATCACACTCTCAGGCACTGCATTCGGGATCCTGAACACTTAATTGAGGCTGCCTCGATCACACTCTCAGGCACTACATTCGGGATCCTGAACATTTAATTGAAGCTGCCTCGATCACACTCTCAGGCACCGCTTTCCAGACCCTGATTACTCGACTGAAGCTGCCTCGCTCACACTCTCTGGCACTTATTCCAGATGCTGAACACTCAATTAAAGCTGCCTCAATCACACACTCAGGCTCTGCATTCCAGACCCTGAACACATGATTGAAGCTGCCTCGATCACACACTCAGGCACCGCATTCCAGACCCTGAACACTTGATTGAAGCTGCCTCGATCACACTCTCAGGCACCACCTTCGGGATCCTGAACACTAGATTGAAGCTGCCTCGATCACACTCTCAGGCACCGAATTCCTGTCGTCTCGATTGAAGCTAACTCGATCACTCACCCAGACACCACATTCAACAAACTGAGGACTTCATTGCAGCTGCCTCGATCACACTCTCAGGCACCGCATTCCAGATCCTAAACACTTGATTGAAGCTGCCTCGATCACACTCTCAGGCACTGCATTCCAGACCCTGAACACTCGATTGAATCTGCCTCGAACACAGCCTCGAACACTGCATTCCAGACACTGAACACTTGATTGAAACTGCTTCGATCACACTCTCAGACACCAACATCGGGATCCTGATTACTCGACTGAAGCTCAATCCGGATCCTAAACACTTGATTGAGGCTGCCTCAATCACACTCTCAGGCACTGCATTCGGGATCCTGAACACTTAATTGAGGCTCCCTCGATCACAATCACAGGCACTGCATTCGGGACCCTGAACACTTCATTGAAGCTGCCTCGATCACAATCTCAGGCACCGCATTCCAGACCCTGAACACTCGATTGAAGCTGTCTCGATCACTCACTCAGGCACCGCATTCCAGACACTGAACCCTTGATTGAAACTGCTTCGATCACACTCTCTTCCACCAACTTCGGGATCCTGAACACTAGATTGAAGCTGCCTCGACCACTCACTCAGGCACCTCATTCCTGTCCTCTCGATTGAAGCTGCCTCGATCAAAGACCCAGCCACCGCATTCCAGACGCTGAACTCTCGATTGAAGCTGCCTTGATCACACCCTCAGGCACCGCATTCGGTTTCTTGAACACTCAATTGAAGCTGCCTTGATTACACTCTCAGGTAACGCATTCCAGACCCTGAACATTCGATTGAAGCTGCCTCGATCGCACTCTCTGGCAGCGCAATCCAGATCCTATACACTTGATTGAAATGCCTCGATCACTCTCTCAGGCACCGCATTGCAGCCCCTGAACACTCGATTGAAGCTGCCTTGATCACAATCTCAGGCATTGCATTCGGGATCCTGAACACTTAATTAAGGCTGCCTCGATCACAACTCTCAGGCACCAACTTCGGGATCCTGAACACTAGATTGAAGCTGCCTCGACCACGCACTCAGGCACCTCATTCCTGTCCTCTCGATTGAAGCAGCCTCGATCACAGACCCAGCCACCGCATTCCAGACCCTGAACTCTCGATTGAAGATGCCTCGATCACACTCTCAGGCAGCGCAATTTACATCCTGTACACAGGATTGAAGCTGCCTTGATCACACTCTCAGGCACCGCATTCCAGACCCTGAACATTCGATTGAACCTTTCTCAATTACACTCTCAGGCAGCGCATTCCAGACCCTGAACACTCGATTGAAGCTGCCTGGATCAGACACTCAGGCACAGCATTTGGGATCCTGAGCACTAGATTGAAACTGCCTCAATCACACCCTCAGGCACCTCATTCCTGTCCTCTCGATTGAAGCTGCCTCGATCACAAACCCACACACCGCATTCCAGACTCTGAAAACTCGATTGAAGCTGCCTCGATCAGACACTCAGGCACCGCATTCGGTTTCCTGAACACTCAATTTAAGCTGCCTCGATTACACTCTCAGGCCCCGCATTCCAGACCCTGAACATTCGATTGAAGCGGCCTCGATCGCACTCTCTGTCAGCGCATTCCAGATCCCTAACACTTGATTGAGGCTGCCTCGATCACTCTCTCAGGCACCGCATTGCAACCCCTGAACACTCGATTGAAGCTGCCTCGCTCACACTCTCAGGCACTGCATTCGGGATCCTGAACACTTAATTGAGGCTGCCTCGATCACACTCTCAGGCACTGCATTCGGGATCCTGAACATTTAATTGAAGCTGCCTCGATCACACTCTCAGGCACCGCTTTCCAGAGCCTGAACACTCGATTGAAGCTGCCTCGATCACACTCTCAGGCACCGCGTTCCAGACCCTGATTACTCGACTGAAGCTGCCTCGCTCACACTGTCTGGCACTTATTTCCAGACGCTGAACACTCAGTTGAAGCTGCCTCAATCACACACTCAGGCTCTGCATTCCAGACCCTGAACGCTCGATTGAAGCTGCCTCGATCACACACTCAGGCACCGCATTCCAGACCCTGAACACTTGATTGAAGCTGCCTCGATCACACTCTCAGGCACCACCTTCGGGATCCTGAACACTAGATTGAAGCTGCCTCGATCACACTCTCAGGCACCGAATTCCTGTCATCTCGATTGAAGCTGCCTCGATTACACTCTCAGGCAGCGCATTCCAGACACTGAACTCTCGATTGAAGCTGCCTGGATCAGACACTCAGGCACAGCATTTGGGATCCTGAGCACTAGATTGAAACTGCCTCAATCACACCCTCAGCCACCGTTTTCTAGACCCTGAAAACACGATTAAAGCTGTCTCGATGACACACTCAGGCACTGTTTTCCTGAACCTGAACACTCGTTTGAAGCTGCTTCATTACACTCTCAGGCACTGCATTCGGGATCTTGAACATTTAATTGAAGATACCTCGATCGCACTCTCAGGCAAGGCATTCCAGACATTGAACACTCGATTGAAGCTCCCTCACTCCCACTCTCAGGCACCTTATTCCTATCCACTCGATTGAAACTCCCTCGTTCACACTCTCTGGCCCCGCATTCCAGACCTTGAATACTCGATTGAAGCTGCCTCGATCACAAACTCAAGCACCGCATTCCAGACCCTGAACACTTGATTGAAACTGCCTCGATCATACTCTCAGGCACCAACTTCAGGATCCTGAACACTAGATTGAAGCTGCCTCAACCACACACTCAGGCACCTCATTCCTGTCCTCTCGATTGAAGCTGCCTCGATCACAAACCCACACACCGCATTCCAGACTCTGAAAACTCGATTGAAGCTGCCTCGATCAGACACTCAGGCACCGCATTCGGTTTCCTGAACACTCAATTTAAGCTGCCTCGATTACACTCTCAGGCCCCGCATTCCAGACCCTGAACATTCGATTGAAGCTGCCTCGATCAAACTCTCAGGCACCGCATTTGGGATCCTGAACACTAGATTGATGCTGCCTCGATCACACTCTCAGGCACTGATTTCCTGTCGTCTCGATTGAAGCTGCCTCGATCACACACCCAGACACCACATTCAACAAACTGAGCACTTCATTGTAGCTGCCTCGATCACACTCTCAGGCACCGCATTCCAGATCCTAAACACTTGATTGAAGCTGCCTTGATCACACTCTCAGGCACCGCATTCCAGACCCTGCAATTTCGATTGAAGATGCCTCGATCACACTCTCAGGCAGCGCAATTTACATTATGTACACAGGATTGAAGCTGCCTTGATCACACTCTCAGGCACCGCATTCCAGACCCTGAACATTCGATTGAACCTGTCTCAATTACACTCTCAGGCAGCGCATTCCAGACACTGAACACTCGATTGAAGCTGCCTGGATCAGACACTCAGGCACCGCATTCCAGACACTGAACACTCGATTGAAGCTGCCTCGATCAAACTCTCAGGAACCGCATTTGGATCCTGAACACTAGATTCAAGCTGCCTCGATCACACTCTCAGGCACTGATTTCCTGTCGTCTCGATTGAAGCTGCCTCGATCACACACCCAGACACCACATTCAACAAACTGAGCACTTCATTGTAGCTGCCTCGATCACACTCTCAGGCACCGCATTCCAGATCCTAAACACTTGATTGAAGCTGCCTCGATCACACTCTCAGGCACCGCATTCCAGACCCTGAACTCTCGATTGAAACTGCCTCGATGACACACTCAAACACCGTATTCCAGACACTGAACTCTTGATTGAAACTGCTTCGATCACACTCTCAGGCACCAACTTCGGGATCCTGAACACTAGATTGAAGCTGCCTCGACCACACACTCAGGCACCTCATTCCTGTCCTCTCGATTGAAGCTGCCTCGATCACAGACCCACACACCGCATTCCAGACCCTGAAAACTCGATTGAAGCTGCCTCGATCAGACACTCAGGCACCGCACTCGGTTTCCTGAACACTAAATTTAAGCTGCCTCGATTGCACTCTCAGGCACCGCATTCCAGACCCTGAACATATGATTGCAGCTGCCTCGATCGCAATCTCTGGCAGCGCAATCCAGATCCTAAACACTTGATTGAAGCTGCCTCGATCACTCTCTCAGGCACCGCATTGCAGCCCCTGAACACTCGATTGAAGCTGCCTCAATCACACTCTCAGGCATTGCATTCGGGATCCTGAACACTTAATTGAGGCTCCCTCGATCACAATCACAGGCACTGCATTCGGGACCCTGAACACTTCATTGAAGCTGCCTCGATCACAATCTCAGGCACCGCATTCCAGACCCTGAATACTCGATTGAAGCTGCCTCGATCACTCACTCAGGCACCGCATTCCAGACACTGAACCCTTGATTGAAACTGCTTCGATCACACTCTCTTCCACCAACTTCGGGATCCTGAACACTAGATTGAAGCTGCCTCGACCACTCACTCAGGCACCTCATTCCTGTCCTCTCGATTGAAGCTGCCTCGATCAAAGACCCAGCCACCGCATTCCAGACGCTGAACTCTCGATTGAAGCTGCCTTGATCACACCCTCAGGCACCGCATTCGGTTTCTTGAACACTCAATTGAAACTGCCTTGATTACACTCTCAGGTAACGCATTCCAGACCCTGAACATTCGATTGAAGCTGCCTCGATCGCACTCTCTGGCAGCGCAATCCAGATCCTAAACACTTGATTGAAGCTGCCTCGATCACTCTCTCAGGCACCGCATTGCAGCCCCTGAACACTCGATTGAAGCTGCCTCGATCACAATCTCAGGCATTGCATTCGGGATCCTGAACACTTAATTAAGGCTGCCTCGATCACACTCTCAGGCACCAACTTCGGGATCCTGAACACTAGATTGAAGCTGCCTCGACCACACACTCAGGCACCTCATTCCTGTCCTCTCGATTGAAGCTGCCTCGATCACAGACCCAGCCACCGCATTCCAGACCCTGAACTCTCGATTGAAGATGCCTCGATCACACTCTCAGGCAGCACAATTTACATCCTGTACACAGGATTGAAGCTGCATTGATCACACTCTCAGGCACCGCATTCCAGACCCTGAACATTCGATTGAACCTTTCTCAATTACACTCTCAGGCAGCGCATTCCAGACCCTGAACACTCGATTGAAGCTGCCTCGATCAGACACTCAGGCACCGCATTTGGGATCCTGAGCACTAGATTGAAGCTGCCTCAATCAAACCCTCAGCCACCGTTTTCCAGACCCTGAAAACACGATTAAAGCTGTCTCAATGACACACTCAGGCACTGTTTTCCTGAACCTGAACACTCGTTTGAAGCTGCTTCATTACACTCTCAGTCACTGCATTCGGGATCTTAAACATTTAATTGAAGCTACCTCGATCGCACTCTCAGGCAAGGCATTCCAGACATTGAACACTCGATTGAAGCTCCCTCAATCCCACTCTCAGGCACCTTATTCCTATCCACTCGATTGAAACTCCCTCGTTCACACTCTCTGGCCCCGCATTCCAGACCTTGAATACTCGATTGAAGCTGCCTCGATCACATTCTCAGGCACCTCATTCAAGACCCTGAACACTCGATTGAAGCTGCCTCGATCACAAACTCAAGCACCGCATTCCAGACACTGAACACTTGATTGAAACTGCCTCGATCACACTCTCAGGCACCAACTTCAGGATCCTGAACACTAGATTGAAGCTGTCTCGACCACACACTCAGGCACCTCATTCCTGTCCTCTCGATTGAAGCTGCCTCGATCACAGACCCAGCCACTGCATTCCAGACCCTGAACACTCGATTGAAGCTGCCTCGATCAGACACTCAGTAAGCGCATTCGGTTTCCTGAACATTCAATTTAAGCTGAATCGATTCCACTCTCAGGCCCCGCATTCCAGACCCTGAACATTCGATTGAAGCTGCCTCGATCGCACTCTCTGGCAGCGCAATCCAGATCCTAAACACTTGATTGAAGCTGCCTCGATCACTCTCTCAGGGACCGCATTGCAGCCCCTGAACACTCGATTGAAGCTGCGTCGATCACACTCTCAGGCACTGCATTCGGGATCCTGAACACTTAATTGAAGCTGCCTCGATCAAATTCTCAGGCACCGCATTCCAGACCCTGAACACTCGATTGAAGCTGCCTCGATCACACACTCAGACACCGCATTCCAGACACTGAACACTTGATTGAATCAACTTCGATCACACTCTCAGGCACCAACTTCGGGATCCTGAAAACTAGATTGAAGCTGCCTCGACCACACACTCAGGCACCTCATTCCTGTCCTCTCGATTGAAGCTGCCTCGATCACAGACCCAACCACCGCATTCCAGACCCTGAACTCTCGATTGAAGCTGCCTCGATCACACTCTCATGCAGCGCAATTCAGATCCTAAACACAGGATTGAAGCTGCCTTGAATACACTCTCAGGCACCGCATTCCAGATCCTAAACACTTGAGTGAAGCTGCCTCGATCACACTCTCAGGAACCGCATTACAGACCCTGAACACTCGATTGAAGCTGCCTCGATCACACTCTCAGGCACCGCATTCGGGATCCTGTGAACTAGATTGAAGCTGCCTCGATCACACAATCAGGCACCTCATTCATGTCCTCTCAATTGAAGCTGCCTCGATCAAACTCTCGTGCAACGCTTTCCAGAACCTGAACACTCGATTGAAGCTGCCTCGATCACACACTCAGGCACCTCATACCTGTCCTCTCAATTGAAGCTGCCTCGATCAAACTCTCAGGCACCGAATTCCAAACATTGAGCACTCGATTAAAGCTGCCTCGATTACATTCTCAGGCAGTGTAATCCAGACCCTGAACACTCTATTGAAGCTGCCTCGATCACACTCTCAGGCACCGCATTCCAGCCCCTGAACACTTGATTGAAGCTGCCTCCATTACACTCTCAGGCACCGAATTCCACACATGGAGCACTCGATTGAAGCTGCCTCGATCACACTCTCAGGCACCACATTTGGGATCCTGAGCACTAGATTGAAGATGCCTCGATCACAACCTCAGGCACCACATTCCAGGCCCTTAACACATGATTAAAGCTGTCTCGCTGACACGCTCAGGCACTCTTTTCCAGACCCTGAACACTCGATTGAAGCTGCATCAATCACACTCTCAGGCACCGCATTCCAGCCTCTGAACACTTGATTGAAGCTGCCTCCATTACACTCTCAGGCACTGCATTCGGTATCCTGAACACTTAATTAAAGCTGCCTCGATCACACTCTCAGGCACCGCATTCCAGATGCTGAACACTCGATTGAAGCTGCCTCAATCCCACTCTCAGTTAACTCATTCCTTTCCACTCAATTGAAACTCCCTCGTTCACACTCTCAGGCGCCGCATTCCAGACCCTGAACATTCGATTGAAGCTGCTTCGATCACACTCTCAGGCCCCGCATTCGAGTCCTTTATCACTCGATTGAAGCTGCCTCGATCACACACTTGGGCACCGCATTCCGGACCCTGAACACTCGATTGAAGCTGCTTCGATCACACTCTCAGGCCCCGCATTCGAGTCCTTTATCACTCGATTGAAGCTGCCTCGATCACACACTCAGGCACCTCATTCCTGTCCTCTCGATTGAAGCTGCCTCGATCACACACTCAGGCACCGCATTCCAGATTCAGAACACTCGATTGAAGCTCCCACGATCACACTCTTAGGCACCGCATTTGGGATCCTGTAATCTAGATGGAAGTTGCCTCGATCACACAATCAGGCACCTCATTCATGTCCTCTCGATGGAAGCTGCCTCGATCAAACTCTCGGGCAACGCTTTCCAGAACCTGAACACTCGATTGAAGCTGCTTCGATCACACTCTCAGACACCTCATACCTGTCTTCTCAATTGAAGCTGCCTCGATCACACTCTCAGGCACCGAATTCCAAACATTGAGCACTCGATTGAAGCTGCCTCAATTACAATCTCAGCCAGTGTAATCCAGATCCTAAACACTTGATTGCAGCTGCCTCGATCACACTCTCAGGCAAAACATACCGGATCCTAAACACTAGATTGAAGCTGTCTCAATTACACTCTCAGGCAGCGCATTCCAGACACTGAACACTCGATTGAAGCTGCCTCAATCGCAGTCTCAGGCACGGCATTTGGGATCCTGAAAACTAGATTGAAGCTGCCTCGATCACACACTCAGGCACCGAATTCCAAACATTGAGCACTCGATTGAAGCTGTCTCAATTACAATCCCAGGCAGTGTAATCCAGATCCTAAACACTTGATTGCAGCGGCCTCGATCACACTCTCAGGCAAAACATACCGGATCCTAAACACGAGATTGAAGCTGTCTCAATTACACTCTCAGGCAGAGCATTTCAGACCCTGAACACTCTATTGAAGCTGCCTCGATCAGACACTCAGGCCCAGCATTCCAGACCCTGAACACTCGATTGAAGCTGCCTCGATCACACCCTCAGGCACCGCATTTGGGATCCTGAGCACTAGATTGAACTGCCTCGATCACAACCTCAGGCACCGAATTCCAGGCCCTTAACACATGATTAAAGCTGTCTCAATGACATGCTCAGGCACTGTTTTCCAGACTCTGAACACTCGATTGAATCTGCCTCGATCACATTCTCAGGCACCACATTTGGGATCCTGGAAACTAGATTGTAGCTGCCTCGATCACACACTCAAACACCGCATTCCAGACACTGAACACTTGAATGAAACTGCTTCGATCGCTCGCTCAGGCACCAACTTCGGGATCCTGAACACTAGATTGAAGCTGCCTCGACCACACACTCAGGCACCTCATTCCTGTCCTCTCAATTAAAGCTGCCTCGATCTCACACCCCGGCACGGCATTCGAGAACCTGAACACTCGATTGAAGCTGCCTCGATCACACTCTCAGGCACCGCATTCGGTTTCCTGAACACTCAATTGAAGCTACCTCGATTACACTCTCAGGCACCGCATTGCAGTCCCTGAACATTCGATTCAAGCTGCCTCGATCGCACTCTCTGGCAGCTCAATCCAGATCCTACACACTTGATTGAAGCTGCCTCGATCACTCTCTCAGGGACCGCATTGCAGCCCCTGATCACTCGATTGAAGCTGCCTCGATCACACTCTCAGGCACCGCTTTCCAGAGCCTGAACACTCGATTGAAGCTGCCTCGATCACACTCACAGGCACTGCATTCAGGATCCTGTACACTAGATCGAAGTTGCCTCGAGCACATAACCAGGCACCTCATTCATGTCCTCTCGATTGAAGCTGCCTCGATCAAACTCTCGGGCAACGCTTTCCAGAAACTGAACACTCGATTGCAGCTGCATCGATCACACATTCAGGCACCTCATACCTGTCCTCTCAATTGAAGCTGCCTCGATCACACATTCAGGCACCCAATTTCAAACATTGAGCACTCGATTGAAGCTGCCTCAATTAGAATCTCAGGCAGTGTAATCCAGATCCTAAACACTTGATTGAAGCTGCCTCGATCACACTCTCTGGCAAAACATACCAGATCCTAAACATTAGATTGAAGCTGTCTCGATTACACTCTCAGGCAGCGCGTTCCAGACCCTGAACACTCTATTGAAGCTGCCTCGATCACACTCTCAGGCACTGCATTCGGGATCCTGAACACTTAATTGAAGCTGCCTCGTTCACACTCTCAGGCACCGCTTTCCAGAGCCTGAACACTCGATTGAAGTTGCCTCGATCAAACTCTCAGCCATTGCGTTCCAAACGCTGATTACTCGACTGAAGCTGCCTCGCTCACACTCACTGGCACTTATTTCCAGACTCTGAACACTCAATTGAAGCTGCCTCGATCACACACTCAGTCTCTGCATTCCAGACCCTGAACACTCGATTGAAGCTGCCTCGATCACACACTCAGGCACTGCTTTCCAGACCCTGAACACTTGATTGAAGCTGCCTCGATCACACTCTCAGGATTCACCTTCGGGATCCTGAACACTAGATTGAAGCTACCTCGATCACACTCTCAGGCACCGCATTCCAGATGTTCAACACTTGAGTGAAGCTGCCTCGATCAGACTCTCAGGCACCGCATTCCAGACGCTGAACACTCGATTGAAGCTGCCTCAATCGCACTCTCAGGCCCCGCATTTGGGATCCTGAAAACTAGATTGAAGCTGCCTCGATCACACTCTCAGGCACCGCATTCCAGACCCTGAACACTCGATTGAAGCTGCCTCGATCACACACTCAGGCACCGCATTCCAGACACTGAACACTTGAATGAAACTGCTTCGATCGCTCGCTCAGGCACCAACTTCGGGATCCTGAATACTAGATTGAAGCTGCCTCGACCACACACTCAGGCACCTCATTCCTGTCCTCTCGAATGAAGCTGCCTCGATCACAATCTCAGGCACCGCATTCGGGATCCTGAACACTCGATTGAAGCTGCCTCGATCACACTCTCAGGCAAAACATACCAGATCCTAAACACTAGATTGAAGCTGTCTCAATTACACTCTCAGGCAGCGCATTCCAGCCCCTGAACACTCGATTGAAGCTGCCTCGCTCACACTCTCTGGCACTTATTTCCAGACGCTGAACACTCAATTGAAGCTGCCTCGATCACACACTCAGGCTCTGCATTCCAGACCCTGAACACTCGATTGAAGCTGCCTCAATCACACACTCAGGCACCGCATTCCAGACCCTGAACTCTTGATTGAAGCTGCCTCGATCACACACTCAGGCACTGCTTTCCAGACCCTGTACACTCGACTGAAGCTGCCTCGTTCACACTCTCAGGCACCGCTTTCAAGACGCTGAACACTGGAATGAAGCTGCTTCGATCACACTCTGAGTCACCAACTTCAGGATCCTGAAAACTAGATTGAAGCTGCCTCGACCACACACTCAGGCACCTCATTCCTGTCCTCTCGATTAAAGCTGCCTCGATCACACACCCCGGCACCGCATTCGAGAACCTGAACACTCGATTGAAGCTGCCTCGATCACACTCTCAGGCACCGCATTCGGTTTCCTGAACACTCAACTGAAGCTACCTCGATTACACTCTCAGGCACCGCATTCCAGTCCCTGAACATTTGATTGAAGCTGCCTCGATCGCACTCTCTGGCAGCGCAATCCAGATCCTAAACACTTGATTGAAGCTGCCTCGATCACTCTCTCAGGGACCGCATTGCAGCCCCTGATCACTCGATTGAAGCTGCCTCGATCACACTCTCAGGCACCGCTTTCCAGAGCCTGAACACTCGATTGAAGCTGCCTCGATCACACTCTCAGGCACTGCATTCAGGATCCTGTACACTAGATTGAAGTTGCCTCAAGCACACAACCAGGCACCTCATTCATGTCCTCTCGATTGAAGCTGCCTCGATCAAACTCTCGGGCAACGCTTTCCAGACCCTGAACACTCGATTGAAGCTGCCTCGATCACACATTCAGGCACCTCATACCTGTCCTCTCAATTGAAGCTGCCTCGATCACACATTCAGGCACCCAATTCCAAACATTGAGCATTCGATTGAAGCTGCCTCAATTACAATCTCAGGCAGTGTAATCCAGATCCTAAACACTTGATTGAAGCTGCCTCGATCACACTCTCAGGCAAAACATACCAGATCCTAAACACTAGATTGAAGCTGTCTCAATTACACTCTCAGGCACGCATTCCAGCCCCTGAACACTCGATTGAAGCTGCCTCGCTCACACTCTCTGGCACATATTTCCAGACGCTGAACACTCAATTGAAGCTGCCTCGATCACACACTCAGGCTCTGCATTCCAGACCCTGAACACTCGATTGAAGCTGCCTCAATCACACACTCAGGCACCGCATTCCAGACCCTGAACTCTTGATTGAAGCTGCCTCGATCACACTCTCAGACACCACCTTCGGGATCCTGAACACCAGATTGAAGCTGCCTCGATCACACTCTCAGGCACCTCATTCCTGTCGTCTTGATTGAAGCTGCCTCGATCACACACCCAGACACTACATTCAACAAACTGAGCACTTCATTGTAGCTGCCTTGATCACACTCTCAGCATCGCATTCCAGATCCTAAACACTTGAGTGAAGCTGCCTCGATCACACTCTCAGCACCGCATTCCAGACCCTGAACACTCGATTGAAGCTGCCTCGATCACAAACTCAAATACCACATTCCAGACACTGAACACTAGATTGAAACTGCTTCGATCGCATGCTCAGGCACCAACTTCGGGATCCTGAACACTAGATTGAAGCTGCCTCGATCAAACACTCAGGCACCTCATTCCTGTCCTCTCGATTGAAGCTGCCTCGATCACAGACCTAGCCACCGCATTCCAGACCCTGAACTCTCGATTGAAGCTGCCTCGATCACACTCAGGCAGCGCAATTCAGATCCTAAACACTTGATTAAAGCTGCCTCGATCACACTCTCAGGCACTGCATTCGGTATCCGGAACACTTAATTGAGGCTGCCTCGATCACACTCTCAGGCACTGCATTTGGGATCCTGAAGACTTAATTGAAGCTGCCTCGATCAAACTCTCAGGCACCGCGTTCCAGACCCTGATTACTCGACTGAAGCTGCCTCGCTCACACTCACTGGCACTTATTTCCAGACGCTGAACACTCAATTGAAGCTGCCTCGATCACACACTCAGTCTCTGCATTCCAGACCCTGAACACTCGATTGAAGCTGCCTCGATCACACACTCAGGCACCTCATTCCTGTCCTCTCGATTGAAGCTGCCTCGATCACACACTCAGGCACCGCATTCCAGATTCAGAACACTCGATTGAAGCTCCCACGATCACACTCTTAGGCACCGCATTTGGGATCCTGTAATCTAGATGGAAGTTGCCTCGATCACACAATCAGGCACCTCATTCATGTCCTCTCGATGGAAGCTGCCTCGATCAAACTCTCGGGCAACGCTTTCCAGAACCTGAACACTCGATTGAAGCTGCTTCGATCACACTCTCAGACACCTCATACCTGTCTTCTCAATTGAAGCTGCCTCGATCACACTCTCAGGCACCGAATTCCAAACATTGAGCACTCGATTGAAGCTGCCTCAATTACAATCTCAGCCAGTGTAATCCAGATCCTAAACACTTGATTGCAGCTGCCTCGATCACACTCTCAGGCAAAACATACCGGATCCTAAACACTAGATTGAAGCTGTCTCAATTACACTCTCAGGCAGCGCATTCCAGACACTGAACACTCGATTGAAGCTGCCTCAATCGCAGTCTCAGGCACGGCATTTGGGATCCTGAAAACTAGATTGAAGCTGCCTCGATCACACACTCAGGCACCGAATTCCAAACATTGAGCACTCGATTGAAGCTGTCTCAATTACAATCCCAGGCAGTGTAATCCAGATCCTAAACACTTGATTGCAGCGGCCTCGATCACACTCTCAGGCAAAACATACCGGATCCTAAACACGAGATTGAAGCTGTCTCAATTACACTCTCAGGCAGAGCATTTCAGACCCTGAACACTCTATTGAAGCTACCTCGATTACACTCTCAGGCACCGCATTGCAGTCCCTGAACATTCGATTCAAGCTGCCTCGATCGCACTCTCTGGCAGCTCAATCCAGATCCTACACACTTGATTGAAGCTGCCTCGATCACTCTCTCAGGGACCGCATTGCAGCCCCTGATCACTCGATTGAAGCTGCCTCGATCACACTCTCAGGCACCGCTTTCCAGAGCCTGAACACTCGATTGAAGCTGCCTCGATCACACTCACAGGCACTGCATTCAGGATCCTGTACACTAGATCGAAGTTGCCTCGAGCACATAACCAGGCACCTCATTCATGTCCTCTCGATTGAAGCTGCCTCGATCAAACTCTCGGGCAACGCTTTCCAGAAACTGAACACTCGATTGCAGCTGCATCGATCACACATTCAGGCACCTCATACCTGTCCTCTCAATTGAAGCTGCCTCGATCACACATTCAGGCACCCAATTTCAAACATTGAGCACTCGATTGAAGCTGCCTCAATTAGAATCTCAGGCAGTGTAATCCAGATCCTAAACACTTGATTGAAGCTGCCTCGATCACACTCTCTGGCAAAACATACCAGATCCTAAACATTAGATTGAAGCTGTCTCGATTACACTCTCTGGCAGCGCGTTCCAGACCCTGAACACTCTATTGAAGCTGCCTCGATCACACTCTCAGGCACTGCATTCGGGATCCTGAACACTTAATTGAAGCTGCCTCGTTCACACTCTCAGGCACCGCTTTCCAGAGCCTGAACACTCGATTGAAGTTGCCTCGATCAAACTCTCAGCCATTGCGTTCCAAACGCTGATTACTCGACTGAAGCTGCCTCGCTCACACTCACTGGCACTTATTTCCAGACTCTGAACACTCAATTGAAGCTGCCTCGATCACACACTCAGTCTCTGCATTCCAGACCCTGAACACTCGATTGAAGCTGCCTCGATCACACACTCAGGCACTGCTTTCCAGACCCTGAACACTTGATTGAAGCTGCCTCGATCACACTCTCAGGATTCACCTTCGGGATCCTGAACACTAGATTGAAGCTACCTCGATCACACTCTCAGGCACCGCATTCCAGATGTTCAACACTTGAGTGAAGCTGCCTCGATCAGACTCTCAGGCACCGCATTCCAGACGCTGAACACTCGATTGAAGCTGCCTCAATCGCACTCTCAGGCCCCGCATTTGGGATCCTGAAAACTAGATTGAAGCTGCCTCGATCACACTCTCAGGCACCGCATTCCAGACCCTGAACACTCGATTGAAGCTGCCTCGATCACACACTCAGGCACCGCATTCCAGACACTGAACACTTGAATGAAACTGCTTCGATCGCTCGCTCAGGCACCAACTTCGGGATCCTGAATACTAGATTGAAGCTGCCTCGACCACACACTCAGGCACCTCATTCCTGTCCTCTCGAATGAAGCTGCCTCGATCACAATCTCAGGCACCGCATTCGGGATCCTGAACACTCGATTGAAGCTGCCTCGATCACACTCTCAGGCAAAACATACCAGATCCTAAACACTAGATTGAAGCTGTCTCAATTACACTCTCAGGCAGCGCATTCCAGCCCCTGAACACTCGATTGAAGCTGCCTCGCTCACACTCTCTGGCACTTATTTCCAGACGCTGAACACTCAATTGAAGCTGCCTCGATCACACACTCAGGCTCTGCATTCCAGACCCTGAACACTCGATTGAAGCTGCCTCAATCACACACTCAGGCACCGCATTCCAGACCCTGAACTCTTGATTGAAGCTGCCTCGATCACACACTCAGGCACTGCTTTCCAGACCCTGTACACTCGACTGAAGCTGCCTCGTTCACACTCTCAGGCACCGCTTTCAAGACGCTGAACACTGGAATGAAGCTGCTTCGATCACACTCTGAGTCACCAACTTCAGGATCCTGAAAACTAGATTGAAGCTGCCTCGACCACACACTCAGGCACCTCATTCCTGTCCTCTCGATTAAAGCTGCCTCGATCACACACCCCGGCACCGCATTCGAGAACCTGAACACTCGATTGAAGCTGCCTCGATCACACTCTCAGGCACCGCATTCGGTTTCCTGAACACTCAACTGAAGCTACCTCGATTACACTCTCAGGCACCGCATTCCAGTCCCTGAACATTTGATTGAAGCTGCCTCGATCGCACTCTCTGGCAGCGCAATCCAGATCCTAAACACTTGATTGAAGCTGCCTCGATCACTCTCTCAGGGACCGCATTGCAGCCCCTGATCACTCGATTGAAGCTGCCTCGATCACACTCTCAGGCACCGCTTTCCAGAGCCTGAACACTCGATTGAAGCTGCCTCGATCACACTCTCAGGCACTGCATTCAGGATCCTGTACACTAGATTGAAGTTGCCTCAAGCACACAACCAGGCACCTCATTCATGTCCTCTCGATTGAAGCTGCCTCGATCAAACTCTCGGGCAACGCTTTCCAGACCCTGAACACTCGATTGAAGCTGCCTCGATCACACATTCAGGCACCTCATACCTGTCCTCTCAATTGAAGCTGCCTCGATCACACATTCAGGCACCCAATTCCAAACATTGAGCATTCGATTGAAGCTGCCTCAATTACAATCTCAGGCAGTGTAATCCAGATCCTAAACACTTGATTGAAGCTGCCTCGATCACACTCTCAGGCAAAACATACCAGATCCTAAACACTAGATTGAAGCTGTCTCAATTACACTCTCAGGCACGCATTCCAGCCCCTGAACACTCGATTGAAGCTGCCTCGCTCACACTCTCTGGCACATATTTCCAGACGCTGAACACTCAATTGAAGCTGCCTCGATCACACACTCAGGCTCTGCATTCCAGACCCTGAACACTCGATTGAAGCTGCCTCAATCACACACTCAGGCACCGCATTCCAGACCCTGAACTCTTGATTGAAGCTGCCTCGATCACACTCTCAGACACCACCTTCGGGATCCTGAACACCAGATTGAAGCTGCCTCGATCACACTCTCAGGCACCTCATTCCTGTCGTCTTGATTGAAGCTGCCTCGATCACACACCCAGACACTACATTCAACAAACTGAGCACTTCATTGTAGCTGCCTTGATCACACTCTCAGCACCGCATTCCAGATCCTAAACACTTGAGTGAAGCTGCCTCGATCACACTCTCAGCACCGCATTCCAGACCCTGAACACTCGATTGAAGCTGCCTCGATCACAAACTCAAATACCACATTCCAGACACTGAACACTAGATTGAAACTGCTTCGATCGCATGCTCAGGCACCAACTTCGGGATCCTGAACACTAGATTGAAGCTGCCTCGATCAAACACTCAGGCACCTCATTCCTGTCCTCTCGATTGAAGCTGCCTCGATCACAGACCTAGCCACCGCATTCCAGACCCTGAACTCTCGATTGAAGCTGCCTCGATCACACTCAGGCAGCGCAATTCAGATCCTAAACACTTGATTAAAGCTGCCTCGATCACACTCTCAGGCACTGCATTCGGTATCCGGAACACTTAATTGAGGCTGCCTCGATCACACTCTCAGGCACTGCATTTGGGATCCTGAAGACTTAATTGAAGCTGCCTCGATCAAACTCTCAGGCACCGCGTTCCAGACCCTGATTACTCGACTGAAGCTGCCTCGCTCACACTCACTGGCACTTATTTCCAGACGCTGAACACTCAATTGAAGCTGCCTCGATCACACACTCAGTCTCTGCATTCCAGACCCTGAACACTCGATTGAAGCTGCCTCGATCACACACTCAGGCACCTCATTCCTGTCCTCTCGATTGAAGCTGCCTCGATCACACACTCAGGCACCGCATTCCAGATTCAGAACACTCGATTGAAGCTCCCACGATCACACTCTTAGGCACCGCATTTGGGATCCTGTAATCTAGATGGAAGTTGCCTCGATCACACAATCAGGCACCTCATTCATGTCCTCTCGATGGAAGCTGCCTCGATCAAACTCTCGGGCAACGCTTTCCAGAACCTGAACACTCGATTGAAGCTGCTTCGATCACACTCTCAGACACCTCATACCTGTCTTCTCAATTGAAGCTGCCTCGATCACACTCTCAGGCACCGAATTCCAAACATTGAGCACTCGATTGAAGCTGCCTCAATTACAATCTCAGCCAGTGTAATCCAGATCCTAAACACTTGATTGCAGCTGCCTCGATCACACTCTCAGGCAAAACATACCGGATCCTAAACACTAGATTGAAGCTGTCTCAATTACACTCTCAGGCAGCGCATTCCAGACACTGAACACTCGATTGAAGCTGCCTCAATCGCAGTCTCAGGCACGGCATTTGGGATCCTGAAAACTAGATTGAAGCTGCCTCGATCACACACTCAGGCACCGAATTCCAAACATTGAGCACTCGATTGAAGCTGTCTCAATTACAATCCCAGGCAGTGTAATCCAGATCCTAAACACTTGATTGCAGCGGCCTCGATCACACTCTCAGGCAAAACATACCGGATCCTAAACACGAGATTGAAGCTGTCTCAATTACACTCTCAGGCAGAGCATTTCAGACCCTGAACACTCTATTGAAGCTGCCTCGATCAGACACTCAGGCCCAGCATTCCAGACCCTGAACACTCGATTGAAGCTGCCTCGATCACACCCTCAGGCACCGCATTTGGGATCCTGAGCACTAGATTGAACTGCCTCGATCACAACCTCAGGCACCGAATTCCAGGCCCTTAACACATGATTAAAGCTGTCTCAATGACATGCTCAGGCACTGTTTTCCAGACTCTGAACACTCGATTGAATCTGCCTCGATCACATTCTCAGGCACCACATTTGGGATCCTGGAAACTAGATTGTAGCTGCCTCGATCACACACTCAAACACCGCATTCCAGACACTGAACACTTGAATGAAACTGCTTCGATCGCTCGCTCAGGCACCAACTTCGGGATCCTGAACACTAGATTGAAGCTGCCTCGACCACACACTCAGGCACCTCATTCCTGTCCTCTCAATTAAAGCTGCCTCGATCTCACACCCCGGCACGGCATTCGAGAACCTGAACACTCGATTGAAGCTGCCTCGATCACACTCTCAGGCACCGCATTCGGTTTCCTGAACACTCAATTGAAGCTACCTCGATTACACTCTCAGGCACCGCATTGCAGTCCCTGAACATTCGATTCAAGCTGCCTCGATCGCACTCTCTGGCAGCTCAATCCAGATCCTACACACTTGATTGAAGCTGCCTCGATCACTCTCTCAGGGACCGCATTGCAGCCCCTGATCACTCGATTGAAGCTGCCTCGATCACACTCTCAGGCACCGCTTTCCAGAGCCTGAACACTCGATTGAAGCTGCCTCGATCACACTCACAGGCACTGCATTCAGGATCCTGTACACTAGATCGAAGTTGCCTCGAGCACATAACCAGGCACCTCATTCATGTCCTCTCGATTGAAGCTGCCTCGATCAAACTCTCGGGCAACGCTTTCCAGAAACTGAACACTCGATTGCAGCTGCATCGATCACACATTCAGGCACCTCATACCTGTCCTCTCAATTGAAGCTGCCTCGATCACACATTCAGGCACCCAATTTCAAACATTGAGCACTCGATTGAAGCTGCCTCAATTAGAATCTCAGGCAGTGTAATCCAGATCCTAAACACTTGATTGAAGCTGCCTCGATCACACTCTCTGGCAAAACATACCAGATCCTAAACATTAGATTGAAGCTGTCTCGATTACACTCTCAGGCAGCGCGTTCCAGACCCTGAACACTCTATTGAAGCTGCCTCGATCACACTCTCAGGCACTGCATTCGGGATCCTGAACACTTAATTGAAGCTGCCTCGTTCACACTCTCAGGCACCGCTTTCCAGAGCCTGAACACTCGATTGAAGTTGCCTCGATCAAACTCTCAGCCATTGCGTTCCAAACGCTGATTACTCGACTGAAGCTGCCTCGCTCACACTCACTGGCACTTATTTCCAGACTCTGAACACTCAATTGAAGCTGCCTCGATCACACACTCAGTCTCTGCATTCCAGACCCTGAACACTCGATTGAAGCTGCCTCGATCACACACTCAGGCACTGCTTTCCAGACCCTGAACACTTGATTGAAGCTGCCTCGATCACACTCTCAGGATTCACCTTCGGGATCCTGAACACTAGATTGAAGCTACCTCGATCACACTCTCAGGCACCGCATTCCAGATGTTCAACACTTGAGTGAAGCTGCCTCGATCAGACTCTCAGGCACCGCATTCCAGACGCTGAACACTCGATTGAAGCTGCCTCAATCGCACTCTCAGGCCCCGCATTTGGGATCCTGAAAACTAGATTGAAGCTGCCTCGATCACACTCTCAGGCACCGCATTCCAGACCCTGAACACTCGATTGAAGCTGCCTCGATCACACACTCAGGCACCGCATTCCAGACACTGAACACTTGAATGAAACTGCTTCGATCGCTCGCTCAGGCACCAACTTCGGGATCCTGAATACTAGATTGAAGCTGCCTCGACCACACACTCAGGCACCTCATTCCTGTCCTCTCGAATGAAGCTGCCTCGATCACAATCTCAGGCACCGCATTCGGGATCCTGAACACTCGATTGAAGCTGCCTCGATCACACTCTCAGGCAAAACATACCAGATCCTAAACACTAGATTGAAGCTGTCTCAATTACACTCTCAGGCAGCGCATTCCAGCCCCTGAACACTCGATTGAAGCTGCCTCGCTCACACTCTCTGGCACTTATTTCCAGACGCTGAACACTCAATTGAAGCTGCCTCGATCACACACTCAGGCTCTGCATTCCAGACCCTGAACACTCGATTGAAGCTGCCTCAATCACACACTCAGGCACCGCATTCCAGACCCTGAACTCTTGATTGAAGCTGCCTCGATCACACACTCAGGCACTGCTTTCCAGACCCTGTACACTCGACTGAAGCTGCCTCGTTCACACTCTCAGGCACCGCTTTCAAGACGCTGAACACTGGAATGAAGCTGCTTCGATCACACTCTGAGTCACCAACTTCAGGATCCTGAAAACTAGATTGAAGCTGCCTCGACCACACACTCAGGCACCTCATTCCTGTCCTCTCGATTAAAGCTGCCTCGATCACACACCCCGGCACCGCATTCGAGAACCTGAACACTCGATTGAAGCTGCCTCGATCACACTCTCAGGCACCGCATTCGGTTTCCTGAACACTCAACTGAAGCTACCTCGATTACACTCTCAGGCACCGCATTCCAGTCCCTGAACATTTGATTGAAGCTGCCTCGATCGCACTCTCTGGCAGCGCAATCCAGATCCTAAACACTTGATTGAAGCTGCCTCGATCACTCTCTCAGGGACCGCATTGCAGCCCCTGATCACTCGATTGAAGCTGCCTCGATCACACTCTCAGGCACCGCTTTCCAGAGCCTGAACACTCGATTGAAGCTGCCTCGATCACACTCTCAGGCACTGCATTCAGGATCCTGTACACTAGATTGAAGTTGCCTCAAGCACACAACCAGGCACCTCATTCATGTCCTCTCGATTGAAGCTGCCTCGATCAAACTCTCGGGCAACGCTTTCCAGACCCTGAACACTCGATTGAAGCTGCCTCGATCACACATTCAGGCACCTCATACCTGTCCTCTCAATTGAAGCTGCCTCGATCACACATTCAGGCACCCAATTCCAAACATTGAGCATTCGATTGAAGCTGCCTCAATTACAATCTCAGGCAGTGTAATCCAGATCCTAAACACTTGATTGAAGCTGCCTCGATCACACTCTCAGGCAAAACATACCAGATCCTAAACACTAGATTGAAGCTGTCTCAATTACACTCTCAGGCACGCATTCCAGCCCCTGAACACTCGATTGAAGCTGCCTCGCTCACACTCTCTGGCACATATTTCCAGACGCTGAACACTCAATTGAAGCTGCCTCGATCACACACTCAGGCTCTGCATTCCAGACCCTGAACACTCGATTGAAGCTGCCTCAATCACACACTCAGGCACCGCATTCCAGACCCTGAACTCTTGATTGAAGCTGCCTCGATCACACTCTCAGACACCACCTTCGGGATCCTGAACACCAGATTGAAGCTGCCTCGATCACACTCTCAGGCACCTCATTCCTGTCGTCTTGATTGAAGCTGCCTCGATCACACACCCAGACACTACATTCAACAAACTGAGCACTTCATTGTAGCTGCCTTGATCACACTCTCAGCACCGCATTCCAGACCCTGAACACTCGATTGAAGCTGCCTCGATCACAAACTCAAATACCACATTCCAGACACTGAACACTAGATTGAAACTGCTTCGATCGCATGCTCAGGCACCAACTTCGGGATCCTGAACACTAGATTGAAGCTGCCTCGATCAAACACTCAGGCACCTCATTCCTGTCCTCTCGATTGAAGCTGCCTCGATCACAGACCTAGCCACCGCATTCCAGACCCTGAACTCTCGATTGAAGCTGCCTCGATCACACTCAGGCAGCGCAATTCAGATCCTAAACACTTGATTAAAGCTGCCTCGATCACACTCTCAGGCACTGCATTCGGTATCCGGAACACTTAATTGAGGCTGCCTCGATCACACTCTCAGGCACTGCATTTGGGATCCTGAAGACTTAATTGAAGCTGCCTCGATCAAACTCTCAGGCACCGCGTTCCAGACCCTGATTACTCGACTGAAGCTGCCTCGCTCACACTCACTGGCACTTATTTCCAGACGCTGAACACTCAATTGAAGCTGCCTCGATCACACACTCAGTCTCTGCATTCCAGACCCTGAACACTCGATTGAAGCTGCCTCGATCACACACTCAGGCACCTCATTCCTGTCCTCTCGATTGAAGCTGCCTCGATCACACACTCAGGCACCGCATTCCAGATTCAGAACACTCGATTGAAGCTCCCACGATCACACTCTTAGGCACCGCATTTGGGATCCTGTAATCTAGATGGAAGTTGCCTCGATCACACAATCAGGCACCTCATTCATGTCCTCTCGATGGAAGCTGCCTCGATCAAACTCTCGGGCAACGCTTTCCAGAACCTGAACACTCGATTGAAGCTGCTTCGATCACACTCTCAGACACCTCATACCTGTCTTCTCAATTGAAGCTGCCTCGATCACACTCTCAGGCACCGAATTCCAAACATTGAGCACTCGATTGAAGCTGCCTCAATTACAATCTCAGCCAGTGTAATCCAGATCCTAAACACTTGATTGCAGCTGCCTCGATCACACTCTCAGGCAAAACATACCGGATCCTAAACACTAGATTGAAGCTGTCTCAATTACACTCTCAGGCAGCGCATTCCAGACACTGAACACTCGATTGAAGCTGCCTCAATCGCAGTCTCAGGCACGGCATTTGGGATCCTGAAAACTAGATTGAAGCTGCCTCGATCACACACTCAGGCACCGAATTCCAAACATTGAGCACTCGATTGAAGCTGTCTCAATTACAATCCCAGGCAGTGTAATCCAGATCCTAAACACTTGATTGCAGCGGCCTCGATCACACTCTCAGGCAAAACATACCGGATCCTAAACACGAGATTGAAGCTGTCTCAATTACACTCTCAGGCAGAGCATTTCAGACCCTGAACACTCTATTGAAGCTGCCTCGATCAGACACTCAGGCCCAGCATTCCAGACCCTGAACACTCGATTGAAGCTGCCTCGATCACACCCTCAGGCACCGCATTTGGGATCCTGAGCACTAGATTGAACTGCCTCGATCACAACCTCAGGCACCGAATTCCAGGCCCTTAACACATGATTAAAGCTGTCTCAATGACATGCTCAGGCACTGTTTTCCAGACTCTGAACACTCGATTGAATCTGCCTCGATCACATTCTCAGGCACCACATTTGGGATCCTGGAAACTAGATTGTAGCTGCCTCGATCACACACTCAAACACCGCATTCCAGACACTGAACACTTGAATGAAACTGCTTCGATCGCTCGCTCAGGCACCAACTTCGGGATCCTGAACACTAGATTGAAGCTGCCTCGACCACACACTCAGGCACCTCATTCCTGTCCTCTCAATTAAAGCTGCCTCGATCTCACACCCCGGCACGGCATTCGAGAACCTGAACACTCGATTGAAGCTGCCTCGATCACACTCTCAGGCACCGCATTCGGTTTCCTGAACACTCAATTGAAGCTACCTCGATTACACTCTCAGGCACCGCATTGCAGTCCCTGAACATTCGATTCAAGCTGCCTCGATCGCACTCTCTGGCAGCTCAATCCAGATCCTACACACTTGATTGAAGCTGCCTCGATCACTCTCTCAGGGACCGCATTGCAGCCCCTGATCACTCGATTGAAGCTGCCTCGATCACACTCTCAGGCACCGCTTTCCAGAGCCTGAACACTCGATTGAAGCTGCCTCGATCACACTCACAGGCACTGCATTCAGGATCCTGTACACTAGATCGAAGTTGCCTCGAGCACATAACCAGGCACCTCATTCATGTCCTCTCGATTGAAGCTGCCTCGATCAAACTCTCGGGCAACGCTTTCCAGAAACTGAACACTCGATTGCAGCTGCATCGATCACACATTCAGGCACCTCATACCTGTCCTCTCAATTGAAGCTGCCTCGATCACACATTCAGGCACCCAATTTCAAACATTGAGCACTCGATTGAAGCTGCCTCAATTAGAATCTCAGGCAGTGTAATCCAGATCCTAAACACTTGATTGAAGCTGCCTCGATCACACTCTCTGGCAAAACATACCAGATCCTAAACATTAGATTGAAGCTGTCTCGATTACACTCTCAGGCAGCGCGTTCCAGACCCTGAACACTCTATTGAAGCTGCCTCGATCACACTCTCAGGCACTGCATTCGGGATCCTGAACACTTAATTGAAGCTGCCTCGTTCACACTCTCAGGCACCGCTTTCCAGAGCCTGAACACTCGATTGAAGTTGCCTCGATCAAACTCTCAGCCATTGCGTTCCAAACTCTGATTACTCGACTGAAGCTGCCTCGCTCACACTCACTGGCACTTATTTCCAGACTCTGAACACTCAATTGAAGCTGCCTCGATCACACACTCAGTCTCTGCATTCCAGACCCTGAACACTCGATTGAAGCTGCCTCGATCACACACTCAGGCACTGCTTTCCAGACCCTGAACACTTGATTGAAGCTGCCTCGATCACACTCTCAGGATTCACCTTCGGGATCCTGAACACTAGATTGAAGCTACCTCGATCACACTCTCAGGCACCGCATTCCAGATGTTCAACACTTGAGTGAAGCTGCCTCGATCAGACTCTCAGGCACCGCATTCCAGACGCTGAACACTCGATTGAAGCTGCCTCAATCGCACTCTCAGGCCCCGCATTTGGGATCCTGAAAACTAGATTGAAGCTGCCTCGATCACACTCTCAGGCACCGCATTCCAGACCCTGAACACTCGATTGAAGCTGCCTCGATCACACACTCAGGCACCGCATTCCAGACACTGAACACTTGAATGAAACTGCTTCGATCGCTCGCTCAGGCACCAACTTCGGGATCCTGAATACTAGATTGAAGCTGCCTCGACCACACACTCAGGCACCTCATTCCTGTCCTCTCGAATGAAGCTGCCTCGATCACAATCTCAGGCACCGCATTCGGGATCCTGAACACTCGATTGAAGCTGCCTCGATCACACTCTCAGGCAAAACATACCAGATCCTAAACACTAGATTGAAGCTGTCTCAATTACACTCTCAGGCAGCGCATTCCAGCCCCTGAACACTCGATTGAAGCTGCCTCGCTCACACTCTCTGGCACTTATTTCCAGACGCTGAACACTCAATTGAAGCTGCCTCGATCACACACTCAGGCTCTGCATTCCAGACCCTGAACACTCGATTGAAGCTGCCTCAATCACACACTCAGGCACCGCATTCCAGACCCTGAACTCTTGATTGAAGCTGCCTCGATCACACACTCAGGCACTGCTTTCCAGACCCTGTACACTCGACTGAAGCTGCCTCGTTCACACTCTCAGGCACCGCTTTCAAGACGCTGAACACTGGAATGAAGCTGCTTCGATCACACTCTGAGTCACCAACTTCAGGATCCTGAAAACTAGATTGAAGCTGCCTCGACCACACACTCAGGCACCTCATTCCTGTCCTCTCGATTAAAGCTGCCTCGATCACACACCCCGGCACCGCATTCGAGAACCTGAACACTCGATTGAAGCTGCCTCGATCACACTCTCAGGCACCGCATTCGGTTTCCTGAACACTCAACTGAAGCTACCTCGATTACACTCTCAGGCACCGCATTCCAGTCCCTGAACATTTGATTGAAGCTGCCTCGATCGCACTCTCTGGCAGCGCAATCCAGATCCTAAACACTTGATTGAAGCTGCCTCGATCACTCTCTCAGGGACCGCATTGCAGCCCCTGATCACTCGATTGAAGCTGCCTCGATCACACTCTCAGGCACCGCTTTCCAGAGCCTGAACACTCGATTGAAGCTGCCTCGATCACACTCTCAGGCACTGCATTCAGGATCCTGTACACTAGATTGAAGTTGCCTCAAGCACACAACCAGGCACCTCATTCATGTCCTCTCGATTGAAGCTGCCTCGATCAAACTCTCGGGCAACGCTTTCCAGACCCTGAACACTCGATTGAAGCTGCCTCGATCACACATTCAGGCACCTCATACCTGTCCTCTCAATTGAAGCTGCCTCGATCACACATTCAGGCACCCAATTCCAAACATTGAGCATTCGATTGAAGCTGCCTCAATTACAATCTCAGGCAGTGTAATCCAGATCCTAAACACTTGATTGAAGCTGCCTCGATCACACTCTCAGGCAAAACATACCAGATCCTAAACACTAGATTGAAGCTGTCTCAATTACACTCTCAGGCACGCATTCCAGCCCCTGAACACTCGATTGAAGCTGCCTCGCTCACACTCTCTGGCACATATTTCCAGACGCTGAACACTCAATTGAAGCTGCCTCGATCACACACTCAGGCTCTGCATTCCAGACCCTGAACACTCGATTGAAGCTGCCTCAATCACACACTCAGGCACCGCATTCCAGACCCTGAACTCTTGATTGAAGCTGCCTCGATCACACTCTCAGACACCACCTTCGGGATCCTGAACACCAGATTGAAGCTGCCTCGATCACACTCTCAGGCACCTCATTCCTGTCGTCTTGATTGAAGCTGCCTCGATCACACACCCAGACACTACATTCAACAAACTGAGCACTTCATTGTAGCTGCCTTGATCACACTCTCAGCACCGCATTCCAGATCCTAAACACTTGAGTGAAGCTGCCTCGATCACACTCTCAGCACCGCATTCCAGACCCTGAACACTCGATTGAAGCTGCCTCGATCACAAACTCAAATACCACATTCCAGACACTGAACACTAGATTGAAACTGCTTCGATCGCATGCTCAGGCACCAACTTCGGGATCCTGAACACTAGATTGAAGCTGCCTCGATCAAACACTCAGGCACCTCATTCCTGTCCTCTCGATTGAAGCTGCCTCGATCACAGACCTAGCCACCGCATTCCAGACCCTGAACTCTCGATTGAAGCTGCCTCGATCACACTCAGGCAGCGCAATTCAGATCCTAAACACTTGATTAAAGCTGCCTCGATCACACTCTCAGGCACTGCATTCGGTATCCGGAACACTTAATTGAGGCTGCCTCGATCACACTCTCAGGCACTGCATTTGGGATCCTGAAGACTTAATTGAAGCTGCCTCGATCAAACTCTCAGGCACCGCGTTCCAGACCCTGATTACTCGACTGAAGCTGCCTCGCTCACACTCACTGGCACTTATTTCCAGACGCTGAACACTCAATTGAAGCTGCCTCGATCACACACTCAGTCTCTGCATTCCAGACCCTGAACACTCGATTGAAGCTGCCTCGATCACACACTCAGGCACCGCTTTCCAGACACTGAACACTTGATTGAAGCTGCCTTGATCACACTCTCAGGCACCGCTTTCCAGATGTTCAACACTTGAGTGAAGCTGCCTCGATCAGACTCTCAGGCACCGCATTCCAGACGTTGAACACTCGATTGAAGCTGCCTCAATCGCACTCTCAGGCCCCGCATTTGGGATCCTGAAAACTAGATTGAAGCTGCCTCGATCACACTCTCAGGCACCGCATTCCAGACCCTGAACACTCGATTGAAGCTGCCTCGATCACACACTCAAACACCGCATTCCAGACACTGAACACTTGAATGAAACTGCTTCGATCGCTCGCTCAGGCACCAACTTCGGGATCCTGAACACTAGATTGAAGCTGCCTCGACCACACACTCAGGCACCTCATTCCTGTCCTCTCGATTGAAGCTGCCTCAATCACAATCTCAGGCACCGCATTCGGGATCCTGAACACTCGATTGAAGCTGCCTCGATCACACACTCAGACACTGCTTTCCAGACCCTGTACACTCGACTGAAGCTGCCTCGTTCACACTCTCAGGCACCGCTTTCAAGACGCTGAACACTGGAATGAAGCTGCTTCGATCACACTCTGAGTCACCAACTTCAGGATCCTGAAAACTAGATTGAAGCTGCCTCGACCACACACTCAGGCACCTCATTCCTGTCCTCTCGATTAAAGCTGCCTCGATCACACACCCCGGCACCACATTCGAGAACCTGAACACTCGATTGAAGCTGCCTCGATCACACTCTCAGGCACCACATTCGGTTTCCTGAACACTCAATTGAAGCTACCACGATTACACTCACAGGCACCGCATTCCAGTCCCTGAACATTCGATTGAAGCTACCTCGATCGCACTCTCTGGCAGCGCAATCCAGATCCTACACAATTGATTGAAGCTGACTCGATCACTCTCTCAGGGACCGCATTGCAGCCCCTGATCACTCGATTGAAGCTGCCTCGATCACACTCTCAGGCACTGCATTCAGGATCCTGTACACTAGATCGAAGTTGCCTCGAGCACACAACCAGGCACCTCATTCATGTCCTCTCGATTGAAGCTGCCTCGATCAAACTCTCGGGCAACGCTTTCCAGACCCTGAACACTCGATTGAAGCTGCCTCGATCACACATTCAGGCACCTCATACCTGTCCTCTCAATTGAAGCTGCCTCGATCACACATTCAGGCATCCAATTCCAAACATTGAGCACTCGATTGAAGCTGCCTCAATTAGAATCTCAGGCAGTGTAATCCAGATCCTAAACACTTGATTGAAGTAGCCTCGATCACACTCTCTGGCAAAACATACCAGATCCTGAACAATCGATTGAAGCTGCCTCGTTCACACTCTCAGGCACTGCATTCTGCATCCTGAACACTTAATTGAAGCTGCCTCGTTCACACTCTCAGGCACCGCTTTCCAGAGCCTGAAAACTCAATTGAAGCTGCCTCGATCAAACTCTCAGCCACTGCGTTCCAAACGCTGATTACTCGACTGAAGCTGCCTCGCTCACACTCACTGGCACTTATTTCCAGACTCTGAACACTCAATTGAAGCTGCCTCGATCACACACTCAGTCTCTGCATTCCAGACCCTGAACACTCGATTGAAGCTGCCTCGATCACACTCTCAGGCACCGCATTCCAGATGCTGAACACTCGATTGAAGCTGCCTCAATCGCACTCTCAGGCCCCGCATTTGGTATCCTGAAAACTAGATGAAGCTGCCTCGATCACACTCTCAGACACCGCATTCCATACACTGAACACTTGATTGAAACTGCTTCGATCGCACGCTCAGGCACCAACTTCGGGATCCTGAACTCTAGATTGAAGCTGCCTCGACCACATACTCAGGCATCTCATTCCTGTCCTCTCGATTGAAGCTGCCTCGATCACATACCCACACAACGCATTCCAGACCCTGAAAACTCGATTGAAGCTGCCTCGATCAGACACTCAGGCACCGCATTCGGTATCCTGAGCACGCAGTTTAAGCTGCCTCAATTACACTCTCAGGCCCCGCATTCCAGACCCTGAACATTCGATTGAAGCTGCCTCGATCGCACTCTCTGGCATCGCAATCCAGATCCTGAACACTCGATTGAAGCTGCCTCGATCACACACTCAGACACCGCAATACAGACACTGAACACTTGATTGAAACTGCCTCGATCACACTCTCAGGCACCAACTTCGGGATCCTGAACACTAGATTGAAGCTGCCTCGATCACACTCAGGCAGCGCAATTCAGATCCTAAACACTTGATTGAAGCTGCCTCTATCACTCCCTCCGGCACCACTTTGCAGCCACTGAACACTCGATTGAAGCTGCCTCGATCACACTCTCAGGCACTGCATTCGGTATCCTGAACACTTAATTGAGGCTGCCTTGATCACACTCTCAGGCACTGCATTCGGGATCCTGAACACATAATTGAAGCTGCCTCGATCAAACTCTCAGGCACCGCGTTCCAGACCCTGATTACTCGACTGAAGTTGCCTCGCTCACACTCACTGGCACTTATTTCCAGACGCTGAACACTCAATTGAAGCTGCCTCGATCACACACTCAGGCACCGCTTTCCAGACACTGAACACTTGATTGAAGCTGCCTTGATCACACTCTCAGGCACCGCATTCCAGATGTTCAACACTTGAGTGGAGCTGCCTCGATCAGATTCTTAGGCACTGCATTCCAGACGCTGAACACTCGATTGAAGCTGCCTCAATCGCACTCTGAGGCCCCGCATTTGGGATCCTGAAAACAAGATTGAAGCTGCCTCGATCACACTCTCAGGCACCGCATTCCAGACCCTGAACACTTGAATGAAACTGCTTCGATCGCTCGCTCAGGCACCAACTTCGGGATCCTGAACACTAGATTGAAGCTGCCTCGTCCACACACTTAGGCACCTCATTCCTGTCCACTCGATTGAAGCTGCCTCAATCACAATCTCAGGCACCGCATTCGGGATCCTGAACACTCGATTGAAGCTGCCTCGATCAGACACTCAGGCACTGCTTTCCAGACCCTGTACACTCGACTGAAGCTGCCTCGTTCACACTCTCAGGCACCGCTTTCAAGACGCTGAACACTGGAATGAAGCTGCTTCGATCACACTCTGAGTCACCAACTTCAGGATCCTGAAAACTAGATTGAAGCTGCCTCGACCACACACTCAGGCACCTCATTCCTGTCCTCTCGATTAAAGCTGCCTTGATCACACACCCCGGCACCGCATTCAAGAACCTGAACACTCGATTGAAGCTGCCTCGATCACACTCTCAGGCACCACATTCGGTTTCCTGAACACTCGATTGAAGCTGCCTCGATCACACTCACAGGCACTGCATTCAGGATCCTGTACACTAGATCGAAGTTGCCTCAAGCACACAACCAGGCACCTCATTCATGTCCTCTCGATTGAAGCTGCCTCGATCAAACTCTCGGGCAACGCATTCCAGACCCTGAAAACTCGATTGAAGCTGCCTCGATCACACATTCAGGCACCTCATACCTGTCCTCTCAATTGAAGCTGCCTCGATCACACATTCAGGCACCGAATTCCAAACATTGAGCACTCGATTGAAGCTGCCTCAATTACAATCTCAGGCAGTGTAATCCAGATCCTAAACACTTGATTGAAGCTGCCTCGATCACACTCTCTGGCAAAACATACCAGATCCTAAACATTAGATTGAAGCTGTCTCGATTACACTCACAGGCAGCGCGTTCCAGAACCTGAACACTCGATTGAAGCTGCCTCGATCACACTCTCAGGCACTGCATTCGGGATCCTGAACACTTAATTGAAGCTGCCTCGTTCACACTCTCAGGCATCGCTTTCCAGAGCCTGAACACTCGATTGAAGCTGCCTCGCTCACACTCTCAGCTACTGCGTTCCAAACGCTGATTACTCGACTGAAGCTGCCTCGCTCACACTCACTGGCACTTATTTCCAGACTCTGAACACTCAATTGAAGCTGCCTCGATCACACACTCAGTCTCTGCATTCCAGACCCTGAACACTCGATTGAAGCTGCCTCGATCACACACTCAGGCACCGCTTTCCAGACACTGAACACTTGATTGAAGCTGCCTCGATCACACTCTCAGGCACCACCTTCGGGATCCTGAACACTAGATTGAAGCTACCTCGATCACACACTCAGGCACCGCATTCCAGGTGTTCAACACTTGAGTGAAGCTGCCTCGATCAGAATCTCAGGCACCGCATTCCAGACGCTGAACACTCGATTGAAGCTGCCTCAATCGCACTCTCAGGCCCCGCATTTGGGATCCTGAAAACTAGATTGAAGGTGCCTCGATCACACTCTCAGGCACCGCATTCCAGACCCTGAACACTCGAATGAAGCTGCCTCGATCACACACTCAAACACCGCATTCCAGACACTGAACACTTGAATGAAACTGCTTCGATCGCTCGTTCAGGCACCAACTTCGGGATCCTGAACACTAGATTGAAGCTGCCTCGACCACACACTTAGGCCCCACATTCCTGTCCTCTCGATTGAAGCTGCCTAGATCACAATCTCAGGCACCGCATTCGGGATCCTGAACACTCGATTGAAGCTGCCTCGATCAGACACTCAGGCACTGCTTTCCAGACCCTGAACTCTCGATTGAAGCTGCCTTGCTCACACTCTCAGGCACCGCATTCCAGACGCTGAACATTTGATTGAAGCTGCCTCGATCGCACTCTCTGGCAGCGCAATCCCAATCCTAAACACTTGATTGAAGCTGCCTCGATCACTCTCTCAGGCACTGCATTGCAGCCTCTGAACACTCGATTGAAGCTGCCTCGATCACACTCTCAGGCACTGCATTCGGGATCCTGAACACTTAATTGAGGCTGCCTCAATCACACACTCAGGCACTGCTTTCCAGACCCTGTACACTCGACTGAAGCTGCCTCGTTCACACTCTCAGGCACCGCTTTCAAGACGCTGAACACTGGAATGAAGCTGCTTCGATCACACTCTGAGTCACCAACTTCAGGATCCTGAAAACTAGATTGAAGCTGCCTCGACCACACACTCAGGCACCTCATTCCTGTCCTCTCGATTAAAGCTGCCTCAATCACACACCCCGGCACCGCATTCGAGAACCTGAACACTCGATTGAAGCTGCCTCGATCACACTCTCAGGCACCGCATTCGGTTTCCAGAACACTCAATTGAAGCTACCTCGATTACACTCTCAGGCACCGCATTCCAGTCCCTGAACATTCAATTGAAGCTGCCTCGATCGCACTCTCTGGCAGCGCAATCCAGATCCTAAACACTTGATTGAAGCTGCCTCGATCACTCTCTCAGGGACCGCATTGCAGCCCCTGATCACTCGATTGAAGCTGCCTCGATCACACTCTCAGGCACCGCTTTCCAGAGCCTGAACACTCGATTGAAGCTGCCTCGATCACACTCTCAGGCACTGCATTCAGGATCCTGTACACTAGATTGAAGTTGCCTCGAGCACACAACCAGGCACCTCATTCATGTCCTCTCGATTGAAGCTGCCTCGATCAAACTCTCGGGCAACGCTTTCCAGACCCTGAACACTCGATTGAAGCTGCCTCGATCACACATTCAGGCTCCTCATACCTGTCTTCTCAATTGAAGCTGCCTCGATCACACATTCAGGCACCCAATTCCAAACATTGAGCACTCGATTGAAGCTGCCTCAATTACAATCTCAGGCAGTGTAATCCAGATCCTAAACACTTGATTGAAGCTGCCTCGATCACACTCTCAGGCAAAACATACCAGATCCTAAACACTAGATTGAAGCTGTCTCAATTACACTCTCAGGCAGCGCATTCCAGCCCCTGAACACTCGATTGAATCTGCCTCGCTCACGCTCTCTGGCACTTATTTCCAGACGCTGAACACTCAATTGAAGCTGCCTCGATCACACACTCAGGCTCTGCATTCCAGACCCTGAACACTCGATTGAAGCTGCCTCAATCACACACTCAGGCTCCGCATTTCAGACCCTGAACACTTGATTGAAGCTGCCTCGATCACACTCTCAGGCACCACCTTCGGGATCCTGAACACGAGATTGAAGCTGCCTCGATCACACTCTCAGGCACCTCATTCCTGTCCTCTCGATTGAAGCTGCCTCGATCACACACCCAGACACTACATTCAACAAACTGAGCACTTCATTGTAGCTGCCTTGATCACACTCTCAGCACCGCATTCCAGACCCTGAACACTCGATTTAAGCTGCCTCGATCGGACTTTCCGGCAGTGCAATCCAGATCCTGAACACTCGATTGAAGCTGCCTCGATCACACACTCAGACACCGCATTCCAGACACTGAACACTTGATTGAAACTGCCTCGATCACACTCTCAGGCACCAACTTCGGGATCCTGAACACTAGATTGAAGCTGCCTCGATCACACACCCAGACACCACATTCAACACACTGAGCACTTCATTGTAGCTGCCTAGTTCACACACTCAGACACCGCAATCCAGATCTCAAACACTTGAGTGAAGCTGCCTCGATCACACTCTCAGGCACCGGATTCCAGACACTGAACACTCGATTGAAGCTGGCTCAATCGCACTCTCAGGCCCCGCATTTGGGATCCTGAAAACTAAATTGAAGCTGCCTCGATCACACACTCAGGCACCTCATTCCTGTCCTCTCGATTGAAGCTGCCTCGATCTCCCACTCAGGCACCGCATTCGGGATCCTGAAAACTCGATTGAAGCTGCGTAGATCATGCTCTCAGGCATCGCATTCCAGACACTGAACACTCGATTGAAGCTGCCTCGATCATACTCTCAGGCACCGCATTCAGGACCGTGTGCACTAGATTGAAGCTGCCTCGATCAAACTCTCGGACAACGCTTTCCAGAACCTGAACACTCGATTGAAGCTGCCTCGATCACACACTCAGGCACCTCATACCTGTCCTCTCAATTGAAGCTGCCTCGATCACATTCTCAGTCACCGAATTCCAAACATTGAGCACTCGATTGAAGCTGCCTCAATTACAATCTCCGGCAGTATAATCCAGATCCTAAACACTTGATTGAAGCTGCCTCGATCACACTCTCAGGCAAATCATACCGGATCCTAAACACTAGATTGAAGTTGTCTCGATTACACTCTCAGTCAGCGCATTCCAGATCCTGAACACTCTATTGAAGCTGCCTCGATCAGACACTCAGGCACCGCATTCCAGCCCCTGAACACTTGATTGAAGCTGCCTCCATTACACTCTCAGGCACTGCATTCGGGATGCTGAACACTTAATTGAAGCTGCCTCGATCACACTCTCAGGCACCGCATTCCAGACGCTGAACACTCGATTGAAGCTGCCTCAATCCCACTCTCAGGCACCTCATTCCTTTCCAAACGATTGAAACTCCCTCGTTCACACTCTCAGGCACCACATTCCAGACCCTGAACATTCGATTGAAGCTGCCCCGATCACACTCTCAGGCCCCGCATTCGGGTCCTTTATCACTCGATTGAATCTGCCTCGATCACACACTTGGGCACCGCATTCCGGACCCTGAACACTCGATTGAAGCTGCCTCGATCACACTCTCAGGCACCGCATTCGGGATCCTGTGCACTAGATTGAGGCTGCCTCGATCACACACTCAGGCACTGCTTTCCAGACCGTGAACACTCGATTGAAGCTGCCTTGATAACACTCTCAGGCACCGCATTCCAGAACCTGAACATTCAACTGAAGCTGCCTCGTTCACACTCTCTGGCACTTATTTCCAGACGCTGAACACTCTATTGAAGCTGCCTCAATCACACACTCAGGCACCGCCTTCCAGACCCTGAACATTCAATTGAAGCTGCATCGATCTCACTGTCTGGCAGCGCAATCCAGATCCTAAACATTCGATTGAAGCTGCCTCGATCACACTCTCAGGCACCGCAATGCAGCCCCTGAATAGTCGATTGAAGCTGCCTCGATCTCACTCTCTGGCACCGCAATCCAGATCCTAAATACTTGATTGAAGCTGCCTTGATCACACGCTCAGGCACTGCATTCGGAATTCTGTACACTCAATTGAAGCTGCCTCAATTACACTCTCAGGCACTGCATTCCAAACCCTGATTACTCGACTGAGCAGCCTCGCTCACACTCCCTGGCACTTATTTCCAGATGCTGAACACTCTATTGAAGCTGGCTCAATCGCACACTCAGGCTCTGCATTCCAGACCCTGAACACTCGATTTAAGCTGCCTCGATCAGAGTCTCTGGCACCGCATGCCAGATGCTGAACACTCGATTGAAGCTGCCTCGATCACACTCTCAGGCACCGCCTTCAAGACCCTGAACACTTGATTGAAGCTGCCTCAATCACACACTCAGGCAATGCATTCCAGACCATGAACACTCGATTGAAGCTGCCTCGATCCCACTCTCAGGCACCGCATTCCAGACCCTTAACACACGATTGAAGCTGCCTCAATGTCACTCTCAGGCACCGCCTTCCAGACTCTCATCCCTTGATTGAAGATGCCTCGATCAGACACTCAGGCACCGCATTCCAGACCCTCAAAACTCGATTGAATCTGCCTCGATCACAATCTCAGGCACCGCATTCGGGATCCTGAACACTCGATTGAAGCTGCCTTGATCACACTCTCAGGCAACGATTTCCAGAACCTGAACATTTGACTGAAACTGCCTCGATCACACACTCGGGCACCACATTCCAGACCCTGAACACTCAGTTGAAGCTGCCCCGATCACACTCTCAGGCACGGCATTCCAGACCCTGAACACTCAATTGAAGCTGCCTCGATCATACTCTCAGGCCCCGCATTCCAGACCCTGAACACTCGATTGAATCTGCCTCGATCACACTCTCAGGCACCGCATTCGGGATCCTGTACACTAGATTGAATTTGCCTCGAGCACACACTCAGGCACCTCATTCATGTCCTCTCAACTGAAGCTGCCTCGATAAAATTTTCGGGCAATGCTTTCCAGAACCTTAACACTCGATTGAAGCTGCCTCGATCACACTCTCAGGCACCGAATTCCACACATTGAGCACTCGATTGAATCTGCCTCAATTACAATCTTAGGCAATGTAATCCAGATCCTAAACACTTGATTGAAGATGCCTCGATCACACTCTGAGGCAAAACATACCAGATCCTGAACACTAGATTGAACCTGTCTCAATTACACACTCAGGCAGCGCATTCCAGACCCTGAACACTCGATTGAAGCTGCCTCGATCACACTCTCAGGCATAGGTTTCCAGACACTAAATACACGATTAAAGCTGTCTCGATGACACACTCAGGCACTGTTTTCCAGACCCTGAACATTCGTTTGAAGCTGCCACCATTACTCTCTCAGGCACTGCATTCGGGATCTTGAAAACAAGATTGAAGCTGCATCGATCGCACTCTCAGGCACCGCATTCCAGACGCTGAAAACTCGATGAAACTGCCTCGTTCACACACTCAGGCACCGCATTCCTATCCACTCGATTGAAAATCCCTCGTTCACACTCTCCGGCCCCGCATTCCAGAATTTGAACACTCGATTGAAGCTGTCTCAATCCCATACTCAGGCACTGCATTCCAGACCCTGAACACTCGATTGAAGCTGCCTCAATCCCATTCTCAAGCACCGCATTCCAGACACTGAACATTTGATTGAAACTGCCTCAATCACACTCTCAGGCACCAACTTCAGGATCCTGAACACTAGATTGAAGCTGCCTCGACCACACACTCAGGCACCTCATTCCTGTCCTCTCGATTGAAGCTGCCTCGATCAAAGACCCAGCCACCGCATTCCAGACCCTGAAAACTCGTTTGAAGCTGCCTCGATCAGACACTCAGGCACCGCATTCGGTTTCCTGAACACTCAATTTAAGCTGCATCGATTACATCTCAGGCACCGCATTCCAGACCCTGAACATTCGATTGAAGCTGCCTCGATCGCACTCTCTGGCAGCGCAATCCAGATCCTAAATGCTTGATTGAAGCTGCCTCGATCACACTCTCAGGCACTGCATTCCAGACCCTGAAAACTCGTTTGAAGCAGCCTCGATCACACACTCAGGCACCGCATTCCATACACTGAACACTTGATTGAAACTACTTCGATCACACTCTCAGGCACCTTCTTCGGGATCCTGAACACTAGATTGAAGATGCCTCGACCACACACTCAGGCACCTCATTCCTGTCCTCTCGATTGAAGCTTCCTCGATCACAAACCCAGCCACCGCATTCCAGAACCTGAACTCTCGATTGAAGCTGCCTCGATCACACTCTCAGGCAGCGCAATTCAGATCCTAAACACAGGATTGAAGCTGCCTTGATCACACTCTCAGGCACTGCATTCGGGATCCTGAACACAGGATTGAAGCTGCCTCGATCACACACTCAGGCTCTGCATTGCAGACCCTGAACACTCGATTGAAGCTGCCTCGATCACACACTCAGGCACCGTATTCCAGACCCTGAACACTTGATTGAAGCTGCCTCGATCACAGTCTCAGGCACGACCTTCGGGATCCTGAACACTTGATTGAAACTGCCTTGACCAGATACTCAGGCACCTCATTCCTGTCCTCTCGATTGAAGCTGCCTCGATCACACACCCATACACCACATTCAACACATTGAGCAATTCATTGTAGCTGCCTCGATCACACTCTCAGGCACCGCATTCCAGATTCTAAACACTTGAGTGAAGCTGCCTCGATCACACTCTCAGGCACCACATTCCAGACCCTGAACACTCAATTTAAGCTGCCTCAATCGCACTCACAGGCACCGCATTTGGGATCCTGAACACTTAACTGAGGCTGCCTCGATCACACTCTCAGGCACCGCTTTCCAGAGCCTGAACACTCGATTGAAGCTGCCTCGATCACACTCTCAGGCACCGCGTTCCAGACCCTGATTACTCGACGGAAGCTGCCTCGCTCACAATAAATGGCACTTATTTCCAGACTCTGAACACTCAATTGAAGCTGCCTCAATCACACGCTCAGTAACCACCTTCGGGATCCTGAACACTGGATTGAAGGTGCCTCGATCACACACTCAGGCACCTCATTCCTGTCCTCTCGATTGAAGCTGCCTCGATCACACACCCAGACACCACATTCAACACACTGAGCACTTCATTGTAGCTGCCTCGATCACTCTCTCTGGCACCGCATTCCAGATCCTAAAAACTTGAGTGAAGCTGCCTCGATCACACTCTCAGGCACCGCATTTGGGATCCTGAAAACTAGATTGAAGCTGCCTCGATCACACACTCAGGCACATCATTCCTGTCCTCTCGATTGAAGCTGCCTCGATCACTCACTCAGGCACCGCATTCCTATCCACTCGATTGAAAATCCCTCGTTCACACTATCCGGCCCCGCATTCCAGACCTTGAACAAACGATTGAAGCTGCCTCGATCACATTCTCAGGCACCGCATTCGGGATCCTGAACACTGGTTGAAGCTGCCTCGATCCCATTCTCAGGCACTGCATTCGAGACCCTGAACACTCGATTGAAGCTGCCTCGATTAAACTCTCGGGCAACGCTTTCCAGAACCTGAACACTCGATTGAAGCTGCCTCGATCACACACTCAGGCACCTCATACCTGTCCTCTCAATTGAAGCTGCCTCGATCACACTCTCAGGCACCGAATTCCAAACATTGTGCAGTCGATTGAAGCTGCCTCAATTACAATCTCAGGCAGTGTAATCCATATCCTAAACACTTGATTGAAGCTGTCTCGATCACACTCTCAGGTAAAACATACCGGATCCTGAACACTAGATTGAAGCTGTCTCGATCACAATCTCAGGCACCGCATTCCAGACGCTGAACACTCGATTCAAGCTGCCTCCATCACACTCTCAGGCAGTTCAATTCAGATCCTAAACACAGGATTGAAGCTGCCTTGATCACACTCTCAGGCACCGCATTCGGTTTGCTGAACACTCAATTGAAGATGCCGCGATTACACACTGAGGCACCGCATTCCAGACCCTGAACTTTCGATTGAAGCTGCCTCGATCGCAATCTCTGGCAGTGCAATCCAGATCCTAAACATTTGATTGAAGCTGCCTCGATCACTCTCTCAGGCACAGCATTGCAGCCCCTGAACACTCAATTGAAGCAGCCTCGATCACAATCTCAGGCACTGCATTCGGGATCCTGAACACTTAATTGAGGCTGCCTCGATCACACTCTCAGGCACCGCTTTCCAAAGCCTGTACACTCGATTGAAGCTGCCTCGATCACACTCTCAGGCACCGCGTTCCAAACCCTGATTACTCGACGGATGCTGCCTCGCTCACACTCAATGGCACATATTTCCAGATGCTGAACACTCAATTGAAGCTGCCTCGATCACAAGCTCAGGCACCACCTTCAGGATCCTGAACACTAGATTGAAGGTGCCTCGATCACAAACTCAGGCACCTCATTCCTGTCCTCGCGATTGAAGCTGCCTCGATCACACACCCAGACACCACATTCAACACACTGAGCATTTCATTGTAGCTGCCTCGATCACACTCTCTGGCACCGCATTCCAGATCCTAATAATTTGAGTGAAGCTGCCTCGATCACACTCTCAGGCACCGCAATCCAGACCCTGAACAATCGATCTAAGCTGCCTCAATCGCACTCTCAGGCACCGCATTTGGGATCCTGAAAACTAGATTGAAGCTGCCTCGATCACACACTCAGGCACATCATTCCTGTCCTCTCGATTGAAGCTGCCTCGATCACTCACTCAGGCACCGCATTCCAGACCCTGAACACTCGATTGAAGCTGCCTCGATCATACTTTCAGGCACCGCATTCCTGACCCAGAAAAATTAATTGAAACTGCCCTGATCACAATCTCAGGCACCGCATTCAGGATCCTGAACACTCGATTGAAGCTGCCTCGTTCACACTCTCAGGCTCCGCTTTCCAGACACTGAACACTCGATTGAAGCTGCCTCGATAACAGTCTCAGGCACCGCATTCGGGATCCTGCACACTAGATTGAAGTTGCCTCGAGCACACAATCAGGCACCTCATTCATGTCCTCTCGATTGAAACTGCCTCGATCAAACTCTCTGGCAAGGCTTTCCAGAACATGAACACTCAATTGAAGCTGCCTCGATCACACTCTCAGGCACCGAATTCCAAACATTGAGCACTCGATTGAAGCTGCCTCAATTACAATCTCAGGCAGTGTAATCCATATCCTAAACACTTGAATGAAGCTGCCTCGTGTACAATCTCAGCCAAAACATACCGGATCCTAAACACTTGATTGAAGCTGTCTCGATTACACTCTCAGGCAGCGCATTCCAGACCCTGAACACTCTATTGAAGCTGCCTCGATCAGACACTCAGTCACCGCATTCCAGACCCTGAACACTCGATTGAAGCTGCCTCAATCACACTCTCAGGCACGGCATTCCAGCCCCTGAACACTTGATTGAAGCTGCCTCCATTACACTCTCAGGCACTGCATTCGGGATCCTGAACATTTACTTGAAGCTGCCTCGATCACACTCTCAGGCAACAATTCCACACACTGAACACTCGATTGATGTTGCCTCGATCACACTCACAGACACCGCATTCCAGACGCTGAAGACTCGATTGAAGCTGCCTCAATCCCACTCTCAGGCACCTCATTCCTATCCACTCGATTGAAACTCCCTCATTTACACTCTCAGGCACCGCATTCCAGACGCTGAACATTCGATTGAAGCTGCCTCGATCACACTCTCAAGGACTGCTTTCCAGACGCTGAACACTCGATTGAAGCTGCCTCGAACACACTCTCAGGCACCGCATTCCAGTCCCTGATTACTCGACTGAAGCTGCCTCGCTCACACTCTCTGGCACTTATTTCCAGACGCTGATCACTCAATTGAAGCTGCCTCGATCACAGACTCAGGCTCTGCATTCCAGACCCCGAACACTCGATTGAAGCTGCCTCGATCACACACTCAGGCACCGTATTCCAGACCCTGAACACTAGAATGAAGCTGCCTCGATCACACACTCAGGCACCTCATTCCTGTCCTCTCGATTGAATCTGCCTCGATCACTCACCCAGACACCACATTCAACACACTGAGCACTTCATTGTAGCTGCCTCGATCACACTTTCAGGCACCGCATTCCAGATCCTAAACACTTGAGTTAAGCTGCCTCGATCACACTCTCAGGCACCGCATTTCAGACCCTGAACACTCGATTGAAGCTGCCTCAATCGCACTCTCATGCACCGCATTCGCGATCCTGAACACTCGATTGAAGCTGCCTTGATCACGCTCTCAGGCACCGCATTGCAGACCCTGAACACTCGTTTGAAGGTGCCTCAATCACACACTCAGGCACCGCACTCCAGACACTGAACACTTGATTGAAACTGCTTCGATCACACTCTCAGGCACCAACTTCGGGATCCTGAACACTAGATTGAAGCTTCCTCGACCAGACACTCAGGCAACTCATTCCTGTCCTCTCGATTGCAGCTGCCTCGATCACAGACCCAGCCACCGCATTCCAGACCCTGAACTCTCGATTAAAGCTGCCTCTATCAAACTCTCAGGCAGCGCAATTCAGATCCGAAACACAAGATTGAAGCTGCCTCGATCACTCTCTCAGGCACCGCATTGCAGCCCCTGAACACTCGATTGAAGCTGCCTCGATCACACTCTCAGGCACTGCATTCGGGATCCTGAACACTTAATTGAGGCTGCCTCAATCACACTCTCAGGAACTGCATTCGGGATCCTGAACACTTAATTGAAGCTGCCTCGATCACACTCTCAGGCACTGCATTCGGGATCCTGAACATTTAATTGAAGCTGCCTCGATCACACTCTCAGGCACCGCTTTCCAGACCCTGATTACTCGACAGAAGCTGCCTCGCTCACACTCAATGGCACTTATTTCCAGACGCTGAACACTCAATTGAAGCTGCCTCGATCACACACTCAGGCACGACCTTCGGGATCCTGAACACTAGATTGAAGCTGCCTCGAGCACACTCTCAGGCACTGCATTAGGGATACTGAACACTTAATCGAAGCTGCCTCGATCACACTCTCAGGCTCCGCATTCCAGACCCTGAACACTCGATTGAAGGTGCCTCGATCACACACTCAGGCACCGCACTCCAGACACTGAATACTTGATTGAAACTGCTTCGATCACACTCTCAGGCACCAACTTCGGGGTCCTGAACACTAGATTGAAGCTGCCTCGACCAGACACTCAGGCACCTCATTCCTGTCCTCTCAATTGAAGCTGCCTCGATCACAGATCCAGCCACCGCATTCCAGACCCTGAACTCATGATTGAAGCTGCCTCGATCACACTCTCAGGCAGCGCAATTCAGATCCTGAACACAGGATTGAAGCTGCCTTGATCACACTCTCAGGCACCGCATTCGGTTTCCTGAACACTCAATTGAAGCTGCCGCGATTACACTCTGAGGCATCGCATTCCAGACCCTGACCTTTCGATTGAAGCTGCCTCGATCGCACTCTCTGGCAGCGCAATCCAGATCCTAAACACTTGATTGAAGCTGCCTCGAAAACTCTCTCAGGCACCGCATTGCAGCCCCTGAACACTCAATTGAAGCTGCCTCAATCACACTCTCAGGCACTGCATTCGAGATCCTGAACACTTAATGGAGGCTGCCTCAATCACACTCTCAGGCACCGCTTTCCAGACCCTGATTACTCGACGGAAGCTGCCTCGCTCACACTCTCTGGCACTTATTTCCAGACGCTGATCACTCAATTGAAGCTGCCTCGATCACAGACTCAGGCTCTGCATTCCAGACCCCGAACACTCGATTGAAGCTGCCTCGATCACACACTCAGGCACCGTATTCCAGACCCTGAACACTAGAATGAAGCTGCCTCGATCACACACTCAGGCACCTCATTCCTGTCCTCTCGATTGAATCTGCCTCGATCACTCACCCAGACACCACATTCAACACACTGAGCACTTCATTGTAGCTGCCTCGATCACACTTTCAGGCACCGCATTCCAGATCCTAAACACTTGAGTTAAGCTGCCTCGATCACACTCTCAGGCACCGCATTTCAGACCCTGAACACTCGATTGAAGCTGCCTCAATCGCACTCTCATGCACCGCATTCGCGATCCTGAACACTCGATTGAAGCTGCCTTGATCACGCTCTCAGGCACCGCATTGCAGACCCTGAACACTCGTTTGAAGGTGCCTCAATCACACACTCAGGCACCGCACTCCAGACACTGAACACTTGATTGAAACTGCTTCGATCACACTCTCAGGCACCAACTTCGGGATCCTGAACACTAGATTGAAGCTTCCTCGACCAGACACTCAGGCAACTCATTCCTGTCCTCTCAATTGAAGCTGCCTCGATCACAGACCCAGCCACCGCATTCCAGACCCTGGAACTCTCGATTAAAGCTGCCTCTATCAAACTCTCAGGCAGCGCAATTCAGATCCGAAACACAAGATTGAAGCTGCCTCGATCACTCTCTCAGGCACCGCATTGCAGCCCCTGAACACTCGATTGAAGCTGCCTCGATCACACTCTCAGGCACTGCTTTCGGGATCCTGAACACTTAATTGAGGCTGCCTCAATCACACTCTCAGGCACTGCATTCGGGATCCTGAACATTTAATTGAAGCTGCCTCGATCACACTCTTAGGCACCGCTTTCCAGACCCTGATTACTCGACAGATGCTGCCTCGCTCACACTCAATGGCACTTATTTCCAGACGCTGAACACTCAATTGAAGCTGCCTCGATCACACACTCAGGCACGACCTTCGGGATCCTGAACACTAGATTGAAGCTGCCTTGAGCACACTCTCAGGCACTGCATTAGGGATACTGAACACTTAATCGAAGCTGCCTCGATCACACTCTCAGGCTCCGCATTCCAGACCCTGAACACTCGATTGAAGGTGCCTCGATCACACACTCAGGCACCGCACTCCAGACACTGAATACTTGATTGAAACTGCTTCGATCACACTCTCAGGCACCAACTTCGGGGTCCTGAACACTAGATTGAAGCTGCCTCGACCAGACACTCAGGCACCTCATTCCTGTCCTCCCAATTGAAGCTGCCTCGATCACAGATCCAGCCACTGCATTCCAGACCCTGAACTCTCGATTGAAGCTGCCTCGATCACACTCTCAGGCAGCGCAATTCAGATCCTGAACACAGGATTGAAGCTGCCTTGATCACACTCTCAGGCACCGCATTCGGTTTCCTGAACACTCAATTGAAGCTGCCGCGATTACGCTCTGAGGCATCGCATTCCAGACCCTGACCTTTCGATTGAAGCTGCCTCGATCGCACTCTCTGGCAGCGCAATCCAGATCCTAAACACTTGATTGAAGCTGCCTCGAAAACTCTCTCAGGCACCGCATTGCAGCCCCTGAACACTCAATTGAAGCTGCCTCAATCACACTCTCAGGCACTGCATTCGAGATCCTGAACACTTAATGGAGGCTGCCTCAATCACACTCTCAGGCACCGCTTTCCAGACCCTGATTACTCGACGGAAGCTGCCTCGCTCACACTCAATGGCACGTATTTCCCGACGCTGAACTCTCAATTGAAGCTGCCTCGATCACAGACTCAGGCACCACTTTCGGGATCCTGAACACTAGATTGAAGCTGCCTCGATCACACACTCAGGCACCTCATTCCTGTCCTCTCGATTGAAGCTGCCTCGATCACACACCCAGGCACCACATTCAACACACTGAGCATTTCATTGTAGTGCCTCGATCACACTCTCAGCCACCACATTCCAGATCCTAAACACGTGAGTGAAGCTGCCTCGATCACACTCTCAGACATGGCATTTCAGACCCTGAACACTCGATTGAAGCTGCCTCAATCGCACTCTCAGGCACCGCATTTGGGATCCTGAAGACGAGATTGAAGCTGCCTCGATCACACACTCAGGCACATCATTCCTGTCCTCTCGATTGAAGCTGCCTCGATCACTCATTCAGGCACCGCATTCCATACCCTGAACACTCGATTGAAGCTGCCTCGATCATACTCTCAGGCACCGCATTCCAGACCCAGAAAAATCAATTGAAGCTGCCTCGATCACAATCTCAGGCATCGCATTCAGGATCCTGAACACTCGCTTGAAGCTGCCTGGATCACACTCTCAGGCACCGCTTTCCAGACACTGAACACTCGATTGAAGCTGCCTCGATCACACTCTCAGTCACCGCATTCGGGATCCTGTACACTAGATTGAAGTTGCCTCGAGCACACAATCAGGCACCTCATTCATGTCCTCTCGATTGAAGCTGCCTCGATCAAACTCTCGGGCAACGCTTTCCAGAACCTGAACACTCGATTGAAGCTGCCTCGATCACACTCTCAGGCACCTCATACCTGTCCTCTCAATTGAAGCTGCCTCGATCACACTCTCAGGCACCGAATTCCAAACATTGAGCACTCGATTGAAGCTGCCTCAAATACAATCTCAGGCAGTGTAATCCATATCCTAAACACTTGATTGAAGCTGCCTCGAGTACACTCTCAGGCAAAACATACCGGATCCTAAACAATAGATTGAAGCTGTCTCGGTTACACTCTCAGGCAGCGCATTCCAGACCCTGAACACTCTATTGAAGCTGCCTCGATCAGACACTCAGGCACCGCTTTCCAGACCCTGAACACTCGATTGAAGCTGCCTCAATCACACTCTTGGCACCGCATTCCAGCCCCTGAACACTTAATTGAAGCTGCCTCCATTACACTCTCAGGCACTGCATTCGGGATCCTGAACACTTAATTGAAGCTGCCTCGATCACACTCTCAGGCAACAATTCCACACATTGAACACTCGATTGATGTTGCCTCGATCACACTCACAGAGACCGCATTCCAGACGCTGAACACTCGATTGAAGCTGCCTCAATCCCACTCTCAGGCACCTCATTCGTATCCACTCGATTGAAACTCCCTCATTCACACTCTCAGGCACCGCATTCCAGATCCTAAACACTTGATTGAAGCTGCCTCGATCACACTCTCAGGCAAAACATACCAGATCCTGAACACTAGATTGAAGCTGTCTCAATTACACTCTCAGGCAGCGCGTTCCAGACACTGATTACTCGGCTGAAGCTGCCTCGCTCACACTCTCTGGACACGTATTTCCAGACGCTGAACACTCGATTGAAGCCGCCTCGATCACACACTCAGGCACCACCTTCGGGATCCTGAACACTAGATTGAAGCTGCCTCGATCACACTCTCAGGCACTGCATTTGGGATCCTGAACACTTAATTGAAGCTGCCTCGATCACACTCTCAGGCTCCGCATTCCAGACCCTGAACACTCGATTGAAGGTGCTTCGATCACACTCCAGGCACCGCACTCCAGACACTGAACACTTGATTGAAACTGCTTCGATCACACTCTCAGGCACCAACTTCGGGATCCTGAACACTAGATCGAAGCTGCCTCGACCAGACACTCAGGCACCTCATTCCTGTCCTCTCGATTGAAGCTGCCTTGATCACAGACCCAGCCACAGCATTCCAGACCCTGAAAACTCGATTGAAGCTGCCTCGATCAGACACTCAGGCACCGGATTCGGTTTCCTGAACACTCAATTTAAGCTGCCTCGATTACACTCTCCGGTCCCGCATTCCAGACCCTGAAAATTCGATTGAAGCTGCCTCGATCACAATCTCTGGCAGTGCAATCCAGATACTAAACACTTGATTGAAGCTGCCTCGATCACTCTCTCAGGCAGCGCATTGCGGCCCCTGAACACTCGATTGAAGCTGCCTCGATCAGCCTCTCAGGCACTGCATCAGGGATCGTGAGCACTTAATTGAGGCTGCCTCGATCACACTCACAGGCACTGCATTCGGGATCCTGAACACTTAATTGAAGCTGCCTCGATCACACTCTCAGGCACCGCATTCCAGACCCTGAACACTCGATTGAAGGTGCCTCGATCACACACTCAGGCACCGCATACCAGTAACTGAACACTCGATTGAAACTGCTTCGATCACACTCTCAGGCACCAACGTCGGGATCCTGAACACTAGATTGAAGCTGCCTCGACCACACACTCAGGCACCTCATTCCTGTCCTCTCGATTGAAGCTGCCTCGATCACAGACCCAGCCACCGCATTCCAGAACCTGAACTCTCGATTGAAGCTGCCTTGATCACACTCTCAGGCACCGCATTGCAGCCCCTGAACACTCGATTGAAGCTGCCTCGATCACACTCTCAGGCACTGCATTCGGGATCCTGAACACTTAATTGAGGCTGCCTCAATCACACTCTCAGGCACCGCTTTCCAGAGCCTGAACACTCGATCGAAGCTGCCTCGATCACACAATCAGGCACCGCGTTCCAGACCCTGATTACTCGACAGAAGCTGCCTCGCTCACACTCAATGGCACTTATTCCCAGACGCTGAACACTCAATTGAAGCTGCCTCGATCACACGCTCAGGCACCACTTTCGGGATCCTGAACATTAGATTGAAGGTGCCTCGATCACACACTCAGGCACCTCATTCCACACACTGAGCACTTCATTTTAGCTGCCTCGATCACAGTCTCTGGCACCGCATACCAGATCCTAAAAACTTGAGTGAAGCTGCCTCGATCACACTCTCAGGCACCGCATTTCAGACCCTGAACAATCGATTGAACCTGCCTCAAACGCACTCTCAGGCACCGCATTTGGGATCCTGAAAACTAGATTGAAGCTGCCTCGATCACACACTCAGGCACATCATTCCTGTCCTCTCGATTGAAGCTGCCTCGATCACTCACTCAGGCACCGCATTCCAGACCCTGAACACTCGATTGAAGCTGCCTCGATCATACTCTCAGGCACCGCATTCAAGACCCAGAAAAATCAATTGAATCTGCCCTGATCACAATCTCAGGCACCGCATTCAGGATCCTGAACACTCGATTGAAGCTGCCTCATTCACACTCTCAGGCACCGCTTTCCAGACACTGAACACTCGATTGAAGCTGCCTCGATAACACTCTCAGGCACTGCATTCGGGATGCTGTACACTAGATTGAAGTTGCCTCGAGCACACAATCAGGCAACTCATTCATGTCCTCTCGATTGAAGCTGCCTCGATCAAACTCTCGGGCAACGCTTTCCAGAACCTGAACACTCGATTGAAGCTGCCTCGATCACACTCTCAGGCACCGAATTCCAAACATTGAGCACTCGATTGAAGCTGCCTCAATTACAATCTCAGGCAGTGTAATCCATATCCTAAACACTTGATTGAAGCTGCCTCGAGTACAATCTCAGCCAAAACATACCGGATCCTAAACACTAGATTGAAGCTGTCTCGATTACACTCTAGGGCAGCGCATTCCAGACCCTGAACACTCGATTGAAACTCCCTCATTCACACTCTCAGAGACTGCTTTCCAGACGCTGAACATTCGATTGAAGCTGCCTCGAACACACACTCAGGCACCGTATTCCAGACCCTGAACATTCGATTGAAGCTGCCTCGATCACACTCTCAGGGACTGCTTTCCAGACGCTGAACACTCGATTGAAGCTGCCTCGAACACACACTCAGGCACCGTATTCCAGACCCTGAACACTAGAATGAAGCTGCCTCGATCACACACTCAGGCACCTCATTCCTGTCCTCTCGATTGAATCTGCCTCGATCACTCACCCAGACACCACATTCAACACACTGAGCACTTCATTGTAGCTGCCTCGATCACACTCTCAGGCTCCGCATTCCAGACCCTGAACACTCGATTGAAGGTGCTTCGATCACACTCCAGGCACCGCACTCCAGACACTGAACACTTGATTGAAACTGCTTCGATCACACTCTCAGGCACCAACTTCGGGATCCTGAACACTATATTGAAGCTGCCTCGACCAGACACTCAGGCACCTCATTCCTGTCCTCTAGATTGAAGCTGCCTTGATCACAGACCCAGCCACCGCATTCCAGACCCTGAAAACTCGATTGAAGCTGCCTCGATCAGACACTCAGGCACCGGATTCGGTTTCCTGAACACTCAATTTAAGCTGCCTCGATTACACTCTCCGGTCCCGCATTCCAGACCCTGAAAATTCGATTGAAGCTGCCTCGATCACAATCTCTGGCAGCGCAATCCAGATTCTAAACACTTGATTGAAGCTGCCTCGATCACTCTCTCAGGCAGCGCATTGCGGCCCCTGAACACTCGATTGAAGCTGCCTCGATCAGCCTCTCAGGCACTGCATCAGGGATCCTGAGCACTTAATTGAGGCTGCCTCGATCACACTCTCAGGCACTGCATTCGGGATCCTGAACACTTAATTGAAGCTGCCTCGATCACACTCTCAGGCACCGCATTCCAGACCCTGAACACTCGATTGAAGGTGCCTCGATCACACACTCAGGCACCACATTCCAGACCCTGAACACTCGATTGAAGGTGCCTCGATCACACACTCAGGCACCGCACACCAGTAACTGAACACTCGATTGAAACTGCTTCGATCACACTCTCAGGCACCAACGTCGGGATCCTGAACACTAGATTGAAGCTGCCTCGACCACACACTCAGGCACCTCATTCCTGTCCTCTCGATTGAAGCTGCCTCAACACAGACCCAGCCACCGCGTTCCAGAACCTGAACTCTCGATTGAAGCTGCCTCGATCACACTCTCAGGCAGTTCAATTCAGATCCTAAACACAGGATTGAAGCTGCCTTGATCACACTCTCAGGCACCGCATTCGGTTTCCTGAACACTCAATTGAAGATGCCGCGATTACACTCTGAGTCACCGCATTCCAGACCCTGAACTTTCAATTGAAGCTGCCTCGATCGCACTCTATGGCAGCGCAATCCAGATCCTAAACACTTGATTGAAGCTGCCTCGATCACTCTCTCAGGCACCGCATTGCAGCCCCTGAACACTCGATTGAAGCTGCCTCGATCACACTCTCAGGCACTGCATTCGGGATCCTGAACACTTAATTGAGGCTGCCTCGATCACACTGTCAGGCACCGCTTTCCAGACCCTGAACACTCAATCGAAGCTGCCTCGATCACACTCTCAGGCACCGCGTTCCAGACCCTGATTACTCAACGGAAGCTGCCTCGCTCACACTCAATGGCACTTGTTTCCAGACGCTGAACACTCAATTGAAGCTGCCTCGATCACACGCTCAGGCACCACTTTCGGGATCCTGAACACTAGATTGAAGGTGCCTCGATCACACACTCAGGCACCTCATTCCTGTCCTCTCGATTGAAGCTGCCTCGATCACACACCCAGACACCACATTCAACACACTGAGCACTTCATTGTAGCTGCCTCGATCACACTCTCTGGCACCGCATTCCAGATCCTGAAAACTTGAGTGAAGCTGCCTCGATCACACTCTCAGGCACCGCATTTCAGACCCTGAACAATCGATTGAAGCTGCCTCAAACGCACTCTCAGGCACCGCATTTGGGATCCTGAAAACTAGATTGAAGCTGCCTCGATCACACACTCAGGCACATCATTCCTGTCCTCTCGATTGAAGCTGCCTCGATCAATCACTCAGGCACCGCATTCCAGACCCTGAACACTCGATTGAAGCTGCCTCAATCATACTCTCAGGCACCGCATTCCAGACCCAGAAAAATCAATTGAAGCTGCCCTGATCACAATCTCAGGCACCGCATTCAGGATCCTGAACACTCGATTGAAGCTGCCTCATTCACACTCTCAGGCACCGCTTTCCAGACACTGAACACTCGATTGAAGGTGCCTCGATCACACACTCAGGCACCGCACACCAGTAACTGAACACTCGATTGAAACTGCTTCGATCACACTCTCAGGCACCAATGTCGGGATCCTGAACACTAGATTGAAGCTGCCTCGACCACACACTCAGCCACCTCATTCCTGTCCTCTCGATTGAAGCTGCCTCGATCACAGACCCAGCCACCGCATTCCAGAACCTGAACTCTCGATTGAAGCTGCCTCGATCACACTCTCAGGCAGTTCAATTCAGATCCTAAACACAGGATTGAAGCTGCCTTGATCACACTCTCAGGCACCGCATTCGGTTTCCTGAACACTCAATTGAAGATGCCGCGATTACACTCTGAGGCACCGCATTCCAGACCCTGAACTTTCAATTGAAGCTGCCTCGATCGCACTCTATGGCAGCGCAATCCAGATCCTAAACACTCGATTGAAGCTGCCTCGATCACTCTCTCAGGCACTGCATTGCAGCCCCTGAACACTCGATTGAAGCTGCCTCGATCACACTCTCAGGCACTGCATTCGGGATCCTGAACACTTAATTGAGGCTGCCTCGATCACACTCTCAGGCACCGCTTTCCAGAGCCTGAACACTGGATCGAAGCTGCCTCGATCACACTCTCAGGCACTGCGTTCCGGACCCTGATTACTCGACGGAAGCTGCCTCGCTCACACTCAATGGCACTTATTTCCAGACGCTGAACACTCATTTGAAGCTGCCTCAATCACACGCTCAGGTACCACTTTCGGGATCCTGAACACTAGATTGAAGGTGCCTCAATCACACACTCAGGCACCTCATTCCTGTCCTCTCGATTGAAGCTGCCTCGATCACACACCCAGACACCACATTCAACACACTGAGCACTTCATTGTAGCTGCCTCGATCACACTCTCTGGCACCGCATTCCAGATCCTAAAAATTTGAGTGAAGCTGCCTCGATCACACTCTCAGGCACCGCATTTCAGACCCTGAACAATCGATTGAAGCTGCCTCAAACGCACTCTCAGGCACCGCATTTGGGATCCTGAAAACTAGATTGAAGCTGCCTCGATCACACACTCAGGCACATCATTCCTGTCCTCTCGATTGAAGCTGCCTCGATCACTCACTCAGGCACCGCATGCCAGACCCTGAACACTCGTTTGAAGCTGCCTCGATCATACTCTCAGGCACCGCATTCCAGACCCAGAAAAATCAATTGAAGCTGCCCTGATCACAATCTCAGGCACCGCATTCAGGATCCTGAACACTCGATTGAAGCTGCCTCATTCACACTCTCAGGCACCGCTTTCCAGACACTGAACACTCGATTGAAGCTGCCTCGATAACACTCTCAGGCACTGCATTCGGGATCCTGTACACTAGATTGAAGTTGCCTCGAGCACACAATCAGGCAACGCATTCATGTCCTCTCGATTGAAGCTGCCTCGATCAAACTCTCGGGCAACGCTTTCCAGAACCTGAACACTCGATTGAAGCTGCCTCGATCACACTCTCAGGCACCTCATACCTGTCCTCTCAATTGAAGCTGCCTCGATCACACTCTCAGGCACCGAATTCCACACATTGAGCACTCGATTGAAGCTGCCTCAATTACAATCTCAGGCAGTGTAATCCATATCCTAAACACTTGATTGAAGCTGCCTCGAGTACAATCTCAGCCAAAACATACCGGATCCTAAACACTAGACTGAAGCTGTCTCGATTACACTCTCAGGCAGCGCATTCCAGACACTGAACACTCTATTGAAGATGCCTCGATTACACTTTCAGGCACCACATTCTAGGCCCTGTACACTTGATTGAAGATGCCTCGATCAGACACTCAGGCACCGCATTCCAGACTCTGAACACTCTATTGAAGATGCCTCGATCAGACACTCAGGCACCGCATTCCAGACCCTGAACACTCGATTGAAACTCCCTCATTCACACTCTCAGGCACCGCATTCCAGACCCTGAACATTCGATTGAAGCTGCCTCGATCACACTCTCAGGGACTGCTTTCCAGGCGCTGAACACTCGATTGAAGCTGCCTCGAACACACACTCAGGCACCGTATTCCAGACCCTGAACAGTAGAATGAAGCTGCCTCGATCACACACTCAGGCACCTCATTCCTGTCCTCTCGATTGAATCTGCCTCGATCACTCACCCAGACACCACATTCAACACACTGAGCACTTCATTGTAGCTGCCTCGATCACACTTTCAGGCACCGCATTCCAGATCCTAAACACTTGAGTTAAGCTGCCTCCATCACACTCTCAGGCTCCGCTTTCCAGACCCTGAACACTCGATTGAAGGTGCTTCGATGACACTCCAGGCACCGCACTCCAGACACTGAACACTTGATTGAAACTGCTTCGATCACACTCTCAGGCACCAACTTCGGGATCCTGAACACGAGATCGAAGCTGCCTCGACCAGACACTCAGGCACCTCATTCCTGTCCTCTCGATTGAAGCTGCCTTGATCACAGACCCAGCCACCGCATTCCAGACCCTGAAAACTCGATTGAAGCTGCTTCGATCAGACACTCAGGCACCGGATTCGGTTTCCTGAACACTCAATTTAAGCTGCCTCGATTACACTCTCCGGTCCCGCATTCCAGACCCTGAAAATTCGATTGAAGCTGCCTCGATCACAATCTCTGGCAGCGCAATCCAGTTTCTAAACACTTGATTGAAGCTGCCTCGATCACTCTCTCAGGCAGCGCATTGCGGCCCCTGAACACTCGATTGAAGCTGCCTCGATCAGCCTCTCAGGCACTGCATCAGGAATCCTGAGCACTTAATTGAGGCTGCCTCGATCACACTCTCAGGCACTGCATTTGGGATCCTGAACACTTAATTGAAGCTGCCTCGATCACACTCTCAGGCACCGCATTCCAGACCCTGAACACTCGATTGAATCTGCCTCGATCACACTCTCAGGCACCGCATTCGGGATCCTGTACACTAGATTGAAGTTGCCTCAAGCACACACTCAGGCACCTCATTCATGCCCTTGTAACTGAAGCTGCCTCCATCAAACTATCGGGCAACGCTTTCCAGACCCTGAACACTCGATTGAAGCTGCCTCGATCACACTCTAAGGCACCGAATTCCACACATTGAGCACTCGATTGAAGCTGCCTGATCACAATCTCAGGCACCACATTCCAGACCCTGAACACTCGATTGAAGGTGCCTCGATCACAATTTCAGGCACCGCACACCAGTAACTGAACACTCGATTGAAACTGCTTCGATCACACTCTCAGGCACCAACGTCGGGATCCTGAACACTAGATTGAAGCTGCCTCGACCACACACTCAGGCACCTCATTCCTGTCCTCTCGATTGAAGCTGCCTCGATCACAGACCCAGCCACCGCATTCCAGAACCTGAACTCTCGATTGAAGCTGCCTCTATCACACTCTCAGGCAGTTCAATTCACATCCTAAACACAGGATTGAAGCTGCCTTGATCACACTCTCAGGCACCGCATTCGGTTTCCTGAACACTCAATTGAAGATGCCGCGATTACACTCTGAGGCACCGCATTCCAGACCCTGAACTTTCAATTGAAGCTGCCTCGATCGCACTCTATGGCAGCGCAATCCAGATCCTAAACACTTGATTGAAGCTGCCTCGATCACTCTCTCAGGCACTGCATTGTAGCCCCTGAACACTCGATTGAAGCTGCCTCGATCACACTCTCAGGCACTGCATTCGGGATCCTGAACACTTAATTGAGGCTGCCTCGATCACACTCTCAGGCACCGCTTTCCAGAGCCTGAACACTCGATCGAAGCTGCCTCGATCACACTCTCAGGCACCGCGTTCCAGACCCTGATTACTCCACGGAAGCTGCCTCGCTCACACTCAATGGCACTTATTTCCAGACGCTGAACACTCAACTGAAGCTGCCTCGATCACACGCTCAGGCACCACTTTCGGGATCCTGAACACTAGATTGAAGGTGCCTCGATCACACACTCAGGCACCTCATTCCTGTCCTCTCGATTGAAGCTGCCTCGATCACACACCCAGACAACAGATTCAACACACTGAGCACTTCATTGTAGCTGCCTCAATCACACTCTCTGGCACCGCATTCCAGATCCTAAAAACTTGAGTGAAGCTGCCTCGATCACACTTTCAGGCACCGCATTTCAGACCCTGAACAATCGATTGAAGCTGCCTCAAACGCACTCTCAGGCACCGCATTTGGGATCCTGAAAACTAGATTGAAGCTGCCTCGATCACACACTCAGGCACATCATTCCTGTCCTCTCAATTGAAGCTGCCTCGATCACTCACTCAGGCACCGCATTCCAGACCCTGAACACTCGATTGAAGCTGCCTCGATCATACTCTCAGGCACCGCATTCCAGACCCAGAAAAATCAATTGAAGCTGCCCTGATCACAATCTCAGGCACCGCATTCAGGATCCTGAACACTCGATTGAAGCTGCCTCATTCACACTCTCAGGCACCGCTTTCCAGACACTGAACACTCGATTGAAGCTGCCTCGATAATACTCTCAGGCACTGCATTCGGGATCCTGTACACTAGATTGAAGTTGCCTCGAGCACACAATCAGGCACCTCATTCATGTCCTCTCGATTGAAGCTGCCTCGATCAAACTCTCGGGCAACGCTTTCCAGAACCTGAACACTCGATTGAAGCTGCCTCGATCACTCACTCAGGCACCGCATTCCAGACCCTGAACACTCGATCATACTCTCAGGCACCGCATTCCAGACCCAGAAAAATCAATTGAAGCTGCCCTGATCACAATCTCAGGCACCGCATTCAGGATCCTGAACACTCGATTGAAGCTGCCTCATTCACACTCTCAGGCACCACTTTCCAGACACTGAACACTCGATTGAAGCTGCCTCGATAACACTCTCAGGCACTGCATTCGGGATCCTGTACACTAGATTGAAGTTGCCTCGAGCACACAATCAGGCACCTCATTCATGTCCTCTCGATTGAAGCTGCCTCGATCAAACTCTCGGGCAACGCTTTCCAGAACCTGAACACTCGATTGAAGCTGCCTCGATCACACTCTCAGGCACCTCATACCTGTCCTCTCAATTGAAGCTGCCTCGATCACACTCTCAGGGACTGCTTTCCAGACGCTGAACACTCGATTGAAGCTGCCTCGAACACACACTCAGGCACCGTATTCCAGACCCTGAACACTAGAATGAAGCTGCCTCGATCACACACTCAGGCACCTCATTCCTGTCCTCTCGATTGAAGCTGCCTCGATCAATCACCCAGACACCACATTCAACACACTGAGCACTTCATTGTAGCTGCCTCGATCACACTCTCAGGCACCGCATTCCAGACCCTGAACACTCGATTTAAGGTGCTTCGATCACACTCCAGGCACCGCACTCCAGACACTGAACTCTTGATTGAAACTGCTTCAATCACACTCTCAGGCACCAACTTCGGGATCCTGAACACTAGATCGAAGCTGCCTCGACCAGACACTCAGGCACCTCATTCCTGTCCTCTAGATTGAAGCTGCCTTGATCACAGACCCAGCCACCGCATTCCAGACCCTGAAAACTCGATTGAAGCTGCCTCGATCAGACACTCAGGCACCGGATTCGGTTTCCTGAACACTCAATTTAAGCTGCATCGATTACACTCTCCGGTCCCGCATTCCAGACCCTGAAAATTCGATTGAAGCTGCCTCGATCACAATCTCTGGCAGCGCAATCCAGATTCTAAACACTTGATTGAAGCTGCCTCGATCACTCTCTCAGGCAGCGCATTGCGGCCCCTGAACACTCGATTGAAGCTGCCTTGATCAGCCTCTCAGGCACTGCATCAGGGATCCTGAGCACTTAATTGAGGCTGCCTCGATCACGCTCTCAGGCACTGCATTCGGGATCCTGAACACTTAATTGAAGCTGCCTCGATCACACTCTCAGGCACCGCATTCCAGACCCTGAACACTCGATTGAAGGTGCCTCGATCACACACTCAGGCACCACATTCCAGACCCTGAACACTCGATTGAAGGTGCCTCGATCACACACTCAGGCACCGCACACCAGTAACTGAACACTCGATTGAAACTGCTTCGATCACACTCTCAGGCACCAACGTTGGGATCCTGAACACTAGATTGAAGCTGCCTCGACCACACACTCAGGCACCTCATTCCTGTCCTCTCGATTGAAGCTGCCTCGATCACAGACCCAGCCACCGCATTCCAGAACCTGAACTCTCGATTGAAGCTGCCTCGATCACACTCTCAGGCAGTTCAATTCAGATCCTAAACACAGGATTGAAGCTGCCTTGATCACACTCTCAGGCACCGCATTCGGTTTCCTGAACACTCAATTGAAGATGCCGCGATTACACTCTGAGGCACCGCATTCCAGACCCTGAACTTTCAATTGAAGCTGCCTCGATCGCACTCTATGGCAGCGCAATCCAGATCCTAAACACTTGATTGAAGCTGCCTCGATCACACTCTCAGGCACTGCATTGCAGCCCCTGGACACTCGATTGAAGCTGCCTCGATCACACTCTCAGGCACTGCATTCGGGATCCTGAACACTTAATTGAGGCTGCCTCGATCACACTCTCAGGCACCGCTTTCCAGAGCCTGAACACTCGATCGAAGCTGCCTCGATCACACTCTCAGGCACCGCGTTCCAGACCCTGATTACTCGACGGAAGCTGCCTCGCTCACACTCAATGGCACTTATTTCCAGACGCTGAACACTCAATTGAAGCTGCCCCAATCACACGCTCAGGCACCACTTTCGGGATCCTGAACACTAGATTGAAGGTGCCTCGATCACACACTCAGGCACCTCATTCCTGTCCTCTCGATTGAAGCTGCCTCAATCACACACCCAGACACCACATTCAACACACTGAGCACTTCATTGTAGCTGCCTCGATCACACTCTCTGGCACCGCATTCCAGATCCTAAAAACTTGAGTGAAGCTGCCTCAATCACACTCTCAGGCACCGCATTTCAGACCCTGAACAATCGATTGAAGCTGCCACAATCGCACTCTCAGGCACCGCATTTGGGATCCTGAAAACTAGATTGAAGCTGCCTCGATCACACACTCAGGCACATCATTCCTGTCCTCTCGATTGAAGCTGCCACGATCACTCACTCAGGCACCGCATTCCAGACCCTGAAGACTTGATTGAAGCTGCCTCGATCATACTCTCAGGCACCGCATTCCAGACCCAGAAAAATCAATTGAAGCTGCCCTGATCACAATCTCAGGCACCGCATTCAGGATCCTGAACACTCGATTGAAGTTGCCTCGTTCACACTCTCAGGCACCGCTTTCCAGACACTGAACACTCGAGTGAAGCTGCCTCGATAACAGTCTCAGGCACTGCATTCGGGATCCTGTACACTAGATTGAAGTTGCCTCGAGCACACAATCAGGCACCTCATTCATGTCCTCTCGATTGAAGCTGCCTCGATCAAACTCTCGGGCAACGCTTTCCAGAACCTGAACACTCGATTGAAGCTGCCTCGATCACACTCTCAGGCACCTCATACCTGTCCTCTCAATTGAAGCTGCCTCGATCACACTCTCAGGCACCGAATTCCAAACATTGAGCACTCGATTGAAGCTGCCTCAATTACAATCTCAGGCAGTGTAATCCATATCCTAAACACTTGATTGAAGCTGCCTCGAGTACAATCTCAGCCAAAACATACCGGATACTAAACACTAGATTGAAGCTGTCTCGATTACACTCTCAGGCAGCGCATTCCAGACCCTGAACACTCAATTGAAACTCCCTCATTCACACTCTCAGGCACCGCATTCCAGACCCTGAACATTCGATTGAAGCTGCCTCGATCACACTCTCAGGGACTGCTTTCCAGACGCTGAACACTCGATTGAAGCTGCCTCGAACACACACTCAGGCACCGTATTCCAGACCCTGAACACTAGAATGAAGCTGCCTCAATCACACACTCAGGCACCTCATTCCTGTCCTCTCGATTGAATCTGCCTCGATCACTCACCCAGACACCACATTCAACACACTGAGCACTTCATTGTAGCTGCCTCGATCACACTCTCAGGCACCACATTTCAGACCCTGAACACTCGATTGAAGCTGCCTTGATCACGCTCTCAGGCACCGCATTCCAGACACTGAACACTCGATTGAGGCTGCCTCGATCACACTCTCAGGCACCGCATTCGGTATCCTGTACACTAGATGGAAGTTGCCTCGATCACACAATCAGGCACCTCATTCATGACCTCTTGATTGAAGCTGCCTCGATCAAACTCTCGGGCAACGTTTTCCTGAACCTGAACACTCGATTGAAGCTGCCTCGATCACACACTCAGGCACCTCATTCATGTCCTCTCAATTGAAGCTGCCTCGATCACACTCTCAGGCACCAAATTCCAAACATTGAGCACTCGATTGAAGCTGCCTCAAATTACAATCTCAGGCAGTGTAATCCAGATCCTAAACACTTGATTGAAGCTGCCTCGATCACACTCTCAGGCAAAACATACCGGATCCTAAACACTAGCTTGAAGCTGTCTCGATTACACTCTCAGGCAGTGCATTCCAGACCCTGAACACTCGATTGAAGCTGCCTCCATCACACTCTCAGGCACCGCATTTGGGATTCTGAGCACTAGATTGAGGCTGCCTCGAATTCACACTCAAAAACCGCTTTCCAGACTCAGAACACTCAATTGAAGCTGCCTCAATCACACACTCAGGCACTGTTTTCCAGACCCTGAACACTCAATTGAATCTGCCACAATCACACTCTCAGGCACCGCATTCCAGACCCTGAACACTTGATTGAAGCTGCCTCGATCACACAATCAAACACCGCATTCCAGACACTGAACACTAGATTGAAACTGCTTTGATCACACTCTCAGCCACCAGCTTCGGGATCCTGAACACTAGATTGAAGCTGCCTCGACCACACACTCAGGCACCTCATTCCTGTCCTCTCGATTGAAGCTGCCTCGATACAGACCCAGCCACCACATTCCAGACCCTGAAAACTCGATTGAAGTGGCACGATCAGACACTCAGGCACCGCATTCGGTTTCCTGAACACTCAATTTAAGCTTCCTCGATTACGTTCTCAGGCCCAGCATTCCAGACCCTGAACATTCGATTGAAGCTGCCTCGATCGCACTCTCTGGCAGCGCTATCCAGATCCTAAACACTTGATTGAAGCTGGCTCGATCACTCTCTCAGGCACCGCATTGCAGCCCCTGAACACTTGATTGAAGCTGCCTCGATCACACTCTCAGGCACTGCATTCGGGATCCTGAACACTTAATTGAGGCTGCCTCGATCACACTCTCAGGCACCTCTTTCCAGAGCCTGAACACTCGATTGAAGCTGCCTCGATCACACTCTCAGGCACCGCGTTCCAGACCCTGATTACTCGAGGGAAGCTGCCTCGCTCACACTCAATGGCACTTATTTCCAGACGCTGAACACTCAATTGAAGCTGCCTCAATCACACGCTCAGGTACCACTTTCGGGATCCTGAACACTAGATTGAAGGTGCCTCGATCACACACTCAGGCACCTCATTCCTGTCCTCTCGATTGAAGCTGCCTCGATCACACACCCAGACACCACATTCAACACACTGAGCACTTCATTGTAGCTGCCTCGATCACACTCTCTGGCACCGCATTCCAGATCCTAAAAACTTGAGTGAAGCTGCCTCGATCACACTCTCAGGCACCGCTTTTCAGACCCTGAACAATCGATTGAAGCTGCCTCAATCGCACTCTCAGGCACTGCATTTGGGATCCTGAAAACTAGATTGAAGCTGCCTCGATCACACACTCAGGCACATCATTCCTGTCCTCTCAATTGAAGCTGCTCGATCACTCACTCAGGCACCGCATTCCAGACCCTGAACACTCGATTGAAGCTGCCTCGATCATACTCTCAGGAACCGCATTCCAGACCCAGAAAAATCAATTGAAGCTGCCCTGATCACAATCTCAGGCACCGCATTCAGGATCCTGAACACTTGATTGAAGCTGCCTCGTTCACACTCTCAGGCACCGCTTTCCAGACACTGAACACTCAATTGAAGCTGCCTCGATAACAGTCTCAGGCACTGCATTCGGGATTATGTACACTAGATTGAAGTTGCCTCGAGCACACAATCAGGCAACTCATTCATGTCCTCTCGATTGAAGCTGCCTCGATCAAACTCTCGGGTAACGCTTTCCAGAACCTGAACACTCGATTGAAGCTGCCTCGATCACACTCTCAGACACCTCATACCTGTCTTCTCAATTGAAGCTGCCTCGATCACACTCTCAGGCACCGCATTTCAGACCCTGAACACTCGATTGAAGCTGCCTCAATCGCACTCTCATGCACCGCATTCGCGATCCTGAACACTCGATTGAAGCTGCCTCGATCACGCTCTCAGGCACCGCATTCCAGGCACTGAGCACTTCATTGTAGCTGCCTCGATCACACTTTCAGGCACCGCATTCCACATCCTAAACACTTGAGTTAAGCTGCCTCCATCACACTCTCAGGCTCCGCATTCCAGACCCTGAACACTCGATTTAAGGTGCTTTGATCACACTCCAGGCACCGCACTCCAGACACTGAACTCTTGATTGAAACTGCTTCAATCACACTCTCAGGCACCAACTTCGGGATCCTGAACACTAGATCGAAGCTGCCTCGACCAGACACTCAGGCACCTCATTCCTGTCCTCTCGATTGAAGCTGCCTTGATCACAGACCCAGCCACCGCATTCCAGACCCTGAAAACTCGATTGAAGCTGCCTCGATCAGACACTCAGGCACCGGATTCGGTTTCCTGAACACTCAATTTAAGCTGCCTCGATTACACTCTCCGGTCCCGCATTCCAGACCCTGAAAATTCGATTGAAGCTGCCTCGATCACAATCTCTGGCAGTGCAATCCAGATTCTAAACACTTGATTGAAGCTGCCTCGATCACTCTCTCAGGCAGCGCATTGCGGCCCCTGAACACTCGATTGAAGCTGCCTTGATCAGCCTCTCAGGCACTGCATCAGGGATCCTGAGCACTTAATTGAGGTTGCCTCGATCACACGCTCAGGTACCACTTTCGGGATCCTGAACACTAGATTGAAGGTGCCTCGATCACACACTCAGGCACCTCATTCCTGTCCTCTCGATTGAAGCTGCCTCGATCACACACCCAGACACCACATTCAACACACTGAGCACTTCATTGTAGCTGCCTCGATCACACTCTCTGGCACCGCATTCCAGATCCTATAAACTTGAGTGAAGCTGCCTCGATCACACTCTCAGGCACCGCTTTTCAGACCCTGAACAATCGATTGAAGCTGCCTCAATCGCACTCTCAGGCACCGCATTTGGGATCCTGAAAACTAGATTGAAGCTGCCTCGATCACACACTCAGGCACATCATTCCTGTCCTCTCGATTGAAGCTGCCTCGATCACTCACTCAGGCACCGCATTCCAGACCCTGAACACTCGATTGAAGCTGCCTCGATCATACTCTCAGGCACCGCATTCCAGACCCTGAAAACTCGATTGAAGCTGCCTCGATCAGACACTCAGGCACCGGATTCGGTTTCCTGAACACTCAATTTAAGCTGCCTCGATTACACTCTCCGGTCCCGCATTCCAGACCCTGAAAATTCGATTGAAGCTGCCTCGATCACAATCTCTGGCAGCGCAATCCAGATTCTAAACACTTGATTGAAGCTGCCTCGAACACTCTCTCAGGCAGCGCATTGCGGCCCCTGCACACTCGATTGAAGCTGCCTTGATCAGCCTCTCAGGCACTGCATCAGGGATCCTGAGCACTTAATTGAGGCTGCCTCGATCACACTCTCAGGCACTGCATTCGGGATCCTGAACACTTAATTGAAGCTGCCTCGATCACACTCTCAGGCACCGCATTCCAGACCCTGAACACTCGATTGAAGGTGCCTCGATCACACACTCAGGCACCACATTCCAGACCCTGAACACTCGATTGTAGGTGCCTCGATCACACACTCAGGCACCGCACACCAGTACTGAACACTCGATTGAAACTGCTTCGATCACACTCTCAGGCACAAACGTTGGGATCCTGAACACTAGATTGAAGCTGCCTCGACCACACACTCAGGCACCTCATTCCTGTCCTCTCGATTGAAGCTGCCTCGATCACAGACCCAGCCACCGCATTCCAGAACCTGAACTCTCGATTGAAGCTGCCTCGATCACACTCTCAGGCAGTTCAATTCAGAACCTAAACACAGGATTGAAGCTGCCTTGATCACACTCTCAGGCACCGCATTCGGTTTCCTGAACACTCAATTGAAGATGCCGCGATTACATTCTGAGGCACCGCATTCCAGACCCTGAACTTTCAATTGAAGCTGCCTCGATCGCACTCTATGGCAGCGCAATCCAGTTCCTAAACACTTGATTGAAGCTGCCTCGATCACTCTCTCAGGCACTGCATTGTAGCCCCTGAACACTCGATTGAAGCTGCCTCGATCACACTCTCAGGCACTGCATTCGGGATCCTGAACACTTAATTGAGGCTGCCTCGATCACACTCTCAGGCACCGCTTTCCAGAGCCTGAACACTCGATCGAAGCTGCCTCGATCACACTCTCAGGCACCGCGTTCCAGACCCTGATTACTCAACGGAAGCTGCCTCGCTCACACTCAATGGCACTTATTTCCAGACGCTGAACACTCAATTGAAGCTGCCCCAATCACACGCTCAGGCACCACTTTCGGGATCCTGAACACTAGATTGAAGGTGCCTCGATCACACACTCAGGCACCTCATTCCTGTCCTCTCGATTGAAGCTGCCTCGATCACACACCCAGACACCACATTCAACTCACTGAGCACTTCATTGTAGCTGCCTCGATCACACTCTCTGGCACCGCATTCCAGATCCTAAAAACTTGAGTGAAGCTGCATCGATCACACTCTCAGGCACCGCTTTCCAGAACCTGAACACTCGATTGAAGCTGCCTCGATCACACTCTCAGGCACCTCATACCTGTCCTCTCAATTGAAGCTGCCTCGATCACACTCTCAGGCACCGAATTCCAAACATTGAGCACTTGATTGAAGCTGCCTCAATTACAATCTCAGCCAAAACATACCGGATCCTAAACACTAGATTGAAGCTGTCTCGATTGCACTCTCAGGCACCGCATTCCAGACCCTGAACATTCGATTGAAGCTGCCTCGATCACACTCTCAGGGACTGCTTTCCAGACGCTGAACACTCGATTGAAGCTGCCTCGAACACACACTCAGGCACCGTATTCCAGACCCTGAACACTAGAATGAAGCTGCCTCAATCACACACTCAGGCACCTCATTCCTGTCCTCTCGATTGAATCTGCCTCGATCACTCACCCAGACACCACATTCAACACACTGAGCACTTCATTGTAGCTGCCTCGATCACACTCTCAGGCACCACATTTCAGACCCTGAACACTCGATTGAAGCTGCCTCGATCACGCTCTCAGGCACCGCATTTGGGATTCTGAGCACTAGATTGAGGCTGCCTCGAATACACACTCAAAAACCGCTTTCCAGACTCAGAACACTCAATTGAAGCTGCCTCAATCACACACTCAGGCACTGTTTTCCAGACCCTGAACACTCAATTGAATCTGCCACAATCACACTCTCAGGCACCGCATTCCAGACCCTGAACACTCAATTGAATCTGCCACAATCACACTCTCAGGCACCGCATTCCAGACCCTGAACACTTGATTGAAGCTGCCTCGATCACACAATCAAACACCGCATTCCAGACACTGAACACTAGATTGAAACTGCTTTGATCACACTCTCAGCCACCAGCTTCGGGATCCTGATCACTAGATTGAAGCTGCCTCGACCACACACTCAGGCACCTCATTCCTGTCCTCTCGATTGAAGCTGCCAAGATCACAGACCCAGCCACCACATTCCAGACCCTGAAAACTCGATTGAAGTGGCCTCGATCAGACACTCAGGCACCGCATTCGGTTTCCTGAACACTCAATTTAAGCTTCCTCGATTAGGTTCTCAGGCCCAGCATTCCAGACCCTGAACATTCGATTGAAGCTGCCTCGATCGCACTCTCTGGCAGCGCTATCCAGATCCTAAACACTTGATTGAAGCTGGCTCGATCACTCTCTCAGGCACCGCATTGCAGCCCCTGAACGCTCGATTGAAGCTGCCTCGATCACACTCTCAGGCACTGCATTCGGGATCCTGAACACTTAATTGAGGCTGCCTCGATCACACTCTCAGGCACCTCTTTCCAGAGCCTGAACACTCGATTGAAGCTGCCTCGATCACACTCTCAGGCACCACGTTCCAGACCCTGATTACTCGAGGGAAGCTGCCTCGCTCACACTCAATGGCACTTATTTCCAGACGCTGAACACTCAATTGAAGCTGCCTCAATCACACGCTCAGGTACCACTTTCGGGATCCTGAACACTAGATTGAAGGTGCCTCGATCACACACTCAGGCACCTCATTCCTGTCCTCTTGATTGAAGCTGCCTCGATCACACACCCAGACACCACATTCAACACACTGAGCACTTCATTGTAGCTGCCTCGATCACACTCTCTGGCACTGCATTCCAGATCCTAAAAACTTGAGTGAAGCTGCCTCGATCACACTCTCAGGCACCGCTTTTCAGACCCTGAACAATCGATTGAAGCTGCCTCAATCGCACTCTCAGGCACCGCATTTGGGATCCTGAAAACTAGATTGAAGCTGCCTCGATCACACACTCAGGCACATCATTCCTGTCCTCTCGATTGAAGCTGCCTCGATCACTCACTCAGGCACCGCATTCCAGACCCTGAACACTCGATTGAAGCTGCCTCGATCATACTCTCAGGCACTGCATTCCAGACCCAGAAAAATCAATTGAAGCTGCCCTGATCACAAACTCAGGCACCGCATTCAGGATCCTGAACACTCGATTGAAGCTGCCTCGTTCACACTCTCAGGCACCGCTTTCCAGACACTGAACACTCAATTGAAGCTGCCTCGATAACAGTCTCAGGCACTGCATTTGGGATTATGTACACTAGATTGAAGTTGCCTCGAGCACACAATCAGGCACCTCATTCATGTCCTCTCGATTGAAGCTGCCTCGATCAAACTCTCGGGTAACGCTTTCCAGAACCTGAACACTCGATTGAAGCTGCCTCGATCACACTCTAAGGCACCTCATACCTGTCCTCTCAATTGAAGCTGCCTCGATCACACTCTCAGACACCTCATACCTGTCTTCTCAATTGAAGCTGCCTCGATCACACTCTCAGGCACCGCATTCGCGATCCTGAACACTCGATTGAAGCTGCCTTGATCACGCTCTCAGGCACCGCATTCCAGACACTGAACACTCGATTGAAGCTGCCTCGATCACACTCTCAGGCACCGCATTCGGTATCCTGTACACTAGATGGAAGTTGCCTCGATCACACAATCAGGCACCTCATTCATGACCTCTTGATTGAAGCTGCCTCGATCAAACTCTCGGGCAACGTTTTCCAGAACCTGAACACTCGATTGAAGCTACCTCGATCACACACTCAGGCACCTCATTCATGTCCTCTCAATTGAACCTGCCTCGACCACACACTCAGGCACCTCATTCCTGTCCTCTCGATTGAAGCTTCCAAGATCACAGACCCAGCCACCACATTCCAGACCCTGAAAACTCGATTGAAGTGGCCTCGATCAGACACTCAGGCACCGCATTCGGTTTCCTGAACACTCAATTTAAGCTGCCTCAATTACATTCTCAGGCCCAGCATTCCAGACCCTGAACATTCGATTGAAGCTGCCTCGATCGCACTCTCTGGCAGCGCTATCCAGATCCTAAACACTTGATTGAAGCTGCCTCGATCACTCTCTCAGGCACCGCATTGCAGCCCCTGAACACTCGATTGAAGCTGCCTCAATCACACTCTCAGGCACTGCATTCGAGATCCTGAACACTTAATTGAAGCTGCCTCGATCACACTCTCAGGCACCGCTTTCCAGACCCTGATTACTCGACGGAAGCTGCCTCGCTCACACTCAATGGCACTTATTTCCCGACGCTGAACACTCTATTGAAGCTGCCTCGATCACACACTCAGGCACCACCTTCGGGATCCTGAACACTAGATTGAAGCTGCCTCGATCACACACTCAGGCACCTCATTCCTGTCCTCTTGATTGAAGCTGCCTCGATCACACACCCAGACACCACATTCAACACACTGAGCACTTCATTGTAGTGCCTCGATCACACTCTCAGCCACCGCATTCCAGATCCTAAACACTTGAGTGAAGCTGCCTCGATCACACTCTCAGAAATGGCATTTCAGACCCTGAACACTCAATTGAAGCTGCCTCAATCACACACTCAGGCACCTCATTCATGTCCTCTCAATTGAAGCTGCCTCGATCACACTCTCAGGCACCAAATTCCAAACATTGAGCACTCGATTGAAGCTGCCTCAAATTACAATCTCAGGCAGTGTAATCCAGATCCTAAACACTAGCTTGAAGCTGTCTCGATTACACTCTCAGGCAGTGCATTCCAGACCCTGAACACTCTATTGAAGCTGCCTCCATCACACTCTCAGGCACCGCATTTGGGATTCTGAGCACTAGATTGAGGCTGCCTCGAACACACACTCAAAAACCACTTTCCAGACTCAGAACACTCAATTGAAGCTGCCTCAATCACACACTCAGGCACTGTTTTCCAGACCCTGAACACTCAATTGAATCTGCCACAATCACACTCTCAGGCACCGCATTCCAGACCCTGAACACTTGATTGAAGCTGCCTCGATCACACAATCAAACACCGCATTCCAGACACTGAACACTAGATTGAAACTGCTTCGATCACACTCTCAGCCACCACCTTCGGGATCCTGAACACTAGATTGAAGCTGCCTCGACCACACACTCAGGCACCTCATTCCTGTCCTCTCGATTGAAGCTGCCTCGATACAGACCCAGCCACCGCATTCCAGACCCTGAAAACTCGATTGAAGTGGCCTCGATCAGACACTCAGGCACCGCATTTAGTTTCCTGAACACTCAATGTAAGCTGCCTCGATTACGTTCTCAGGCCCAGCATTCCAGACCCTGAACATTCGATTGAAGCTGCCTCGATCACACTCTCAGGCACCGCATTCCAGACCCTGAACACTCGATTGAAGGTGCCTCGATCACACACTCAGGCACCGCACTCCAGACCCTGAACACTTGATTGAAACTGCTTTGATCACACTCTCAGGCACCAACTTCGGGATCCTGAACACTAGATTGAAGCTGCCTCGACCAGACACTCAGGCAGCTCATTCCTGTCCTCTCGACTGAAGCTGCCTCGATCACAGACCCAGCCACCGCATTCCAGACCCTGAACTCTCGATTGAAGCTGCCTCGATCACACTCTCAGGCAGCTCAATTCAGATCCTAAACACAGGATTGAAGCTGCCTTGATCACACTCTCAGGCACCGCATTCGGTTTCCTGAACACTCAATTGAAGCTGCCGCGATTACACTCTGAGGCACCGCATTCCATTCCCTTAACATTCGCTTGAAGCTGCCTCGATCGCACTCTCTGGCAGTGCAATCCAGATCCTAAACACTTGATTGAAGCTGCCTCGATCACTCTCTCAGGCACAGCATTGCAGCCCCTGCACACTCAATTGAAGCTGCCTCAATCACACTCTCAGTCACCGCATTCCAGACCCTGAACACTCGATTGAAGGTGCCTCGATCACACTCTCAGGCACCGCATTCCAGACCCTGAACACTCGATTGAAGGTGCCTCGATCACACACTCAGGCACCGCACTCCAGACACTGAACGCTTGATTGAAACTGCTTTGATCACACTCTCAGGCACCAACTTCGGGATCCTGAACACTAGATTGAAGCTGCCTCGACCAGACACTCAGGCACCTCATTCCTGTCCTCTCGATTGAAGCTGCCTCGATCACACACTCAAGCACCTCATTCCTGTCCCCTCGATTGAAGCTGCCTCGATCACAGACCAAGCCACCGCATTCCAGACCCTGAACTCTCGATTGAAGCTGCCTCGATCACACTCTCAGGCAGCTCAATTCAGATCGTAAACACAGGATTGAAGCTGCCTTGATCACACTCTCAGGCACCGCATTCAGTTTCCAGAACACTCAATTGAAGCTGCCGCGATTACACTCTGAGGCACCGCATTCCATTCCCTGAACATTCGATTGAAGCTGCCTCGATCGCACTCTCTGGCTGTGCAATCCAGATCCTAAACACTTGATTGAAGCTGCCTCGATCACTCTCTCAGGCACAGCATTGCAGCCCCTGAACACTCAATTGAAGCTGCCTCAATCACACTCTCAGGCACTGCATTCGAGATCCGGAACACTTAATTGAAGCTGCCTCGATCACACTCTCAGGCACCGCTTTCCAGACCCTGATTACTCGACGGAAGCTGCCTCGCTCACACTCAATGGCACTTATTTCCCGACGCTGAACACTCTATTGAAGCTGCCTCGATCACACACTCAGGCACCACCTTCGGGATCCTGAACACTAGATTGAAGCTGCCTCGATCACACACTCAGGCACCTCATTCCTGTCCTCTTGATTGAAGCTGCCTCGATCACACACCCAGACACCACATTCAACACACTGAGCACTTCATTGTAGTGCCTCGATCACACTCTCAGCCACCGCATTCCAGATCCTAAACACTTGAGTGAAGCTGCCTCGATCACACTCTCAGACATGGCATTTCAGACCCTGAACACTCAATTGAAGCTGCCTCGATCAAACACTCAGGCACCTCATTCATGTCCTCTCAATTGAAGCTGCCTCGATCACACTCTCAGGCACCAAATTCCAAACATTGAGCACTCGATTGAAGCTGCCTCAAATTACAATCTCAGGCAGTGTAATCCAGATCCTAAACACTTGATTGAAGCTGCCTCGATCAAACTCTCAGGCAAAACATACCGGATCCTAAACACTAGCTTGAAGCTGTCTCGATTACACTCTCAGGCAGTGCATTCCAGACCCTGAACACTCTATTGAAGCTGCCTCCATCACACTCTCAGGCACCGCATTTGGGATTCTGAGCACTAGATTGAGGCTGCCTCGAACACACACTCAAAAACCGCTTTCCAGACTCAGAACACTCAATTGAAGCTGCCTCAATCACACACTCAGGCACTGTTTTCCAGACCCTGAACACTCAATTGAATCTGCCACAATCACACTCTCAGGCACCGCATTCCAGACCCTGAACACTTGATTGAAGCTGCCTCGATCACACAATCAAGCACCGCACTCCAGACCCTGAACACTTGATTGAAACTGCTTTGATCACACTCTCAGCCACCACCTTCGGGATCCTGAACACTAGATTGAAGCTGCCTCGACCACACACTCAGGCACCTCATTCCTGTCCTCTCGATTGAAGCTGCCTCGATACAGACCCAGCCACCGCATTCCAGACCCTGAAAACTCGATTGAAGTGGCCTCGATCAGACACTCAGGCACCGCATTTAGTTTCCTGAACACTCAATGTAAGCTGCCTCGATTACGTTCTCAGGCCCAGCATTCCAGACCCTGAACATTCGATTGAAGCTGCCTCGATCGCACTCTCAGGCACCGCATTCCAGACCCTGAACACTCGATTGAAGGTGCCTCGATCACACTCTCAGGCACCAACTTCGGGATCCTGAACACTAGATTGAAGCTGCCTCGACCAGACACTCAGGCACCTCATTCCTGTCCTCTCGACTGAAGCTGCCTCGATCACAGACCCAGCCACCGCATTCCAGACCCTGAACTCTCGATTGAAGCTGCCTCGATCACACTCTCAGGCAGCTCAATTCAGATCCTAAACACAGGATTGAAGCTGCCTTGATCACACTCTCAGGCACCGCATTCGGTTTCCTGAACACTCAATTGAAGCTGCCGCGATTACACTCTGAGGCACCGCATTCCATTCCCTTAACATTCGATTGAAGCTGCCTCGATCGCACTCTCTGGCAGCGCTATCCAGATCCTAAACACTTGATTGAAGCTGGCTCGATCACTCTCTCAGGCACCGCATTGCAGCCCCTGAACACTCGATTGAAGCTGCCTCGATCACTCTCTCAGGCACCGCATTGCAGCCCCTGAACACTCAATTGAAGCTGCCTCGATCACACTCTCAGGCACTGCATTCGGGATCCTGAACACTTAATTGAGGCTGCCTCGATCACACTCTCAGGCACCTCTTTCCAGAGCCTGAACACTCGATTGAAGCTGCCTCGATCACACTCTCAGGCACCGCGTTCCAGACCCTGATTACTCGAGGGAAGCTGCCTCGCTCACACTCAATGACACTTATTTCCAGACGCTGAACACTCAATTGAAGCTGCCTAAATCACACGCTCAGGTACCACTTTCGGGATCCTGAACACTAGATTGAAGGTGCCTCGATCACACACTCAGGCACCTCATTCCTGTCCTCTCGATTGAAGCTGCCTCGATCACACACCCAGACACCACATTCAACACACTGAGCACTTCATTGTAGCTGCCTCGATCACACTCTCTGGCACTGCATTCCAGATCCTAAAAACTTGAGTGAAGCTGCCTCGATCACACTCTCAGGCACCGCTTTTCAGACCCTGAACAATCGATTGAAGCTGCCTCAATCGCACTCTCAGGCACCGCATTTGGGATCCTGAAAACTAGATTGAAGCTGCCTCGATCACACACTCAGGCACATCATTCCTGTCCTCTCGATTGAAGCTGCCTCGATCACTCACTCAGGCACCGCATTCCAGACCCTGAACACTCGATTGAAGCTGCCTCGATCATACTCTCAGGCACCGCATTCCAGACCCAGAAAAATCAATTGAAGCTGCCCTGATCACAAACTCAGGCACCGCATTCAGGATCCTGAACACTCGATTGAAGCTGCCTCGTTCACACTCTCAGGCACCGCTTTCCAGACACTGAACACTCAATTGAAGCTGCCTCGATAACAGTCTCAGGCACTGCATTTGGGATTATGTACACTAGATTGAAGTTGCCTCGAGCACACAATCAGGCACCTCATTCATGTCCTCTCGATTGAAGCTGCCTCGATCAAACTCTCGGGTAACGCTTTCCAGAACCTGAACACTCGATTGAAGCTGCCTCGATCACACTCTCAGACACCTCATACCTGTCTTCTCAATTGAAGCTGCCTCGATCACACTCTCAGGCACCGCATTTCAGACCCTGAACACTCGATTGAAGCTGCCTCAATCGCACTCTCATGCACCGCATTCGCGATCCTGAACACTCGATTGAAGCTGCCTTGATCACGCTCTCAGGCACCGCATTCCAGACACTGAACACTCGATTGAAGCTGCCTCGATCACACTCTCAGGCACCGCATTCGGTATCCTGTACACTAGATGGAAGTTGCCTCGATCACACAATCAGGCACCTCATTCATGACCTCTTGATTGAAGCTGCCTCGATCAAACTCTCGGGCAACGTTTTCCAGAACCTGAACACTCGATTGAAGCTACCTCGATCACACACTCAGGCACCTCATTCATGTCCTCTCAATTGAAGCTGCCTCGATCACACTCTCAGGCACCAAATTCCAAACATTGAGCACTCGATTGAAGCTGCCTCAAATTACAATCTCAGGCAGTGTAATCCAGATCCTAAACACTTGATTGAAGCTGCCTCGATCACACTCTCAGGCAAAACATACCGGATCCTAAACACTAGCTTGAAGCTGTCTCGATTACACTCTCAGGCACCGCATTCCAGACCCTGAACACTCTATTGAAGCTGCCTCCATCACACTCTCAGGCACCGCATTTGGGATTCTGAGCACTAGATTGAGGCTGCCTCGAACACACTCTCTGGCAGCGCTATCCAGATCCTAAACACTTGATTGAAGCTGCCTCGATCACTCTCTCAGGCACCGCATTGCAGCCCCTGAACACTCGATTGAAGCTGCCTCGATCACACTCTCAGGCACCGCATTCCAGACCCTGAACACTCGATTGAAGGTGCCTCGATCACACACTCAGGCACCGCACTCCAGACACTGAACACTTGATTGAAACTGCTTTGATCACACTCTCAGGCACCAACTTCGGGATCCTGAACACTAGATTGAAGCTGCCTCGACCAGACACTCAGGCACCTCATTCCTGTCCTCTCGATTGAAGCTGCCTCGATCACACACTCAAGCACCTCATTCCTGTCCCCTCGATTGAAGCTGCCTCGATCACAGACCAAGCCACCGCATTCCAGACCCTGAACTCTCGATTGAAGCTGCCTCGATCACACTCTCAGGCAGCTCAATTCAGATCGTAAACACAGGATTGAAGCTGCCTTGATCACACTCTCAGGCACCGCATTCAGTTTCCAGAACACTCAATTGAAGCTGCCGTGATTACACTCTGAGGCACCGCATTCCATTCCCTGAACATTCGATTGAAGCTGCCTCGATCGCACTCTCTGGCAGTGCAATCCAGATCCTAAACACTTGATTGAAGCTGCCTCGATCACTCTCTCAGGCACAGCATTGCAGCCCCTGAACACTCAATTGAAGCTGCCTCAATCACACTCTCAGGCACTGCATTCGAGATCCTGAACACTTAATTGAAGCTGCCTCGATCACACTCTCAGGAACCGCTTTCCAGACCCTGATTACTCGACGGAAGCTGCCTCGCTCACACTCAATGGCACTTATTTCCCGACGCTGAACACTCTATTGAAGCTGCCTCGATCACACACTCAGGCACCACCTTCGGGATCCTGAACACTAGATTGAATCTGCCTCGATCACACACTCAGGCACCTCATTCCTGTCCTCTTGATTGAAGCTGCCTCGATCACACACCCAGACACCACATTCAACACACTGAGCACTTCATTGTAGTGCCTCGATCACATTCTCAGCCACCGCATTCTAGATCCTAAACACTTGAGTGAAGCTGCCTCGATCACACTCTCAGACATGGCATTTCAGACCCTGAACACTCAATTGAAGCTGCCTCGATCACACACTCAGGCACCTCATTCATGTCCTCTCAATTGAAGCTGCCTCGATCACACTCTCAGGCACCAAATTCCAAACATTGAGCACTCGATTGAAGCTGCCTCAAATTACAATCTCAGGCAGTGTAATCCAGATCCTAAACACTTGATTGAAGCTGCCTCGATCACACTCTCAGGCAAAACATACCGGATCCTAAACACTAGCTTGAAGCTGTCTCGATTACACTCTCAGGCAGTGCATTCCAGACCCTGAACACTCTATTGAAGCTGCCTCCATCACACTCTCAGGCACCGCATTTGGGATTCTGAGCACTAGATTGAGGCTGCCTCGAACACACACTCAAAAACCGCTTTCCAGACTCAGAACACTCAATTGAAGCTGCCTCAATCACACACTCAGGCACTGTTTTCCAGACCCTGAACACTCAATTGAATCTGCCACAATCACACTCTCAGGCACCGCATTCCAGACCCTGAACACTTGATTGAAACTGCTTTGATCACACTCTCAGCCACCAGCTTCGGGATCCTGAACACTAGATTGAAGCTGCCTCGACCACACACTCAGGCACCTCATTCCTGTCCTCTCGATTGAAGCTGCCTCGATACAGACCCAGCCACCGCATTCCAGACCCTGAAAACTCGATTGAAGTGGCCTCGATCAGACACTCAGGCACCGCATTTAGTTTCCTGAACACTCAATGTAAGCTGCCTCGATTACGTTCTCAGGCCCAGCATTCCAGACCCTGAACATTCGATTAAAGCTGCCTCGATCAGACACTCAGGCACCGGATTCGGTTTCCTGAACACTCAATTTAAGCTGCCTCGATTACACTCTCCGGTCCCGCATTCCAGACCCTGAAAATTCGATTGAAGCTGCCTCGATCACAATCTCTGGCAGCGCAATCCAGATTCTAAACACTTGATTGAAGCTGCCTCGATCACTCTCTCAGGCAGCGCATTGCGGCCCCTGAACACTCGATTGAAGCTGCCTTGATCAGCCTCTCAGGCACTGCATCAGGGATCCTGAGCACTTAATTGAGGCTGCCTCGATCACACTCTCAGGCACTGCATTCGGGATCCTGAACACTTAATTGAAGCTGCCTCGATCACACTCTCAGGCACCGCATTCCAGACCCTGAACACTTAATTGAAGGTGCCTCGATCACACACTCAGGCACCACATTCCAGACCCTGAACACTCGATTGTAGGTGCCTCGATCACACACTCAGGCACCGCACACCAGTAACTGAACACTCGATTGAAACTGCTTCGATAACACTCTCAGGCACAAACGTTGGGATCCTGAACACTAGATTGAAGCTGCCTCGACCACACACTCAGGCACCTCATTCCTGTCCTCTCGATTGAAGCTGCCTCGATCACAGACCCAGCCACCGCATTCCAGAACCTGAACTCTCGATTGAAGCTGCCTCGATCACACTCTCAGGCAGTTCAATTCAGATCCTAAACACAGGATTGAAGCTGCCTTGATCACACTCTCAGGCACCGCATTCGGTTTCCTGAACACTCAATTGAAGATGCCGCGATTACACTCTGAGGCACCGCATTCCAGACCCTGAACTTTCAATTGAAGCTGCCTCGATCGCACTCTATGGCAGCGCAATCCAGATCCTAAACACTTGATTGAAGCTGCCTCGATCACTCTCTCAGGCACTGCATTGCAGCCCCTGAACACTCGATTGAAGCTGCCTCGATCACACTCTCAGGCACTGCATTCGGGATCCTGAACACTTAATTGAGGCTGCCTCGATCACACTCTCAGGCACCGCTTTCCAGAGCCTGAACACTCGATCGAAGCTGCCTCGATCACACTCTCAGGCACCGCGTTCCAGACCCTGATTACTCAACGGAAGCTGCCTCGCTCACACTCAATGGCACTTATTTCCAGACGCTGAACACTCAATTGAAGCTGCCTCAATCACACGCTCAGGCACCACTTTCGGGATCCTGAACACTAGATTGAAGGTGCCTCGATCACACACTCAGGCACCTCATTCCTGTCCTCTCGATTGAAGCTGCCTCGATCACACACCCAGACACCACATTCAACTCACTGAGCACTTCATTGTAGCTGCCTCGATCACACTCTCTGGCACCGCATTCCAGATCCTAAAAACTTGAGTGAAGCTGCCTCGATCACATTCTCAGGCACCGCATTTCAGATCCTGAACAATCGATTGAAGCTGCCTCAATCGCACTCTCAGGCACCGCATTTGGGATCCTCAAAACTAGATTGAAGCTGCCTCGATCACACACTCAGGCACATCATTCCTGTCCTCTCGATTGAAGCTGCCTCGATCACTCACTCAGGCACCGCATTCCAGACCCTGAAGACTTGATTGAAGCTGCCTCGATCATACTCTCAGGCACCGCATTCCAGACCCAGAAAAATCAATTGAAGCTGCCCTGATCACAATCTCAGGCACCGCATTCAGGATCCTGAACACTCGATTGAAGTTGCCTCGTTCACACTCTCAGGCACCGCTTTCCAGACACTGAACACTCGATTGAAGCTGCCTCGATAACAGTATCAGGCACTGCATTCGGGATCCTGTACACTAGATTGAAGTTGCCTCGAGCACACAATCAGGCACCTCATTCATGTCCTCTCGATTGAAGCTGCCTCGATCAAACTCTCGGGCAACGCTTTCCAGAACCTGAACACTCGATTGAAGCTGCCTCGATCACACTCTCAGGCACCTCATACCTGTCCTCTCAATTGAAGCTGCCTCGATCACACTCTCAGGCACCGAATTCCAAACATTGAGCACTTGATTGAAGCTGCCTCAATTACAATCTCAGCCAAAACATACCGGATCCTAAACACTAGATTGAAGCTGTCTCGATTACACTCTCAGGCAGCGCATTCCAGACCCTGAACACTCAATTGAAACTCCCTCATTCACACTCTCAGGCACCGCATTCCAGACCCTGAACATTCGATTGAAGCTGCCTCGATCACACTCTCAGGGACTGCTTTCCAGACGCTGAACACTCGATTGAAGCTGCCTCGAACACACACTCAGGCACCGTATTCCAGACCCTGAACACTAGAATGAAGCTGCCTCAATCACACACTCAGGCACCTCATTCCTGTCCTCTCGATTGAATCTGCCTCGATCACTCACCCAGACACCACATTCAACACACTGAGCACTTCATTGTAGCTGCCTCGATCACACTCTCAGGCACCACATTTCAGACCCTGAACACTCGATTGAAGCTGCCTCGATCACGCTCTCAGGCACCGCATTCCAGACACTGAACACTCGATTGAAGCTGCCTCGATCACTCTCTCAGGCACCGCATTCGGTATCCTGTACACTAGATGGAAGTTGCCTCGATCACACAATCAGGCACCTCATTCATGACCTCTTGATTGAAGCTGCCTCGATCAAACTCTCGGGCAACGTTTTCCTGAACCTGAACACTCGATTGAAGCTGCCTCGATCACACACTCAGGCACCTCATTCATGTCCTCTCAATTGAAGCTGCCTCGATCACACTCTCAGGCACCAAATTCCAAACATTGAGCACTCGATTGAAGCTGCCTCAAATTACAATCTCAGGCAGTGTAATCCAGATCCTAAACACTTGATTGAAGCTGCCTCGATCACACTCTCAGGCAAAACATACCGGATCCTAAACACTAGCTTGAAGCTGTCTCGATTACACTCTCAGGCAGTGCATTCCAGACCCTGAACACTCTATTGAAGCTGCCTCCATCACACTCTCAGGCACCGCATTTGGGATTCTGAGCACTAGATTGAGGCTGCCTCGAACACACACTCAAAAACCGCTTTCCAGACTCAGAACACTCAATTGAAGCTGCCTCAATCACACACTCAGGCACTGTTTTCCAGACCCTGAACACTCAATTGAATCTGCCACAATCACACTCTCAGGCACCGCATTCCAGACCCTGAACACTTGATTGAAGCTGCCTCGATCACACAATCAAACACCGCATTCCAGACACTGAACACTAGATTGAAACTGCTTTGATCACACTCTCAGCCACCAGCTTCGGGATCCTGAACACTAGATTGAAGCTGCCTCGACCACACACTCAGGCACCTCATTCCTGTCCTCTCGATTGAAGCTTCCAAGATCACAGACCCAGCCTCCGCATTCCAGACCCTGAAAACTCGATTGAAGTGGCCTCGATCAGACACTCAGGCACCGCATTCAGTTTCCTGAACACTCAATTTAAGCTTCCTCGATTACACTCTCAGGCCCAGCATTCCAGACCCTGAACATTCGATTGAAGCTGCCACGATCGCACTCTCTGGCAGCGCTATCCAGATCCTAAACACTTGATTGAAGCTGCCTCGATCACTCTCTCAGGCACCGCATTGCAGCCCCTGAACACTCGATTGAAGCTGCCTCGATCACACTCTCAGTCACCGCATTCCAGACCCTGAACACTCGATTGAAGGCACCTCGATCACACTCTCAGGCACCGCATTCCAGACCCTGAACACTAGATTGAAGGTGCCTCGATCACACACTCAGGCACCGCACTCCAGACACTGAACACTTGATTGAAACTGCTTTGATCAAACTCTCAGGCACCAACTTCGGGATCCTGAACACTAGATTGAAGCTGCCTCGACCAGACACTCAGGCACCTCATTCCTGTCCTCTCGATTGAAGCTGCCTCGATCACAGACCCAGCCACCTCATTCCAGACCCTGAACTCTCGATTGAAGCTGCCTCGATCACACTCTCAGGCAGCTCAATTCAGATCCTAAACACAGGATTGAAGCTGCCTTGATCACACTCTCAGGCACCGCATTCGGTTTCCTGAACACTCAATTGAAGCTGCCTTGATCACGCTCTCAGGCACCGCATTCCAGACACTGAACACTCGATTGAAGCTGCCTCGATCACACTCTCAGGCACCGCATTCGGTATCCTGTACACTAGATGGAAGTTGCCTCGATCACACAATCAGGCACCTCATTCATGTCCTCTCAATTGAAGCTGCCTCGATCACACTCTCAGGCACCAAATTCCAAACATTGAGCACTCGATTGAAGCTGCCTCAAATTACAATCTCAGGCAGTGTAATCCAGATCCTAAACACTTGATTGAAACTGCCTCGATCACACTCTCAGGCAAAACATACCGGATCCTAAACACTAGCTTGAAGCTGTCTCGATTACACTCTCAGGCAGTGCATTCCAGACCCTGAACACTCTATTGAAGCTGCCTCCATCACACTCTCAGGCACCGCATTTGGGATTCTGAGCACTAGATTGAGGCTGCCTCGAACACACACTCAAAAACCGCTTTCCAGACTCAGAACACTCAATTGAAGCTGCCTCAATCACACACTCAGGCACTGTTTTCCAGACCCTGAACACTCAATTGAATCTGCCACAATCACACTCTCAGGCACCGCATTCCAGACCCTGAACACTAGATTGAAGCTGCCTCGATCACACAATCAAACACTGCATTCCAGACACTGAACACTTGATTGAAACTGCTTCGATCACACTCTCAGCCACCAGCTTCGGGATCCTGAACACTAGATTGAAGCTGCCTCGACCACACACTCAGGACCTCATTCCTGACCTCACGATTGAAGCTGCCTCGATCACAGACCCAGCCACCGCATTCCAGACCCTGAAAACTCGATTGAAGTGGCCTCGATCAGACACACAGGCACCGCATTCGGTTTCCTGAACACTCAATTTAAGCTGCCTCGATTACGTTCTCAGGCCCAGCATTCCAGACCCTGAACATTCGATTGAAGCTGCCTCGATCGCACTCTCTGGCAGCGCTATCCAGATCCTAAACACTTGATTGAAGCTGCCTCGATCACTCTCTCAGGCACCGCATTGCAGCCCCTGAACACTCGATTGAAGCTGCCTCGATCACACTCTCAGTCACCGCATTCCAGACCCTGAACACTCGATTGAAGGTGCCTCGATCACACTCTCAGTCACCGCATTCCAGACCCTGAACACTCGATTGAAGGTGCCTCGATCACACACTCAGGCACCGCACTCCAGACACTGAACACTTGATTGAAACTGCTTTGATCACACTCTCAGGCACCAACTTCGGGATCCTGAACACTAGATTGAAGCTGCCTCGACCAGACACTCAGGCACCTCATTCCTGTCCTCTCGATTGAAGCTGCCTCGATCACACACTCAAGCACCTCATTCCTGTCCCCTCGATTGAAGCTGCCTCGATCACAGACCAAGCCACCGCATTCCAGACCCTGAACTCTCGATTGAAGCTGCCTCGATCACACTCTCAGGCAGCTCAATTCAGATCGTAAACACAGGATTGAAGCTGCCTTGATCACACTCTCAGGCACCGCATTCAGTTTCCAGAACACTCAATTGAAGCTGCCGCGATTACACTCTGAGGCACCGCATTCCATTCCCTGAACATTCGATTGAAGCTGCCTCGATCGCACTCTCTGGCAGTGCAATCCAGATCCTAAACGCTTGATTGAAGCTGCCTCGATCACTCTCTCAGGCACAGCATTGCAGCCCCTGAACACTCAATTGAAGCTGCCTCAATCACACTCTCAGGCACTGCATTCGAGATCCTGAACACTTAATTGAAGCTGCCTCGATCGCACTCTCAGGCACCGCTTTCCAGACCCTGATTACTCGACGGAAGCTGCCTCGCTCACACTCAATGGCACTTATTTCCCGACGCTGAACACTCTATTGAAGCTGCCTCGATCACACACTCAGGCACCACCTTCGGGATCCTGAACACTAGATTGAATTGCCTCGATCACACACTCAGGCACCTCATTCCTGTCCTCTTGATTGAAGCTGCCTCGATCACACACCCAGACACCACATTCAACACACTGAGCACTTCATTGTAGTGCCTCGATCACACTCTCAGCCACCGCATTCCAGATCCTAAACACTTGAGTGAAGCTGCCTCGATCACACTCTCAGACATGGCATTTCAGACCCTGAACACTCAATTGAAGCTGCCTCGATCACACACTCAGGCACCTCATTCATGTCCTCTCAATTGAAGCTGCCTCGATCACACTCTCAGGCACCAAATTCCAAACATTGAGCACTCGATTGAAGCTGCCTCAAATTACAATCTCAGGCAGTGTAATCCAGATCCTAAACACTTGATTGAAGCTGCCTCGATCACACTCTCAGGCAAAACATACCGGATCCTAAACACTAGCTTGAAGCTGTCTCGATTACACTCTCAGGCAGTGCATTCCAGACCCTGAACACTCTATTGAAGCTGCCTCCATCACACTCTCAGGCACCGCATTTGGGATTCTGAGCACTAGATTGAGGCTGCCTCGAACACACACTCAAAAACCGCTTTCCAGACTCAGAACACTCAATTGAAGCTGCCTCAATCACACACTCAGGCACTGTTTTCCAGACCCTGAACACTCAATTGAATCTGCCACAATCACACTCTCAGGCACCGCATTCCAGACACTGAACACTAGATTGAAACTGCTTCGATCACACTCTCAGCCACCACCTTCGGGATCCTGAACACTAGATTGAAGCTGCCTCGACCACACACTCAGGCACCTCATTCCTGTCCTCTCGATTGAAGCTGCCTCGATACAGACCCAGCCACCGCATTCCAGACCCTGAAAACTCGATTGAAGTGGCCTCGATCAGACACTCAGGCACCGCATTTAGTTTCCTGAACACTCAATGTAAGCTGCCTCGATTACGTTCTCAGGCCCAGCATTCCAGACCCTGAACATTCGATTGAAGCTGCCTCGATCACACTCTCAGGCACCGCATTCCAGACCCTGAACACTCGATTGAAGGTGCCTCGATCACACACTCAGGCACCGCACTCCAGACCCTGAACACTTGATTGAAACTGCTTCGATCACACTCTCAGGCACCAACTTCAGGATCCTGAACACTAGATTGAAGCTGCCTCGAACACACACTCAGGCACCTCATTCCTGTCCTCTCGATTGAAGCTGCCTCGATCACAGACCCAGCCACCGCATTCCAGACCCTGAACTCTCGATTGAAGCTGCCTCGATCACACTCTCAGGCAGCTCAATTCAGATCCTAAACACAGGATTGAAGCTGCCTTGATCACACTCTCAGGCACCGCATTCGGTTTCCTGAACACTCAATTGAAGCTGCCGCGATTACACTCTGAGGCACCGCATTCCATTCCCTTAACATTCGCTTGAAGCTGCCTCGATCGCACTCTCTGGCAGTGCAATCCAGATCCTAAACACTTGATTGAAGCTGCCTCGATCACTCTCTCAGGCACAGCATTGCAGCCCCTGCACACTCAATTGAAGCTGCCTCAATCACACTCTCAGTCACCGCATTCCAGACCCTGAACACTCGATTGAAGGTGCCTCGATCACACTCTCAGGCCCCGCATTCCAGACCCTGAACACTCGATTGAAGGTGCCTCGATCACACACTCAGGCACCGCACTCAAGACACTGAACACTTGATTGAAACTGCTTTGATCACACTCTCAGGCACCAACTTCGGGATCCTGAACACTAGATTGAAGCTGCCTCGACCAGACACTCAGGCACCTCATTCCTGTCCTCTCGATTGAAGCTGCCTCGATCACACACTCAAGCACCTCATTCCTGTCCCCTCGATTGAAGCTGCCTCGATCACAGACCAAGCCACCGCATTCCAGACCCTGAACTCTCGATTGAAGCTGCCTCGATCACACTCTCAGGCAGCTCAATTCAGATCCTAAACACAGGATTGAAGCTGCCTTGATCACACTCTCAGGCACCGCATTCAGTTTCCAGAACACTCAATTGAAGCTGCCGCGATTACACTCTGAGGCACCGCATTCCATTCCCTGAACATTCGATTGAAGCTGCCTCGATCGCACTCTCTGGCAGTGCAATCCAGATCCTAAACACTTGATTGAAGCTGCCTCGATCACTCTCTCAGGCACAGCATTGCAGCCCCTGAACACTCAATTGAAGCTGCCTCAATCACACTCTCAGGCACCGCTTTCCAGACCCTGAACACTTGATTGAAGCTGCCTCGATCACACAATCAAACACCGCATTCCAGACCCTGAACACTTGATTGAAACTGCTTCGATCACACTCTCAGCCACCAGCTTCGGGATCCTGAACACTAGATTGAAGCTGCCTCGACCACACACTCAGGCACCTCATTCCTGTCCTCTCGATTGAAGCTGCCTCGATACAGACCCAGCCACCGCATTCCAGACCCTGAAAACTCGATTGAAGTGGCCTCGATCAGACACTCAGGCACCGCATTTAGTTTCCTGAACACTCAATGTAAGCTGCCTCGATTACGTTCTCAGGCCCAGCATTCCAGACCCTGAACATTCGATTGAAGCTGCCTCGATCACACTCTCAGGCACCGCATTCCAGACCCTGAACACTCGATTGAAGGTGCCTCGATCACACTCTCAGGCACCGCATTCGGTTTCCTGAACACTCAATTGAAGCTGCCGCGATTACACTCTGAGGCACCGCATTCCATTCCCTTAACTTTCGCTTGATGCTGCCTCGATCGCACTCTCTGGCAGTGCAATCCAGATCCTAAACACTTGATTGAAGCTGCCTCGATCACTCTCTCAGGCACAGCATTGCAGCCCCTGCACACTCAATTGAAGCTGCCTCAATCACACTCTCAGGCACTGCATTCGAGATCCTGAACACTTAATTGAAGCTGCCTCGATCACACTCTCAGGCACCGCTTTCCAGACCCTGAACACTTGATTGAAGCTGCCTCGATCACACAATCAAACACCGCATTCCAGACCCTGAACACTTGATTGAAACTGCTTCGATCACACTCTCAGCCACCAGCTTCGGGATCCTGAACACTAGATTGAAGCTGCCTCGACCACACACTCAGGCACCTCATTCCTGTCCTCTCGATTGAAGCTGCCTCGATACAGACCCAGCCACCGCATTCCAGACCCTGAAAACTCGATTGAAGTGGCCTCGATCAGACACTCAGGCACCGCATTTAGTTTCCTGAACACTCAATGTAAGCTGCCTCGATTACGTTCTCAGGCCCAGCATTCCAGACCCTGAACATTCGATTGAAGCTGCCTCGATCACACTCTCAGGCACCGCATTCCAGACCCTGAACACTCGATTGAAGGTGCCTCGATCACACTCTCAGGCACCGCATTCGGTTTCCTGAACACTCAATTGAAGCTGCCGCGATTACACTCTGAGGCACCGCATTCCATTCCCTTAACTTTCGCTTGATGCTGCCTCGATCGCACTCTCTGGCAGTGCAATCCAGATCCTAAACACTTGATTGAAGCTGCCTCGATCACTCTCTCAGGCACAGCATTGCAGCCCCTGCACACTCAATTGAAGCTGCCTCAATCACACTCTCAGGCACTGCATTCGAGATCCTGAACACTTAATTGAAGCTGCCTCGATCACACTCTCAGGCACCGCTTTCCAGACCCTGATTACTCGACGGAAGCTGCCTCGCTCACACTCAATGGCACTTATTTCCCGACGCTGAACACTCAGTTGAAGCTGCCTCGATCACACACTCAGGCACCACCTTCGGGATCCTGAACACTAGATTGAAGCTGCCTCGATCACACACTCAGGCACCTCATTCCTGTCCTCTCGATTGAAGCTGCCTCGATCACACACCCAGACACCACATTCAACACACTGAGCATTTCATTGTAGTGCCTCGATCACACTCTCAGCCACCGCATTCCAGATCCTAAACACTTGAGTGAAGCTGCCTCGATCACACTCTCAGACATGGCATTTCAGACCCTGAACACTCGATTGAAGCTGCCTCAATCGCACTCTCAGGCACCGCATTTGGGATCCTGAACACTAGATTGAAGCTGCCTCGATCACACACTCAGGCACCTCATTCCTGTCCTCTCGATTGAAGCTGCCTCGATCACACACCCAGACACCACATTCAACACACTGAGCATTTCATTGTAGTGCCTCGATCACACTCTCAGCCACCGCATTCCAGATCCTAAACACTTGAGTGAAGCTGCCTCGATCACACTCTCAGACATGGCATTTCAGACCCTGAACACTCGATTGAAGCTGCCTCGATCACACACTCAGGCACATCATTCCTGTCCTCTCGATTGAAGCTGCCTCGATCACTCACTCAGGTACCGCATTCCAGACCCTGAACACTCGATTGAAGCTGCCTCGATCATACTCTCAGGCACCGCATTCCAGACACAGAAAAATCAATTGAAGCTGCCTCGATCACAATCTCAGGCACCGCATTCAGTATCCTGAACACTCGATTGAAGCTGCCTGGATCACACTCTCAGGCACCGCTTTCCAGACACTGAACACTCGATTGAAGGTGCCTCGATCACACTCTCAGTCACCGCATTCGGGATCCTGTACACTAGATTGAAGTTGTCTCGAGCACACAATCAGGCACCTCATTCATGTCCTCTCGATTGAAGCTGCCTCGATCAAACTCTCGGGCAACGCTTTCCAGAAACTGAACACTCGATTGAAGCTGCCTCAATCACACTCTCAGGCACCTCATACCTGTCTCTCAATTAAAGCTGCCTCGATCACACTCTCAGGCACCGAATTCCAAACATTGAGCACTCGATTGAAGCTGCCTCAATTACAATCTCAGGCAGTGTAATCCATATCCTAAACACTTGATTGAAGCTGCCTCGAGTACACTCTCAGGCAAAACATACCGGATCCTAAATACTAGATTGAAGCTGTCTCGGTTACACTCTCAGGCAGCGCATTCCAGACCCTGAACACTCTATTGAAGCTGCCTCGATCAGACACTCAGGCACCGCTTTCCAGACCCTGAACACTCGATTGAAGCTGCCTCAATCACTGTCTTGGCACCGCATTCCAGCCCCTGAACACTTGATTGAAGCTGCCTCCATTACACTCTCAGGCACTGCATTCGGTATCCTGAACACTTAATTGAAGGTGCCTCGATCACACTCTCAGGCAACAATTCCACACACTGAACACTCGATTGATGTTGCCTCGATCACACTCACAGACACCGCATTCCAGACGCTGAACACTCGATTGAAGCTGCCTCAATCCCACTCTCAGGCACCTCATTCCTATCCACTCGATTGAAACTCCCTCATTCACACTCTCAGGCACCGCATTCCAGATCCTAAACACTTGATTGAAGCTGCCTCGATCACACTCTCAGGCAAAACATACCAGATCCTGAACACTAGATTGAAGCTGTCTCAATTACACTCTCAGGCACCGCATTCCAGACCCTGAACACTCGATTGAAGCTGCCTCAATCACTGTCTTGGCACCGCATTCCAGCCCCTGAACACTTGATTGAAGCTGCCTCCATTACACTCTCAGGCACTGCATTCGGTATCCTGAACACTTAATTGAAGCTGCCTCGATCACACTCTCAGGCAACAATTCCACACACTGAACACTCGATTGATGTTGCCTCGATCACACTCACAGACACCGCATTCCAGACGCTGAAAACTCGATTGAAGCTGCCTCAATCCCACTCTCAGGCACCTCATTCCTATCCACTCGATTGAAACTCCCTCATTCACACTCTCAGGCACCGCATTCCAGATCCTAAACACTTGATTGAAGCTGCCTCGATCACACTCTCAGGCAAAACATACCAGATCCTGAACACTAGATTGAAGCTGTCTCAATTACACTCTCAGGCACCGCATTCCAGACCCTGATTACTCGCCTGAAGCTGCCTCGCTCACAATCTCTGGCACTTATTTCCAGACGCTGATCACTCAATCGAAGCTGCCTCGATCACAGACTCAGGCTCTGCATTCCAGACCCTGAACACTCGATTGAAGCTGCCTCGATCACACACTCAGGCACTGCATTCCAGACCCTGAACACTTAATTGAATCTGCCACAATCACACTCTCAGGCACCGCATTCCAGACCCTGAACACTTGATTGAAGCTGCCTCGATCACACTCTCAGCCACCAGCTTCGGGATCCTGAACACTAGATTGAAGCTGCCTCGATCACACTCTCAGCCACCAGCTTCGGGATCCTGAACACTAGATTGAAGCTGCCTCGACCACACACTCAGGCACCTCATTCCTGTCCTCTCGATTGAAGCTGCCAAGATCACAGACCCAGCCACCACATTCCAGACCCTGAAAACTCGATTGAAGTGGCCTCGATCAGACACTCAAGCACCGCATTCGGTTTCCTGAACACTCAATTTAAGCTTCCTCGATTACGTTCTCAGGCCCAGCATTCCAGACCCTGAACATTCGATTGAAGCTGCCTCGATCGCACTCTCTGGCAGCGCTATCCAGATCCTAAACACTTGATTGAAGCTGCCTCGATCACTCTCTCAGGCACCGCATTGCAGCCCCTGAACGCTCGATTGAAGCTGCCTCGATCACACTCTCAGGCACCGCATTCCAGACCCTGAACACTCGATTGAAGGTGCCTCGATCACACTCTCAGGCACCGCATTCCAGACCCTGAACACTCGATTGAAGGTGCCTCGATCACACACTCAGGCACCGCACTCCAGACACTGAACACTTGATTGAAGCTGCCTCGATCACTCTCTCAGGCACCGCATTGCAGCCCCTGTACACTCGATTGAAGCTGCCTCGATCACACTCTCAGGCACTGCATTCGGGATCCTGAACACTTAATTGAGGCTGCCTCGATCACACTCTCAGGCACCGCTTTCCAGAGCCTGAACACTCGATTGAAGCTGCCTCGATCACACACTCAGGCACATCATTCCTGTCCTCTCGATTGAAGCTGCCTCGATCACTCACTCAGGCACCGCATTCCAGACCCTGAACACTCGATTGAAGCTGCCTCGATCATACTCTCAGGCACCGCATTCCAGACCCAGAAAAATCAATTGAAGCTGCCCTGATCACAATCTCAGGCACCGCATTCAGGATCCTGAACACTCGATTGAAGCTGCCTCGTTCACACACTCTCAGGCACCGCTTTCCAGACACTGAACACTCGATTGAAGCTGCCTCGATAACACTCTCAGGCACTGCATTCGGGATCCTGTACACTAGATTGAAGTTGCCTCGAGCACACAATCAGGCACCTCATTCATGTCCTCTCGATTGAAGCTGCCTCGATCAAACTCTCGGGCAACGCTTTCCAGAACCTGAACACTCGATTGAAGCTGCCTCGATCACACTCTCAGGCACCGAATTCCAAACATTGAGCACTCGATTGAAGCTGCATCAATTACAATCTCAGGCAGTGTAATCCATATCCTAAACACTTGATTGAAGCTGCCTCGAGTACAATCTCAGCCAAAACATACCGGATCCTAAACACTAGACTGAAGCTGTCTCGATTACACTCTCAGGCAGCGCATTCCAGACCCTGAACACTCTATTGAAGATGCCTCGATCAGAAACTCAGGCACCGCATGCCAGACCCTGAACACTCGATTGAAACTCCCTCATTCACACTCTCAGGCACCGCATTTCAGACCCTGAACATTCGTTTGAAGCTGCCTCGATCACACTCTCAGGGACTGCTTTCCAGACGCTGAACACTCGATTGAAGCTGCCTCGAACACACACTCAGGCACCGTATTCCAGACCCTGAACAGTAGAATGAAGCTGCCTCGATCACACACTCAGGCACCTCATTCCTGTCCTCTCGATTGAATCTGCCTCGATCACTCACCCAGACACCACATTCAACACACTGAGCACTTCATTGTAGCTGCCTCGATCACACTTTCAGGCACCGCATTCCAGATCCTAAACACTTGAGTTAAGCTGCCTCGATCACACTCTCAGGCACCGCATTTCAGACCCTGAACACTCGATTGAAGCTGCCTCAATCGCACTCTCATGCATCGCATTCGCGATCCTGAACACTCGATTGAATCTGCCTTGATCACGCTCTCAGGCACCGCATTCGGTATCCTGTACACTAGATGGAAGTGGCCTCGATCACACAATCAGGCACCTCATTCATGACCTCTTGATTGAAGCTGCCTCGATCAAACTCTCGGGCAACGTTTTCCAGAACCTGAACACTCGATTGAAGCTACCTCGATCACACACTCAGGCACCTCATTCATGTCCTCTCAATTGAAGCTGCCTCGATCACACTCTCAGGCACCAAATTCCAAACATTGAGCACTCGATTGAAGCTGCCTCAAATTACAATCTCAGGCAGTGTAATCCAGATCCTAAACACTTGATTGAAGCTGCCTCGATCACACTCTCAGGCAAAACATACCGGATCCTAAACACTAGCTTGAAGCTGTCTCGATTACACTCTCAGGCAGTGCATTCCAGACCCTGAACACTCTATTGAAGCTGCCTCCATCACACTCTCAGGCACCGCATTTGGGATTCTGAGCACTAGATTGAGGCTGCCTCGAACACACACTCAAAAACCGCTTTCCAGACTCAGAACACTCAATTGAAGCTGCCTCAATCACACACTCAGGCACTGTTTTCCAGACCCTGAACACTCAATTGAATCTGCCACAATCACACTCTCAGGCACCGCATTCCAGACCCTGAACACTAGATTGAAGCTGCCTCGATCACACAATCAAACACCGCATTCCAGACACTGAACACTAGATTGAAACTGCTTTGATCACACTCTCAGCCACCAGCTTCGGGATCCTGAACACTAGATTGAAGCTGCCTCGACCACACACTCAGGCACCTCATTCCTGTCCTCTCGATTGAAGCTGCCAAGATCACAGACCCAGCCACCACATTCCAGACCCTGAAAACTCGATTGAAGTGGCCTCGATCAGACACTCAAGCACCGCATTCGGTTTCCTGAACACTCAATTTAAGCTTCCTCGATTACGTTCTCAGGTCCAGCATTCCAGACCCTGAACATTCGATTGAAGCTGCCTCGATCGCACTCTCTGGCAGCGCTATCCAGATCCTAAACACTTGATTGAAGCTGCCTCGATCACTCTCTCAGGCACCGCATTGCAGCCCCTGAACGCTCGATTGAAGCTGCCTCGATCACACTCTCAGTCACCGCATTCCAGACCCTGAACACTCGATTGAAGGTGCCTCGATCACACTCTCAGGCACCGCATTCCAGACCCTGAACACTCGATTGAAGGTGCCTCGATCACACACTCAGGCACCGCACTCCAGACACTGAACACTTGATTGAAGCTGCCTCGATCACTCTCTCAGGCACCGCATTGCAGCCCCTGAACACTCGATTGAAGCTGCCTCGATCACACTCTCAGGCACTGCATTCGGGATCCTGAACACTTAATTGAGGCTGCCTCGATCACACTCTCAGGCACCGCTTTCCAGAGCCTGAACACTCGATTGAAGCTGCCTCGATCACACACTCAGGCACATCATTCCTGTCCTCTCGATTGAAGCTGCCTCGATCACTCACTCAGGCACCGCATTCCAGACCCTGAACACTCGATTGAAGCTGCCTCGATCATACTCTCAGGCACCGCATTCCAGACCCAGAAAAATCAATTGAAGCTGCCCTGATCACAATCTCAGGCACCGCATTCAGGATCCTGAACACTCGATTGAAGCTGCCTCGTTCACACACTCTCAGGCACCGCTTTCCAGACACTGAACACTCGATTGAAGCTGCCTCGATAACACTCTCAGGCACTGCATTCGGGATCCTGTACACTAGATTGAAGTTGCCTCGAGCACACAATCAGGCACCTCATTCATGTCCTCTCGATTGAAGCTGCCTCGATCAAACTCTCGGGCAACGCTTTCCAGAACCTGAACACTCGATTGAAGCTGCCTCGATCACACTCTCAGGCACCTCATACCTGTCCTCTCAATTGAAGCTGCCTCGATCACACTCTCAGGCACCGAATTCCAAACATTGAGCACTCGATTGAAGCTGCATCAATTACAATCTCAGGCAGTGTAATCCATATCCTAAACACTTGATTGAAGCTGTCTCGAGTACAATCTCAGCCAAAACATACCGGATCCTAAACACTAGACTGAAGCTGTCTCGATTACACTCTCAGGCAGCGCATTCCAGACCCTGAACACTCTATTGAAGATGCCTCGATCAGAAACTCAGGCACCGCATGCCAGACCCTGAACACTCGATTGAAACTCCCTCATTCACACTCTCAGGCACCGCATTTCAGACCCTGAACATTCGTTTGAAGCTGCCTCGATCACACTCTCAGGGACTGCTTTCCAGACGCTGAACACTCGATTGAAGCTGCCTCGAACACACACTCAGGCACCGTATTCCAGACCCTGAACAGTAGAATGAAGCTGCCTCGATCACACACTCAGGCACCTCATTCCTGTCCTCTCGATTGAATCTGCCTCGATCACTCACCCAGACACCACATTCAACACACTGAGCACTTCATTGTAGCTGCCTCGATCACACTTTCAGGCACCGCATTCCAGATCCTAAACACTTGAGTTAAGCTGCCTCGATCACACTCTCAGGCACCGCATTTCAGACCCTGAACACTCGATTGAAGCTGCCTCAATCGCACTCTCATGCATCGCATTCGCGATCCTGAACACTCGATTGAATCTGCCTTGATCACGCTCTCAGGCACCGCATTCGGTATCCTGTACACTAGATGGAAGTGGCCTCGATCACACAATCAGGCACCTCATTCATGACCTCTTGATTGAAGCTGCCTCGATCAAACTCTCGGGCAACGTTTTCCAGAACCTGAACACTCGATTGAAGCTACCTCGATCACACACTCAGGCACCTCATTCATGTCCTCTCAATTGAAGCTGCCTCGATCACACTCTCAGGCACCAAATTCCAAACGTTGAGCACTCGATTGAAGCTGCCTCAAATTACAATCTCAGGCAGTGTAATCCATATCCTAAACACTTGATTGAAGCTGCCTCGATCACACTCTCAGGCAAAACATACCGGATCCTAAACACTAGCTTGAAGCTGTCTCGATTACACTCTCAGGCAGTGCATTCCAGACCCTGAACACTCTATTGAAGCTGCCTCCATCACACTCTCAGGCACCGCATTTGGGATTCTGAGCACTAGATTGAGGCTGCCTCGAACACACACTCAAAAACCGCTTTCCAGACTCAGAACACTCAATTGAAGCTGCCTCAATCACACACTCAGGCACTGTTTTCCAGACCCTGAACACTCAATTGAATCTGCCACAATCACACTCTCAGGCACCGCATTCCAGACCCTGAACACTTGATTGAAGCTGCCTCGATCACACAATCAAACACCGCATTCCAGACACTGAACACTAGATTGAAACTGCTTTGATCACACTCTCAGCCACCAGCTTCGGGATCCTGAACACTAGATTGAAGCTGCCTCGACCACACACTCAGGCACCTCATTCCTGTCCTCTCGATTGAAGCTGCCAAGATCACAGACCCAGCCACCACATTCCAGACCCTGAAAACTCGATTGAAGTGGCCTCGATCAGACACTCAAGCACCGCATTCGGTTTCCTGAACACTCAATTTAAGCTTCCTCGATTACGTTCTCAGGTCCAGCATTCCAGACCCTGAACATTCGATTGAAGCTGCCTCGATCGCACTCTCTGGCAGCGCTATCCAGATCCTAAACACTTGATTGAAGCTGCCTCGATCACTCTCTCAGGCACCGCATTGCAGCCCCTGAACGCTCGATTGAAGCTGCCTCGATCACACTCTCAGTCACCGCATTCCAGACCCTGAACACTCGATTGAAGGTGCCTCGATCACACTCTCAGGCACCGCATTCCAGACCCTGAACACTCGATTGAAGGTGCCTCGATCACACACTCAGGCACCGCACTCCAGACACTGAACACTTGATTGAAGCTGCCTCGATCACTCTCTCAGGCACCGCATTGCAGCCCCTGAACACTCGATTGAAGCTGCCTCGATCACACTCTCAGGCACTGCATTCGGGATCCTGAACACTTAATTGAGGCTGCCTCGATCACACTCTCAGGCACCGCTTTCCAGAGCCTGAACACTCGATTGAAGCTGCCTCGATCACACACTCAGGCACATCATTCCTGTCCTCTCAATTGAAGCTGCCTCGATCACTCACTCAGGCACCGCATTCCAGACCCTGAACACTCGATTGAAGCTGCCTCGATCATACTCTCAGGCACCGCATTCCAGACCCAGAAAAATCAATTGAAGCTGCCCTGATCACAATCTCAGGCACCGCATTCAGGATCCTGAACACTCGATTGAAGCTGCCTCGTTCACACACTCTCAGGCACCGCTTTCCAGACACTGAACACTCGATTGAAGCTGCCTCGATAACAGTCTCAGGCACTGCATTCGGGATCCTGTACACTAGATTGAAGTTGCCTCGAGCACACAATCAGGCACCTCATTCATGTCCTCTCAATTGAAGCTGCCTCGATCAAACTCTCGGGCAACGCTTTCCAGAACCTGAACACTCGATTGAAGCTGCCTCGATCACACTCTCAGGCACCTCATACCTGTCCTCTCAATTGAAGCTGCCTCGATCACACTCTCAGGCACCGAATTCCAAACATTGAGCACTCGATTGAAGCTGCATCAATTACAATCTCAGGCAGTGTAATCCATATCCTAAACACTTGATTGAAGCTGCCTCGAGTACAATCTCAGCCAAAACATACCGGATCCTAAACACTAGACTGAAGCTGTCTCGATTACACTCTCAGGCAGCGCATTCCAGACCCTGAACACTCTATTGAAGATGCCTCGATCAGAAACTCAGGCACCGCATGCCAGACCCTGAACACTCGATTGAAACTCCCTCATTCACACTCTCAGGCACCGCATTTCAGACCCTGAACATTCGTTTGAAGCTGCCTCGATCACACTCTCAGGGACTGCTTTCCAGACGCTGAACACTCGATTGAAGCTGCCTCGAACACACACTCAGGCACCGTATTCCAGACCCTGAACAGTAGAATGAAGCTGCCTCGATCACACACTCAGGCACCTCATTCCTGTCCTCTCGATTGAATCTGCCTCGATCACTCACCCAGACACCACATTCAACACACTGAGCACTTCATTGTAGCTGCCTCGATCACACTTTCAGGCACCGCATTCCAGATCCTAAACACTTGAGTTAAGCTGCCTCGATCACACTCTCAGGCACCGCATTTCAGACCCTGAACACTCGATTGAAGCTGCCTCAATCGCACTCTCATGCATCGCATTCGCGATCCTGAACACTCGATTGAATCTGCCTTGATCACGCTCTCAGGCACCGCATTCGGTATCCTGTACACTAGATGGAAGTGGCCTCGATCACACAATCAGGCACCTCATTCATGACCTCTTGATTGAAGCTGCCTCGATCAAACTCTCGGGCAACGTTTTCCAGAACCTGAACACTCGATTGAAGCTACCTCGATCACACACTCAGGCACCTCATTCATGTCCTCTCAATTGAAGCTGCCTCGATCACACTCTCAGGCACCAAATTCCAAACATTGAGCACTCGATTGAAGCTGCCTCAAATTACAATCTCAGGCAGTGTAATCCAGATCCTAAACACTTGATTGAAGCTGCCTCGATCACACTCTCAGGCAAAACATACCGGATCCTAAACACTAGCTTGAAGCTGTCTCGATTACACTCTCAGGCAGTGCATTCCAGACCCTGAACACTCTATTGAAGCTGCCTCCATCACACTCTCAGGCACCGCATTTGGGATTCTGAGCACTAGATTGAGGCTGCCTCGAACACACACTCAAAAACCGCTTTCCAGACTCAGAACACTCAATTGAAGCTGCCTCAATCACACACTCAGGCACTGTTTTCCAGACCCTGAACACTCAATTGAAGGCACCTCGATCACACTCTCAGTCACCGCATTCCAGACCCTGAACACTCGATTGAAGGCACCTCGATCACACTCTCAGGCACCGCATTCCAGACCCTGAACACTAGATTGAAGGTGCCTCGATCACACAGTCAGGCACCGCACTCCAGACACTGAACACTTGATTGAAACTGCTTTGATCAAACTCTCAGGCACCAACTTCGGGATCCTGAACACTAGATTGAAGCTGCCTCGACCAGACACTCAGGCACCTCATTCCTGTCCTCTCGATTGAAGCTGCCTCGATCACAGACCCAGCCACCTCATTCCAGACCCTGAACTCTCGATTGAAGCTGCCTCGATCACACACTCAGGCACCTCATTCATGTCCTCTCAATTGAAGCTGCCTCGATCACACTCTCAGGCACCAAATTCCAAACATTGAGCACTCGATTGAAGCTGCCTCAAATTACAATCTCAGGCAGTGTAATCCAGATCCTAAACACTTGATTGAAGCTGCCTCGATCACACTCTCAGGCAAAACATACCGGATCCTAAACACTAGCTTGAAGCTGTCTCGATTACACTCTCAGGCAGTGCATTCCAGACCCTGAACACTCTATTGAAGCTGCCTCCATCACACTCTCAGGCACCGCATTTGGGATTCTGAGCACTAGATTGAGGCTGCCTCGAACACACACTCAAAAACCGCTTTCCAGACTCAGAACACTCAATTGAAGCTGCCTCAATCACACACTCAGGCACTGTTTTCCAGACCCTGAACACTCAATTGAATCTGCCACAATCACACTCTCAGGCACCGCATTCCAGACCCTGAACACTAGATTGAAGCTGCCTCGATCACACAATCAAACACCGCATTCCAGACACTGAACACTAGATTGAAACTGCTTTGATCACACTCTCAGCCACCAGCTTCGGGATCCTGAACACTAGATTGAAGCTGCCTCGACCACACACTCAGGCACCTCATTCCTGTCCTCTCGATTGAAGCTTCCAAGATCACAGACCCAGCCACCACATTCCAGACCCTGAAAACTCGATTGAAGTGGCCTCGATCAGACACTCAGGCACCGCATTCAGTTTCCTGAACACTCAATTTAAGCTTCCTCGATTACGTTCTCAGGCCCAGCATTCCAGACCCTGAACATTCGATTGAAGCTGCCTCGATCGCACTCTCTGGCAGCGCTATCCAGATCCTAAACACTTGATTGAAGCTGCCTCGATCACTCTCTCAGGCACCGCATTGCAGCCCCTGAACACTCGATTGAAGCTGCCTCGATCACACTCTCAGTCACCGCATTCCAGACCCTGAACACTCGATTGAAGGCACCTCGATCACACTCTCAGGCACCGCATTCCAGACCCTGAACACTAGATTGAAGGTGCCTCGATCACACACTCAGGCACCGCACTCCAGACACTGAACACTTGATTGAAACTGCTTTGATCAAACTCTCAGGCACCAACTTCGGGATCCTGAACACTAGATTGAAGCTGCCTCGACCAGACACTCAGGCACCTCATTCCTGTCCTCTCGATTGAAGCTGCCTCGATCACAGACCCAGCCACCTCATTCCAGACCCTGAACTCTCGATTGAAGCTGCCTCGATCACACTCTCAGGCAGCTCAATTCAGATCCTAAACACAGGATTGAAGCTGCCTTGATCACACTCTCAGGCACCGCATTCGGTTTCCTGAACACTCAATTGAAGCTGCCGCGATTACACTCTCAGGCACCGCATACCATTCCCTGAACATTCGATTGAAGCTGCCTCGATCGCACTCTCTGGCAGTGCAATCCAGATCCTAAACATTTGATTGAAGCTGCTTCGATCACTCTCTCAGGCACCGCATTGCAGCCCCTGAACACTCAATTGAAGCTGCCTCAATCACACTCTCAGGCACTGCATTCGAGATCCTGAACACTTAATTGAAGCTGCCTCGATCACACTCTCAGGCACCGCTTTCCAGACCCTGATTACTCGACGGAAGCTGCCTCGCTCACACTCAATGGCACTTATTTCCCGACGCTGAACACTCAATTGAAGCTGCCTCGATCACACACTCAGGCACCACCTTCGGGCTCCTGAACACTAGATTGAAGCTGCCTCGATCACACACTCAGGCACCTCATTCCTGTCCTCTTGATTGAAGCTGCCTCGATCACACACCCAGACACCACATTCAACACACTGAGCACTTCATTGTAGTGCCTCGATCACACTCTCAGCCACCGCATTCCAGATCCTAAACACTTGAGTGAAGCTGCCTCGATCACACTCTCAGACATGGCATTTCAGACCCTGAACACTCAATTGAAGCTGCCTCGATCACACACTCAGGCACCGCATTTGGGATTCTGAGCACTAGATTGAGGCTGCCTCGAACACACACTCAAAAACCGCTTTCCAGACTCAGAACACTCAATTGAAGCTGCCTCAATCACACACTCAGGCACTGTTTTCCAGACCCTGAACACTCAATTGAATCTGCCACAATCACACTCTCAGGCACCGCATTCCAGACCCTGAACACTTGATTGAAGCTGCCTCGATCACACAATCAAACACCGCATTCCAGACACTGAACACTAGATTGAAACTGCTTTGATCACACTCTCAGCCACCAGCTTCGGGATCCTGAACACTAGATTGAAGCTGCCTCGACCACACACTCAGGCACCTCATTCCTGTCCTCTCGATTGAAGCTGCCAAGATCACAGACCCAGCCACCACATTCCAGACCCTGAAAACTCGATTGAAGTGGCCTCGATCAGACACTCAAGCACCGCATTCGGTTTCCTGAACACTCAATTTAAGCTTCCTCGATTACGTTCTCAGGCCCAGCATTCCAGACCCTGAACATTCGATTGAAGCTGCCTCGATCGCACTCTCTGGCAGCGCTATCCAGATCCTAAACACTTGATTGAAGCTGCCTCGATCACTCTCTCAGGCACCGCATTGCAGCCCCTGAACGCTCGATTGAAGCTGCCTCGATCACACTCTCAGTCACCGCATTCCAGACCCTGAACACTCGATTGAAGGTGCCTCGATCACACTCTCAGGCACCGCATTCCAGACCCTGAACACTCGATTGAAGGTGCCTCGATCACACACTCAGGCACCGCACTCCAGACACTGAACACTTGATTGAAGCTGCCTCGATCACTCTCTCAGGCACCGCATTGCAGCCCCTGAACACTCGATTGAAGCTGCCTCGATCACACTCTCAGGCACTGCATTCGGGATCCTGAACACTTAATTGAGGCTGCCTCGATCACACTCTCAGGCACCAACTTCGGGATCCTGAACACTAGATTGAAGCTGCCTCGACCAGACACTCAGGCACCTCATTCCTGTCCTCTCGATTGAAGCTGCCTCGATCACAGACCCAGCCACCTCATTCCAGACCCTGAACTCTCGATTGAAGCTGCCTCGATCACACTCTCAGGCAGCTCAATTCAGATCCTAAACACAGGATTGAAGCTGCCTTGATCACACTCTCAGGCACCGCATTCGGTTTCCTGAACACTCAATTGAAGCTGCCGCGATTACACTCTCAGGCACCGCATACCATTCCCTGAACATTCGATTGAAGCTGCCTCGATCGCACTCTCTGGCAGTGCAATCCAGATCCTAAACATTTGATTGAAGCTGCCTCGATCACTCTCTCAGGCACCGCATTGCAGCCCCTGAACACTCAATTGAAGCTGCCTCAATCACACTCTCAGGCACTGCATTCGAGATCCTGAACACTTAATTGAAGCTGCCTCGATCACACTCTCAGGCACCGCTTTCCAGACCCTGATTACTCGACGGAAGCTGCCTCGCTCACACTCAATGGCACTTATTTCCCGACGCTGAACACTCAATTGAAGCTGCCTCGATCACACACTCAGGCACCACCTTCGGGCTCCTGAACACTAGATTGAAGCTGCCTCGATCACACACTCAGGCACCTCATTCCTGTCCTCTTGATTGAAGCTGCCTCGATCACACACCCAGACACCACATTCAACACACTGAGCACTTCATTGTAGTGCCTCGATCACACTCTCAGCCACCGCATTCCAGATCCTAAACACTTGAGTGAAGCTGCCTCGATCACACTCTCAGACATGGCATTTCAGACCCTGAACACTCAATTGAAGCTGCCTCGATCACACACTCAGGCACCGCATTTGGGATTCTGAGCACTAGATTGAGGCTGCCTCGAACACACACTCAAAAACCGCTTTCCAGACTCAGAACACTCAATTGAAGCTGCCTCAATCACACACTCAGGCACTGTTTTCCAGACCCTGAACACTCAATTGAATCTGCCACAATCACACTCTCAGGCACCGCATTCCAGACCCTGAACACTTGATTGAAGCTGCCTCGATCACACAATCAAACACCGCATTCCAGACACTGAACACTAGATTGAAACTGCTTTGATCACACTCTCAGCCACCAGCTTCGGGATCCTGAACACTAGATTGAAGCTGCCTCGACCACACACTCAGGCACCTCATTCCTGTCCTCTCGATTGAAGCTGCCAAGATCACAGACCCAGCCACCACATTCCAGACCCTGAAAACTCGATTGAAGTGGCCTCGATCAGACACTCAAGCACCGCATTCGGTTTCCTGAACACTCAATTTAAGCTTCCTCGATTACGTTCTCAGGCCCAGCATTCCAGACCCTGAACATTCGATTGAAGCTGCCTCGATCGCACTCTCTGGCAGCGCTATCCAGATCCTAAACACTTGATTGAAGCTGCCTCGATCACTCTCTCAGGCACCGCATTGCAGCCCCTGAACGCTCGATTGAAGCTGCCTCGATCACACTCTCAGTCACCGCATTCCAGACCCTGAACACTCGATTGAAGGTGCCTCGATCACACACTCAGGCACCGCACTCCAGACACTGAACACTTGATTGAAGCTGCCTCGATCACTCTCTCAGGCACCGCATTGCAGCCCCTGAACACTCGATTGAAGCTGCCTCGATCACACTCTCAGGCACTGCATTCGGGATCCTGAACACTTAATTGAGGCTGCCTCGATCACACTCTCAGGCACCAACTTCGGGATCCTGAACACTAGATTGAAGCTGCCTCGACCAGACACTCAGGCACCTCATTCCTGTCCTCTCGATTGAAGCTGCCTCGATCACAGACCCAGCCACCTCATTCCAGACCCTGAACTCTCGATTGAAGCTGCCTCGATCACACTCTCAGGCAGCTCAATTCAGATCCTAAACACAGGATTGAAGCTGCCTTGATCACACTCTCAGGCACCGCATTCGGTTTCCTGAACACTCAATTGAAGCTGCCGCGATTACACTCTCAGGCACCGCATACCATTCCCTGAACATTCGATTGAAGCTGCCTCGATCGCACTCTCTGGCAGTGCAATCCAGATCCTAAACATTTGATTGAAGCTGCCTCGATCACTCTCTCAGGCACCGCATTGCAGCCCCTGAACACTCAATTGAAGCTGCCTCAATCACACTCTCAGGCACTGCATTCGAGATCCTGAACACTTAATTGAAGCTGCCTCGATCACACTCTCAGGCACCGCTTTCCAGACCCTGATTACTCGACGGAAGCTGCCTCGCTCACACTCAATGGCACTTATTTCCCGACGCTGAACACTCAATTGAAGCTGCCTCGATCACACACTCAGGCACCACCTTCGGGCTCCTGAACACTAGATTGAAGCTGCCTCGATCACACACTCAGGCACCTCATTCCTGTCCTCTTGATTGAAGCTGCCTCGATCACACACCCAGACACCACATTCAACACACTGAGCACTTCATTGTAGTGCCTCGATCACACTCTCAGCCACCGCATTCCAGATCCTAAACACTTGAGTGAAGCTGCCTCGATCACACTCTCAGACATGGCATTTCAGACCCTGAACACTCAATTGAAGCTGCCTCGATCACACACTCAGGCACCGCATTTGGGATTCTGAGCACTAGATTGAGGCTGCCTCGAACACACACTCAAAAACCGCTTTCCAGACTCAGAACACTCAATTGAAGCTGCCTCAATCACACACTCAGGCACTGTTTTCCAGACCCTGAACACTCAATTGAATCTGCCACAATCACACTCTCAGGCACCGCATTCCAGACCCTGAACACTTGATTGAAGCTGCCTCGATCACACAATCAAACACCGCATTCCAGACACTGAACACTAGATTGAAACTGCTTTGATCACACTCTCAGCCACCAGCTTCGGGATCCTGAACACTAGATTGAAGCTGCCTCGACCACACACTCAGGCACCTCATTCCTGTCCTCTCGATTGAAGCTGCCAAGATCACAGACCCAGCCACCACATTCCAGACCCTGAAAACTCGATTGAAGTGGCCTCGATCAGACACTCAAGCACCGCATTCGGTTTCCTGAACACTCAATTTAAGCTTCCTCGATTACGTTCTCAGGCCCAGCATTCCAGACCCTGAACATTCGATTGAAGCTGCCTCGATCGCACTCTCTGGCAGCGCTATCCAGATCCTAAACACTTGATTGAAGCTGCCTCGATCACTCTCTCAGGCACCGCATTGCAGCCCCTGAACGCTCGATTGAAGCTGCCTCGATCACACTCTCAGTCACCGCATTCCAGACCCTGAACACTCGATTGAAGGTGCCTCGATCACACACTCAGGCACCGCACTCCAGACACTGAACACTTGATTGAAGCTGCCTCGATCACTCTCTCAGGCACCGCATTGCAGCCCCTGAACACTCGATTGAAGCTGCCTCGATCACACTCTCAGGCACCGCATTCCAGACCCTGAACACTCGATTGAAGGTGCCTCGATCACACACTCAGGCACCGCACTCCAGACACTGAACACTTGATTGAAGCTGCCTCGATCACTCTCTCAGGCACCGCATTGCAGCCCCTGAACACTCGATTGAAGCTGCCTCGATCACACTCTCAGGCACTGCATTCGGGATCCTGAACACTTAATTGAGGCTGCCTCGATCACACTCTCAGGCACCGCTTTCCAGAGCCTGAACACTCGATTGAAGCTGCCTCGATCACACACTCAGGCACATCATTCCTGTCCTCTCAATTGAAGCTGCCTCGATCACTCACTCAGGCACCGCATTCCAGACCCTGAACACTCGATTGAAGCTGCCTCGATCATACTCTCAGGCACCGCATTCCAGACCCAGAAAAATCAATTGAAGCTGCCCTGATCACAATCTCAGGCACCGCATTCAGGATCCTGAACACTCGATTGAAGCTGCCTCGTTCACACACTCTCAGGCACCGCTTTCCAGACACTGAACACTCGATTGAAGCTGCCTCGATAACAGTCTCAGGCACTGCATTCGGGATCCTGTACACTAGATTGAAGTTGCCTCGAGCACACAATCAGGCACCTCATTCATGTCCTCTCGATTGAAGCTGCCTCGATCAAACTCTCGGGCAACGCTTTCCAGAACCTGAACACTCGATTGAAGCTGCCTCGATCACACTCTCAGGCACCTCATACCTGTCCTCTCAATTGAAGCTGCCTCGATCACACTCTCAGGCACCGAATTCCAAACATTGAGCACTCGATTGAAGCTGCATCAATTACAATCTCAGGCAATGTAATCCATATCCTAAACACTTGATTGAAGCTGCCTCGAGTACAATCTCAGCCAAAACATACCGGATCCTAAACACTAGACTGAAGCTGTCTCGATTACACTCTCAGGCAGCGCATTCCAGACCCTGAACACTCTATTGAAGATGCCTCGATCAGAAACTCAGGCACCGCATGCCAGACCCTGAACACTCGATTGAAACTCCCTCATTCACACTCTCAGGCACCGCATTTCAGACCCTGAACATTCGTTTGAAGCTGCCTCGATCACACTCTCAGGGACTGCTTTCCAGACGCTGAACACTCGATTGAAGCTGCCTCGAACACACACTCAGGCACCGTATTCCAGACCCTGAACAGTAGAATGAAGCTGCCTCGATCACACACTCAGGCACCTCATTCCTGTCCTCTCGATTGAATCTGCCTCGATCACTCACCCAGACACCACATTCAACACACTGAGCACTTCATTGTAGCTGCCTCGATCACACTTTCAGGCACCGCATTCCAGATCCTAAACACTTGAGTTAAGCTGCCTCGATCACACTCTCAGGCACCGCATTTCAGACCCTGAACACTCGATTGAAGCTGCCTCAATCGCACTCTCATGCATCGCATTCGCGATCCTGAACACTCGATTGAATCTGCCTTGATCACGCTCTCAGGCACCGCATTCGGTATCCTGTACACTAGATGGAAGTGGCCTCGATCACACAATCAGGCACCTCATTCATGACCTCTTGATTGAAGCTGCCTCGATCAAACTCTCGGGCAACGTTTTCCAGAACCTGAACACTCGATTGAAGCTACCTCGATCACACACTCAGGCACCTCATTCATGTCCTCTCAATTGAAGCTGCCTCGATCACACTCTCAGGCACCAAATTCCAAACATTGAGCACTCGATTGAAGCTGCCTCAAATTACAATCTCAGGCAGTGTAATCCAGATCCTAAACACTTGATTGAAGCTGCCTCGATCACACTCTCAGGCAAAACATACCGGATCCTAAACACTAGCTTGAAGCTGTCTCGATTACACTCTCAGGCAGTGCATTCCAGACCCTGAACACTCTATTGAAGCTGCCTCCATCACACTCTCAGGCACCGCATTTGGGATTCTGAGCACTAGATTGAGGCTGCCTCGAACACACACTCAAAAACCGCTTTCCAGACTCAGAACACTCAATTGAAGCTGCCTCAATCACACACTCAGGCACTGTTTTCCAGACCCTGAACACTCAATTGAATCTGCCACAATCACACTCTCAGGCACCGCATTCCAGACCCTGAACACTTGATTGAAGCTGCCTCGATCACACAATCAAACACCGCATTCCAGACACTGAACACTAGATTGAAACTGCTTTGATCACACTCTCAGCCACCAGCTTCGGGATCCTGAACACTAGATTGAAGCTGCCTCGACCACACACTCAGGCACCTCATTCCTGTCCTCTCGATTGAAGCTTCCAAGATCACAGACCCAGCCACCACATTCCAGACCCTGAAAACTCGATTGAAGTGGCCTCGATCAGACACTCAGGCACCGCATTCAGTTTCCTGAACACTCAATTTAAGCTTCCTCGATTACGTTCTCAGGCCCAGCATTCCAGACCCTGAACATTCGATTGAAGCTGCCTCGATCGCACTCTCTGGCAGCGCTATCCAGATCCTAAACACTTGATTGAAGCTGCCTCGATCACTCTCTCAGGCACCGCATTGCAGCCCCTGAACACTCGATTGAAGCTGCCTCGATCACACTCTCAGTCACCGCATTCCAGACCCTGAACACTCGATTGAAGGCACCTCGATCACACTCTCAGGCACCGCATTCCAGACCCTGAACACTAGATTGAAGGTGCCTCGATCACAAACTCAGGCACCGCACTCCAGACACTGAACACTTGATTGAAACTGCTTTGATCAAACTCTCAGGCACCAACTTCGGGATCCTGAACACTAGATTGAAGCTGCCTCGACCAGACACTCAGGCACCTCATTCCTGTCCTCTCGATTGAAGCTGCCTCGATCACAGACCCAGCCACCTCATTCCAGACCCTGAACTCTCGATTGAAGCTGCCTCGATCACACTCTCAGGCAGCTCAATTCAGATCCTAAACACAGGATTGAAGCTGCCTTGATCACACTCTCAGGCACCGCATTCGGTTTCCTGAACACTCAATTGAAGCTGCCGCGATTACACTCTGAGGCACCGCATACCATTCCCTGAACATTCGATTGAAGCTGCCTCGATCGCACTCTCTGGCAGTGCAATCCAGATCCTAAACATTTGATTGAAGCTGCCTCGATCACTCTCTCAGGCACCGCATTGCAGCCCCTGAACACTCAATTGAAGCTGCCTCAATCAAACTCTCAGGCACTGCATTCGAGATCCTGAACACTTAATTGAAGCTGCCTCGATCACACTCTCAGGCACCGCTTTCCAGACCCTGATTACTCGACGGAAGCTGCCTCGCTCACACTCAATGGCACTTATTTCCCGACGCTGAACACTCAATTGAAGCTGCCTCGATCACACACTCAGGCACCACATTCGGGATCCTGAACACTAGATTGAAGCTGCCTCGATCACACACTCAGGCACCTCATTCCTGTCCTCTTGATTGAAGCTGCCTCGATCACACACCCAGACACCACATTCAACACACTGAGCACTTCATTGTAGTGCCTCGATCACACTCTCAGCCACCGCATTCCAGATCCTAAACACTTGAGTGAAGCTGCCTCGATCACACTCTCAGACATGGCATTTCAGACCCTGAACACTCAATTGAAGCTGCCTCGATCACACTCTCAGGCACCGCATTTGGGATTCTGAGCACTAGATTGAGGCTGCCTCGAACACACACTCAAAAACCGCTTTCCAGACTCAGAACACTCAATTGAAGCTGCCTCAATCACACACTCAGGCACTGTTTTCCAGACCCTGAACACTCAATTGAATCTGCCACAATCACACTCTCAGGCACCGCATTCCAGACCCTGAACACTAGATTGAAGCTGCCTCGATCACACAATCAAACACCGCACTCCAGACACTGAACACTTGATTGAAACTGCTTTGATCACACTCTCAGGCACCAACTTCGGGATCCTGAACACTAGATTGAAGCTGCCTCGACCAGACACTCAGGCACCTCATTCCTGTCCTCTCGACTGAAGCTGCCTCGATCACAGACCCAGCCACCGCATTCCAGACCCTGAATTCTCGATTGAAGCTGCCTCGATCACACTCTCAGGCAGCTCAATTCAGATCCTAAACACAGGATTGAAGCTGCCTTGATCACACTCTCAGGCACCGCATTCGGTTTCCTGAACACTCAATTGAAGCTGCCGCGATTACACTCTGAGGCACCGCATTCCATTCCCTTAACATTCGCTTGAAGCTGCCTCGATCGCACTCTCTGGCAGTGCAATCCAGATCCTAAACACTTGATTGAAGCTGCCTCGATCACTCTCTCAGGCACAGCATTGCAGCCCCTGCACACTCAATTGAAGCTGCCTCAATCACACTCTCAGGCACTGCATTCGAGATCCTGAACACTTAATTGAAGCTGCCTCGATCACACTCTCAGGCACCGCTTTCCAGACCCTGATTACTCGACGGTAGCTGCCTCGCTCACACTCAATGGCACTTATTTCCCGACGCTGAACACTCAATTGAAGCTGCCTCGATCACACACTCAGGCACCACCTTCGGGATCCTGAACACTAGATTGAAGCTGCCTCGATCACACACTCAGGCACCTCATTCCTGTCCTCTCGATTGAAGCTGCCTCGATCACACACCCAGACACCACATTCAACACACTGAGCATTTCATTGTAATGCCTCGATCACACTCTCAGCCACCGCATTCCAGATCCTAAACACTTGAGTGAAGCTGCCTCGATCACACTCTCAGACATGGCATTTCAGACCCTGAACACTCGATTGAAGCTGCCTCAATCGCACTCTCAGGCACCGCATTTGGGATCCTGAAAACGAGATTGAAGCTGCCTCGATCACACACTCAGGCACATCATTCCTGTCCTCTCGATTGAAGCTGCCTCGATCATACTCTCAGGCACCGCATTCCAGACACAGAAAAATCAATTGAAGCTGCCTCGATCACAATCTCAGGCACCGCATTCAGGATCCTGAACACTCGATTGAAGCTGCCTGGATCACACTCTCAGGCACCGCTTTCCAGACACTGAACACTCGATTGAAGCTGCCTCGATCACGCTCTCAGTCACCACATTCGGGATCCTGTACACTAGATTGAAGTTGTCTCGAGCACACAATCAGGCACCTCATTCATGTCCTCTCGATTGAAGCTGCCTCGATCAAACTCTCGGGCAACGCTTTCCAGAAACTGAACACTCGATTGAAGCTGCCTCAATCACACTCTCAGGCACCTCATACCTGTCTCTCAATTAAAGCTGCCTCGATCACACTCTCAGGCACCGAATTCAAAACATTGAGCACTCGATTGAAGCTGCCTCAATTACAATCTCAGGCAGTGTAATCCATATCCTAAACACTTGATTGAAGCTGCCTCGAGTACACTCTCAGGCAAAACATACCGGATCCTAAATACTAGATTGAAGCTGTCTCGGTTACACTCTCAGGCAGCGCATTCCAGACCCTGAACACTCTATTGAAGCTGCCTCGATCAGACACTCAGGCACCGCTTTCCAGACCCTGAACACTCGATTGAAGCTGCCTCAATCACAGTCTTGGCACCGCATTCCAGCCCCTGAACACTTGATTGAAGCTGCCTCCATTACACTCTCAGGCACTGCATTCGGTATCCTGAACACTTAATTGAAGCTGCCTCGATCACACTCTCAGGCAACAATTCCACACACTGAACACTCGATTGATGTTGCCTCGATCACACTCACAGACACCGCATTCCAGACGCTGAAAACTCGATTGAAGCTGCCTCAATCCCACTCTCAGGCACCTCTTCCTATCCACTCGATTGAAACTCCCTCATTCACACTCTCAGGCACCGCATTCCAGACCCTGAACACTCAATTGAAGCTGCCTCGATCACACACCCAGACACCACATTCAACACACTGAGCACTTCATTGTAGCTGCCTCAATCACACTCTCAGGCACCGCATTCCAGATCCTAAACACTTGATTGAAGCTGCCTCGATCACACTCTCAGGCAAAACATACCAGATCCTGAACATTAGATTGAAGCTGTCTCAATTACACTCTCAGGCAGCGCGTTCCAGACCCTGAACACTCGATTGAAGCTGCCTCGATCAGACTCTCAGGCACCGCATTCCAGACCCTGATTACTCGGCTGAAGGTGCCTCGCTCACAATCTCTGGCACTTATTTCCAGACGCTGATCACTCAATTGAAGCTGCCTCGATCACAGACTCAGGCTCTGCATTCCAGACCCTGAACACTCGATTGAAGCTGCCTCGATCACACACTCAGGCACCGTATTCCAGACCCTGAACACTCGACTGAAGCTGCCTCGATCACACTCTCAGGCACCACCTTCGGGATCCTGAACACTAGATTTAAGATGCTTCGACCACACACTCAGGCACCTCTTTCCGGACCCTGAACATTCGATTGAAGCTGCCTTGATTGCAATCTCTGGCAGCGCAATCCAGATCCTAAATACTTGATTGAAGCTGCCTCGATCACTCTCTCAGGCACCGCATTCCAGACCCTGAACACTCGATTGAAGGTGCCTCGATCACACACTCAGGCACCGCACTCCAGACACTGAACACTTGATTGAAGCTGCCTCGATCACTCTCTCAGGCACCGCATTCCAGACCCTGAACACTCGATTGAAGGTGCCTCGATCACACACTCAGGCACCGCACTCCAGACACTGAACACTTGATTGAAGCTGCCTCGATCACTCTCTCAGGCACCGCATTGCAGCCCCTGAACACTCGATTGAAGCTGCCTCGATCACACTCTCAGGCACTGCATTCGGGATCCTGAACACTTAATTGAGGCTGCCTCGATCACACTCTCAGGCACCGCTTTCCAGAGCCTGAACACTCGATTGAAGCTGCCTCGATCACACACTCAGGCACATCATTCCTGTCCTCTCAATTGAAGCTGCCTCGATCACTCACTCAGGCACCGCATTCCAGACCCTGAACACTCGATTGAAGCTGCCTCGATCATACTCTCAGGCACCGCATTCCAGACCCAGAAAAATCAATTGAAGCTGCCCTGATCACAATCTCAGGCACCGCATTCAGGATCCTGAACACTCGATTGAAGCTGCCTCGTTCACACACTCTCAGGCACCGCTTTCCAGACACTGAACACTCGATTGAAGCTGCCTCGATAACAGTCTCAGGCACTGCATTCGGGATCCTGTACACTAGATTGAAGTTGCCTCGAGCACACAATCAGGCACCTCATTCATGTCCTCTCGATTGAAGCTGCCTCGATCAAACTCTCGGGCAACGCTTTCCAGAACCTGAACACTCGATTGAAGCTGCCTCGATCACACTCTCAGGCACCTCATACCTGTCCTCTCAATTGAAGCTGCCTCGATCACACTCTCAGGCACCGAATTCCAAACATTGAGCACTCGATTGAAGCTGCATCAATTACAATCTCAGGCAGTGTAATCCATATCCTAAACACTTGATTGAAGCTGCCTCGAGTACAATCTCAGCCAAAACATACCGGATCCTAAACACTAGACTGAAGCTGTCTCGATTACACTCTCAGGCAGCGCATTCCAGACCCTGAACACTCTATTGAAGATGCCTCGATCAGAAACTCAGGCACCGCATGCCAGACCCTGAACACTCGATTGAAACTCCCTCATTCACACTCTCAGGCACCGCATTTCAGACCCTGAACATTCGTTTGAAGCTGCCTCGATCACACTCTCAGGGACTGCTTTCCAGACGCTGAACACTCGATTGAAGCTGCCTCGAACACACACTCAGGCACCGTATTCCAGACCCTGAACAGTAGAATGAAGCTGCCTCGATCACACACTCAGGCACCTCATTCCTGTCCTCTCGATTGAATCTGCCTCGATCACTCACCCAGACACCACATTCAACACACTGAGCACTTCATTGTAGCTGCCTCGATCACACTTTCAGGCACCGCATTCCAGATCCTAAACACTTGAGTTAAGCTGCCTCGATCACACTCTCAGGCACCGCATTTCAGACCCTGAACACTCGATTGAAGCTGCCTCAATCGCACTCTCATGCATCGCATTCGCGATCCTGAACACTCGATTGAATCTGCCTTGATCACGCTCTCAGGCACCGCATTCGGTATCCTGTACACTAGATGGAAGTGGCCTCGATCACACAATCAGGCACCTCATTCATGACCTCTTGATTGAAGCTGCCTCGATCAAACTCTCGGGCAACGTTTTCCAGAACCTGAACACTCGATTGAAGCTACCTCGATCACACACTCAGGCACCTCATTCATGTCCTCTCAATTGAAGCTGCCTCGATCACACTCTCAGGCACCAAATTCCAAACATTGAGCACTCGATTGAAGCTGCCTCAAATTACAATCTCAGGCAGTGTAATCCATATCCTAAACACTTGATTGAAGCTGCCTCGATCACACTCTCAGGCAAAACATACCGGATCCTAAACACTAGCTTGAAGCTGTCTCGATTACACTCTCAGGCAGTGCATTCCAGACCCTGAACACTCTATTGAAGCTGCCTCCATCACACTCTCAGGCACCGCATTTGGGATTCTGAGCACTAGATTGAGGCTGCCTCGAACACACACTCAAAAACCGCTTTCCAGACTCAGAACACTCAATTGAAGCTGCCTCAATCACACACTCAGGCACTGTTTTCCAGACCCTGAACACTCAATTGAATCTGCCACAATCACACTCTCAGGCACCGCATTCCAGACCCTGAACACTTGATTGAAGCTGCCTCGATCACACAATCAAACACCGCATTCCAGACACTGAACACTAGATTGAAACTGCTTTGATCACACTCTCAGCCACCAGCTTCGGGATCCTGAACACTAGATTGAAGCTGCCTCGACCACACACTCAGGCACCTCATTCCTGTCCTCTCGATTGAAGCTTCCAAGATCACAGACCCAGCCACCACATTCCAGACCCTGAAAACTCGATTGAAGTGGCCTCGATCAGACACTCAGGCACCGCATTCAGTTTCCTGAACACTCAATTTAAGCTTCCTCGATTACGTTCTCAGGCCCAGCATTCCAGACCCTGAACATTCGATTGAAGCTGCCTCGATCGCACTCTCTGGCAGCGCTATCCAGATCCTAAACACTTGATTGAAGCTGCCTCGATCACTCTCTCAGGCACCGCATTGCAGCCCCTGAACACTCGATTGAAGCTGCCTCGATCACACTCTCAGTCACCGCATTCCAGACCCTGAACACTCGATTGAAGGCACCTCGATCACACTCTCAGGCACCGCATTCCAGACCCTGAACACTCGATTGAAGGTGCCTCGATCACAAACTCAGGCACCGCACTCCAGACACTGAACACTTGATTGAAACTGCTTTGATCAAACTCTCAGGCACCAACTTCGGGATCCTGAACACTAGATTGAAGCTGCCTCGACCAGACACTCAGGCACCTCATTCCTGTCCTCTCGATTGAAGCTGCCTCGATCACAGACCCAGCCACCTCATTCCAGACCCTGAACTCTCGATTGAAGCTGCCTCGATCACACTCTCAGGCAGCTCAATTCAGATCCTAAACACAGGATTGAAGCTGCCTTGATCACACTCTCAGGCACCGCATTCGGTTTCCTGAACACTCAATTGAAGCTGCCGCGATTACACTCTGAGGCACTGCATACCATTCCCTGAACATTCGATTGAAGCTGCCTCGATCGCACTCTCTGGCAGTGCAATCCAGATCCTAAACATTTGATTGAAGCTGCCTCGATCACTCTCTCAGGCACCGCATTGCAGCCCCTGAACACTCAATTGAAGCTGCCTCAATCAAACTCTCAGGCACTGCATTCGAGATCCTGAACACTTAATTGAAGCTGCCTCGATCACACTCTCAGGCACCGCTTTCCAGACCCTGATTACTCGACGGAAGCTGCCTCGCTCACACTCAATGGCACTTATTTCCCGACGCTGAACACTCAATTGAAGCTGCCTCGATCACACACTCAGGCACCACATTCGGGATCCTGAACACTAGATTGAAGCTGCCTCGATCACACACTCAGGCACCTCATTCCTGTCCTCTTGATTGAAGCTGCCTCGATCACACACCCAGACACCACATTCAACACACTGAGCACTTCATTGTAGTGCCTCGATCACACTCTCAGCCACCGCATTCCAGATCCTAAACACTTGAGTGAAGCTGCCTCGATCACACTCTCAGACATGGCATTTCAGACCCTGAACACTCAATTGAAGCTGCCTCGATCACACTCTCAGGCACCGCATTTGGGATTCTGAGCACTAGATTGAGGCTGCCTCGAACACACACTCAAAAACCGCTTTCCAGACTCAGAACACTCAATTGAAGCTGCCTCAATCACACACTCAGGCACTGTTTTCCAGACCCTGAACACTCAATTGAATCTGCCACAATCACACTCTCAGGCACCGCATTCCAGACCCTGAACACTAGATTGAAGCTGCCTCGATCACACAATCAAACACCGCACTCCAGACACTGAACACTTGATTGAAACTGCTTTGATCACACTCTCAGGCACCAACTTCGGGATCCTGAACACTAGATTGAAGCTGCCTCGACCAGACACTCAGGCACCTCATTCCTGTCCTCTCGACTGAAGCTGCCTCGATCACAGACCCAGCCACCGCATTCCAGACCCTGAATTCTCGATTGAAGCTGCCTCGATCACACTCTCAGGCAGCTCAATTCAGATCCTAAACACAGGATTGAAGCTGCCTTGATCACACTCTCAGGCACCGCATTCGGTTTCCTGAACACTCAATTGAAGCTGCCGCGATTACACTCTGAGGCACCGCATTCCATTCCCTTAACATTCGCTTGAAGCTGCCTCGATCGCACTCTCTGGCAGTGCAATCCAGATCCTAAACACTTGATTGAAGCTGCCTCGATCACTCTCTCAGGCACAGCATTGCAGCCCCTGCACACTCAATTGAAGCTGCCTCAATCACACTCTCAGGCACTGCATTCGAGATCCTGAACACTTAATTGAAGCTGCCTCGATCACACTCTCAGGCACCGCTTTCCAGACCCTGATTACTCGACGGTAGCTGCCTCGCTCACACTCAATGGCACTTATTTCCCGACGCTGAACACTCAATTGAAGCTGCCTCGATCACACACTCAGGCACCACCTTCGGGATCCTGAACACTAGATTGAAGCTGCCTCGATCACACACTCAGGCACCTCATTCTTGTCCTCTCGATTGAAGCTGCCTCGATCACACACCCAGACACCACATTCAACACACTGAGCATTTCATTGTAATGCCTCGATCACACTCTCAGCCACCGCATTCCAGATCCTAAACACTTGAGTGAAGCTGCCTCGATCACACTCTCAGACATGGCATTTCAGACCCTGAACACTCGATTGAAGCTGCCTCAATCGCACTCTCAGGCACCGCATTTGGGATCCTGAAAACGAGATTGAAGCTGCCTCGATCACACACTCAGGCACATCATTCCTGTCCTCTCGATTGAAGCTGCCTCGATCATACTCTCAGGCACCGCATTCCAGACACAGAAAAATCAATTGAAGCTGCCTCGATCACAATCTCAGGCACCGCATTCAGGATCCTGAACACTCGATTGAAGCTGCCTGGATCACACTCTCAGGCACCGCTTTCCAGACACTGAACACTCGATTGAAGCTGCCTCGATCACGCTCTCAGTCACCACATTCGGGATCCTGTACACTAGATTGAAGTTGTCTCGAGCACACAATCAGGCACCTCATTCATGTCCTCTCGATTGAAGCTGCCTCGATCAAACTCTCGGGCAACGCTTTCCAGAAACTGAACACTCGATTGAAGCTGCCTCAATCACACTCTCAGGCACCTCATACCTGTCCTCTCAATTAAAGCTGCCTCGATCACACTCTCAGGCACCGAATTCAAAACATTGAGCACTCGATTGAAGCTGCATCAATTACAATCTCAGGCAGTGTAATCCATATCCTAAACACTTGATTGAAGCTGCCTCGAGTACACTCTCAGGCAAAACATACCGGATCCTAAATACTAGATTGAAGCTGTCTCGGTTACACTCTCAGGCAGCGCATTCCAGACCCTGAACACTCTATTGAAGCTGCCTCGATCAGACACTCAGGCACCGCTTTCCAGACCCTGAACACTCGATTGAAGCTGCCTCAATCACAGTCTTGGCACCGCATTCCAGCCCCTGAACACTTGATTGAAGCTGCCTCCATTACACTCTCAGGCACTGCATTCGGTATCCTGAACACTTAATTGAAGCTGCCTCGATCACACTCTCAGGCAACAATTCCACACACTGAACACTCGATTGATGTTGCCTCGATCACACTCACAGACACCGCATTCCAGACGCTGAAAACTCGATTGAAGCTGCCTCAATCCCACTCTCAGGCACCTCTTCCTATCCACTCGATTGAAACTCCCTCATTCACACTCTCAGGCACCGCATTCCAGACCCTGAACACTCAATTGAAGCTGCCTCGATCACACACCCAGACACCACATTCAACACACTGAGCACTTCATTGTAGCTGCCTCAATCACACTCTCAGGCACCGCATTCCAGATCCTAAACACTTGATTGAAGCTGCCTCGATCACACTCTCAGGCAAAACATACCAGATCCTGAACATTAGATTGAAGCTGTCTCAATTACACTCTCAGGCAGCGCGTTCCAGACCCTGAACACTCGATTGAAGCTGCCTCGATCAGACTCTCAGGCACCGCATTCCAGACCCTGATTACTCGGCTGAAGGTGCCTCGCTCACAATCTCTGGCACTTATTTCCAGACGCTGATCACTCAATTGAAGCTGCCTCGATCACAGACTCAGGCTCTGCATTCCAGACCCTGAACACTCGATTGAAGCTGCCTCGATCACACACTCAGGCACCGTATTCCAGACCCTGAACACTCGACTGAAGCTGCCTCGATCACACTCTCAGGCACCACCTTCGGGATCCTGAACACTAGATTTAAGATGCTTCGACCACACACTCAGGCACCTCTTTCCGGACCCTGAACATTCGATTGAAGCTGCCTTGATTGCAATCTCTGGCAGCGCAATCCAGATCCTAAATACTTGATTGAAGCTGCCTCGATCACTCTCTCAGGCACCGCATTGCAGCCCCTGAACACTCGATTGAAGCTGCCTCGATCACACACTCAAACACCGCATTACAGAGACTGAACACTTGATTGAAACTGCTTTGATCACACTCTCAGCCACCAACTTCGGGATCCTGAACACTAGATTGAAGCTGCCTCGACCACACACTCAGGCACCTCATTCCTGTCCTCTCGATTGAAGCTGCCTCGTCCACACACTCAGGCACCTCAATCCTGTCCTCTTGATTGAAGCTGCCAAGATCACAGACCCAGCCACCACATTCCAGACCCTGAAAACTCGATTAAACTGCCTTGATCAGACACTCAGGCACCGCATTCGGTTTCCTGAACACTCAACTTAAGCTGCCTCGATTACATTCTCAGGCCCCGCATTCCAGACCTTAAACATTCGATTGAAGCTGCCTTGATCGCACTCTCTGGCAGCGCAATCCAGATCCTAAACACTTGATTGAAGCTGCCTCGATCACTCTCTCAGGCACCGCATTGCAGCCCCTGAACACTCGATTGAAGCTGCCTCGATCACACTCTCAGGCACTGCATTAGGGATCCTGAACACTTAATTGAAGCTGCCTCGATCACACTCTCAGGCACCGCATTCCAGACCCTGAACACTCGATTGAAGGTGCCTCGATCACACACTCAGGCACCGCAATCCAGACACTGAACACTTGATTGAAACTGCTTCGATCACACTCTCAGGCACCAACTTCAGGATCCTGAACACTAGATTGAAGCTGCCTCGACCAGACACTCATGCACCGCATTCCTGTCCTCTCGATTGAAGCTGCCTTGATCACAGACCCAGCCACCGCATTCCAGACCCTGAACTCTCGATTGAAGCTGCCTCGATCACACTCTCAGGCAGCGCAATTCAGATCCAAAACACAGGATTGAAGCTGCCTCGATCACTCACTCAGGCACCGCTTTGCAGCCCCTGAACACTCAATTGAAGCTGCCTCGATCACACTCTCAGGCACTGCATTCGGGATCCTGAACACTTAATTGAGGCTGTCTCAATTACACTCTCAGGCAGCGCGTTCCAGACACTGATTACTCGGCTGAAGCTGCCTCACTCACACTCTCTGGACACGTATTTCCAGACGCTGAACACTCGATTGAAGCCGCCTCGATCACACACTCAGGCACCACCTTCGGGATCCTGAACACTAGATTGAAGCTGCCTCGATCACACTCTCAGGCACCACCTTCGGGATCCTGAACACTAGATTTAAGCTGCCTCGACCACACACTCAGGCACCTCATTCCTGTCCTCTCGATTGAAGCTGCCTCGATCACAGACCCAGCCACAACGTTCCAGACCCTGAAAACTCGATTGAAGCTGCCTCGATCAGACACTCAGGCACCGCATTCGGATTCCTGAACACTCAATTTAAGCTGCCTCGATTACATTCTCAGGCCCCGCATTCCGGACCCTGAACATTCGATTGAAGCTGCCTTGATTGCAATCTCTGGCAGCGCAATCCAGATCCTAAACACTTGATTGAAGCTGCCTCGATCACTCTCTCAGGCACTGCATTGCAGCCCCTGAACACTCGATTGAAGCTGCCTCGATCACACACTTAACACCGCATTCCAGAGACTGGACACTTGATTGAAACTGCTTTCATCACACACTCAGCCAACATCTTCGGGATCCTGAACACTAGATTGAAGCTGCCTCGACCACACACTCAGGCACCTCATTCCTGTCCTCTCGATTGAAGCTGCCTCGACCACACTCAGGCACCTCATTCCTGTCCTCTCGATTGAAGCTGCCAAGATCACAGACCAAGCCACCACATTCCGACCCTGAAAACTCGATTGAAGGTACCTCGATCACACACTCAGGCACCGCAATCCAGACACTGAACACTTGATTGAAACTGCTTCGATCACACTCTCAGGCACCAATTTCGGGATCCTGAACACTCAATTGAAACTGCCGCGATTACACTCTGAGGCACCGCATTCCAGACCCTGAATTTTCGATTGAAGCTGCCTCGATCGCACTTTCTGGCAGCGCAATCCAGATCCTAAACACTTGATTGAAGCTGCCTCGATCACTCTCTCAGGTACCGCATTGCAGCCCCTGAACACTCAATTGAAGCTGCCTCGATAACACTCTCAGGCACTGCATTCTGGATCCTGAACAATTAATTGAAGCTGCCTCGATCACACACTCAGGCACCGCATTCCAGACCCTGAACACTCGATTGAAGCTGCCTCGATCATACTCTCAGGCACCGCATTCCAGACCCAGAAAAATCAATTGAAGCTGCCTCGATCACAATCTCAGGCACCGCATTCAGGATCCTGAACACTCGATTGAAGCTGCCTCGATAACACTCTCAGGCACCGCTTTCCAGACACTGAACACTCGATTGAAGCTGCCTCGATAACACTCTCAGGCACCGCATTCGGGATCCTGTACACTAGATTGAAGTTGCCTCGAGCACACAATCAGGCACCTCATTCATGTCCTCTCGATTGAAGCTGCCTCGATAAAACTCTCGGGCAACGCTTTCCAGAACCTGAACACTCGATAGAATCTGCCTCAATCACACTCTCATGCACCTCATACCTGTCCTCTCAATTAAAGCTGCCTCGATCACACTCTCAGGCAGCGCATTTGGGATCCTGAACACTCGATTGAAGCTGCCTCGATCACACTCTCAGGCACCTGATTCCTGTCCTCTCGACTGACGCTGCCTCGATCACACACCCAGACACCACATTCAACGCACTGAGCACTTCATTGTAGCTGCGTCGATCACTAACTCAGCCACCGCATTCCAGACCCAGAAAAATCAATTGAAGCTGCCTCGATCACAATCTCAGGCACCGCATTCAGGATCCTGAACACTCAATTGAAGCTGCCTCGATCACACTCTCAGGCACCGCTTTCCAGACACTGAACACTCGATTGAAGCTGCCTCGATAACAGTCTCAGGCACCGCATTCTGGATCCTGTACACTAGATTGACGTTCCCTCGAGCACACAATCAGGCTCCTCATTCATGCCCTCTCGATTGAATCTGCCTCCATCAAACTCTCGGGCAACGCTTTCCAGAAACTGAACACTCGATTGAAGCTGCCTCGATCACACTCTCAGGCACCTCATACCTGTCCTCTCAATTAAAGCTGCCTCGATCACACTCTCAGGCACCGAATTCCAAACATTGAGCACTCGATTGAGGCTGCCTCAATTACAACCTCAGGCAGTGTAATCCATATCCTAAACATTTGATTGAAGCTGCCTCGAGTACACTCTCAGGCAAAACATACCGGATCCTGAACACTAGATTGAAGCTGCCTCGATCAGACACTCAGGCACTGCATTCCAGACCCTGAACACTCGATTGAAGCTGCCTCGATCATACTCTCAGGCACCGCATCCCAGACCCAGAAAAATCAATTGAAGCTGCCTCGATCACAATCTCAGGCACCGCATTCAGGATCCTGAACACTCGATTGAAGCTGCCTCGATCACACTCTCAGGCACCGCTTTCCAGACACTGAACACTCGATTGAAGCTGCCTCGATAACACTCTCAGGCACCGCATTCGGGATCCTGTACACTAGATTGAAGTTGCCTCGAGCACACAATCAGGCACCTCATTCATGTCCTCTCGATTGAAGCTGCCTCGATAAAACTCTTGGGCAACGCTTTCCACAACCTGAACACTCGATTGAAGCTGCCTCGATCACACTCTCAGGCACCTCATACCTGTCCTCTCAATTAAAGCTGCCTCGATCACACTCTCAGGCACTGCATTAGGGATCCTGAACACTTAATTGAAGCTGCCTCGATCACACTCTCAGGCACCGCATTCCAGACCCTGAACACTCGATTGAAGGTGCCTCGATCACACACTCAGGCACCGCACTCCAGACACTGAATACTTGATTGAAACTGCTTCGATCACACTCTCAGGCACCAACTTCGGGATCCTGAACACTAGATTGAAGCTGCCTCGACCAGACACTCAGGCACCTCATTCCTGTCCTCTCGATTGAAGCTGCCTCGATCACCGATCCACCCACCGCATTCCAGACCCTGAACTCTCGATTGAAGCTGTCTCGATCACACTCTCAGGCAGCGCAATTCAGATCCTAAACACAGGATTGAAGCTGCCTTGATCATTCTCTCAGGCACCGCATTCGGTTTCCTGAACACTCAATTGAAGCTGCCGCGATTACACTCTGAGGCACCGCATTCCAGAACCTGAACATTCGATTGAAGCTGCCTCGATCGCACTCTCTGGCAGCGCAATCCAGATCCTAAACACTCGATTGAAGCTGCCTCGATCACACTCTCAGGCACTGCATTCGGGATCCTGAACACTTAATTGAAGCTGCCTCGATCACACTCTCAGGCACTGCATTAGGGATCCTGAACACTTAATTGAAGCTGCCTCGATCACACTCTCAGGCACCAACTTCGGGATCCTGAAAACTAGATTGAAGCTGCCTCGACCACACACTCAGGACCTCATTCCTGACCTCACGATTGAAGCTGCCAAGATCACAGACCCAGCCACCGCATTCCAGACCCTGAATTCTCGATTGAAGCTGCCTCGATCACACTCTCAGGCAGCGCAATTCAGATCCTAAACACAGGATTGAAGCTGCCTTGATCACACTTTCAGGCACCACATTCGTTTTCGTGAACACTAAATTGAAGCTGCCGCGATTGCACTCTGAGGCACCGCATTCCAGACCCTGAACTTTCGATTGAAGCTTCCTCGATCACTCTCTCAGGCACCGCATTGCAGCCCGAGAACACTCAATTGAAGCTGCCTCGATCATACTCTCAGGCCCTGCATTCGGGATCCTGAACACTTTATTGAAGCTGCCTCGATCATACTCTCAGGCAGCGCTTTCCAGACCCTGGTAACTCGACGGAAGCTGCCTCGCTCACACTCAATGGCACTTATTTCCAGACGCTGAACGCTCAATTGAAGCTGCCTCGATCACACACTCAATCACCACCTTCGGGATCCTGAACACTCGATTGTAGCTGCCTTGATCACACACTCAGGCACCGTATTCCATACCCTGAACACTTGACTGAAGGTGCCTCGATCACACTCTCAGGCACCACCTTCGGGATCTTGAACACTAGATTGAGGCTGCATCGACCACACACTCAGGCACCTCATTCCTGTCCTCTCGATTGAAGCTGCCTCGATCAGACACTCAGACACCGCATTCGCTTTCCTGAACACTCAATTTAAGGTGCTTCGATTACATTCTCAGGCCCCGCATTCCAGACCCTGAACATTCGATTGATGCTGCCTTGATCGCAATCTCTGGCAGCGCAATCCAGATCCTAAACACTTGATTGAAGCTGCCTCGATCACTCTCTCAGGCACCGCATTGCAGCCCCTGAAAACTCGATTGAAGCTGCCTCGCTCACACTCAATGGCACTTATTTCCAGACGCTGAGCACTCAATTGAAGCTGCCTCGATCACACACCCAGACACCACATTCAACACACTGAGCACTTCATTGTAGCTGCCTCAATCACACTCTCAGGCACCGCATTCCAGATCCTAAACACTTGAATGAAGCTGCCTCGATCACAATCTCAGACACCGCATTTCAGACCCCGAAAACTCGATTGAAGCTGCCTCAATCGCACTCTCAGGCACCGCATTTGGGATCCTGAAAACTAGATTGAAGCTGCCTCGATCACACATTCAGACACCTCATTCCTGTCCTCTCGATTGAAGCTGCCTCGATCACACACCCAGACACCACATTCAACGCACTGAGCACTTCATTGTAGCTGCCTCGATCACTAACTCAGGCACTGCATTCCAGACCCTGAACACTCGATTGAAGCTGCCTCGATCATACTCTCAGGCACCGCATTCCAGACCCAGAAAAATCAATTGAAGCTGCCTCGATCACAATCTCAGGCACTGCATTCAGGATCCTAAACACTCGATTGAAGCTGCCTCGATCACACTCTCAGGCACCGCTTTCCAGACACTGAACACTCGATTGAAGCTGCCTCGATAACACTCTCAGGCACCGCATTCTGGATCCTGTACACTAGATTGACATTCCCTCGAGCGCACAATCAGGCACCTCATTCATGTCCTCTCGATTGAATCTGCCTCCATCAAACTCTCGGGCAACGCTTTCCAGAAACTGAACACTCGATTGAAGCTGCCTCGATCACATGTCAGGCACCTCATACCTGTCCTCTCAATTAAAGCTGCCTCGATCACACTCTCAGGCACCGAATTCCAAACATTGAGCACTCGATTGAAGCTGCCTCAATTACAACCTCAGGCAGTGTAATCCATATCCTAAACACTTGATTGAAGCTGCCTCGAGTACACTCTCAGGCAAAACATACTGGATCCTAAACACTAGATTGAAGCTGTCTCGGTTACACTCTCAGGCAGCGCATTCCAGACCCTGAACACTCTATTGAAGCTGCCTCAATAACACTCTCAGGCACCGCATTCCAGCCCCTGAACACTTGATTGAAGCTGCCTCCATTACACTCTCAGGCAACAATTCCACACACTGAACACTCGATTGATGTTGCCTCGATCACACTCACAGACACCGCATTCCAGACGCTGAACACTCGATTGAAGCAGCCTCGATCACACTCTCAGGCACTGCATTAGGGATCCTGAACACTTAATTGAAGCTGCCTCGATCACACTCTCAGGCATCGCATTCCAGACCCTGAACACTCGATTGAAGGTGCCTCGATCACACACTCAGGCACCGCACTCCAGACACTGAACACTTGATTGAAACTGCTTCGATCACACTCTCAGGCACCAACTTCGGGATCCTGAACACTAGATTGAAGCTGCCTCGACCAGACACTCAGGCACCTCATTCCTGTCCTCTCGATTGAAGCTGCCTCGATCACAGACCCAGCCACCGCATTCCAGACCCTGAACTCTCGATTGAAGCTGCCTCGATCACACTCTCAGGCAGCGCAATTCAGATCCTAAACACAGGATTGAAGCTGCCTTGATCATTCTCTCAGGCACCGCATTCGGTTTCCTGAACACTCAATTGAAGCTGCCGCGATTACACTCTGAGGCACCGCATTCCAGAACCTGAACTTTCGATTGAAGCTGCCTCGATCGCACTCTCTGGCAGCGCAATCCAGATCCTAAACACTTGATTGAAGCTGCCCCGATCACTCTCTCAGGCACCGCTTTGCAGCCCCTGAACACTCGATTGAAGCTGCCTCGATCACACTCTCAGGCACTGCATTAGGGATCCTGAACACTTAATTGAAGCTGCCTCGATCACACTCTCAGGCACTGCATTAGGGATCCTGAACACTTAATTGAAGCTGCCTCGATCACACACTCAAACACCGCATTCCAGACACTGAACACTTGATTGAAACTGCTTCGATCACACTCTCAGCCACCAACTTCGGGATCCTGAACACTAGATTGAAGCTGCCTCGACCACACACTCAGGACCTCATTCCTGACCTCACGATTGAAGCTGCCAAGATCACAGACACAGCCACCACATTCCAGACCCTGAACTCTCGATTGAAGCTGCCTCGATCACACTCTCAGGCAGCGCAATTCAGATCCTAAACACAGGATTGAAGCTGCCTTGATCACACTTTCAGGCACCGCATTCGTTTTCGTGAACACTAAATTGAAGCTGCCGCGATTACACTCTGAGGCACCGCATTCCAGACCCTGAACTTTCGATTGAAGCTTCCTCGATCACTCTCTCAGGCACCGCATTGCAGCCCGAGAACACTCAATTGAAGCTGCCTCGATCATACTCTCAGGCCCTGCATTCGGGATCCTGAACACTTTATTGAAGCTGCCTCGATCATACTCTCAGGCACCGCTTTCCAGACCCTGGTAACTCGACGGAAGCTGCCTCGCTCACACTCAATGGCACTTATTTCCAGACGCTGAACGCTCAATTGAAGCTGCCTCGATCACACACTCAATCACCACCTTCGGGATCCTGAACACTCGATTGTAGCTGCCTTGATCACACACTCAGGCACCGTATTCCATACCCTGAACACTTGACTGAAGGTGCCTCGATCACACTCTCAGGCACCACCTTCGGGATCTTGAACACTAGATTGAGGCTGCATCGACCACACACTCAGGCACCTCATTCCTGTCCTCTCGATTGAAGCTGCCTCGATCAGACACTCAGACACCGCATTCGGTTTCCTGAACACTCAATTTAAGGTGCTTCGATTACATTCTCAGGCCCCGCATTCCAGACCCTGAACACTCGATTGAAGCTGCCTTGATCGCAATCTCTGGCAGCGCAATCCAGATCCTAAACACTTGATTGAAGCTGCCTCGATCACTCTCTCAGGCACCGCATTGCAGCCCCTGAAAACTCGATTGAAGCTGCCTCGCTCACACTCAATGGCACTTATTTCCAGACGCTGAGCACTCAATTGAAGCTGCCTCGATCACACACCCAGACACCACATTCAACACACTGAGCACTTCATTGTAGCTGCCTCAATCACACTCTCAGGCACCGCATTCCAGATCCTAAACACTTGAGTGAAGCTGCCTCGATCACAATCTCAGACACCGCATTTCAGACCCCGAAAACTCGATTGAAGCTGCCTCAATCGCACTCTCAGGCACCGCATTTGGGATCCTGAAAACTAGATTGAAGCTGCCTCGATCACACATTCAGACACCTCATTCCTGTCCTCTCGATTGAAGCTGCCTCGATCACACACCCAGACACCACATTCAACGCACTGAGCACTTCATTGTAGCTGCCTCGATCACTAACTCAGGCACTGCATTCCAGACCCTGAACACTCGATTGAAGCTGCCTCGATCATACTCTCAGGCACCGCATTCCAGACCCAGAAAAATCAATTGAAGCTGCCTCGATCACAATCTCAGGCACTGCATTCAGGATCCTAAACACTCGATTGAAGCTGCCTCGATCACACTCTCAGGCACCGCATTCTGGATCCTGTACACTAGATTGACATTCCCTCGAGCGCACAATCAGGCACCTCATTCATGTCCTCTCGATTGAAGCTGCCTCCATCAAACTCTCGGGCAACGCTTTCCAGAAACTGAACACTCGATTGAAGCTGCCTCGATCACATGTCAGGCACCTCATACCTGTCCTCTCAATTAAAGCTGCCTCGATCACACTCTCAGGCACCGAATTCCAAACATTGAGCACTCGATTGAAGCTGCCTCAATTACAACCTCAGGCAGTGTAATCCATATCCTAAACACTTGATTGAAGCTGCCTCGAGTACACTCTCAGGCAAAACATACTGGATCCTAAACACTAGATTGAAGCTGTCTCGGTTACACTCTCAGGCAGCGCATTCCAGACCCTGAACACTCTATTGAAGCTGCCTCGATCACACTCTCAGGCACCGCATTCCAGCCCCTGAACACTTGATTGAAGCTGCCTCCATTACACTCTCAGGCACTGCATTCGGTATCCTGAACACTTAAATGAAGCTGCCTCGATCACACTCTCAGGCAACAATTCCACACACTGAACACTCGATTGATGTTGCCTCGATCACACTCACAGACACCGCATTCCAGACGCTGAACACTCGATTGAAGCTGCCTCAATCCCACTCTCAGGCACCTCATTCCTATCCACTCGATTGAAACTCCCTCATTCACACTCTCAGGCACCGCATTCCAGACCCTGAACACTCGATTGAAGCTGCCTCGATCATACTCTCAGGCACCGCATTCCAGACCCAGAAAAATCAATTGAAGTTGCCTCGATCACAATCTCAGGCACCGCATTCAGGATCCTGAACACTCGATTGAAGCTGCCTCGATCACACTCTCAGGCACCGCTTTCCAGACACTGAACACTCGATTGAAGCTGCCTCGATAACACTCTCAGGCACCGCATTCGGGATCCTGTACACTAGATTGAAGTTGCCTCGAGCACACAATCAGGCACCTCATTCATGTCCTCTCGATTGAAGCTGCCTCGATAAAACTCTTGGGCAACGCTTTCCACAACCTGAACACTCGATTGAAGCTGCCTCGATCACACTCTCAGGCACCTCATACCTGTCGTCTCAATTAAAGCTGCCTCGATCACACTCTCAGGCACTGCATTAGGGATCCTGAACACTTAATTGAAGCTGCCTCGATCACACTCTCAGGCATCGCATTCCAGACCCTGAACACTCGATTGAAGGTGCCTCGATCACACACTCAGGCACCGCACTCCAGACACTGAACACTTGATTGAAACTGCTTTGATCACACTCTCAGGCACCAACTTCGGGATCCTGAACACTAGATTGAAGCTGCCTCGACCAGACACTCAGGCACCTCATTCCTGTCCTCTCGATTGAAGCTGCCTCGATCACCGATCCACCCACCGCATTCCAGACCCTGAACTTTCGATTGAAGCTGCCTCGATCGCACTCTCTGGCAGCGCAATCCAGATCCTAAACACTTGATTGAAGCTGCCCCGATCACTCTCTCAGGCACCGCTTTGCAGCCCCTGAACACTCGATTGAAGCTGCCTCGATCACACTCTCAGGCACTGCATTAGGGATCCTGAACACTTAATTGAAGCTGCCTCGATCACACACTCAAACACCGCATTCCAGACACTGAACACTTGATTGAAACTGCTTCGGTCACACTCTCAGCCACCAACTTCGGGATCCTGAACACTAGATTGAAGCTGCCTCGACCACACACTCAGGACCTCATTCCTGACCTCACGATTGAAGCTGCCAAGATCACAGACACAGCCACCACATTCCAGACCCTGAACTCTCGATTGAAGCTGCCTCGATCACACTCTCAGGCAGCGCAATTCAGATCCTAAACACAGGATTGAAGCTGCCTTGATCACACTTTCAGGCACCGCATTCGTTTTCGTGAACACTAAATTGAAGCTGCCGCGATTACACTCTGAGGCACCGCATTCCAGACCCTGAACTTTCGATTGAAGCTTCCTCGATCACTCTCTCAGGCACCGCATTGCAGCCCGAGAACACTCAATTGAAGCTGCCTCGATCATACTCTCAGGCCCTGCATTCGGGATCCTGAACACTTTATTGAAGCTGCCTCGATCATACTCTCAGGCACCGCTTTCCAGACCCTGGTAACTCGACGGAAGCTGCCTCGCTCACACTCAATGGCACTTATTTCCAGACGCTGAACGCTCAATTGAAGCTGCCTCGATCACACACTCAATCACCACCTTCGGGATCCTGAACACTCGATTGTAGCTGCCTTGATCACACACTCAGGCACCGTATTCCATACCCTGAACACTTGACTGAAGGTGCCTCGATCACACTCTCAGGCACCACCTTCGGGATCTTGAACACTAGATTGAGGCTGCATCGACCACACACTCAGGCACCTCATTCCTGTCCTCTCGATTGAAGCTGCCTCGATCAGACACTCAGACACCGCATTCGGTTTCCTGAACACTCAATTTAAGGTGCTTCGATTACATTCTCAGGCCCCGCATTCCAGACCCTGAACATTCGATTGATGCTGCCTTGATCGCAATCTCTGGCAGCGCAATCCAGATCCTAAACACTTGATTGAAGCTGCCTCGATCACTCTCTCAGGCACCGCATTGCAGCCCCTGAAAACTCGATTGAAGCTGCCTCGCTCACACTCAATGGCACTTATTTCCAGACGCTGAGCACTCAATTGAAGCTGCCTCGATCACACACCCAGACACCACATTCAACACACTGAGCACTTCATTGTAGCTGCCTCAATCACACTCTCAGGCACCGCATTCCAGATCCTAAACACTTGAGTGAAGCTGCCTCGATCACAATCTCAGACACCGCATTTCAGACCCCGAAAACTCGATTGAAGCTGCCTCAATCGCACTCTCAGGCACCGCATTTGGGATCCTGAAAACTAGATTGAAGCTGCCTCGATCACACATTCAGACACCTCATTCCTGTCCTCTCGATTGAAGCTGCCTCGATCACACACCCAGACACCACATTCAACGCACTGAGCACTTCATTGTAGCTGCCTCGATCACTAACTCAGGCACTGCATTCCAGACCCTGAACACTCGATTGAAGCTGCCTCGATCATACTCTCAGGCACCGCATTCCAGACCCAGAAAAATCAATTGAAGCTGCCTCGATCACAATCTCAGGCACTGCATTCAGGATCCTAAACACTCGATTGAAGCTGCCTCGATCACACTCTCAGGCACCGCATTCTGGATCCTGTACACTAGATTGACATTCCCTCGAGCGCACAATCAGGCACCTCATTCATGTCCTCTCGATTGAAGCTGCCTCCATCAAACTCTCGGGCAACGCTTTCCAGAAACTGAACACTCGATTGAAGCTGCCTCGATCACATGTCAGGCACCTCATACCTGTCCTCTCAATTAAAGCTGCCTCGATCACACTCTCAGGCACCGAATTCCAAACATTGAGCACTCGATTGAAGCTGCCTCAATTACAATCTCAGGCAGTGTAATCCATATCCTAAACACTTGATTGAAGCTGCCTCGAGTACACTCTCAGGCAAAACATACTGGATCCTAAACACTAGATTGAAGCTGTCTCGGTTACACTCTCAGGCAGCGCATTCCAGACCCTGAACACTCTATTGAAGCTGCCTCGATCAGACACTCAGGCACCGCATTCCAGAACCTGAACACTCGATTGAAGCTGCCTCCATTACACTCTCAGGCACTGCATTCGGTATCCTGAACACTTAAATGAAGCTGCCTCGATCACACTCTCAGGCAACAATTCCACACACTGAACACTCGATTGATGTTGCCTCGATCACACTCACAGACACCGCATTCCAGACGCTGAACACTCGATTGAAGCTGCCTCAATCCCACTCTCAGGCACCTCATTCCTATCCACTCGATTGAAACTCCCTCATTCACACTCTCAGGCACCGCATTCCAGACCCTGAACACTCGATTGAAGCTGCCTCGATCATACTCTCAGGCACCGCATTCCAGACCCAGAAAAATCAATTGAAGTTGCCTCGATCACAATCTCAGGCACCGCATTCAGGATCCTGAACACTCGATTGAAGCTGCCTCGATCACACTCTCAGGCACCGCTTTCCAGACACTGAACACTCGATTGAAGCTGCCTCGATAACACTCTCAGGCACCGCATTCGGGATCCTGTACACTAGATTGAAGTTGCCTCGAGCACACAATCAGGCACCTCATTCATGTCCTCTCGATTGAAGCTGCCTCGATAAAACTCTTGGGCAACGCTTTCCACAACCTGAACACTCGATTGAAGCTGCCTCGATCACACTCTCAGGCACCTCATACCTGTCGTCTCAATTAAAGCTGCCTCGATCACACTCTCAGGCACTGCATTAGGGATCCTGAACACTTAATTGAAGCTGCCTCGATCACACTCTCAGGCATCGCATTCCAGACCCTGAACACTCGATTGAAGGTGCCTCGATCACACACTCAGGCACCGCACTCCAGACACTGAACACTTGATTGAAACTGCTTTGATCACACTCTCAGGCACCAACTTCGGGATCCTGAACACTAGATTGAAGCTGCCTCGACCAGACACTCAGGCACCTCATTCCTGTCCTCTCGATTGAAGCTGCCTCGATCACCGATCCACCCACCGCATTCCAGACCCTGAACTTTCGATTGAAGCTGCCTCGATCGCACTCTCTGGCAGCGCAATCCAGATCCTAAACACTTGATTGAAGCTGCCCCGATCACTCTCTCAGGCACCGCTTTGCAGCCCCTGAACACTCGATTGAAGCTGCCTCGATCACACTCTCAGGCACTGCATTAGGGATCCTGAACACTTAATTGAAGCTGCCTCGATCACACACTCAAACACCGCATTCCAGACACTGAACACTTGATTGAAACTGCTTCGGTCACACTCTCAGCCACCAACTTCGGGATCCTGAACACTAGATTGAAGCTGCCTCGACCACACACTCAGGACCTCATTCCTGACCTCACGATTGAAGCTGCCAAGATCACAGACACAGCCACCACATTCCAGACCCTGAACTCTCGATTGAAGCTGCCTCGATCACACTCTCAGGCAGCGCAATTCAGATCCTAAACACAGGATTGAAGCTGCCTTGATCACACTTTCAGGCACCGCATTCGTTTTCGTGAACACTAAATTGAAGCTGCCGCGATTACACTCTGAGGCACCGCATTCCAGACCCTGAACTTTCGATTGAAGCTTCCTCGATCACTCTCTCAGGCACCGCATTGCAGCCCGAGAACACTCAATTGAAGCTGCCTCGATCATACTCTCAGGCCCTGCATTCGGGATCCTGAACACTTTATTGAAGCTGCCTCGATCATACTCTCAGGCACCGCTTTCCAGACCCTGGTAACTCGACGGAAGCTGCCTCGCTCACACTCAATGGCACTTATTTCCAGACGCTGAACGCTCAATTGAAGCTGCCTCGATCACACACTCAATCACCACCTTCGGGATCCTGAACACTCGATTGTAGCTGCCTTGATCACACACTCAGGCACCGTATTCCATACCCTGAACACTTGACTGAAGGTGCCTCGATCACACTCTCAGGCACCACCTTCGGGATCTTGAACACTAGATTGAGGCTGCATCGACCACACACTCAGGCACCTCATTCCTGTCCTCTCGATTGAAGCTGCCTCGATCAGACACTCAGACACCGCATTCGGTTTCCTGAACACTCAATTTAAGGTGCTTCGATTACATTCTCAGGCCCCGCATTCCAGACCCTGAACATTCGATTGATGCTGCCTTGATCGCAATCTCTGGCAGCGCAATCCAGATCCTAAACACTTGATTGAAGCTGCCTCGATCACTCTCTCAGGCACCGCATTGCAGCCCCTGAAAACTCGATTGAAGCTGCCTCGCTCACACTCAATGGCACTTATTTCCAGACGCTGAGCACTCAATTGAAGCTGCCTCGATCACACACCCAGACACCACATTCAACACACTGAGCACTTCATTGTAGCTGCCTCAATCACACTCTCAGGCACCGCATTCCAGATCCTAAACACTTGAGTGAAGCTGCCTCGATCACAATCTCAGACACCGCATTTCAGACCCCGAAAACTCGATTGAAGCTGCCTCAATCGCACTCTCAGGCACCGCATTTGGGATCCTGAAAACTAGATTGAAGCTGCCTCGATCACACATTCAGACACCTCATTCCTGTCCTCTCGATTGAAGCTGCCTCGATCACACACCCAGACACCACATTCAACGCACTGAGCACTTCATTGTAGCTGCCTCGATCACTAACTCAGGCACTGCATTCCAGACCCTGAACACTCGATTGAAGCTGCCTCGATCATACTCTCAGGCACCGCATTCCAGACCCAGAAAAATCAATTGAAGCTGCCTCGATCACAATCTCAGGCACTGCATTCAGGATCCTAAACACTCGATTGAAGCTGCCTCGATCACACTCTCAGGCACCGCTTTCCAGACACTGAACACTCGATTGAAGCTGCCTCGATAACACTCTCAGGCACCGCATTCTGGATCCTGTACACTAGATTGACATTCCCTCGAGCGCACAATCAGGCACCACATTCATGTCCTCTCGATTGAAGCTGCCTCCATCAAACTCTCGGGCAACGCTTTCCAGAAACTGAACACTCGATTGAAGCTGCCTCGATCACATGTCAGGCACCTCATACCTGTCCTCTCAATTAAAGCTGCCTCGATCACACTCTCAGTCACCGAATTCCAAACATTGAGCACTCGATTGAAGCTGCCTCAATTACAATCTCCGGCAGTATAATCCAGATCCTAAACACTTGATTGAAGCTGCCTCGATCACACTCTCAGGCAAATCATACCGGATCCTAAACACTAGATTGAAGTTGTCTCGATTACACTCTCAGTCAGCGCATTCCAGATCCTGAACACTCTATTGAAGCTGCCTCGATCACACACTCAAACACCGCATTCCAGACACTGAACACTTGATTGAAACTGCTTCGGTCACACTCTCAGCCACCAACTTCGGGATCCTGAACACTAGATTGAAGCTGCCTCGACCACACACTCAGGACCTCATTCCTGACCTCACGATTGAAGCTGCCAAGATCACAGACACAGCCACCACATTCCAGACCCTGAACTCTCGATTGAAGCTGCCTCGATCACACTCTCAGGCAGCGCAATTCAGATCCTAAACACAGGATTGAAGCTGCCTTGATCACACTTTCAGGCACCGCATTCGTTTTCGTGAACACTAAATTGAAGCTGCCGCGATTACACTCTGAGGCACCGCATTCCAGACCCTGAACTTTCGATTGAAGCTTCCTCGATCACTCTCTCAGGCACCGCATTGCAGCCCGAGAACACTCAATTGAAGCTGCCTCGATCATACTCTCAGGCCCTGCATTCGGGATCCTGAACACTTTATTGAAGCTGCCTCGATCATACTCTCAGGCACCGCTTTCCAGACCCTGGTAACTCGACGGAAGCTGCCTCGCTCACACTCAATGGCACTTATTTCCAGACGCTGAACGCTCAATTGAAGCTGCCTCGATCACACACTCAATCACCACCTTCGGGATCCTGAACACTCGATTGTAGCTGCCTTGATCACACACTCAGGCACCGTATTCCATACCCTGAACACTTGACTGAAGGTGCCTCGATCACACTCTCAGGCACCACCTTCGGGATCTTGAACACTAGATTGAGGCTGCATCGACCACACACTCAGGCACCTCATTCCTGTCCTCTCGATTGAAGCTGCCTCGATCAGACACTCAGACACCGCATTCGGTTTCCTGAACACTCAATTTAAGGTGCTTCGATTACATTCTCAGGCCCCGCATTCCAGACCCTGAACATTCGATTGATGCTGCCTTGATCGCAATCTCTGGCAGCGCAATCCAGATCCTAAACACTTGATTGAAGCTGCCTCGATCACTCTCTCAGGCACCGCATTGCAGCCCCTGAAAACTCGATTGAAGCTGCCTCGCTCACACTCAATGGCACTTATTTCCAGACGCTGAGCACTCAATTGAAGCTGCCTCGATCACACACCCAGACACCACATTCAACACACTGAGCACTTCATTGTAGCTGCCTCAATCACACTCTCAGGCACCGCATTCCAGATCCTAAACACTTGAGTGAAGCTGCCTCGATCACAATCTCAGACACCGCATTTCAGAACCCGAAAACTCGATTGAAGCTGCCTCAATCGCACTCTCAGGCACCGCATTTGGGATACTGAAAACTAGATTGAAGCTGCCTCGATCACACATTCAGACACCTCATTCCTGTCCTCTCGATTGAAGCTGCCTCGATCACACACCCAGACACCACATTCAACGCACTGAGCACTTCATTGTAGCTGCCTCGATCACTAACTCAGGCACCGCATTCCAGACCCTGAACACTCGATTGAAGCTGCCTCGATCATACTCTCAGGCACCGCATTCCAGACCCAGAAAAATCAATTGAAGCTGCCTCGATCACAATCTCAGGCACTGCATTCAGGATCCTAAACACTCGATTGAAGCTGCCTCGATCACACTCTCAGGCACCGCTTTCCAGACACTGAACACTCGATTGAAGCTGCCTCGATAACACTCTCAGGCACCGCATTCTGGATCCTGTACACTAGATTGACATTCCCTCGAGCACACAATCAGGCACCTCATTCATGTCCTCTCGATTGAATCTGCCTCCATCAAACTCTCGGGCAACGCTTTCCAGAAACTGAACACTCGATTGAAGCTTCCTCGATCACTCTCTCAGGCACCGCATTGCAGCCCGAGAACACTCAATTGAAGCTGCCTCGATCATACTCTCAGGCCCTGCATTCGGGATCCTGAACACTTTATTGAAGCTGCCTCGATCATACTCTCAGGCACCGCTTTCCAGACCCTGGTAACTCGACGGAAGCTGCCTCGCTCACACTCAATGGCACTTATTTCCAGACGCTGAACGCTCAATTGAAGCTGCCTCGATCACACACTCAATCACCACCTTCGGGATCCTGAACACTAGATTGAATCTGCCTCGATCACACACTCAGGCACATCATTCCTTTCCTCTCGATTGAAGCTGTCTCGATCACACATCCAGACACCACATTCAACACACTGAGCACTTCATTGTAGTTGCCTCGATCACACTCTCAGGCACCGCATTCCAGATCCTAAACACTTGAGTGAAGCTGCCTCGATCACACTCTCAGACACCGCATTTCAGACCCTGATCACTCGATTGAAGCTGCCTCAATCGCACTCTCAGGCACCGCATTTGGGATCCTGAAAACTAGATTGAAGCTGCCTCGATCACACACTCAGGCACATCATTACTGTCCTCTCGATTGAAGCTGCCTCGATCACTCACTCAGGCACCGCATTCCAGACCCAGAAAAATCAATTGAAGCTGCCTCGATCACAATCTCAGGCACCGCATTCAGGATCCTGAACACTCGATTGAAGCTGCCTCGATCACACTCTCAGGCACCGCATTTGGGATCCTGAAAACTAGACTGAAGCTGCCTCGATCACACACTCAGGCACATCATTACTGTCCTCTCGATTGAAGCTGCCTCGATCACTCACTCAGGCACCGCATTCCAGACCCAGAAAAATCAATTGAAGCTGCCTCGATCACAATCTCAGGCACCGCCATTCAGGATCCTGAACACTCGATTGAAGCTGCCTCGATAACACTCTCAGGCACCGCATTCGGGATCCTGTACACTAGATTGAAGTTGCCTCGAGCACACAATCAGGCACCTCATTCATGTCCTCTCGATTGAAGCTGCCTCGATCAAACTCTCAGGCAAGGCTTTCCAGAACATGAACACTCGATTGAAGCTGCCTCAATCACACTCTCAGGCACCTCATACCTGTCCTCTCAGTTAAAGCTGCCTCGATCACACTCTCAGGCACCGAATTCCAAACATTTAGCACTCGATTGAAGCTGCCTCAATTACAATCTCTGGCAGTGTAATCCATATCCTAAAGACTTGATTGAAGCTGCCTCGAGTACACTCTCAGGCAAAACATACCGGATCCTAAACACTAGATTGAAGCTGTCTCGATTACACTGTCAGGCAGCGCATTCGAGACCCTGAACACTCTATTGAAGCTGCCTCAATCAGACACTCAGGCACTGCATTCCAGACCCTGAACACTAGATTGAAGCTGTCTCAATTACACTTTCAGGCAGCGCATTCCAGACCCTGATTACTCGACTGAAGCTGCCTCGCTCACACTCTCTGGACACTTGTTTCCAGACGCTGATCACTCAATTGAATCTGCCTCGATCACAGACACAGGCTCTGCATTCCAGACCCTGAACACTCTATTGAAGCTGCCTCAATCAGACACTCAGGCACTGCATTCCAGACCCTGAAAACTAGATTGAAGCTGTCTCAATTACACTTTCAGGCAGCGCATTCCAGACCCTGATTACTCGACTGAAGCTGCCTCGCTCACACTCTCTGGACACTTATTTCCAGACGCTGATCACTCAATTGAATCTGCCTCGATCACAGACACAGGCTCTGCATTCCAGACCCTGAACACTCGATTGTAGCTGCCTTGAACACACACTCAGGCACCGTATTCCATACCCTGAACACTTGACTGAAGGTGCCTCGATCACACTCTCAGGCACCACCTTCGGGATCTTGAACACTAGATTGAGGCTGCATCGACCACACACTCAGGCACCTCATTCCTGTCCTCTCGATTAAAGCTGCCTCGATCAGACACTCAGGCACCGCATTCGGTTTCCTGAACACTCAATTTAAGGTGCTTCGATTACATTCTCAGGCCCCGCATTCCAGACCCTGAACATTCGATTGATGCTGCCTTGATCGCAATCTCTGGCAGTGCAATCCAGATCCTAAACACTTGATTGAAGCTGCCTCGATCACTCTCTCAGGCACCGCATTGCAGCCCCTGAAAACTCGATTGAAGCTGCCTCGCTCACACTCAATGGCACTTATTTCCAGACGCTGAGCACTCAATTGAAGCTGCCTCGATCACACACCCAGACACCACATTCAACACACTGAGCACTTCATTGTAGCTGCCTCAATCACACTCTCAGGCACCGCATTCCAGATCCTAAACACTTGAGTGAAGCTGCCTCGATCACAATCTCAGACACCGCATTTCAGACCCCGAAAACTCGATTGAAGCTGCCTCAATCGCACTCTCAGGCACCGCATTTGGGATCCTGAAAACTAGATTGAAGCTGCCTCGATCACACATTCAGACACCTCATTCCTGTCCTCTCGATTGAAGCTGCCTCGATCACACACCCAGACACCACATTCAACGCACTGAGCACTTCATTGTAGCTGCCTCAATCACTAACTCAGGCACCGCATTCCAGACCCTGAACACTTGAGTGAAGCTGCCTCAATCATACTCTCAGGCACCGCATTCCAGACCCAGAAAAATCAATTGAAGCTGCCTCGATCACAATCTCAGGCACTGCATTCAGGATCCTAAACACTCGATTGAAGCTGCCTCGATCACACACCCAGACTCCACATTCAACGCACTGAGCACTTCATTGTAGCTGCCTCGATCACTAACTCAGGCACCGCATTCCAGACCCTGAACACTCGATTGAAGCTGCCTCAATCATACTCTCAGGCACCGCATTCCAGACCCAGAAAAATCAATTGAAGCTGCCTCGATCACAATCTCAGGCACTGCATTCAGGATCCTAAACACTCAATTGAAGCTGCCTCGATCACACTCTCAGGCAACGCTTTCCAGACACTGAACACTCGATTGAAGCTGCCTCGATAACACTCTCAGGCACCGCATTCTGGATCCTGTACACTAGATTGACATTCCCTCGAGCACACAATCAGGCACCTCATTCATGTCCTCTCGATTGAAGCTGCCTCGATCAAACTCTCAGGCAAGGCTTTCCAGAACATGAACACTCGATTGAAGCTGCCTCAATCACACTCTCAGGCACCTCATACCTGTCCTCTCAGTTAAAGCTGCCTCGATCACACTCTCAGGCACCGAATTCCAAACATTGAGCACTCGATTGAAGCTGCCTCAATTACAATCTCAGGCAGTGTAATCCATATCCTAAAGACTTGATTGAAGCTGCCTCGAGTACACTCTCAGGCAAAACATACCGGATCCTAAACACTAGATTGAAGCTGTCTCGATTACACTCTCAGGCAGCGCATTCGAGACCCTGAACACTCTATTGAAGCTGCCTCAATCAGACACTCAGGCACTGCATTCCAGACCCTGAACACTAGATTGAAGCTGTCTCAATTACACTTTCAGGCAGCGCATTCCAGACCCTGATTACTCGACTGAAGCTGCCTCGCTCACACTCTCTGGACACTTATTTCCAGACGCTGATCACTCAATTGAATCTGCCTCGATCACAGACACAGGCTCTGCATTCCAGACCCTGAACACTCGATTGTAGCTGCCTTGATCACACACTCAGGCACCGTATTCCATACCCTGAACACTTGACTGAAGGTGCCTCGATCACACTCTCAGGCACCACCTTCGGGATCTTGAACACTAGATTGAGGCTGCATCGACCACACACTCAGGCACCTCATTCCTGTCCTCTCGATTGAAGCTGCCTCGATCAGACACTCAGGCACCGCATTCGGTTTCCTGAACACTCAATTTAAGGTGCTTCGATTACATTCTCAGGCCCCGCATTCCAGACCCTGAACATTCGATTGATGCTGCCTTGATCGCAATCTCTGGCAGCGCAATCCAGATCCTAAACACTTGATTGAAGCTGCCTCGATCACTCTCTCAGGCACCGCATTGCAGCCCCTGAAAACTCGATTGAAGCTGCCTCGCTCACACTCAATGGCACTTATTTCCAGACGCTGAGCACTCAATTGAAGCTGCCTCGATCACACACCCAGACACCACATTCAACACACTGAGCACTTCATTGTAGCTGCCTCAATCACACTCTCAGGCACCGCATTCCAGATCCTAAACACTTGAGTGAAGCTGCCTCGATCACAATCTCAGACACCGCATTTCAGACCCCGAAACTCGATTGAAGCTGCCTCAATCGCACTCTCAGGCACCGCATTTGGGATCCTGAAAACTAGATTGAAGCTGCCTCGATCACACATTCAGACACCTCATTCCTGTCCTCTCGATTGAAGCTGCCTCGATCACACACCCAGACACCACATTCAACGCACTGAGCACTTCATTGTAGCTGCCTCGATCACTAACTCAGGCACCGCATTCCAGACCCTGAACACTCGATTGAAGCTGCCTCGATCATACTCTCAGGCACCGCATTCCAGACCCAGAAAAATCAATTGAAGCTGCCTCGATCACAATCTCAGGCACTGCATTCAGGATCCTAAACACTCGATTGAAGCTGCCTCGATCACACTCTCAGGCACCGCTTTCCAGACACTGAACACTCGATTGAAGCTGCCTCGATAACACTCTCAGGCACCGCATTCTGGATCCTGTACACTAGATTGACATTCCCTCGAGCACACGATCAGGCACCTCATTCATGTCCTCTCGATTGAATCTGCCTCCATCAAACTCTCGGGCAACGCTTTCCAGAAACTGAACACTCGATTGAAGCTTCCTCGATCACTCTCTCAGGCACCGCATTGCAGCCCGAGAACACTCAATTGAAGCTGCCTCGATCATACTCTCAGGCCCTGCATTCGGGATCCTGAACACTTTATTGAAGCTGCCTCGATCATACTCTCAGGCAGCGCTTTCCAGACCCTGGTAACTCGACGGAAGCTGCCTCGCTCACACTCAATGGCACTTATTTCCAGACGCTGAACGCTCAATTGAAGCTGCCTCGATCACACACTCAATCACCACCTTCGGGATCCTGAACACTAGATTGAATCTGCCTCGATCACACACTCAGGCACATCATTCCTTTCCTCTCGATTGAAGCTGTCTCGATCACACATCCAGACACCACATTCAACACACTGAGCACTTCATTGTAGTTGCCTCGATCACACTCTCAGGCACCGCATTCCAGATCCTAAACACTTGAGTGAAGCTGCCTCGATCACACTCTCAGACACCGCATTTCAGACCCTGATCACTCGATTGAAGCTGCCTCAATCGCACTCTCAGGCACCGCATTTGGGATCCTGAAAACTAGATTGAAGCTGCCTCGATCACTCACTCAGGCACCGCATTCCAGACCCAGAAAAATCAATTGAAGCTGCCTCGATCACAATCTCAGGCACCGCATTCAGGATCCTGAACACTCGATTGAAGCTGCCTCGATCACACTCTCAGGCACCGCATTTGGGATCCTGAAAACTAGATTGAAGCTGCCTTGATCACACACTCAGGCACAACATTACTGTCCTCTCGATTGAAGCTGCCTCGATCACTCACTCAGGCACCGCATTCCAGACCCAGAAAAATCAATTGAAGCTGCCTCGATCACAATCTCAGGCACCGCATTCAGGATCCTGAACACTCGATTGAAGCTGCCTCGATAACACTCTCAGGCACCGCATTCGGGATCCTGTACACTAGATTGAAGTTGCCTCGAGCACACAATCAGGCACCTCATTCATGTCCTCTCGATTGAAGCTGCCTCGATCAAACTCTCAGGCAAGGCTTTCCAGAACATGAACATTCGATTGAAGCTGCCTCAATCACACTCTCAGGCACCTCATACCTGTCCTCTCAGTTAAAGCTGCCTCGATCACACTCTCAGGCACCGAATTCCAAACATTGAGCACTCGATTGAAGCTGCCTCAATTACAATCTCAGGCAGTGTAATCCATATCCTAAAGACTTGATTGAAGCTGCCTCGAGTACACTCTCAGGCAAAACATACCGGATCCTAAACACTAGATTGAAGCTGTCTCGATTACACTCTCAGGCAGCGCATTCGAGACCCTGAACACTCTATTGAAGCTGCCTCAATCAGACACTCAGGCACTGCATTCCAGACCCTGAACACTAGATTGAAGCTGTCTCAATTACACTTTCAGGCAGCGCATTCCAGACCCTGATTACTCGACTGAAGCTGCCTCGCTCACACTCTCTGGACACTTGTTTCCAGACGCTGATCACTCAATTGAATCTGCCTCGATCACAGACACAGGCTCTGCATTCCAGACCCTGAACACTCGATTGTAGCTGCCTTGATCACACACTCAGGCACCGTATTCCATACCCTGAACACTTGACTGAAGGTGCCTCGATCACACTCTCAGGCACCACCTTCGGGATCTTGAACACTAGATTGAGGCTGCATCGACCACACACTCAGGCACCTCATTCCTGTCCTCTCGATTGAAGCTGCCTCGATCAGACACTCAGGCACCGCATTCGGTTTCCTGAACACTCAATTTAAGGTGCTTCGATTACATTCTCAGGCCCCGCATTCCAGACCCTGAACATTCGATTGATGCTGCCTTGATCGCAATCTCTGGCAGTGCAATCCAGATCCTAAACACTTGATTGAAGCTGCCTCGATCACTCTCTCAGGCACCGCATTGCAGCCCCTGAAAACTCGATTGAAGCTGCCTCGCTCACACTCAATGGCACTTATTTCCAGACGCTGAGCACTCAATTGAAGCTGCCTCGATCACACACCCAGACACCACATTCAACACACTGAGCACTTCATTGTAGCTGCCTCAATCACACTCTCAGGCACCGCATTCCAGATCCTAAACACTTGAGTGAAGCTGCCTCGATCACAATCTCAGACACCGCATTTCAGACCCCGAAACTCGATTGAAGCTGCCTCAATCGCACTCTCAGGCACCGTATTTTGGGATCCTGAAAACTAGATTGAAGCTGCCTCGATCACACATTCAGACACCTCATTCCTGTCCTCTCGATTGAAGCTGCCTCGATCACACACCCAGACACCACATTCAACGCACTGAGCACTTAATTGTAGCTGCCTCGATCACTAACTCAGGCACTGCATTCCAGACCCTGAACACTCGATTGAAGCTTCCTCGATCACTCTCTCAGGCACCGCATTGCAGCCCGAGAACACTCAATTGAAGCGGCCTCGATCATACTCTCAGGCCCTGCATTCGGGATCCTGAACACTTTATTGAAGCTGCCTCGATCATACTCTCAGGCACCGCTTTCCAGACCCTGGTAACTCGACGGAAGCTGCCTCGCTCACACTCAATGGCACTTATTTCCAGACGCTGAACGCTCAATTGAAGCTGCCTCGATCACACACTCAATCACCACCTTCGGGATCCTGAACACTAGATTGAATCTGCCTCGATCACACAATCAGGCACATCATTCCTTTCCTCTCGATTGAAGTTGTCTCGATCACACACCCAGACACCACATTCAACACACTGAGCACTTCATTGTAGCTGCCTCAATCACACTCTCAGGCACCGCATTCCAGATCCTAAACACTTGAGTGAAGCTGCCTCGATCACAATCTCAGACACCGCATTTCAGACCCCGAAAACTCGATTGAAGCTGCCTCAATCGCACTCTCAGGCACCGCATTTGGGATCCTGAAAACTAGATTGAAGCTGCCTCGATCACACATTCAGACACCTCATTCCAGTCCTCTCGATTGAAGCTGCCTCGATCACACACCCAGACACCACTTTCAACGCATTGAGCACTTCATTGTAGCTGCCTCGATCACTAACTCAGGCACCGCATTCCAGACCCTGAACACTCGATTGAAGCTGCCTCGATCATACTCTCAGCCACCGCATTCCAGACCCAGAAAAATCAATTGAAGCTGCCTCGATCACAATCTCAGGCACTGCATTCAGGATCCTAAACACTCGATTGAAGCTGCCTCGATCACACTCTCAGGCACCGCTTTCCAGGCACTGAACACTCGATTGAAGCTGCCTCGATAACACTCTCAGGCACCGCATTCTGGATCCTGTACACTAGATTGACATTCCCTCGAGCACACAATCAGGCACCTCATTCATGTCCTCTCGATTGAATCTGCCTCCATCAAACTCTCGGGCAACGCTTTCCAGAAACTGAACACTCGATTGAAGCTGCCTCGATCACACTCTCAGGCACCTCATACCTGTCCTCTCAATTAAAGCTGCCTCGATCACACTCTCAGGCACCGAATTCCAAACATTGAGCACTCGATTGAAGCTGCCTCAATTACAACCTCAGGCAGTGTAATCCATATCCTAAACACTTGATTGAAGCTGCCTCGAGTACACTCTCAGGCAAAACATACTGGATCCTACACACTAGATTGAAGCTGTCTCGGTTACACTCTCAGGCAGCGCATTCCAGACCCTGAACACTCTATTGAAGCTGCCTCGATCAGACACTCAGGCACCGCATTCCAGACCCTGAACACTCGATTGAAGCTGCCTCAATCACACTCTCAGGCACCGCATTCCAGCCCCTGAACACTTGATTGAAGCTGCCTCCATTACACTCTCAGGCACTGCATTCGGTATCCTGAACACTTAATTGAAGCTGCCTCGATCACACTCTCAGGCAACAATTCCACACACTGAACACTCGATTGATGTTGCCTCGATCACACTCACAGACACCGCATTCCAGACGTTGAACACTCGATTGAAGCTGCCTCAATCCCACTCTCAGGCACCTCATTCCTATCCACTCGATTGAAACTCCCTCATTCACACTCTCAGGCACCGCATTCCAGACCCTGAACACTCGATTGAAGCTGCCTCGAACACACTCTCAGGCACCGCATTCCAGACCCTGATTACTCGATTGAAGCTGCCTCGATCACACTCTCAGGAACTGCTTTCCAGAGCCTGAACACTTAATTGAAGCTGCCTCGATCACACTCTCAGGCACCGCATTCCAGACCCTGATTACTCGATTGAAGATGCCTCGATCACACTCTCAGGCACCGTATTCCAGACCCTGAACACCAGATTGAAGCTGCCTCGATCACACACTCAGGCACTGCATTCGGGATACTGAACACTAGATTGAGGCTGCCTCGATTACACACTCAGCCACCACATTCCAGACTCAGAACACTTGATTGAAGCTGCCTCGATCACACTCTCAGGCACCACCTTCGGGATCCTGAACACTAGATTGAAGCTGCCTCGATCACACACTCAGGCACCTCATTCCGGTCCTCTCGATTGAAGATGCCTCGATCACACTCTCAGGCACCACCTTCGGGATCCTGAACACTAGATTGAAGCTGCCTCGATCACACACCCAGACACCACATTCAACACACTGAGCATTTCATTGTAGCTGCCTCGATCACACTCTCAGGCACCGCATTCCAGATCCTAAACACTTGAGTGAAGCTGCCTCGATCACACTGTCAGTCACCGCATTTCAGACCCTGAACACTCGATTGAAGCTGCCTCAATCGCACTCTCAGGCACCGCATTTGGGATCCTGAAAACTAGATTGAAGCTGCCTCGATCACACACTCAGGCACCTCATTCCTGTCCTCTCAATTGAAGCTGCCTCGATCACACACTCAGGCACCGCATTCCAAACCCTGAACACTCGATTGAATCTGCCTCGATCCCAGTCTCAGGCACCGTATTCCAGACCCTGAACACTTGATTGAAGCTGCCTCGATCACACTCTCAGGCACCACCTTCGGGATCCTGAACACTAGATTGAAGCTGCCTCGATCACACACTCAGGCACCTCATTCCGGTCCTCTCGATTGAAGATGCCTCGATCACACTCTCAGGCACCACCTTCGGGATCCTGAACACTAGATTGAAGCTGCCTCGATCACACACTCAGGCACCTCATTCCTGTCCTCTCGATTGAAGATGCCTCGATCACACACCCAGACACCACATTCAACACACTGAGCATTTCATTGTAGCTGCCTCGATCACACTCTCAGGCACCGCATTCCAGATCCTAAACACTTGAGTGAAGCTGCCTCGATCACACTCTCAGTCACCGCATTTCAGACCCTGAACACTCGATTGAAGCTGCCTCAATCGCACTCTCAGGCACCGCATTTGGGATCCTGAAAACTAGATTGAAGCTGCCTCGATCACACACTCAGGAACCTCATTCCTGTCCTCTCAATTGAAGCTGCCTCGATCACACACTCAGGCACCGCATTTCAGATCCTGAACACTCGATTGAAGCTGCCTTGATCATACTCTAGGCACCGCATTCCAGACCCAGAAAAATCATTTGAAGCTGCCTCGATCACACACTCAGGCACCGCATTCGGGATCCTGAACATTCGATTGAAGCTGCCTCGATCACTCACTCAGGCACCGCATTCCAGACCCAGAAAAATCAATTGAAGCTGCCTCGATCACAATCTCAGGCACCGCATTCAGGATCCTGAACACTCGATTGAAGCTGCCTCGATAACACTCTCAGGCACCGCATTCGGGATCCTGTACACTAGATTGAAGTTGCCTCGAGCACACAATCAGGCACCTCATTCATGTCCTCTCGATTGAAGCTGCCTCGATCAAACTCTCAGGCAAGGCTTTCCAGAACATGAACACTCGATTGAAGCTGCCTCAATCACACTCTCAGGCACCTCATACCTGTCCTCTCAGTTAAAGCTGCCTCGATCACACTCTCAGGCACCGAATTCCAAACATTGAGCACTCGATTGAAGCTGCCTCAATTACAATCTCAGGCAGTGTAATCCATATCCTAAAGACTTGATTGAAGCTGCCTCGAGTACACTCTCAGGCAAAACATACCGGATCCTAAACACTAGATTGAAGCTGTCTCGATTACACTGTCAGGCAGCGCATTCGAGACCCTGAACACTCTATTGAAGCTGCCTCAATCAGACACTCAGGCACTGCATTCCAGACCCTGAACACTAGATTGAAGCTGTCTCAATTACACTTTCAGGCAGCGCATTCCAGACCCTGATTACTCGACTGAAGCTGCCTCGCTCACACTCTCTGGACACTTGTTTCCAGACGCTGATCACTCAATTGAATCTGCCTCGATCACAGACACAGGCTCTGCATTCCAGACCCTGAACACTCGATTGTAGCTGCCTTGATCACACACTCAGGCACCGTATTCCATACCCTGAACACTTGACTGAAGGTGCCTCGATCACACTCTTAGGCACCACCTTCGGGATCTTGAACACTAGATTGAGGCTGCATCGACCACACACTCAGGCACCTCATTCCTGTCCTCTCGATTGAAGCTGCCTCGATCAGACACTCAGGCACCGCATTCGGTTTCCTGAACACTCAATTTAAGGTGCTTCGATTACATTCTCAGGCCCCGCATTCCAGACCCTGAACATTCGATTGATGCTGCCTTGATCGCAATCTCTGGCAGCGCAATCCAGATCCTAAACACTTGATTGAAGCTGCCTCGATCACTCTCTCAGGCACCGCATTGCAGCCCCTGAAAACTCGATTGAAGCTGCCTCGCTCACACTCAATGGCACTTATTTCCAGACGCTGAGCACTCAATTGAAGCTGCCTCGATCACACACCCAGACACCACATTCAACACACTGAGCACTTCATTGTAGCTGCCTCAATCACACTCTCAGGCACCGCATTCCAGATCATAAACACTTGAGTGAAGCTGCCTCGATCACAATCTCAGACACCGCATTTCAGACCCCGAAAACTCGATTGAAGCTGCCTCAATCGCACTCTCAGGCACCGCATTTGGGATCCTGAAAACTAGATTGAAGCTGCCTCGATCACACATTCAGACACCTCATTCCTGTCCTCTCGATTGAAGCTGCCTCGATCACACACCCAGACACCACATTCAACGCACTGAGCACTTCATTGTAGCTGCCTCGATCACTAACTCAGGCACTGCATTCCAGACCCTGAACACTCGATTGAAGCTGCCTCGATCATACTCTCAGGCACCGCATTCCAGACCCAGAAAAATCAATTGAAGCTGCCTCGATCACAATCTCAGGCACTGCATTCAGGATCCTAAACACTCGATTGAAGCTGCCTCGATCACACTCTCAGGCACCGCTTTCCAGACACTGAACACTCGATTGAAGCTGCCTCGATAACACTCTCAGGCACCGCATTCTGGATCCTGTACACTAGATTGACATTCCCTCGAGCACACAATCAGGCACCTCATTCATGTCCTCTCGATTGAATCTGCCTCCATCAAACTCTCGGGCAACGCTTTCCAGAAACTGAACACTCGATTGAAGCTTCCTCGATCACTCTCTCAGGCACCGCATTGCAGCCCGAGAACACTCAATTGAAGCGGCCTCGATCATACTCTCAGGCCCTGCATTCGGGATCCTGAACACTTTATTGAAGCTGCCTCGATCATACTCTCAGGCACCGCTTTCCAGACCCTGGTAACTCGACGGAAGCTGCCTCGCTCACACTCAATGGCACTTATTTCCAGATGCTGAACGCTCAATTGAAGCTGCCTCGATCACACACTCAATCACCACCTTCGGGATCCTGAACACTAGATTGAATCTGCCTCGATCACACACTCAGGCACATCATTCCTTTCCTCTCGATTGAAGCTGCCTCGATCACACACCCAGACACCACATTCAACGCACTGAGCACTTCATTGTAGCTGCCTCGATCACTAACTCAGGCACTGCATTCCAGACCCTGAACACTCGATTGAAGCTGCCTCGATCATACTCTCAGGCACCGCATTCCAGACCCAGAAAAATCAATTGAAGCTGCCTCGATCACAATCTCAGGCACTGCATTCAGGATCCTAAACACTCGATTGAAGCTGCCTCGATCACACTCTCAGGCACCGCTTTCCAGACACTGAACACTCGATTGAAGCTGCCTCGATAACACTCTCAGGCACCGCATTCTGGATCCTGTACACTAGATTGACATTCCCTCGAGCACACAATCAGGCACCTCATTCATGTCCTCTCGATTGAATCTGCCTCCATCAAACTCTCGGGCAACGCTTTCCAGAAACTGAACACTCGATTGAAGCTGCCTCGATCACACTCTCAGGCACCTCATACCTGTCCTCTCAATTAAAGCTGCCTCGATCACACTCTCAGGCACCGAATTCCAAACATTGAGCACTCGATTGAAGCTGCCTCAATTACAACCTCAGGCAGTGTAATCCATATCCTAAACACTTGATTGAAGCTGTCTCGGTTACACTCTCAGGCAGCGCATTCCAGACCCTGAACACTCTATTGAAGCTGCCTCGATCAGACACTCAGGCACCGCATTCCAGACCCTGAACACTCGATTGAAGCTGCCTCAATCACACTCTCAGGCACCGCATTCCAGCCCCTGAACACTTGATTGAAGCTGCCTCCATTACACTCTCAGGCACTGCATTCGGTATCCTGAACACTTAATTGAAGCTGCCTCGATCACACTCTCAGGCAACAATTCCACACACTGAACACTCGATTGATGTTGCCTCGATCACACTCACAGACACCGCATTCCAGACGTTGAACACTCGATTGAAGCTGCCTCAATCCCACTCTCAGGCACCTCATTCCTATCCACTCGATTGAAACTCCCTCATTCACACTCTCAGGCACCGCATTCCAGACCCTGAACACTCGATTGAAGCTGCCTCGAACACCCTCTCAGGCACCGCATTCCAGACCCTGATTACTCGATTGAAGCTGCCTCGATCACACTCTCAGGAACTGCTTTCCAGAGCCTGAACACTTAATTGAAGCTGCCTCGATCACACTCTCAGGCACCGCATTCCAGACCCTGATTACTCGATTGAAGATGCCTCGATCACACACTCAGGCACCGTATTCCAGACCCTGAACACCAGATTGAAGCTGCCTCGATCACACACTCAGGCACTGCATTCGGGATACTGAACACTAGATTGAGGCTGCCTCGATTACACACTCAGCCACCACATTCCAGACTCAGAACACTCGATTGTAGCTGCCTCGATCAAACACACAGGCACCTCATACCTGTCCTCTCAATTGAAGCTGCCTCGATCACACACTCAGGCACCGCATTCCAAACCCTGAACACTCGATTGAATCTGCCTCGATCCCACTCTCAGGCACCGTATTCCAGACCCTGAACACTTGATTGAAGCTGCCTCGATCACACTCTCAGGTACCACCTTCGGGATCCTGAACACTAGATTGAAGCTGCCTCGATCACACACTCAGGCACCTCATTCCGGTCCTCTCGATTGAAGATGCCTCGATCACACTCTCAGGCACCACCTTCGGGATCCTGAACACTAGATTGAAGCTGCCTCGATCACACACTCAGGCACCTCATTCCTGTCCTCTCGATTGAAGATGCCTCGATCACACACCCAGACACCACATTCAACACACTGAGCATTTCATTGTAGCTGCCTCGATCACACTCTCAGGCACCGCATTCCAGATCCTAAACACTTGAGTGAAGCTGCCTCGATCACACTCTCAGTCACCGCATTTCAGACCCTGAACACTCGATTGAAGCTGCCTCAATCGCACTCTCAGGCACCGCATTTGGGATCCTGAAAACTAGATTGAAGCTGCCTCGATCACACACTCAGGAACCTCATTCCTGTCCTCTCAATTGAAGCTGCCTCGATCACACACTCAGGCACCGCATTTCAGATCCTGAACACTCGATTGAAGCTGCCTTGATCATACTCTAGGCACCGCATTCCAGACCCAGAAAAATCATTTGAAGCTGCCTCGATCACAATCTCAGGCACCGCATTCGGGATCCTGAACATTCGATTGAAGCTGCCTCGATCACAGTCTCAGGCACTACTTTCCAGACACTGAACACTCGATTGAAGCTGCCTCGATCACACTCTCAGGCACCGCATTTGGGATCCTGTACACTAGATTGAAGTTGCCTCGAGCACACAATCAGGCACCTCATTCATGTCCTCTCGATTGAAGCTGCCTCGATCAAACTCTCGGGCAACGCTTTCCAGAACCTGAACACTCGATTGAAGCTGCCTCAATCACACTCTCAGGCACCTCATACCTGTCTTCTCAATTGAAGCTGCCTCGATCACACTCTCAGGCACCGAATTCCAAACATTGAGCACTCGATTGAAGCTGCCTCAATTACAACCTCAGGCAGTGTAATCCATATCCTAAACACTTGATTGAAGCTGCCTCGAGTACACTCTCAGGCAAAACATACCGGATCCTGAACACTAGATTGAAGCTGTCTCGGTTACACTCTCAGGCAACGCATTCCAGACCCTGAACACACTATTGAAGCTGCCTCGATCAGACACTCAGGCAACAATTCCACACACTGAACACTCGATTGATGTTGCCTCGATCACACTCACAGGCACCGCATTCCAGAACCTGAACACTCGATTGAAGCTGCCTCGATCACACTCTCAGGCACCTCATACCTGTCCTCTCAATTGAAGCTGCCTCGATCACACTCTCAGGCACCGAATTCCAAACATTGAGCACTCGATTGAAGCTGCCTCAATTACAATCTCAGGCAGTGTAATCCATATCCTAAACACTTGATTGAAGCAGCCTCGATCACGCTCTCAGGCACCGCATTTGGGATCCTGTGCACTAGATTGAGGATGCCTCGATCACACACTCAGGCACTGCTTTCCAGATCCTGAACACACGATTGAAGCTGCCTCGTTCACACTCTCAGGCACCGCATTCAAGACGCTGAACACTGGATTGAAGCTGCCTCGATGACACACTCAGGCACCGCATTCCAAACCCTGAACACTCGATTGAAGCTGCTTCGATCACACGCTAAGGCTCCAACTTCGGGATCCTGAACACTAGATTGAAGCTGCCTCGACCACACACTCAGGCACCTCATTCCTGTCCTCTCGATTGAAGCTGCCTCGATCACAGACCCCGGAACCGCATTCCAGACCCTGAGCACTTGATTGAAGCTGCCTCGATCACACTCTCAGGCAACGCATTCGGTTTCCTGAACACTCAATTTATGCTACCTCGATTACACTCTCAGGCACCGCATTCCAGACCCTGAACATTCGATTGAAGCTGCCTCGATCACACTCTCAGGCACCGCATTCGGGATACTGAACACTAAATTGAGGCTGCCTCGATTACACATTCAGCCACCACATTCCAGACTCAGAACACTCGATTGTAGCTGCCTCGATCAAACACTCAGGCACCTCATTCCTGTCCTCTCAACTGAAGTTGCCTCAATTACACACTCAGGCACCGCATTCCAGACCCTGAACACTCGATTGAAGCTGCCTCGATCCCACTCTCAGGCATCGCATTCCAGACCCTTAACACACGATTGAAGCTGCCTCGATCACACACTCAGGCACTGCCTTCCAGACTCTCATTTCTCGATTGAAGATGCCTCGATCACTCAGGCACCATATTCCAGACCCTGAACACTCGATTGAATCTGCCTCGATCACACAATCAGCCACCGCATTCCAGATCCTCAACATTCGATTGAAACTGCCTCGATCACAATCTCGGGGACCGCATTCGGGATCCTGAACACTCCATTGAAGCTGCCTTGATCACACACTCGGGCAACGCTTTCCAGACCCTGAACACTCAATTGAAACTGCCTCGATCACACTCTCAGGCACCGCATTCGGGATCCTGTACACTAGATCGAAGTTGCCTCGAGCACACACTCAGGCACCTCATTCATGTCCTCTCGATTGAAACTGCCTCGATCAAACTCTCAGGCAACGCTTTCCAGACCCTGAACATTCGATTGAAGCTGCCTCGATAACACACTCAGGCACCTCATACCTGTCCTCTCAATTGAAGCTGCCTCGATCACACTCTCAGGCACCGAATTCCACACATTGAGCACTCGATTGAAGCTGCCTCAAATACAATCTCAGGCAGTGTAATCCAGTTCCTAAACACATGATTGAAGCTGCCTCAATCACACTCTCAGGCACCACCTTCGGGATCCTGAACACTAGATTGAAGCTGCCTCGATCACACACGCAGGCACCTCATTCCTGTCAACTCGATGGAAGCTGCCTCGATCAAGCACCCAGGCACCACATTCAACACAATGAGCACTTGATTGTAGCTGACTCAATCACACTCTCAGGCACCGCATTCGGGATCCTGAACACTCAATTGAAGCTGCCTGGATCATACTCTCAGGCAGCGCATTCCAGTCACAGAACTCTCGATTGAACCTGCCTTGATCACACTCTCAGGCACCGCATTCGGTTCCCTGAACACTCAATTGAAGCTGCCTCGATTACACTCTCAGGCACCGCATTCCAGACCCTGAACATTCGATTGAAGCTGCCTCGATCGCACTCTCTGGCAGCGCAATCCAGATCCTAATCACTTGATTGAAGCTGCCTCGATCACAATCTCAGGCACTGCATTCGGGATCCTGAACACTTAATGGAGGCTGCCTCGATCACACTCTCAGGCACTGCATTCGGGATCCTGAACACTTAATTGAGGCTGCCTCGATCACACTCTCAGGCACCGCTTTCCAGAGCCTGCACACTTAATTGAAGCTGCCTCGATCACACTCTCAGGCACCGCGTTCCAGACCCTGATTACTCGAATGAAGCTGCCTCGCTCACACTCTCTGGCACTTATTTCCAGACGCTGAACACTCAATTGAAGCTGCCTCGATCACACTCTCAGGCTCTGCATTCCAGACCCTGAACACTCGAGTGAAGCTGCCTCGATCACACACTCAGGCACCGCATTCCAGACCCTGAACGTTTGATTGAAGCTGCGTCGATCACACTCTCAGGCACCACCTTCGGGATCCTGAACACTAGATTGAAGCTGCCTTGATCACACACTCAGGCACCTCATTCCTGCCCTCTCGATTGAAGCTGCCTGGATCACACTCCCAGTCACCACATTCAACACACTGAGCACTTGATTGTAGCTGCCTCGATCACACTTTCAGGCATCGCAGTCCAGACCCTGAAAATTCGATTGAAGCTGCCTCGATCGCAATCTCAGGCACCGCATTCCAGCCCCTGAACACTCGATTGATACTGCCTCAATCGCACTCTCAGGCAATGCATTTGGGATCCTGAACACTCGATTGAAGCTGCCTCGATCATACTCTCAGGCAGCGCATTCCAGACACAGAAATCTCGATTGAAGCTGCCTTGATCACACTCTCAGGCACCGCATTCGATTTCCTGAACACTCAATTGAAGCTGCCTCGATTACACTCTCAGGCACTGCATTCCAGACCCTGAACATTCGATTGAAGCTGCCTCGATCGCACTCTCTGGCAGCGCAATCCAGATCCTAAACACTTGATTGAAGCTGCCTCAATCACTCTCTCAGGCACCGCATTGCAGCCCCTGAACACTCGATTGAAGCTGCCTCGATCACACTCTCAGGCACTGCATTCGGGATCCTGAACACTTAATGGAGGCTGCCTCGATCACACTTTCAGGCAGTGCATTCGGGATCCTGAACACTTAATTGAAGCTGGCTTGATCACACTCTCAGGCACCGCTTTCCAGAGCCTGAACACTCGACTGAAGCTGCCTCGATCACAATCTCAGGCACCGCGTTCCAGACCCTGATTACTCGAATGAAGCTGCCTTGCTCACACTCTCTGGCACTTATTTCCAGATGCTGAACACTCAATTGAAGCTGCCTCGATCACACTCTCAGGCTCTGCATTCCAGACCCTGAACACTCGATTGAAGCCGCCTCGATCACACACTCGGGCACCGCATTCCAGACACTGAACATTTGATTGAAGCTGCGTCAATCACGCTCTCAGGCACCACCTTCGGGATCCTGAACACTAGATTGAAGCTGCCGCGATCACACACTCAGGCACCTCATTCCTGCTCTCTCGATTGAAGCTGCCTCGATGACACTCCCATTCACCACATTCAACACACTGAGCACATAATTGTAGCTGCCTCGATCACACTCTCAGGCACCGCAGTCCAGACCCTGAAAATTCGATTGAAGCTGCCTCGATCGCAATCTCAGGCACCGCATTCCAGCCCCTGAACACTCGATTGAAACTGCCTCAATCGCACTCTCAGGCAATGCATTTGGGATCCTGAACACTCGATTGAAGCTGCCTCGATCATACTCTCAGGCAGCGCATTCCAGACACAGAAATCTCGATTGAAGCTGCCTTGATCACACTCTCAGGCACCGCATTCGATTTCCTGAACACTCAATTGAAGCTGCCTCGATTACACTCTCAGGCACTGCATTCCAGACCCTGAACATTTGATTGAAGCTGCCTCGATCGCACTCTCTGGCAGCGCAATCCAGATCCTAAACACTTGATTGAAGCTGCCTCAATCACTCTCTCAGGCACCGCATTGCAGCCCCTGAACACTCGATTGAAGCTGCCTCGATCACACTCTCAGGCACTGCATTCAGGATCCTGAACACTTAATGGAGGCTGCCTCGATCACACTTTCAGGCAGTGCATTCGGGATCCTGAACACTTAATTGAAGCTGGCTTGATCACACTCTCAGGCACCGCTTTCCAGAGCCTGAACACTCGACTGAAGCTGCCTCGATCACAATCTCAGGCACCGCGTTCCAGACCCTGATTACTCGAATGAAGCTGCCTTTCTCACACTCTCTGGCACTTATTTCCAGATGCTGAACACTCAATTGAAGCTGCCTCGATCGCACTCTCAGGCTCTGCATTCCAGACCCTGAACACTCGATTGAAGCCGCCTCGATCACACACTCGGGCACCGCATTCCAGACACTGAACATTTGATTGAAGCTGCGTCAATCACGCTCTCAGGCACCACCTTCGGGATCCTGAACACTAGATTGAAGCTGCCGCGATCACACACTCAGGCACCTCATTCCTGCTCTCTCGATTGAAGCTGCCTCGATCACACTCCCATTCACCACATTCAACACACTGAGCACATAATTGTAGCTGCCTCGATCACACTCTCAGGCACCGCAGTCCAGACCCTGAATATTCGATTGAAGCTGCCTCGATCACAATCTCAGGCACCGCATTCAGGATTCTGAACACTCGATTGAAGCTGCCTCGATCATACTCTCAGGCACCGCATTGCAGCCCCTGAACACTCGATTGAAGCTGCCTCGATCACACTCTCAGGCACTGCATTCGGGATCCTGAACACTTAATGGACCTGGCTTGATCACACTCTCAGGCACCGCTTTCCAAGCCTGAACACTCGACTGAAGCTGCCTCGATCACACTCTCAGGCACCGCGTTCCAGACCCTGATTACTCGAATGAAGCTGCCTCGCTCACAGTCTCTGGCACTTATTTCCAGATGCTGAACACTCAATTGAAGCTGCCTCGATCACACACTCGGGCACCGCATTCCAGACCCTGAACGTTTGATTGAATCTGCGTCGATCACACTCTCAGGCACCACCTTCGGGATCCTGAACACTAGATTGAAGCTGCCTCGATCACACACTCAGGCACCTCATTCCTGCCCTCTCGATTGAAGCTGCCTCGATCACACTCCCATTCACCACATTCAACACCCTGAGCACTTGATTGTAGCTGCCTCGATCACACTCTCAGGCACCGCATTCCTGACCCTGAAAATTCGATTGAAGCTGCCTCGATCGCACTCTCAGGCACCTCATTCCAGCCCCTGAACACTTGATTGAAGCTGCCTCAATCGCACTCTCAGGCACCGCATTTGGGATCCTGAAAACTAGATTGAAGCTGCCTCGATCACAATCTCAGGCACCGCATTTAGGATCCTGAACACTCGATTGAAGCTGCCTCAATCATACTCTCAGGCAGCGCATTCCAGACACAGAAATCTCGATTGAAGCTGCCTTGATCACACTCTCAGGCACTGCATTCAGGATCCTGAACACTTAATTGAGGCTGCCTCGATCACACTCTCAGGCACTGCATTCGGGATCATGAACACTTAATTGAAGCTGCCTCGATCACACTCTCAGGCGCCGCGTTCCAGACACAGAACACTCGACTGAAGCTGCCTCGATCACACTCTGAGGCAGCGCATTCCAAACGCTGAACACTCAATTGAAGCTGCCTCGATAAAACTCTCAGGCATCGCATTCGGGATCCTGAGCCCTAGTTTGAGGCTGCCTCGATCACACACTCAAGCACCTCATTCCTGTCCTCTCGATTGAAGCTGCCTCGATCACACACTCAGGCACCTCATTCCTGTCTTCTCGATTGAAGCTGCCTCGATCACACACTCAGGCACCTCATGTGTGTCCTCTCGATTGAAACTGCCTCGACCACACATTCAGCCACCACATTCCAGACTCAGAACACTCGATTGTAGCTGCCTTGATCAAACACTCAGGCACCTCATTCCTGTCCTCTCAATTGAAGCTGCCTCAATTAAACAATCAGGCAACGCATTCCAGACCCTGAACACTTGAATGAAGCTGCCTCGATCCCACTCTCAGGCATCGCATTCCAGACCCTTAAGACACGATTGAAGCTGCCTCGATCATACACTCAGGCACCGCCTTCCAGACTCTCATCTCTCGATTGAAGATGCCTCGATCACTCAGGCACCGCATTCCAGACCCTGAACACTCAATTGAATCTGCCTCGATCACAATCTCAGGCACGGCACTCAGGATCCTGAACACTCTATTGAAGCTGCCTCGATCACACACTCGGGCAACGCTTTCCAGACCCTGAACATTTGACTGAAGCTGCCTCGATCACATACTCGGGCACCGCATTCCAGACCCTGAACACTCGATTGAAGCTGCCTCGATCACAATCTCAGGCACCGCATTCAGGATCCTGAACACATGATTGAAGCCGACTCGATCACAATCTCAGGCACCGCATTCGGGATCCTGAACATTCGATTGAAGCTGCCTCGATCCCACTCTCAGGCACCGCATTCCAGGCACTGAACACTCGATTGAAGCTGCCTCGACCACACACTCTGACACCTCTCGATTGAAGCTGCCTCGATCACACTCTCAGGCACCGCATTCGGGATCCTGAACATTCGATTGAAGCTGCCTCGATCCCACTCTCAGGCACCGCATTCCAGGCACTGAACACTCGATTGAAGCTGCCTCGACCACACACTCTGACACCTCTCGATTGAAGCTGCCTCGATCCCACACTCAGGCACCGCATTCCAGACACCGAACACTCGATTGAAGCTGCCTCAATCACACTCTGAGGCAGCGCATTCCAGACACAGAACATTCATTTGAAGCTGCCTCGATCACACTCACAGGCACCACATTCGGGATCCTGAGCCCTAGATTGAGGCTGCCTCGATCACACACTCAGGCACCTCATTCCTGTCCTCTTGATTGAAGCTGCCTCGATCTCACACTCAGGCAGCTCATTCCTGTCCTCCCAATTGAAGCTGCGTCGATCACACTCTCAGGCACCACATTCCAGAGCCTGGACACTCGATTGAAGCTGCCTCGATCACACACTCAGGCACTGCATTCCACACACTGAGCACTTGATTGTAGCTGCCTCGATCACACTCTCAGGCAGCGCAATTCACTTCCTAAACACAGGATTGAAACTGCCTTGATCACACTTTCAGGCACCGCATTCGATTTCCTGAACACTCAATTTAAGCTGCCTCGATTACACTCTCAGGCACCGCATTCCAGACCCTGAACATTCGATTGAAGCTGCCTCGATCGCACTCTCTGGCAGCGCAATCCAGATCCTAAACACTTGATTGAAGCTGCCTCGATTACACTCCCAGGCAGCGCAATTCAGATCCTAAACACTCGATTGAAGCTGCCTTGATCACAGTCTCAGACACCGCATTCGATTTCCTGAACACTCAATATAAGCTGCCTCGATTACACTCTCAGGCACCGCATTCCAGACCCTGAACATTCGATTGAAGCTGCCTCGATCGCACTCTCTGGCAGCACAATCCAGATCCTAAACACTTGATTGAAGCTGCCTTGATCACTCTCTCAGGCATTTCATTGCAGCCCCTGAACACTCGATTGAAGCTGCCTCGATCACACTCTCAGGCACTGCATTCGGGATCCTGAACACTTAATTGAGGCTGCCTCGTTCACACTCTCAGGCACTGCATTCGCGACACTGAACACTTAATTGAAGCTGCCTCGATCACACTCTCAGGCACCGCTTTCCAGAGTCTGAACACTCGATTGAAGCTGCCTCGCTCACACTTTCTGGCACTTATTTCCAGACACTGAACACTCAATTGAAGCTGCCTCGATCACACACTCAGGTTCTGCATTCCAGACCCTGAACACTCGATTGAAGCTGCCTCGATCACACACTCGGGCACCGCATTCCAGACCCTGAACACTTGATTGTAGCTGCCTCGATCACACTCTCAGGCACCGCATTCCATACCCTGAACACTCGATTGAAGCTGCCTCATTCGCACTCTCAGGCACTGCATTTGGGATCCTGAAAACTAGATTGAAGCTGCCTCGATCACACACTCAGGCACCTCATTCCAGTCCTCTCGATTGAAGCTGCCTCAATCACACACTCAGGCACCGCATTCCAGACCCTGAACACTCGATTGAAGCTGCCTCGATCACTGTCTCAGGCACCGGATTCCCGAAACTGAACACACGATTGAAGCTGCCTCGATCCCACTCTCAGGCTCTGCATTCCAGACCCTGAACACTCGATTGAAGCCGCCTCGATCACACACTCGGGCACCGCATTCCAGACACTGAACATTTGATTGAAGCTGCGTCAATCACGCTCTCAGGCACCACCTTCGGGATCCTGAACACTAGATTGAAGCTGCCGCGATCACACACTCAGGCACCTCATTCCTGCTCTCTCGATTGAAGCTGCCTCGATCACACTCCCATTCACCACATTCAACACACTGAGCACATAATTGTAGCTGCCTCGATCACACTCTCAGGCACCGCAGTCCAGACCCTGAATATTCGATTGAAGCTGCCTCGATCACAATCTCAGGCACCGCATTCAGGATTCTGAACACTCGATTGAAGCTGCCTCGATCATACTCTCAGGCACCGCATTGCAGCCCCTGAACACTCGATTGAAGCTGCCTCGATCACACTCTCAGGCACTGCATTCGGGATCCTGAACACTTAATGGACCTGGCTTGATCACACTCTCAGGCACCGCTTTCCAAGCCTGAACACTCGACTGAAGCTGCCTCGATCACACTCTCAGGCACCGCGTTCCAGACCCTGATTACTCGAATGAAGCTGCCTCGCTCACAGTCTCTGGCACTTATTTCCAGATGCTGAACACTCAATTGAAGCTGCCTCGATCACACACTCGGGCACCGCATTCCAGACCCTGAACGTTTGATTGAATCTGCGTCGATCACACTCTCAGGCACCACCTTCGGGATCCTGAACACTAGATTGAAGCTGCCTCGATCACACACTCAGGCACCTCATTCCTGCCCTCTCGATTGAAGCTGCCTCGATCACACTCCCATTCACCACATTCAACACCCTGAGCACTTGATTGTAGCTGCCTCGATCACACTCTCAGGCACCGCATTCCTGACCCTGAAAATTCGATTGAAGCTGCCTCGATCGCACTCTCAGGCACCTCATTCCAGCCCCTGAACACTTGATTGAAGCTGCCTCAATCGCACTCTCAGGCACCGCATTTGGGATCCTGAAAACTAGATTGAAGCTGCCTCGATCACAATCTCAGGCACCGCATTTAGGATCCTGAACACTCGATTGAAGCTGCCTCAATCATACTCTCAGGCAGCGCATTCCAGACACAGAAATCTCGATTGAAGCTGCCTTGATCACACTCTCAGGCACTGCATTCAGGATCCTGAACACTTAATTGAGGCTGCCTCGATCACACTCTCAGGCACTGCATTCGGGATCATGAACACTTAATTGAAGCTGCCTCGATCACACTCTCAGGCGCCGCGTTCCAGACACAGAACACTCGACTGAAGCTGCCTCGATCACACTCTGAGGCAGCGCATTCCAAACGCTGAACACTCAATTGAAGCTGCCTCGATAAAACTCTCAGGCATCGCATTCGGGATCCTGAGCCCTAGTTTGAGGCTGCCTCGATCACACACTCAAGCACCTCATTCCTGTCCTCTCGATTGAAGCTGCCTCGATCACACACTCAGGCACCTCATTCCTGTCTTCTCGATTGAAGCTGCCTCGATCACACACTCAGGCACCTCATGTGTGTCCTCTCGATTGAAACTGCCTCGACCACACATTCAGCCACCACATTCCAGACTCAGAACACTCGATTGTAGCTGCCTTGATCAAACACTCAGGCACCTCATTCCTGTCCTCTCAATTGAAGCTGCCTCAATTAAACAATCAGGCAACGCATTCCAGACCCTGAACACTTGAATGAAGCTGCCTCGATCCCACTCTCAGGCATCGCATTCCAGACCCTTAAGACACGATTGAAGCTGCCTCGATCATACACTCAGGCACCGCCTTCCAGACTCTCATCTCTCGATTGAAGATGCCTCGATCACTCAGGCACCGCATTCCAGACCCTGAACACTCAATTGAATCTGCCTCGATCACAATCTCAGGCACGGCACTCAGGATCCTGAACACTCTATTGAAGCTGCCTCGATCACACACTCGGGCAACGCTTTCCAGACCCTGAACATTTGACTGAAGCTGCCTCGATCACATACTCGGGCACCGCATTCCAGACCCTGAACACTCGATTGAAGCTGCCTCGATCACAATCTCAGGCACCGCATTCAGGATCCTGAACACATGATTGAAGCCGACTCGATCACAATCTCAGGCACCGCATTCGGGATCCTGAACATTCGATTGAAGCTGCCTCGATCCCACTCTCAGGCACCGCATTCCAGGCACTGAACACTCGATTGAAGCTGCCTCGACCACACACTCTGACACCTCTCGATTGAAGCTGCCTCGATCCCACACTCAGGCACCGCATTCCAGACACCGAACACTCGATTGAAGCTGCCTCAATCACACTCTGAGGCAGCGCATTCCAGACACAGAACATTCATTTGAAGCTGCCTCGATCACACTCACAGGCACCACATTCGGGATCCTGAGCCCTAGATTGAGGCTGCCTCGATCACACACTCAGGCACCTCATTCCTGTCCTCTTGATTGAAGCTGCCTCGATCTCACACTCAGGCAGCTCATTCCTGTCCTCCCAATTGAAGCTGCGTCGATCACACTCTCAGGCACCACATTCCAGAGCCTGGACACTCGATTGAAGCTGCCTCGATCACACACTCAGGCACTGCATTCCACACACTGAGCACTTGATTGTAGCTGCCTCGATCACACTCTCAGGCAGCGCAATTCACTTCCTAAACACAGGATTGAAACTGCCTTGATCACACTTTCAGGCACCGCATTCGATTTCCTGAACACTCAATTTAAGCTGCCTCGATTACACTCTCAGGCACCGCATTCCAGACCCTGAACATTCGATTGAAGCTGCCTCGATCGCACTCTCTGGCAGCGCAATCCAGATCCTAAACACTTGATTGAAGCTGCCTCGATTACACTCCCAGGCAGCGCAATTCAGATCCTAAACACTCGATTGAAGCTGCCTTGATCACAGTCTCAGACACCGCATTCGATTTCCTGAACACTCAATATAAGCTGCCTCGATTACACTCTCAGGCACCGCATTCCAGACCCTGAACATTCGATTGAAGCTGCCTCGATCGCACTCTCTGGCAGCACAATCCAGATCCTAAACACTTGATTGAAGCTGCCTTGATCACTCTCTCAGGCATTTCATTGCAGCCCCTGAACACTCGATTGAAGCTGCCTCGATCACACTCTCAGGCACTGCATTCGGGATCCTGAACACTTAATTGAGGCTGCCTCGTTCACACTCTCAGGCACTGCATTCGCGACACTGAACACTTAATTGAAGCTGCCTCGATCACACTCTCAGGCACCGCTTTCCAGAGTCTGAACACTCGATTGAAGCTGCCTCGCTCACACTTTCTGGCACTTATTTCCAGACACTGAACACTCAATTGAAGCTGCCTCGATCACACACTCAGGTTCTGCATTCCAGACCCTGAACACTCGATTGAAGCTGCCTCGATCACACACTCGGGCACCGCATTCCAGACCCTGAACACTTGATTGTAGCTGCCTCGATCACACTCTCAGGCACCGCATTCCATACCCTGAACACTCGATTGAAGCTGCCTCATTCGCACTCTCAGGCACCGCATTTGGGATCCTGAAAACTAGATTGAAGCTGCCTCGATCACACACTCAGGCACCTCATTCCAGTCCTCTCGATTGAAGCTGCCTCAATCACACACTCAGGCACCGCATTCCAGACCCTGAACACTCGATTGAAGCTGCCTCGATCACTGTCTCAGGCACCGGATTCCCGAAACTGAACACACGATTGAAGCTGCCTCGATCCCACTCTCAGGCACCGCATTCCAGGCACTGAACACTCGATTGAAGCTGCCTCGACCACACACTCTGACACCTCTCGATTGAAGCTGCCTCGATCACACTCTCAGGCACTGCATTCGGGATCCTGAACACTTAATTGAGGCTGCCTCGATCACACTCTCAGGCACTGCATTCGGGATCATGAACACTTAATTGAAGCTGCCTCGATCACACTCTCAGGCGCCGCGTTCCAGACACAGAACACTCGACTGAAGCTGCCTGGATCACACTCTGAGGCAGCGCATTCCAAACGCTGAACACTCAATTGAAGCTGCCTCGATAAAACTCTCAGGCATCGCATTCGGGATCCTGAGCCCTAGTTTGAGGCTGCCTCGATCACACACTCAAGCACCTCATTCCTGTCCTCTCGATTGAAGCTGCCTCGATCACACACTCAGGCACCTCATTCCTGTCTTCTCGATTGAAGCTGCCTCGATCACACACTCAGGCACCTCATGTGTGTCCTCTCGATTGAAACTGCCTCGACCACACATTCAGCCACCACATTCCAGACTCAGAACACTCAATTGTAGCTGCCTTGATCAAACACTCAGGCACCTCATTCCTGTCCTCTCAATTGAAGCTGCCTCAATTAAACAATCAGGCAACGCATTCCAGACCCTGAACACTTGAATGAAGCTGCCTCGATCCCACTCTCAGGCATCGCATTCCAGACCCTTAAGACACAATTGAAGCTGCCTCGATCATACACTCAGGCACCGCCTTCCAGACTCTCATCTCTCGATTGAAGATGCCTCGATCACTCAGGCACCGCATTCCAGACCCTGAACACTCAATTGAATCTGCCTCGATCACAATCTCAGGCACGGCACTCAGGATCCTGAACACTCTATTGAAGCTGCCTCGATCACACACTCGGGCAACGCTTTCCAGACCCTGAACATTTGACTGAAGCTGCCTCGATCACATACTCGGGCACCGCATTCCAGACCCTGAACACTCGATTGAAGCTGCCTCGATCACAATCTCAGGCACCGCATTCAGGATCCTGAACACATGATTGAAGCCGACTCGATCACAATCTCAGGCACCGCATTCGGGATCCTGAACATTCGATTGAAGCTGCCTCGATCCCACTCTCAGGCACCGCATTCCAGGCACTGAACACTCGATTGAAGCTGCCTCGACCACACACTCTGACACCTCTCGATTGAAGCTGCCTCGATCACACTCTCAGGCACCGCATTCGGGATCCTGAACATTCGATTGAAGCTGCCTCGATCCCACTCTCAGGCACCGCATTCCAGGCACTGAACACTCGATTGAAGCTGCCTCGACCACACACTCTGACACCTCTCGATTGAAGCTGCCTCGATCCCACACTCAGGCACCGCATTCCAGACACAGAACACTCGATTGAAGCTGCCTCGATCACACTCTGAGGCAGCGCATTCCAGACACAGAACATTCATTTGAAGCTGCCTCGATCACACTCACAGGCACCACATTCGGGATCCTGAGCCCTAGATTGAGGCTGCCTCGATCACACACTCAGGCACCTCATTCCTGTCCTCTTGATTGAAGCTGCCTCGATCTCACACTCAGGCAGCTCATTCCTGTCCTCCCAATTGAAGCTGCGTTGATCACACTCTCAGGCACCACATTCCAGAGCCTGGACACTCGATTGAAGCTGCCTCGATCACACACTCAGGCACTGCATTCCACACACTGAGCACTTGATTGTAGCTGCCTCGATCACACTCTCAGGCAGCGCAATTCACTTCCTAAACACAGGATTGAAACTGCCTTGATCACACTTTCAGGCACCGCATTCGATTTCCTGAACACTCAATTTAAGCTGCCTCGATTACACTCTCAGGCACCGCATTCCAGACCCTGAACATTCGATTGAAGCTGCCTCGATCGCACTCTCTGGCAGCGCAATCCAGATCCTAAACACTTGATTGAAGCTGCCTCGATTACACTCCCAGGCAGCGCAATTCAGATCCTAAACACTCGATTGAAGCTGCCTTGATCACAGTCTCAGACACCGCATTCGATTTCCTGAACACTCAATATAAGCTGCCTCGATTACACTCTCAGGCACCGCATTCCAGACCCTGAACATTCGATTGAAGCTGCCTCGATCGCACTCTCTGGCAGCACAATCCAGATCCTAAACACTTGATTGAAGCTGCCTTGATCACTCTCTCAGGCATTTCATTGCAGCCCCTGAACACTCGATTGAAGCTGCCTCGATCACACTCTCAGGCACTGCATTCGGGATCCTGAACACTTAATTGAGGCTGCCTCGTTCACACTCTCAGGCACTGCATTCGCGACACTGAACACTTAATTGAAGCTGCCTCGATCACACTCTCAGGCACCGCTTTCCAGAGTCTGAACACTCGATTGAAGCTGCCTCGCTCACACTTTCTGGCACTTATTTCCAGACACTGAACACTCAATTGAAGCTGCCTCGATCACACACTCAGGTTCTGCATTCCAGACCCTGAACACTCGATTGAAGCTGCCTCGATCACACACTCGGGCACCGCATTCCAGACCCTGAACACTTGATTGTAGCTGCCTCGATCACACTCTCAGGCACCGCATTCCATACCCTGAACACTCGATTGAAGCTGCCTCATTCGCACTCTCAGGCACCGCATTTGGGATCCTGAAAACTAGATTGAAGCTGCCTCGATCACACACTCAGGCACCTCATTCCAGTCCTCTCGATTGAAGCTGCCTCAATCACACACTCAGGCACCGCATTCCAGACCCTGAACACTCGATTGAAGCTGCCTCGATCACCGTCTCAGGCACCGGATTCCCGAAACTGAACACACGATTGAAGCTGCCTCGATCACACTCTCAGGCACCGCATTCGGGATACTGAACACTAGATTGAGGCTGCCTCGATTACACAGTCAGCCACGACATTCCAGACTCAGATCACTCGATTGTAGCTGCCTCGATCGAACACTCAGGCACCTCATTCCTGTCCTCTTGATTGAAGCTGCCTCAATCACACAAACAGGCACCACATTCAACACACTGAACACTTGATTGTAGCTGCCTCGATCACACTCTCAGGCACCGCAGTCCAGACCCTGAACATTCGATAGAAGCTGCCTCGATCACACTCTCAGGCACCGCATTCCAGACCTTGAACACTCGATTGAAGCTGCCTCAATCGCACTCTCAGGCACCGCATTTGGGATCCTGAAAACTAGTTTGAAGCTGCCTCGATCATACACTCAGGCACCTCATTTTGTCCTCTCGAATGAAGCTGCCTCGATCACACACTCAGGCACCGCATTCCAGACCCTGAACACTCGATTGAATCTGCCACGATCACACTCTCAGGCACCGCATTCGGGATCCTGAACACTCAATTGAAGCTGCCTCGATCATACTCTCAGGCACCTCATTCCAGACACAGAACACTCATTTGAAGCTGCGTCGATCACACTCACAGGCACCACATTCAGGATCCTGAGCCCTGGATTGAGGCTGCCTCGATCACACACTCAGGCACCTCATTCCTGTCCTCTCGATTGTAGCTGCCTCGATCACACACTCAGGCACCTCATTCCTGTCCTCTCGATTGAAGCTGCCTCGATCACACTCTCAGGCACTGAATTCCAGACCCTGAACACTCGATTAAAGCTGCCTCGATCACACACTCAGGCACTGCATTCCACACACTGAGCACTTGATTGTAGCTGCCTCGATCACACTCTCAGGCAGCGCAATTCAGATCCTAAACACAGGATTGAAACTGCCTTGATCACACTTTCAGGCACCGCATTCGATTTCCCTAACACTCAATTTAAGCTGCCTCGATTACACTCTCAGGCACCGCATTCCAGACCCGGAACATTCGATTGAAGCTGCCTCGATCGCACTCTCTGGCAGCGCAATCCAGATCCTAAACACTTGATTGAAGCTGCCTCGATCACACTCTCAGGCAGCGCAATTCAGATCCTAAACACTCGATTGAAGCTGCCTTGATCACACTTTCAGGCACCGCATTCGATTTCCTGAACACTCAATTTAAGCTGCCTCAATCGCACTCTCTGGCAGCACAATCCAGATCCTAAACACTTGATTGAAGCTGCCTCCATCACTCTCTCAGGCATCGCATTGCAGCCCCTGAACACTCGATTGAAGCTGCCTCGATCACAATCTCAGGCACTGCATTCGGGATCCTGAACACTTAATTGAGGCTGCCTCGATCACACTCTCAGGCACCGCTTTCCAGAGCCTTAACACTCGATTGAAGCTGCCTCGCTCACACTCTCTGGCACTTATTTCCAGACGCTGAACACTCAATTGAAGCTGCCTCGATCACACACTCAGGCTCTGCATTCCAGACCCTGAACGCTCGATTGAAGCTGCCTCGATCACACACTCAGGCTCTGCATTCCAGACCCTGAACGCTCGATTGAAGCTGCCTCGATCACACACTCGGGCACCGCATTCCAGACGCTGAACACTTGATTGAAGCTGCGTCGATCACACTCTCAGGCACCACCTTCGGGATACTGAACACTAGATTGAAGCTGCCTTGATCACACACTCAGGCACCTCATTCCTGTCCTCTCAATTGAAGCTGCCTCAATTACACACTCAGGCACCGCATTCCAGACACTGAACACTCGATTGAAGCTTCCTCGATCCCACTCTCAGGCACCGCATTCCAGACCCTGAACACTCGATTGAATCTGCCTCGATCACACAATCAGCCACCGCGTTCCAGACCCTGAACACTCAATTGAAACTGCCTCGATCACAATCTCAGGCACCGCATTCGGGATCCTGAACACTCTATTGAAGCTGCCTCGATCACACACTCGGGCAACGCTTCCAGACCCTGAACATTTGACTGAAGCTGCCTCGATCACACACTCGGGCACCGCATTCCAGACCCTGAACACTCGATTGAAGCTGCCTCGATCACACTCTCAGGCACCGCATTCGGGATCCTGAGCCCTAGATTGAGGCTGCCTCGATCACACACTCAAGCACCTCATTCCTGTCCTCTCGATTGAAGCTGCCTCGATCACACTCTCAGGCACCGCATTCCAGAGCCTGAACACTCGATTGAAGCTGCCTCGATCACACACTCAGGCACCTCTTTCCTGTCCTCTCGATTGAAGCTGCCTCGATCACAGTCTCAGGCACCGCATTCCCCACCCTGAACACTCGATTGAAGCTGCCTCGATCACACTCTCAGCCACCACATTCGGGATACTGAACACTAGATTGAGGCTGCCTCGATTACACTCTCAGGCACCGCATTCCAGACCCTGAACACTCGATTGTAGCTAAAGACAAAACAAAACTGCGGATGCTGGAATTCCAAAACAAAAACAGAGATCTCCCTCCCACGGCTTCCAACCTGATAGTCGCCCAACCTCGGACGGCCCGCTTCTATCTCCTACCCAAAATCCACAAACAGAACTGCCCCGGTAGACCGATCGTCTCAGCTTGCTCCTGCCCCACAGAACTCATCTCTCGTTATCTTGACTCCCTTCTCTCTCCCCTTGTCCAGTCCCTTCCCACCTTCATCCATGATTCCTCTGACACCTTACGTCACATCAACAATTTCCAGTTCCCTGGCTCCAACCGCTTCCTCTTCACCATGGACGTCCAATCCCTCTACACCTCCATCCCCCACCAGGATGGTCTGAGGGCCCTTAGCTTCTTCCTCAAACAGAGGCCCGAACAATCCCCATCCACCACTACTCTCCTCCGTCTGGCTGAACTTGTTCTCACGTTGAACAATTTCTCCTTCAACTCCTCTCACTTTCTCCAAATAAAAGGTGTGCCTATGGGTACCCGCATGGGCCCCAGCTATGCCTGTCTCTTTATGGGATATGTGGAACATTCCTTGTTGCAGTCCTACTCCGGCCCCCTTCCACAACTTTTTCTCCGGTACATCGATGATTACTTTGGTGCCGCTTCATGCTCTCGTCGGGACTTGGAAAAATTTATTAATTTTGCTTCCAATCTCCACCCCTCCATCATTTTCACGTGGTCCATCTCTGACACTTCCCTTCCCTTCCTTGACCTCTCTGTCTCAATCTCTGGTGATAGACTGTCCACCAATATCCATTACAAACCCACCGACTCCCACAGCTACCTCGACTACAGCTCCTCACACCCCGCTTCCTGTAAGGACTCCATCCCATTCTCCCAGTTCCTTCGCCTTCGTCGCATCTGTTCCGATGATGCTACCTTCAAAAACGGTTCCTCTGACATGTCCTCCTTCTTCCTTAACCGAGGTTTTCCACCGACGGTCGTTGACAGGGCCCTCAACCGTGTCCGGCCCATCTCCCGCGCATCCGCCCTCACGCCTTCTCCTCCGTCCCAGAAACATGATAGGGTCCCCCTTGTCCTCACTTATCACCCCACCAGCCTCCGCATTCAAAGGATCATCCTCCGCCATTTCCGCCAACTCCAGCATGATGCCACCACCAAACACATCTTCCCTTCACCCCCCTTATCGGCATTCCGTAGGGATCGCTCCCTCCGGGACACCCTGGTCCACTCCTCCATCACCCCCTACTCCTCAACCCCCTCCTATGGCACCACCCCATGCCCACGCAAAAGATGTAACACCTGCTCCTTCACTTCCTCTATCCTCACCGTCCAAGGGCCCAAACATTCCTTTCAAGTGAAGCAGCATTTCACTTGCATTTCCCCCAACTTAGTCTACTGCATTCGTTGCTCCCAATGTGGTCTCCTCTACATTGGAGAGACCAAACGTAAACTGGGCGACCGCTTTGCAGAACACCTGCGGTCTGTCCGCAAGAATGATCCAAACCTCCCTGTCGCTTGCCATTTTAACACTCCACCCTGCTCTCTTGCCCACATGTCTGTCCTTGGCTTGCTGCATTGTTCCAGTGAAGCCCAACGCAAACTGGAGGAACAACACCTCATCTTCCGACTAGGCACCTTACAGCCTTCCGGTCTGAATATTGAGTTCAACAACTTTAGGTCGTGAGCTCCCTCCCCCATCCCCACCCCCTTTCTGTTTCCCCTTTTTTCCCTTTTTTTTCCCTATAAATTATATAGATTTTTCTTTCCCCACCTATTTCCATTATTTTTCAATATTTTAAAATCTTTTACACTCCCCCCACCCCCACTAGAGCTATACCTTGAGTGCCCTACCATCCATTCTTAATTAGCACATTCGTTTAGATAATATCACCAACTTTAACTTTAACACCTATGTGTTCTTTTGTACCATTGTCGCTGACATCTTTTGATGATCTGCTTCTATCACTGCTTGTTTGTCTACACAAGCACCTCTCTCTCTCTCTATCTCTCCGCCCCCCCACACACACACCTTAAACCAGCTTATATTTCAACTCTTTCTTGGACTCGAAATCAAGTTCTGTCGAAGGGTCATGAGGACTCGAAACGTCAACTCTTTTCTTCTCCGCCGATGCTGCCAGACCTGCTGAGTTTTTCCAGGTAATTCTGTTTTTGTACTCAATTGTAGCTGCCTCGATCAAACACTCAGGCACCTCATTCCTGTCCTCTCAATTGAAGCTGCCTCAATTACACACTCAGGCACAGCATTCCAGACCCTGAACACTCGATTGAAGCTGCCTCGATCACAGTCTCAGGCACCGCATTCCAGACCCTGAACACTCGATTGAAACTGCCTCGATCACAATCTCAGGCACCGCATTCGGGATCCTGAACACTCTATTGAAGCTGCCTCGATCACGCACTCGGGCAATGCTTTCCAGACCCTGAACATTTGACTGAAGCTGCCTCGATCACACACTCGGGGACTGCATTCCAGACCCAGAACACTCGATGGAAGCTGCCTCGATCACAATCTCAGGCACCGCATTCAGGATCCTGAACACTCGATTGAAGCTGCCTCGATCATACTCTCAGGCAGCGCATTCCAGACACAGAACTCTCGATTGAAGCTGCCTCGATCACACTCTCAGGCACCGCATTCGGGATCCTGAGCTCTAGATTGAGGCTGCCTCAATCACACACTCGGGCACCTCATTCCTGTCCTCTCGATTGAAGCTGCCTCAATCACACACTCAGGCACCTCATTCCTGTCCTCTTGATTGAAGCTGCCTCGATCACACTTTCAGGCACCGCATTCCAGAGCCTGGACACTCGATTGAAGCTGCCTCAATCAGAATCTCAGCACCAACTTCGGGATCCTGAACACTAGATTGAATCTGCCTCGACCACATACTCAGGCACCTCATTCCTCTCCTCTCGATTGAAGCTGCCTCGTTCACAGTCTCAGGCACCGCATTCCAGACCCTGAACACTTGATTGAAGCTGCCTCGATCACAGTCTCAGGTACCTCATTCCAGACACAGAACACTCGATTGAAACTACCTCAATCACACTCTGAGGCAGCGCATTCCAGACACAGAACACTCAATTGAAGCTGCCTCGATCACACTCACAGGCACCGCATTCGGGATCCTAAGTCCTAGATTGAGGCTGCCTCCATCACACACTCAGGCACCTCATTCCTGTCCTCTTGATTGAAGCTGCCTCGATCACACACTCAGGCACCTCATTCCTGTCCTCTCGATTGAAGCTGCCTCGATCACACTCTCAGGCACAGCATTCCAGACCCTGAACACTCGATTGAAGCTGCCTCGATCACACACTCAGGCACTGCATTCCACACACTGAGCACTCGATTGTAGCTGCCTCGGTCACAGTCTCAGGCACCGCATTCCAGACCCTGAATACTCGATTGAATCTGCCTCGCTCACACTCTCAGGCACCGCATTTGATTTCCTGAACACTCAATTGAAGCTGCCTCGATTACACTCTCAGGCACTGCATCCCAGACCCTGAACATTCAATTGATGCTGCCTCGATCGCACTCTCTGGCAGCGCAATCCAGATCCTAAACACTTGATTGAAGCTGCCTCGATCATCTCTCAGGCATCGCATTGCAGCCCCTGAACACTCGATTGAAGCTGCCTCGATCACACTCTCAGGCACTGCATTCGGGATCCTGAACACTTAATTGAAGCTGCCTCGATCATACTCTCAGGCACCGCTTTCCAGAGCCTGAAAACTCGATTGAAGCTGCCTTGCTCACACTCTCTGGCACTTATTTCTAGATGCTGAACACTCAATTGAAGCTGCCTCGATCACACACTCAGGCTCTGCAATCCAGACCCTGAAAACTCGATTGAAGCTGCCTCGATCACACACTCGGGCACCGCTTTCCAGACCCTGAACACTTGATTGAAGCTGCCTCGATCACACTCTCAGGCACCACCTTTGGGATCCTGAACACTAGATTGAAGCTCCATCGATCACACACTCAGGCACCTCATTCCTGTCCTCTCAATTGAAGCTGCCTCGATCACACTGTCAGGCACCGCATTCGGGATACTGAACACTAGATTGAGGCTGCCTCGATTACACAATCAGCCACGACATTCCAGACTCAGATCACTCGATTGTAGCTGCCTCGATCAAACACTCAGGCACCTCATTCCTGTCCTCTCGATTGAAGCTGCCTCGATCACACACCCAGGCACCACATTCAACACACTGAGCAGTTGATTGCAGCTGCCTCGATCACACTCTCAGGCACCGCAGTCCAGACCCTGAACATTCGATTGAAGCTGCCTCAACCGCACTCTCAGGCACCGCATTTGGGATCCTGAAAACTAGATTGAAGCTGCCTCAATCACACATTCAGGCACCTCATTCCTGTCCTCTCGATTGAAGCTGCCTCGATCACACACTCAGGCACCGCATTCCAGACCCTGAACACTCGATTGAAGCTGCCTCGATCACAGTCTCAGGCACCGCATTCGGGATACTGAACACTAGATTGAGGCTGCCTGGATTACACAATCAGCCACGACATTCCAGACTCAGATCACTCGATTGTAGCTGCCTCGATCAAACCCTCAGGTACCTCATTCCTGTCCTCTCAATTGAAGCTGCCTCAATTACACACTCAGGCACCGCATTCCAGACCCTGAACACTCGATTGAAGCTTCCTTGATCCCACTCTCAGGCACCGCATTCCAGAGCCTGAACACTCGATTGAATCTGCCTCGATCACACAATCAGCCACCGCATTCCAGACCCTGAACACTCAATTGAAACTGCCTCGATCACAATCTCAGGCACCGCATTCTGGATCCTGAACACTCTATTGAAGCTGCCTCGATCACACACTCGGGCAACGCTTCTAGACCCTGAATATTTGACTGAAGCTGTCTTGATCACACACTCGGGCACTGCATTCCAGACCCTGAACACTCGATTGAAGCTGCCTTGATCACACTCTGAGACAATGCATTCAGGATCCTGAGCCCTAGATTGAGGCTGCCTCGATCACACACTCAAGCACCTCATTCCTGTCCTCTCAATTGAAGCTGCCTTGATCACACACTCAGCACCAACTTCGGGATCCTGAACACTAGATTGAAGCTGCCTCGACCACACTCTCAGGCACCTCTTTCCTGTACTCTCGATTGAAGCTGCCTCGATCACACTCTCAGGCACCGCATTCCAGACACTGAACACTCGATTGAAGCTGCCTCGATCACAGTCTCAGGCACCAGATTCCCGACACTGAACACACGATTGAAGCTGCCTCGATCACACTCTCAGGCACCACATTCGGGATACCGAACACTAGACTGAGGCTGCCTCGATTACACAATCAGCCACGACATTCCAGACTCAGATCACTCGATTGTAGCTGCCTCGATCGAACACTCAGGCACCTCATTCCTGTCCTCTTGATTGAAGCTGCCTCAATCACACACACAGGCACCACATTCAACACACTGAGCACTTGATTGTAGCTGCCTCGATCACACTCTCAGGCACCACATTCCAGACCCTGAACATTCGATTGAAGCTGCCTCGATCACACACTCAGGCACCACATTCCAGACCCTGAACACTCGATTGAAGCTGCCTCGCTCACACTCTCAGGCAGCGCAATCCAGATCCTAAACACAGGATTGAAGCTGCCTTGATCATACTCTCAGGCACCGCATTCGATTTCCTGAACACTTGATTGAAGCTGCCTCGATCATCTCTCAGGCATCGCATTGCAGCCCCTGAGCACTCGATTGAAGCTGCCTCGATCACACTCTCAGGCACTGCATTCGGGATCCTGAATATTTGACTGAAGCTGCCTCGATCACATTCTCAGGCACCGCTTTTCAGAGCCTGAACACTCGATTGAAGCTGCCTCGCTTACACTCTCTGGCACTTATTTCCAGACGCTGAACACTCAATTGAAGTTGCCTCGATCACACACTCAGGCTCTGCATTCCAGACCCTGAACACTCGATTGAAGCTGCCTCGATCACAGTCTCTGGCACCACCTTCGGGATCCTGAACACTAGATTGAAGCTCCATCGATCACACACTCAGGCACCTCATTCCTGTCCTCTCAATTGAAGCTGCCTCGATCACACTCTCAGACACCGCATTCGGGATACTGAACACTAGATTGAGGCTGCCTCGATTACACAATCAGCCACGACATTCCAGACTCAGATCACTCGATTGTAGCTGCCTCGATCAAACACCCAGGCACCTCATTCCTGTCCTCTCGATTGAAGCTGCCTCAATCACACACCCAGGCACCACATTCAACACACTGAGCAGTTGATTGTAGCTGCCTCGATCACACTCTCAGGCACCGCAGTCCAGACCCTGAACATTCGATTGAATCTGCCTCAACCGCACTCTCAGGCACCGCATTTGGGATCCTGAAAACTAGATTGAAGCTGCCTCGATCACACACTCAGGCACCTCATTCATGTCCTCTCGATTGAAGCTGCCTCGATCACACACTCAGGCACCGCATTCCAGACCCTGAACACTCGATTGAAGCTGCCTCGATCACAGTCTCAGGCACCGGATTCCCGACACTGAACACACGATTGAAGCTGCCTCAATCACACTCTCAGGCACCGCATTCGGGATACTGAACACTAGATTGAGGCTGCCTCGATTACACAATCAGCCACGACATTCCAGACTCAGATCACTCGATTGTAGCTGCCTCGATCAAACACTCAGGCACCTCATTCCTGTCCTCTCAATTGAAGCTGCCTCAATTACACACTCAGGCACCGCATTCCAGACCCTGAACACTCGATTGAAGCTTCCTTGATCCCACTCTCAGGCACCGCATTCCAGACCCTGAACACTCAATTGAAACTGCCTCGATCACAATCTCAGGCACCGCATTCGGGATCCTGAACACTCTTTTGAAGCTGCCTCGATCACACACTCGGGCAACGCTTCCAGACCCTGAATACTCGACTGAAGCTGCCTCGACCACACACTCAGGCACCGCATTCCAGACCCTGAACACTCGATTGAAGCTTCCTTGATCCCACTCACAGGCAGCGCATTCGGGATCCTGAGCCCTAGATTGAGGCTGCCTCGATCACACACTCAGGCACCTCATTCCTGTCCTCTCGATTGAAGCTGCCTCTATCACACTCTCAGGCACCGCATTCCAGAGCCTGGACACTCGATTGAAGCTGCCTCGATCACACACTCAGGCACTGCATTCCACCACTGAGCACACGATTGAAGCTGCCTCGATCACAATCTCAGGCAGCGCAATCCAGATCCTAAACACAGGATTGAAGCTGCCTTGATAACACACTCAGGCACCGCATTTGGTTTCCTGAACACTCAATTGAATCTGCCTCGATTAAACTCTCAGGCACCGCATCCCAGACCCTGAATACTCGATTGAAGCTGCCTCGATCAAACTCTCAGGCAGCGCAATTCAGATCCTAAACACAGGATTGAAGCTGCCTTGATCACACTCTCAGGCACCGCATTCGATTTACTGAACACTCAATTGAAGCTGCCTCGATTACACACTGAGGCACCGCATTCCAGACCCTGAACATTTGATTGAAGCTGCCTCGATCACTCTCTCAGGCATCGCATTCCAGACCCTGAATACACGATTGAAGCTGCCTCGATGACACTCTCAGGCACTGCATTCGGTATCCTGAACACTTAATTGAAGCTGCCTCGATCACATTCTCAGGCACCGCTTTCCAGACGCTGAACACTCAATTGAAGCTGCCTCGATCACACACTCAGGCTCTGCATTCCAGACCCTGAACACTCGATTGAAGCTGCCTCGATCACACACTCGGGCACCGCATTCCAGACCCTGAACACATGATTGAAGCTGCCTCGATGACACTCTCAGGCACCACATTCGGGATCCTGAACACTAGATTGAGGCTACCTCGATTACACAATCAGCCACGACATTCCAGACTCAGATCACTCGATTGTAGCTGCCTCGATCAAACACTCAGGCACCTCATTCCTGTCCTCTCGATTGAAGCTGCCTCGATCACACACACAGGCACCACATTCAACACACTGAGCACTTGATTGTAGCTGCCTCAATCACACTCTCAGGCACCGCAGTCCAGACCCTGAACATTCGATTGAAGCTGCCTCGATCACACTCTCAGGCACTGCATTTGGGATCCTGAAAACTAGATTGATGCTCCCTCAATCACACACTCAGGCACCTCATTCCTGTCCTCTCGATTGAAGCTGCCTCGATCACGCACTCAGGCACCGCATTCCAGACCCTGAACACTCGATTGAAGCTGCCACGATCACACTCTCAGGCACCGCATTCGGGATACTGAACACTAGATTGAGGCTGCCTCGATTACACAATCAGCCACGACATTCCAGACTCAGATCACTCGATTGTAGCTGCCTCGATCAAACACTCAGGCACCTCATTCCTGTCCTGTCAATTGAAGCTGCCTCGATCACACAATCAGCCACCGCATTCCAGACCCTGAACACTCAATTGAAACTGCCTCGATCACAATCTCAGGCACGGCATTCGGGATCCTGAACACACGATTGAAGCTGCTTTGATCACACACTCGGGCAACGCTTCCAGACCCTGAACATTTGACTGAAGCTGCCTCGATCACACACTCGGGCACCGCATTCCAGACACAGAACACTCGATTGAAGCTGCCTCGTTCACACTCTGAGGCAGCGCATTCCAGACACAGACACTCAATTGAAGCTGCCTCGATCACACTCTCAGGCACCGCATTCGGGATCCTGAGCCCTAGATTGAGGCTGCCTCGATCACACACTCAGACATCTCATTCCTGTCCTCTCGATTGAAGCTGCCTCGATCACGCACTCAGGCAGCTCATTCCTGTCCTCTCGATTGAAGCTGCCTCGATCACACTCTCAGGCACCGCATTCCAGAGCCTGGACACTCGATTGAAGCTCCCTCGATCACACTCTCGGCACCAACTTCGGGATCCTGAACACTAGACTGAAGCTGCCTCGACCACACACTCAGGCACCTCATTCCTGTCCTCTCGATTGAAGCTGCCTCGACCACACTCTCAGGCTCCACATTCCAGACCCTGAACACTCGATTGAAGCTGCCTCGATCACACACTCAGTCACTGCATTCCACACACTGAGCACTCGATTGTAGCTGCCTCCATCACACTCTCAGGCAGCGCAATCCAGATCCTAAACACAGGATTGAAGCTGCCTTGATAACACTTTCAGGCACCGCATTCGGTTTCCTGAACACTCAATTGAACCTGCCTCGATTACACTCTCAGGCACCTCATCCCAGACCCTGAATACTCGACTGAAGCTGCCTCGCTCACACTCTCTGGCACTTATTTCCTGACGCTGAACACTCGATTGAAGCTGCCTCGATCACACACTCAGGCACCGCATTCCCGACTCTGAATACTCTATTGAAGCTGCCTCGATCGCACTCTCAGGCACCGCTTCCCAGAGCCTGAACACTCGATTGAAGCTGCCTCGATCACACTCTCAGGTAGCGCATTCGGGATCCTGAATACTCGATTGAAGCTGCTTCGATCACACTCTCAGGCACCGCATTCCAGACTCTGAACACTCGATTGAAGTTGCCTCAATCACACTCTCAGGCACTGCATTCCATACTCTGAACACTCATTTGATGCTGCCTCAATCCACTCTCAGACACCTCATTCCTATCCACTCGATTGAAGCTCCCTCATTCACATGTCAGGCACTGCATTCCAGACCCTGGACATTCGATTGAAGCTGCCTCGATCAGACACTCAGGCACCGCATTCGAGTCCTCGATCAATCGATTGAAGCTGCCTTGATCACACACTCGGGCACTGCATTCCAGACCCTGGACACTCGATTGAAGCTGCCTCGGTCACAATCTCGGGCACCGCATTCCAGAACCTGTACACTCGAATTAAGTTGCCTCGATCACAATCTCGGGCACTGCCTTCCAGACCCTGAACACTATCTATGTGAAAGGGTTTTTCCACATGTCACGATTGCTTCTTTTCCCAATTATCTTAAACCTGTGCCCTTTCATTCTCAACCCTTCTACCATTAGGAATTGTCTCCCTTTCTACTCTTCCAGTCTCCTCATGATTCTGAATATCTCTAACAAATTTCCTATCAACCTTCTCTTCTCTAAGGAGAACAGTCCCACCTTCTCCAATTTCTCTACATAATTGAAGTTCCTCATCCCTAGGACCATTCTCGCCAATTTTTTCTGCACTCTCTCCAATGATCCCGATGCCTCAACAAATTCCACCCTTACCTCCAGGTCTCTCTGATCATGCACCCCCTTTAGAATTGTACGCTTTATTTTATATTGTCTCTCTGTGTTCTTCCTACCACTTGTCTGGATTAAATTTCACCTGCCACTTGTCTGCCATTCTACCAACAAGTCTATGTCCTTTTGAAGTTCTACACTCTCTTCCTCACAGTTCACAATACTTCCAAGTTTCATATCATCCAGAAGTTTTGAAATTGTGCCTTTTGCACCAAGGTCTAAGTCATTGATATATTTCAGGACTAGCAGGGGTCCTAACACCGACCCCTTTGGAAAATCCACCAGAAACTTTCCTCTAGTCCAGGCAAGCATGAGCTGTCTTTTACAAATCCATGCTGGCTCTCCTTAATTAACTCAAACCTCTCCAAGTGCCTTTTGAACTTTTCCCTGATAAATGTTTTTAAAACCTTACCCACCACTGATGTTAAACTAACTTGGCTCTAGTTTCTAGGACTGTCCTTACACCCTTTTTTGAAAATGTTTGCTGCTCTCCAATCCTCTGGCTCCTGCCCCATATCTAGGGAAGATTGGAAGATTATGACAAGCCCTTCAGCTATCTCCACCCGCTTCCTTTGGCAATCTGGGATGTAAGCCATCCAGACCAGGTGACTCATCCACTCTAAGCATAGCCAGCCTTTCCAGTACACCCTGCCTACCAACTTTTCACTCCATCCATTACCACCCTCAGTGCTTCTTCCAAGTAATGTTCAAAATGGAGGAGCACTGATTCATTCAGCAGAGGGAGGGTAATAGATGGTAATCAGCAGGAGGTTTCCTTGCCCATGTTTGATCTGATGCCATGAGACTTCATGGGGTCTGGGGTCAATGTTGAGGATTCCCAGGACCACTCCTTCCTGACTGTATACCACTGTGCTACTGTCTCTGCTGGGTCTGTCCTGCTGATGGGACAGGACATACCTAGGGATGGTGATGGAGGAGTTTGGGTCATAGGCTGTAAGGATAATTTGATGAATGTGACTCTCAGGCCATTGTTGATGAACTCCTGTGATATCCCACCATACATGTAGAGTGGGCTGACAGTGAGAGCCACAGAGCTACTCAGAGCATCATCAAAAGGCAATTGATCTCCTTGGACAGTGATCCCTCTACCTTTACCACCAGTGGGAACACTGCCGTACATTCCCAAGCAGGTCTCGAAGTTCATGGTGGTCTGCTGCATCCTTCACAACCTCACCGCTATGAGATCGCAGCCTCATCTCAGGAATTGAGGAGTCAGCCAGGGAAGAGGAATGATAAATTGGCAGAGACGTTGTATAAATATTGTCTGTCTTCAAAGTACAAGAAAGAAATTACATACCAGAAATAGAGGGTAAGCAAAAAGCTAATGAGGGTGAGGAACTTAAGGCAATTAATATCAGCAGAAAAAAGGCCTTGAATTTGACAGTTCCCCAGGACCTGATGGCCCACATCTGAGGGCACTAAAAGAGAGAGCTGCAGTGGATGTGCTGGCTATGAATTTCCAAAATTCCCTAGAATCTAAAGTGGTCCCAGCACATTGGAAGTTCACAAATGCAACACTACTGTTGAAGAAAAGAGGGAGGGAAACCAGGGCAAGTTAACATGACATCAGTTATCGGGAAACTGCTCGAATCTATTATTAAGGAAGGCTTAACAATGTACTTAGAAAATCAGAGGATGATCAGACAAAGTCAACATTGTTTTACAAAAGAGAAATTGTGTTTGATAAATTTCATCGAGTTTTTTTGAGGATGTAATGAGTAACAGAGTAGGTAAAGGGGAATCAGTAGATGTGGTATACCTGGATTTCCAAAAGGCATTCGATAAGGTGTCACACAAAAGGTTAATACACAAGATAAGGGCTCATGGAGTTGGAGGTGATATATCAGCATGGATAGGGGATTGGATAATGGACACGAAGCAGAGATAAATGTGACATTTTCAAGTTGGCAATGGAGTGCCACAAGGATCCGTGCTGGGGCCTCAGCTTTTTTCAATCTATATTAATGAGTTGGATGAAGGAACTGAGTGTAAACATCCAGGTTTGCTGATGATTCAAGGTTAGGTGGGAATGTGAAATGGGGAAGAACAGAGTCTGCAAAGGGACAGAGAAGTGACTGGGCAATGAGGTGGCACATACAGTATAATGTGGAAAAGTGTAAGATTATTCACTTTAGTTGTAAGGAATAGAAAAGCAGAATATGTCTTAACAGGTGTCAAACTTGTAAATATTGATGTTATAATTCCTACAAGGAACACAGAAAGTTAACATGCAGATGCAGCAAGCAATTATAAAAGCAAATGGCATGTTGGCCTTTATTGCAAGGAGATTGGAGTCCAGGAATAAAGAAGCCTTCCTGTATTGTATAGGGTTTTAGTGAGACCACATCTGGAGTAATATGTGCAGCTTTGGTCTCCATATTTAAGGAAGGATATACTTGTATTGGAGGCTGTGTAGGGAAGGTTCACTAAATTGGTCCCTGGGATGAGGATGTTGTCCTATGATGAGAGGCTGAGTAAACTGAGTCTATATTCTCTGGAGTTTAGAAGAATGAGAGTTGATCTCAGTAAAACCTTCAAGATTCTGAAGGGGTTTGACAGGGCAGACACTCAGAGATTGTTTCCCCTGGGTAGGGAATCTAGGACATGGGGGCACAGTCTCAGGATAAGGGGATGATCATTTAGGACTGAGATGAGGAAAAATTACTTCACTCAAAGGGTTGTGAATCTTTGGAATTCTCTACCCCAGAGGGTTGTGGGTTCTCCATTGTTGAACATGTTTAAGGCTGGGAGAGACAGATTTTTGGTTTCTTGGGGAATCAAGGGATATGGAGAGTGGGGGTGAAATTGGAATTGGAGCCCAATCACAGACTGTGACAGCGCAGAATGAGGCCATTCAGCCCATTGTGTCTGCACTGGCTCTCTGAATGAGCATTATGACTCAGTGCCATTCTCCTGGCTTTTCCCGGTAACTCTGCATATTGTTTCTAGTTAAATAATCATCTAATACCATCCTGAATGCCTCGATTGAACCTGCCTCCACCACACTTCCAGACAGTACATTACAGACCCGAACCACTAGCTGTGTGAAAAACTTTTTCTCACATCGCATTTGCTTCTTTTGCAAATCACTTTAAATCTGTGCCCTCTTGTTCTCGATCCTTTACAAATGGGAACAGTTTCTCCCTATCTACTCTGTCCAGACCCCTTGTGACTTTGAACATCTCTATCAAATCTCCTCTTAGCCTCTCCAAGGAGAACAGACCCAACCTCTCCAATCTATCTTCATAACTGAAATTTCTTATCCCTGGAACTATTCTTGTAAACCTCTTTTGCACACTGTCCAATGTGTTCACATCCTTTTTATAGAATGGCGCCCAGAACTGTACACAATATTCCAGCTGAGGTCTAACGAGTGTCTTATATAAATTCAGCATAACCTCCCCGCTCTTGCATTCTATGCCCCTATTAATAAAGCCCAGGATACTATATGCTTTATTAACTGCTCTCTTCACCTGTCCTGCCACTTTCAATGATCTATGCACAGATACACCCCACTCCTACACCCCCTTAAGAATTGTACCCTCTACTTTATATTGGGTCTCCATGTTCTTCTTACCAAAATGAATCACCTCACACTTCTCCGCATTGAACTTCATCTGTCACCTATCTGCCCACTCCATCAATGTCCTTTTGAAGTTCTACACTATTGTCCTCACAGTTTGCAATGCTTCCATATCATCCGCAAACTTTGAAGTTGTCCCCTGCACACCAAGATCTAGATCATTAGTATATATCAAGAAAAGCAAGGGTCCCCAATATCGACCCCTAGGGAACTCTGCCAACTCAGTCAGCCAATTTTGTATCCATATTGCTACTTTTCATTTTATTCCATGAGCAATAACTTTTCTCACAAGTCAGTCATGTAGCACTGTATCAAATGCCTTTTGAAAGTCCATGTACACCACATCAACAACATTACCCTCATCAACCCTCTGTTACCTCTTCAAAAAACTCCAACACAATTTCCCCTTTAGGAAAAGCCAGCATGGATTAACCCACATTTTTCCCATCTGACTATTAATTCTATCCTAAATAATTGTTTTTAGAAGCTTGCCCAGCTTAGAAGTTAACCTGACTGGTCTGTAATTGCTGGGCTTATCCTTACAACCTTTTTTGAACAAGGGCATAATGTTTGTAATTCTCCAGTCCTCAGGGATCTCCCCTGAGTCTAGGGAAGACTGAAAGATTATGGCCATAATCAGCCATGATCATATTAAATGGCTGAGTCGGCTCGATGGGCCAAATGGTCCACTCCTGCTCCTATTTCTTATGTCCTTAAGAGGCGATGGAAGAGGAGGAGGCAGGGAAGATGAATCCTAGGTCCCTGTTAACCACACAGGATGCAGAGAAGTGGATTATCAGGCTCCAATTTCAGTGCTATAACTTTCCCTGACCAAAACGGATGTGTTATTCCCCACCGTTCAAATTCTTTTTATCCAATTTTTTTAAAATTTTGTCTGGGAATCTACGAATCACTGGCTAGGCCAGCATTTGTTGTCCATCCCTAATTGCCCTTGAAAAGGTGGTGGTGAGCTGCCTTCTTGAACCACTGCAGTCCATGTGGCATAGGTACACCCACAGTGCTGTTAGGAAGGGAGTTCCAGGATTTTGACTCAGTGACAGTGAAGGAACAGCGATATATTTCCAGGTCAGGATGGTGAGTGGCTTGGAGGGGAAATTCCAGCTGGTGGTGTTCCCATCTATCTGCTGCCGTTGTCCTTATAGATGGTGGTGATTGTGGGTTTGGAAGGTACTATCGAAAGAGACTTGATGAGTTCCTACAATGCATCTTGCAGATGGTACACACTGCTGCTACTGTGCATCGGTGGTGGAGAGAGTGAATGTTTATGGTTCGGGTGCTAATCAATCGGGCTGCTTTGTCTTGGACAGTGTTGAGCTTCCTGAGTGTTGTTGGAGCTACACTCATCCAGGTAAGTGGGGAATATTCCATCATACTCTTGACTTGTACCTTGTAGATGATGGACAGGCTTTGGGGAGTCAGGAGATGAGTTACTTGCCACAGGATTCCTAGCTACTGAGCTGCTGTTGTAGCCACAGTATTTATATGGCTAGTCCAGTTCAGTTTCTGGTTAGTTGTAAGCCCCAAGATGTTGATAGTGGGAGATTCAGTGATGATAATATAATTGAACACCAAGAGGAGATGGTTAGATTCTCTCAAGTTAGAGATGGTCATTGCCTGGCACTTGTATGGCACGAATGTTACTTAATTATACAAACAACAATAAACTAGTGTCTGCTTTCAGTGTGCCTTCACCTGTCCTGTGCTCCTGCACAGTGCTCCCAGTGTTTGCAGCATGGCCAGTAGAAGGCTGCAGATAGCTTTACAGGATGACCTCAAGCAACTCTGGCGGTTTGGGCCTGGCTTCACACCACACCATTTCAGCATGAGGCGGCTGTCCAGGCTGGCTATCTGGCCGAGAGTGCAGTAGCGGTGGTGGGAACACAGATACTGACAACTTGCACGAGGACAGCAGGTTTATGCTTCATGGAGCCAATGGCTCTCCCTAGGATGGTAACTCAGCAATCCTAATAATCTATTGGACTGCTGTGGAATGCTGCAAGTCTCTTGCAGCACAGGTATCCAAAGCCATGATGGCAGGCCTCTGAGCCTGCACAACACCAAGCTGGGTTTGTACAGGAGAAAGCATGGATCTCCGGACCACTATCTGAGCTTCCACTGCCTCACTAAAATGTAGGATGGCTTCTACACCTCGAGGAATACAACCCAAGGCTTGACTTATTTTTTTTTTATGATCTCAATAACCTGTGAAGCAACTGTTAGTGATTTGGTGTATTTGTTCCCCGAGATCCCTTTGATCCTCTATCCTACCCAGACTCACATCTTCCAAGCAATAAGTGACCTCCCTGTTCTTCCTACCAAAATGTACTCCCTCACCTTTGCTCATTCTGAAAGTTTATTAATGTCCTCCTGTAATTTGTTACTATTCTCCTCAGTGTTGACTATCTCCCCAATTTGGTGTCATCCACAAATTTAGAAATTGTAGTTTTGATTCCAAAGTCGAAATTGTGATGTGGGTTGTGGACAGCTGTGGTCCCAGCACTGGTCCATGTGGAACACCACATCCCACCTTCTGTCACTCTGAATAGTGACCCTTCACTCTCACTCTCTGTTTTCTGTCTTGAAGCAGCTAGCAATCCATCCTGTCACTTGTCCCCTCACTCCACATTCATTAATCTATTCTGGGGCATCTTATCGAAGGCCTTTTGAAAATCTAGATAAGTTACATCTACTACATTACCAGTGTCTACTCTCTCTCTCTCTCTGTTGGCCTTTCAAAAACTCAATAAGGTTGGTCAAGCACGATTTTCCCTTTGGAAATCCATACTGACTATTCATTATTCTATTTGTCATTTCCAGATGTTCTTCTATTCTCTCCTTTAGTAGGGATTCCATTACTTTTCCTACAACTCGTATTAGGCTGACTGGTCTATAATTTCATGGACATGATCTGACAGTTTTCTTAAATAGAGGAATTACATTAACTATCCACCAGCCCTCTGGCACTGCATCATTTTCTAATGCATTCATTAATATGTGTAGTAATCCTTCTGCCGTCACTTCCCTAGATTTGTCTAAAATATGTGGATGCGATCGATCTGTACCTGAGGTTGTATTCTCTTTGAGTTTGTTTCATTTATTCAATATATTTCTTTTTTAATTTAAATGCATTTATCTCACTATTCATCTCATTATTCAATGTCATGTCTACCTGTTCTATTTTTCTGGTGAACGCCCAAGTGAAGTAATTATTGAATATTCCTGCCATAGAACCACAGAAAAATTACAGATCTGAAAGAGGCCATTCAGCCCATCACAATATAAAAGCAAAATACTGCAGATGCTGGAAATCTGAAATAAAAACAGAAAATGCTGGAAAAACTCAGTAGACCTAACGGCATCTGTGGAGAAAGAAACAAAATTGACATTTTGAGTCTGTATGACTCTTCAGAGCTAAACAGACGTAGAAATGTGATGAAATTTATACTGTGTAAGGGGGTGGAGCAGGTGAAGATGGATAGAAGGCCAGTGGGGGCTAGTGAAAAATTGACAAAGATGTCATGGACCACATGGACCAAAGGACAAAGGGGGTGTTAACGGTAGTGGTAAGGGCTAAAGGAGGTGCTGATAGTGGCATAAAGGTAAGAAAGCAGAATATGATAATAGCAGAACAAGGGTCAGCACTATGTGAAAGAATGACATGGAACGAGTAACAGATGGCCCTTTTTGGAGGGGGTGGAGAGAGGAAGGAGTGGCTGGGGGAAAAAGGATAGAAAAAGGGATAAGAAAGGGGATAAAACAATGAACATAATGAATAAAAACAAAAATAAAAATAAGTAGATTAAAAAAAATGTTTTTAATTAAAAAGGGTTAAAAAAGGGGTGAAGATAGAGGAGAGAGTTCATTGGCTGAAGTTGTTGAACTCAATGTTAAGTCCAGAAGGCTGTAAAGTGCCCATCATGTCTGTGCTAGCCAGAAAAAGATGAAAAAGAAACCAGCTGCTCATTTTAATCCCTCTTTCCAGCACCTGGTCCGTAGCCTTGCAGGTTACAGCACTTCAGATGCAGATCCAGGTACCTTATAAATGAGTTGAGTGTTTCAGCCTCAAACACCAACTTAGGCAGTGAATTCCTGATGCCCCCTACCCTATGGGTGAAAATGTTTTTCCTCATGTCCCCTCTAATCCTTCTACCAATCACCTTCAATCTGTGCCCCCTGGTAATTGGCCCCTCAGCTAGGGGAACCATGTCTTTCCTGTCTACCCTACCTAGACCCCTCATAATTTTGTACACCTCAATTAGGTCATCCTTTAGTCCCCTCTGTTCTAAGGAAAACAACCCTAGCCTATCCAATCTCTTCTCTTATGCAATTTTCAAGCCCCGGCAACATTCTTGTAAATCTCCTCTGGACTCCAGAGCAATAAAGTCCTTCCCGTAATGTGGTGACCAGAAATGTCCACACAATCCCAGCTGTGGCCCTAACCTGTGTTTTATACAGTTTCATCATTTTTCCCTGCTGTTGTGTTCAATACCTCACCCTGGAGTCATGTCTACGGCCACAGAAACACCTGTCTGCTCCCCTAACTAATGAACCCCTATCACTATAGCTCTTTCTTCTTCCATCCCCTCCTGTACAGCTGAGCCGTTCGTGGTGCTACAAACTTGGCTCTAACTGCACTCCTCTGAGGATCTAGCGCTCTCACTAGCTTCCAAAATAGAAAACTGATTGGTGAACAGGACCCCAGGGGTCTCCTGTACTAGCTGCCTAATTTTCTTGGACTGTCTGGCAGTCACCCATTCCCTCTGTCACCAGGCTCCTAAGCTGCAGTGTGTCCACCTCTCTGAACATGCTATCCATGTATCTCTCTGCCTCATGGATGTGCCATAGTGACTCCAGCCACCACTCGAGCTCCGAAACTCAGAGCTCATGTTTCTGCAGCTGGTGTCACTCCCTGCACATGCGGTCGCCTAGGACACCGGGAGCGATCACAACCTTCCATATATACCATCTCCCTATCATTCTCTATGGTATTGTTCTGTCCTATTCCCATCACACTGTTCCCTTTTTTCATTGATATGCCTGTAAAATGGTTTACATTTTTGTTTCTGTCCTGTGATCATTTAAATTCATAGTTCATCTTTGACTTCCTAATTGTTTTATTTGACTTCTCTCCTAATCTCTTCATATTCTTTTTTCTCCTCTGCTGTCTCTGCACTTAATGTTTGCCTCTTTCTTAACTTTCAATAGCTCCTTATGTCTTTATTCATCCATGGGGTCTCGCTAGTGTTTAGTTTGTTCTTTCATTTTTGCGAAATATATTTTTCTGGCTCTCTGAACGACAGTTTGACTGCTTTCCCTTGTTATTCTACATTGTTGTTTGCTAATATTATTACCCATTTTAGTTTCCCAAATTATATCCTAAGCCCCTCAAAATCAGCATTTCTCCAATCTAGCAACCTGATTTTCATCATATTTACCTTTCTCTATCATCATCTTAAGGTATATTATTTTATGTTCACTATTACCTAGATGTTCCCCTACTATTCCTTCTCTTTTCTGCTCTGGTTCATTGCCCATTACCAGATCCAATAGCTAACCTCCCCTTGTTGGCCTTTTCATATATTGGATTAGAAAGGAGTCATATACACATTGTAGGAACTCCGTTCCCTTAGCCCTTTTACCTACCTCTTCTGCCTGCTTAATATTCAGATGGTTGAAGTCCCCATGATCATTATTCTGTGTTTTTTATTCAGTTCCCTAATTTGTCTATATATTTCTTCTTCCCCCTCCCTTCTACTATAAGGTGCTCTGTAGACTACACTGTTGGTGTGATTGATCCTTTAATTTCTTTTATCTCTGCCCATATGGATTCTATTTTTAACTTGCTGACAGCTGTGTCCTTTTCCAGAATGCCATTGTGATATCGCGAAAATTGTACAGTACTCCACCTCCTCATTTTCCCTATCTTTTCTAAATATATTATACCCTGCAATGTTTAATTCCCAGTCCTGTTTTTTCTCAGTAATCCATTCTATGTCTGGTTCCTCCCAGGGCGTTATTGCCCCCAAATCTGCTGTTCTGCCCACCTCCACCAGAACCAGTATGGACAAGCCACGAGTCCTAACATCTGTGCCTGAAAAAAAATTTATCAACCATTTATTACCCCACACCTTCATAATAAAAAATACATGAAGGCCCTTGGAAAATGTGCAATAAGTTTAATACAGATGATGCAAGAACTGAGAGGTTACATCTGTCATGAAAGATTGCACAAGCTTGTACTCATCAAATTTCAGAACCAAAATCACTATAATTTTGTTAAGTAAGGGATATGAAACTGAGGCTGGTAAGTGGAATTCAGATGCAGATCAGGCATCATTTAATTGAATGATGGAACAGGCTTGAGGGGCTGAATGGCCTTTTGTTTCCATGTTAGTGCAGAGAACCATGTCAAATGGATCATCTGTCCACAGCAGCCTTGCAGCTCGATTTAATATAATGCTTTTTAATCCTAGTATGTACACCTTTACCTAGTTACATTAACATTTCGATTATGTAGGACAGTTTTTGCAAATAAACCAAATAAGGTGCAGCACAACATACTTCCCACTGGAGAAATTCACAAAAGAAATTTTCATCCGTTTTGACAAACTCAAAGTATTCAGTTATAGAACAAGCAAATACTGCAAATACATTGCATGTCCATGAGCACCTGGGGAGTGAAAGAGTAGATTATCATTAGAATCTGTCACCTTAATCTGTAGTTGTTCATCTCTCTTTACACTTCAGAATCACAGAATTGTTATGGTACAGGAGGAAACCATTCAGCCCATCGTGTCTGCACTGGCTCTCCGAATGAGCAGCTCACCTAGTTCCATTGTCCCACCTTCTCCTGTAACACTGTACATTCTTCCTTTTCAGATAATAGTCTAAATCACTTTGAATTCTTCAGTTGAACCTTCCTCCACCACACACGGGCAGTACATTGCAAACCTTAACCACTCGCTGTGTGAAAAACTCTCTCCTCATATCACTTTTTTGCTTCTTTTACTAATTACTTTAAACCTGTGCCCTTTCATTTTCAATTCTTCCACCAATGGGAATAGTTTCTCCCTATCAACACTGTCCAGATCCTTTATGATTTTGAATATCTGTCAAATATCCTCTTAGCCTTCTCTTTAAGGAAAACAGTCCTAACTTCTCCAATCTATCTTCATAACTAAAGTTCCTCATCCATGGAGCCATTTTCGTGAATCTTTTCTGCACTCTCTCTAATATTTCCACATACTTCCTAAAGTGCGGTGCCCAGAACTGGGCGCAATACTCCAGCTGAGGTTGAACTAGTGACTTATACAAGTTCAACATAACTTCCTTGTTCTTGTACATTATGCCCCTGTTAATAAAGCTGAAAATACTGTGTGCTTTATTAATCGCTCTCTCAACCTGCCCTGCCACCTTCAATGATTCATGCACATATACACCCAGATCCCTCTGCTTCTACATCCTCTTTAGAATTGTACCCTTTATTTTATACCCTCTCTCCATGTTCTTATTACCAAAATGAATCACCTCACACTTCCCCGCATTGAGCGTCAAATGCCACTTATCTGCCCACTCCACCAACTTGTCCATGTCCTTTTGAAATTCAATACTGTCCTCCTCAGAGTTTGCAATCCTTCCAAGGGGGTGGGGGAGGGGGGGAGGGGTTATCCTGAGTAACTCAGGGTGGAGTGACAGGGTACAGTCAGTGTGGGGGGGTGGAGGGTATTCCCAATAACAGAGGGTGGAGTGAAGGGGCACACTCAGGGGGGGTTATTCCCAGTAACTCAGGGTGGAGTGATGGGGATATGATTACTGGGTGAGCCTATTCCCCTTTCTCATTTAAGGGCTCATTGCAGATCCAAGTCTATGATTATGGTTGAGATGGGTTTGTAAATGGATTAAGTCGTGTAATTCTGATCTTCAGTATCACAAAGTGCCCATGCATGGGTCAGGAGCAATGATTATTATTTCTACAGCTGCTATTTGCCAAACATGCTGGTTCCTGAGTCATGTTATGATGTGTTTTGTTGTGTTTCTCTGTAGGGGTGTTGGCTGCATATTTTATGAGATGGGGACAGGGCGTCCGTATTTCGCAGGATCCACAGTGGAGGACCAGTTGCATCTGATATTCAGAAGTTTGGGTGAGATGACCATGTGGCAGTTCTCAATGAATCTCTACTTGTTCTTGAATTCCTCAAGCAGATGGGAGTCATTTGTGCCTTTTGATTTACAGGGACTCCAACTGAGGAGACGTGGCCAGGAATCTCATCACATGAGGAGTTTAATGCTTATCATTTCCCCAGATATAAGGCAGAACCTCTTATCAACCATGCCCCCAGGTGTGATAAATTGCCGTGAAGCCTGAAGCAAGTGACTAGTTGTCAAGTGGTTTGTGGTTAATCTGATTTTTGGAATGGGTTGAGGAATAAATTAGTGAATAGAGTAACTGCATTACTCATCATAAAAACCATCATCTCTCTCCTTCTCTCTCTCCATCCAGATCAGTGATTTACCTAGAGTGTGTACCAAACTGCATGCTGCTCTAGATTAATACGCTAGGGTTTTACAGCACAGGGAATTCATTTGGTCCTTTTATTTGTGCCCACTGGAACAAATCTACTCTGTACTTTCTCTGTGACTTTGATTTTTTTATAATGGGGCTCCAAAAACTTAACACAGTACAATCCAATGATTGGTGCAAATCCTTCATTACTACTTTATTCTGTACCCCAATTATAAACTTCAAAATCTGCCAGTCTTTTTCGCACCTTCCTCCACATGCATTCAAACTTTGAGGAACTTCTGCGTTTGATCTTCCCTTCATCCATTGTATATTTTCATTCAGTGTACATGTCAATCCTCTCAGATTGTCCTACCTCACACTCCTCCACATTAATCTGTATCCAGCACCTGTCAGTCCTTCATTCCACACAGCTGACAGCCTCTCAAGGCTTCCTCACTACTTCTGTGTTGTCAATCAATTTTGAGACACTGTTCCCTATAGCCAAATTTAAATTATCTATATATACCAAGCATCAAAGTCCAGTCTCAACACAGCATTCCCTCATCCTCCTATCCATCCATCCTTCAACCAACTTTCTATCCAAGCTGCTACATTCCTTCATTCCACTTACCTGAACATTTCCCATAAACCTCTTGTTGAATGTTACATCTACTGCATTCCAATATCACATTACATTACATTTCTCAAACACAAGTCCATGCTAATTGCCTTTGGTTAATCTGAATTTCAGACTTCTATTTGCATTCTGCATTCTATGAATTCAACCGTATTGATGCTAACTGTTTTGTAGTTCCTGTTTATCATTCTCACGCTTCTTCAACAAGGTATCACATTGGCCCATCACTAACCACACATTTACATACTGAAGGAAGGTTAAAGAATTGTAGCCGTAGTCTTTTCCCTTTCATCTCTGACTTCTTTCAGCAGCCAGCAGTGCTACCCTTAGACCCCTAGGCACACTAGGTCCAGTGACTGACAAATATTCAGCGTGCTGAGTTTTTTATTCAGTTTTTCAATTATTTTTCACCCGTTATCTCCTTTCTCTAGTTCACCTAGATGCTCACTTCCATTATTTGTAAAGCCCTGGGCAAAATATTTATTTAATATCTCAGCCATCTAGCATCATCCATAAGTCCTTGTTTCAACATTGAGTATTCCTATCCTATCCTCAATAATTTACTTATGGTTTATATACTTATTAAAAGAAAAATATTCACAATTTTCTTTTGTATTTTCTGCTTTTTTTCATGTTATCCTGTTTACCTTCCCGTTATTCTTTGATGCACACCCTTTTCACTTTTTTGGCATCTATTTATTTTGTGTTCTATCCATCACCCATTTGTAGGTTCCCCAGTGCTGATCCTTCAATCCATTTAAGATTAGAGCAGCTGGGACTGTTTTCCTTGAAGCAGATGAGGTTGAGAGGAGATTTGATAGATATATTCAAAATCATGAGGGGTCTGGACAGAGTAGACAGGGAGAAACTGTTCCCATTGGTGACGGATTGAGAACCAGAGAGCACAGGTTTATGGTAATTGGAAAAAGAAGTAAAGCGATATGTGAGAAAACTTTTTCACCCAGCAAGTGATTAAGATCTGGAATGCACTGCCTGAGACTTTGGTGGAGGACTAGCCTCTAACTGACATTGACTCCTTTGTGGGAGCTGATCGAGTTGGACAGACAGACAAGCCACCTTCCCTCAGCAATACCTTGCCCTGTCAGGCCCAAGTAGTGGGGTCCATGTGACATGAGAATTCATGAACATCTGCATGTTCAACCAGTCCACGAAGAGACCAAGCTGAGGAATTAAATTTGCTGAGTGACTGATCCTTATTTGGCTGCTTCCCAAGCCTCCCACAAACTGATGCCTTACCAAATCAGTTCACTTCACGTAACATTAAGAAACGGCTGTGCACACTGGAAACAGCAAAAACCCTGATAACAACCTGGCTGTAGTTACCCCATTAGCAAGCTGTTCCAGCTATTTCACTGCTACCTGCCCATCCTGGTGTATCTATCCACACAAAGTAGGGTTAATCTAATCCAAATAATTCCTAATTTGTTAATCCCCTCCCTGGCACTAATGCATCGGAAGGAGTTCCTGATAGTGACATCAAGCAATTGCTACTCACCAACAACCTACTCAGATCAGGATATTGCTGAAATGGGTTTAATAATTAAGCTCAAGGAACTGTTTTTCAGTGTTTAACAAACTCTGTAAATTAATTAATTTTGAGAAATTGAACTGAATGAAGGAAATTTTAAATTGGTCATCAACAATTCTCAATCTTTTACTTTGGATTGAGAAAATACTCAAGTGGACAAAAAACCCACTGCCCATCCTGAATCTGACTGATCAGATAGTCTCCTCCCATTCCCATAGGGTTTACTGCTGTTACAATGTCATTTACTGCTGCTGAGAAAGCCCTTTGACATAGTCTATATGTAGAGGGTGCCCCTCAATGGTACAGTGCTTGGTCAGGAACACAAAGACCATTAGCACCCTTTGTGCCATTTGCTGACAGATCTTCATATCACTGTGATTGAGAGAGTTGGCACTAAAATAAACATTTCCCCCTTTTGTCCCAATCAATGAATGGAAATCATACCTCTCCCTGAGATTCCCAACATTGCTCAGTGTTGGTTTCATTCTGACATTTCAGAAAATGGGACACTTTTTGTAAGAAATTGCTACAGCGTAATTTTGTTTAATTTTCACCCAGGTTGGACACTGATGGCATTGACTTACTGTCCAAACTATTACAGGTAATACCATTTATTAAACATTTTTCCAATGATATTGCAATCCAATATTAAAAGTTAGAGAAACATCCTGGGTCATACAATAGTTCAGACTGTCTCTTTCTTACATTAATGATTTAGAAAAAGAATTTGGAAATACGATTTCAAAATCTGCATACGATTCTGGGTTATAGTCAACTCTGAGGAAGATTGTGACAAAAATGTAGGATGATATTAATCTTATGGAATGAGTATCTAAAAGATCAATGAATTTCAATATAGTTACATAACAAGGCACCTTATTCACCATCTTCCAAACTCACGACCACCACCATCTAGAAGGATAAGGGCAGCAGATAGATGGGAACACCACCACCTGGAAGTTTCCCTCTGAGCCACTAACCAACCTGACTTGGAAAAATATCACTGTTCCTTCACTGTCGCTGGGTCAAAACCCTGGAAATCTCTCCCTAACAGCACTGTGGGGTACCTACACCACAGGGACTGCGGCGGTTCAAGAAGGCAGCTCACCACCATCTTCTTTAGGGATGTGCAACAAATGCTGGCCCAGCCAGCGATACCCACATCCCATGAAAGAATGAAAAACAAACACACTCCTTGGAAAGTAAGAATCTGGAGGGGGTAGGGAAACAAGAGAATCTAGGGGTACAGATATACAAATCATTAAAAGTAGCAACAAAGGCCAACAAAACCAAAGTGCCATCTAAGCCCTGGGGTTCATTGTAGGGAATAGGACTCAAAAGCAGAGAGGGTATCTTCAAATTGCCATGAAGCTTAGTTCAACCATACTTCCAGGTCTGTAAACTAGCTTGGTCACCATTTTATAACAGGAACATAGAAGCACTGCAGAAAATGTAAAACAGGATTTACAGGGATGATACAGAATTGACAGGTTATACCATTCAGGAAAGGCTGCGCTCTTTTCTCCAGACAAGGGAAGGCTGAAGGGCAACCCAAATACGAGTCTCTGAAATTATGAAGGCATTCGATAAGATAGACTGACAAAAGATTAAAACTAGGGGGCCGTAAATATAAGACAGTCACTAATAAATCCAGTAAGTATCTCAGAAGAAATCTCTTTACCCAGAGTGTGTTGAGAATTTAGAACTCACTACCACTGGGAGTGGTTGAGGTGAATAATACGAAGTGTTGAAGGGGAAGATGGATGAGGTAGAAAGCAAGAGAAGAATACACGGATGAATGAGATAAAGATGGTAGGGTGAGGCTCCTGTGAATGATAAAAATGGGCATAGACCAGTTGAGCCAAATGGCCTGTTTCTATGCTGTATGTTTGATGTTATTCTATGTCAACATGTTGGGAGCTAAATCTGGTTAGCCGCTGGAAATGGGCAGGGGATTATGATGCACCATTAACCCATGCCCAGTGATTGTGATGCAGGTAACTTGCCAACTAGATTTTGCCTGTTCATTTGAATGATCTCCACATCCAGCCACTGTTGACCATGCTGGTCATTGACTGCACACACCACCAGGGGGTCAACATCATTAGTGGCTAACACCATGTAAGCTAGTCTGTACTGTTTAAAAAGGAGATATATTGTGGCTGCAGTAGGTCGTGTAGTGTAAAAGGTTAATATCAGGAACACCTGATACTGATGTAACTGCTGATGTAACTATGATGCAATGTCACATGATCAAGTAACTGAGATCTGGTGGGAAGCAGAAGTACCACCTGGTATAGAGTTACTGAGATGTACATAGATCTGTAAATAAACAAGAATGGTTTTTACAAATAACAGTCTATGGTAGCATTCTCAGGGTAACAGGCAAACCCTAAAGCATGATGGAAGCTGACAGAAAGTAAAGATCCAAAAAAACTCCCAAGTGAAGATTAAAGATCTGAAAAAGCGACAAATCCTTGGGAAAAGGGCAAGAAGAAAAAAGATAGAAGACTCAACTGATAGTGGAGCATCATGGGTACAGCAGATGTAAGCAGAAACACAGACAGAAGTGAGTGTAGATCACAATCTACAAGCCAAACTACTGAGGCAGGAAAAGATCCAGAGCTTAGGACAAGCATGGGGTCTACCTTGCCATCCCAGAACATTTCTAAGCACTGAAGTCTTGCAACAGACTCAACACTGAGAAAACTGGATGAAAAGATTCTCCAGATACAGAACAGCTTCAGGTTTCCATAAGAAGTAAAAAAGAATGGATCAGGTCAACACTTCGCTCTATGCAGTAGGCACTATTGCAGATGTCATAATAGGGAGACAGTGAGCCTATGAGGCTTCAAGTTCATATGATGAAGCCCTCCAGGTACTTGATGAATACTTCAGTGTTTGAAATGAGCAAAAATTTAATTACAGCAAATAAAAACCAAGTAATGCATAGATCATTTTTAAATGATTTGTACAGGCTGGCAGAGAATTGTGACTATGGGATCCTCAGAGGTAAAATAATATGCAATTGCATTGTAGTTGGGTTCTTGAATGAAATCCGGTCAGATCTCTTGCAAATGATGAAAGAGTTAACTCTCACAAAGGCAGTACAGACCGAACGTAAGAAGCAAAACAGAGCCGATGTTCATGGGTAAAGTGGTGACCCTTGGAAAAGAATGAGTGAAGCCATTCAATATGTTTGACAGAAAATGCATTGAAGCAAAAGTCCGCAAAATCGTAGAAAAGCCCATCAGCCACCATCTTAAGATACTCTTGCTGTGGTTGGAAAACCCTGTACAAGCCAGAAGAATGTCCAACAGGGGGAGCAGAGTGCCAGAACTGTTTGGATGTTTTAAAATTGTCTACCAATCTAAAATACAAGTAGCTCACAGGAGGAAAGAGAAAATAACAAGACCAAGTCAAATCCAAGAAGTGGAAGAGTCACTGAGAAAAGATATAACCTTCCTAGGAGAAGTTACCAAAACAGAAAATAATTACTGGAGCATTAAATCAGAAGTTGGTGGTCATCCCACAGAATTCAAGCTAGATAATGCTGATGTTTCCTTATTATCTGATGAAGGGCTAACACTTGGCAAGATTAAGATACAAGGATAAAGAAATTAGTGAACCCCTATATATTATACAGAACCAGGAGTCACCATTATTAAGCAGAAAAGCATGCTTACGCTGAGGCTGATTTACAAGGTTTATGGAATTGCTGACAAGCAGTCTAGGAATTATATTCAGGAATGAATTTCCATCTCACTTTTCATTCTTAAGAAAGCTGAAGGCAAAATATCTCACAATCCTAAGGGCAGATGCTAAGCTTATGTGTCTCCCCACAGTGAGGAAGGCCCCTCACCCACTCTTAGACAAATTTGAGAGCAAGATTGAACACATGTTACAACAAGGGATCAATCATCTCTCCAGTAACTATACCAATGAACTAGTGTTCTGGAATGTTCACAGTACCAAAGCCTAATGGTTCAATTAGAATCTGTGCAAACTTGACTCAATTAAACAAGTCACCCGAGCACGAGATCCACTCGATGGCATCAGTGGATGAAAGTCTCACCAAATTACCAAAAAGCACAAAACAAAAACAGAATCTGCTGAGTTTTTCCAGGTCTGGCAGCATCAGCGGAGAAGAAAAGAGTTGACGTTTCGAGTCCTCATGACCCTTCAACAGAACTAGAAAGACAGAACAGAAATAAACAGAACAGAACCAAAAAGCACTCTCTTCAGAAAATTGGATGCTAACACTGGCTTTTGGAAGTCACCTTTGGACAAAGAATCCAGATAGCTAACTACTTTTGTTACCCCATTTGGTTGCTATGGTTTTAACAAGTTACCATCCGGAATTGCTTCTGTACCTGAGATATTCCAAATAACAATGTTTCACACCCTGGAAGGCATAGCAGGAGTAATACACCATATGGTCACCTTTCTTGTACATGGTCCATCGAGGGAAGTATATGACCATCGTGTGAGAGAAGTCCTTAAAGTCCTAAAGTAAGTAGGTTTGACATTAAGTGACAAGTGCTTCAGGAGTTACTGCTGACCTGCAGAAAACCAAGGCGATTAGATAGTTTCCACAGCCCAGAACCATTGCAGAATTACAAGGACTCCTTGGGATGATAAAACCAAGTAGGCAACTTGGCAAAAATCAATGTTCCATTACAACAGCTGCTGAGATAAGGTCAACAGTGGTGCTGGAATGTTGACAGAAAAATCCTTCTGACGGATAAAAATCTCCTAATTTCACCAGAAATTCTAGCACATGACAATCCAGAGTTGCAACAATTGTAGCCGCTGGCATATCATCTACAGGCTTGAGTGCAGTTCTGTTTCAAGTTCAAAAAGATGGACAAAGAAGAGCTGGTTTATTATACCTCAAGATGTCTCATGGACACAGGGAAAGGATATGCAACCATTGAGAAAGAAACATTAGCAGGCGTATGGGCCCATGGGAAGTTCTCTGATTATGTCATGGGATTAAGGTTTAAAATTGAAACCGAACACAACCTTTGGTTACTCTTCCCAAAGGAAATTACAAAAATGCTGCCCAGAATCCAATGTTTTAGACTGAGATTCATGAGATGCAATTTAATGACTGAGTACATTCAAGAGAAGCACCAGACAATTGCAGCTTTATTATCAAGAATACAAGTAGAAGGAGTCAATCTGGAAGATTTAAATTTTATTGATGCAGCAGGAGCATATACTTTGCTTATTACTAAACACTTAGCAACCACGGAGAAAAGATTACAAGAGATTAAGTAAGGAGAACAGCAGAATAATGAATGAATCCAAATAGAAGAGCATTGTCAAAACAGATGGCAGAATTATACTCCAAACAACCCAGTATTTTGCCAATACTTTGAACAGAGAAAACATCTCACAATCATTCATTTGTTCATTTTTAATGATGGACTAGTCATCTCTAAAACACTGAATCACAATTCTCCAAAAGATCCATCAATGTCACTTGGGAATAGTGAAATTCCGAGCCAGGGTCCAACAGTGGTCAGGCATCAGCCTCTTCATTGAAAAGTTAACCACGTGTGCAGTGAACAGCCGGCAGCATAGTGAACTACTTCACTCCAACTTTCCTTCACAGCCATGGCTGTATCTGGAAATGGATTTATTGGAATTCAAAGGCAAAACTTTCATCATCGTCACTGATTACTCCTCCAGTGAGTGGACTGCACAGCATCACGATAGAGACAGTCAATACATCACTAAGAAGAACCTTCATGACACATGGCATCACAGACGTTGTGGTGTCAGACAATGGACCTTAGTTTGCTAATAAGCTGTTCCATAAATTTATGCAGGAATACGGTCTCTTGCATGTGATTCGTTCACCTAGCTATCCTCCACCAAACAGAGAAGCAGAAAGGGAAGTTGGAACAATCAAGAAATTGATGAAAACTTAGTTTAGCCCTTCTTAACTACAGAACCTCACACTAAAAACAGGTTCTCGTCATCAGAACTACTGATGGGAGGACAGGTGCAAATGCAGCTTCCAACTCTACAACAAACATTACTACCTGACCAAAAACAGAATTACCTGGAAAAACTCAGCAGGTCTGGCAGCATCGGCGGAGAAGAAAAGAGTTGACGTTTCGAGTCCTCATGACCCTTCGACAGAACTGTCGAAGTTCTGTCGAAGGGTCATGAGGACTCAAAACGTCAACTCTTTTCTTCTCCGCCGATGCTGCCAGACCTGCTGAGTTTTTCCAGGTAATTCTGTTTTTGTTTTGGATTTCCAGCATCCGCAGTTTTGTTTTGTCTTTATTACTACCTGACATTGCCTCTGACAATCGGGAGGAAGTTAGGAGGCATGAGGAGCAACAAAGAGACTGTCAAACTCAGCATTTCAACTTCAGGCACAGAGCACAAGAATGGAAAGTGTGACAGCCCAGGGAAACAGTCTGGACAGGAGAGCAACAGAAAGCAGAGTAATAGAAAGAGCTTCACAGCCGAGATCTTACAGAATCGAGGTGGAGCAGGGAAATATCAGGAGGAACTGAAGTGCCTTGATATCATTGGGAAGGAAACCAATGGAAACCAACCGTGGACATACTATTTAGATGTGGAGACAAGGAACTAGAAACAAGTTGAAACTCTATGACCACCCAGGTGGAAGACACTCCTATCGAAGAATGAGAGAATGCAGTTCAGCCTCAACCTCAAAATGAAATCAGGACCACGCCAGGAAGATTGGTCAAAGCACCACAGAGACTAACCCTGTTTAGTCTGAGGCTGTTGCAGGGAGTTGTACGAGGGGATGTGTATACCTGGGATAAAGACTTGGGTGGGGAGGGGGGAGGTGGGTGGAAATGTAGATGTAAAGTGTTCGCAGCAGGAACATCAATTACTGACATAACCGCTGATGTAAATATGATGCAATGTCACATAATCAAGTAACTGCAATCTGGAGGGAAGCAGAAGTACAGCTTGGTGTAGAGTTACTGAGATGTACATAGATCTGTAAATAAACAAGAATGGTTTTACAAATAACAATTTATGGTAGCATTCTGAGGGAACAGGCAAACCCTAAAGAAACACAAACTAGACACTAAACGCAAGACACAACAGGCACGAGGAGTTGTAGCTGATGAGAATTTGACCTGGTAAAGAAAGGAATGGGGCAGCAAGGGAGAGAGCAGACTTCAAGGTTTTCAGGTGCTGTACAGGAGGCTCTGGTGTACAAGGTGGAGTGGAGGAGAGATGTCCTGTATCTTCATGGGGGGAAAGAGGCCCTGCAGACAAATGGTTGAAAGGGAATGGATGCCACTAGCTGTGGAGATCAATGACAGGAGTGCACCCCAAGGAATTGGATGCAGTGTTGCAAGAAGTTCAATGACATCATGCAATGACCTCAAGTGGCCAAGGTCAATGAATTCATTTTACATGCCACATGCTACACTGCTAGCCTCAGCCACTGCTCAATTCACCCCCCACATGTAAGAGCATAAGAAATAGGAACAAGAGTAGGCCATTCAGCCTCTCGAGCCTGCTCCAACATTCAATAAGATTATGGCTGATAGTAATGTGGCCTTAACTCCACTTTCCTGACTGTCCCCCATAACCCTTGACTCCATTATCGATCAAAACTTGGGTCTAACTCAGCTTTGAATATATGCAATGACCCAGTCTCCACTGCTGTCTGGGGAAGAGAATTCCAAGCACTAACAACTGTCTAAGAGAAGAAATTCTTCCTCATCTCCATCTTAAATGCTCTAAAGATCTCTTATTTTTAAACTATGCCCCCTAGTTGTAGATTCCCCCACAAGAGGAAATATCCTCCCAGGATCCACCCCATCCTCCCCATTCAGAATCTTGCTTATTTCAATAAGACCATCTCTCATTCTTCTAAACTCCAATGAGTATAGGCCCAACTTGCTCAACCTTTCCTCATAAGATAACCCCTTCATCCCAGGAATCAGCCTAGTGAACCTTCTCTGAACTGCCTGCAGTGGACATCTATCCCTCCTTAAGCAGGGAAACTAAAACTGTACACAGTACTCCAGGTGCAGTCTCACCAATGCTCTGTACAGTTGTAGAAAGATTTCCCTATTTTTATATCCCATTCCCCTTGCAATAAAGGCCAACATTCTATTTACCTTCCTAATCATTTGCTGTATCTGCATACTTTTGTGATTCATGTACCAGGACACCCAGATCCCTCTATGCCTCAGAATTCTGCAATCTCCCTCTATTTAAATAATATTCAGCTCCTCTATTCTTCCTGCCAATGTGGACAAGTTCACATTTTCCCACATTATACTCCACATTTTTCCCCACGCACTTCACCTATCTATGTCCGTTTGCAGACTCTTAACTTATATTTGTATCATCAGCAAACTTGGCTACAGTACATGCAGTTTCTTCATTTATATAAATTGTAAATAGTTGCGGCCTCAGCATTGATCCTCTGTGGCACTCCATTAGTTACAGTTTGCCAACCTGATAATGACTCACTTATCCCCACTCTGTTTTCTGTACATTAGCCAACCCTCTATCCATGCTAATATATCACCCACAGCACCATGAGCTCTTATCTTGTATAATAATCTTTTATGTGAAACTTTATCAAATGTCATTTGGAAATAAAAATACACTACATCAACAGGTTCCCCTTTATCCACCCTGCTTGTAACATCCTAAATGATCTTTAATAAATCTGTCAAACGCGATTTCCCTTTCACAAACCAGGTTGACTCAGCCTGATTATATTATGATTTTTTAACTGTCCTGCTATTACCTCCTTAATAATGGATTCCAGCATTTTCCCAATGACAGATGTTAGACTTTCTGTCTCCCTCCTTTTTTGAATAGAGGTGTTACATTTGTGTTGTTTTCCAATCTGCTGGGATTTTTTCCAGAATTTGGGGAAGTTTGGAAGATTACAACCAATCGTTAACTACCTCTGCAGCCACTTTTTTAAGGTCCTAGGCTGCAGGCCATTGGGTCCAGGGGACTTGTCTGCTATTAATCCTGTTAATTTTCCCAGTAGTTTTTCTTTAGTTATTATGACTGTTTTAAGCTGCTCCCACTCTTTTGCCTCTTGATTTTTTCCTATTCCTGGGATGTACCACTGTGAAGACAGACACAAAATGCTCTTCAAAGTCTATACCATTTCATTGCTCCCCATTATTAATTCCTCATATCACTCACCTACAACAATCTCTGTCAAGCATGACTCACACTTAACATTCAGATACTTTGCTTCACCCAGCTTGACAGAGCTGCAAGGCTCACATCTACCTCTCACAGCTTCACCAGGACAGGGATATTAGGCAATCAGATTGCACAGCACTCAATGACATACTTCCCTCAACCTCTTGCAGGACAGCCTGAGGCAGCAGCAACTAACCGGAGGGGCCATTGTTGAGATGCTCATGGCTGAGGCCATCAGGCTAAAATCATCAAAGATGATGGTATCTTTCTGCTTAATCCTCCTCCTCACATCTCACTGCCCCCTCATTCTAAACTCTTTTCTGATTTACAAGCTTTAGATGGTAAAGCATGTATTTACTATTACTTACTACTTCCTCTCTCCCCTCATCACAACCTTACCCTTGTGGCTTTTTCTTTCCAAGGTAGCCAAGAGATATAATCTGGTTAGACAATGGAGAAACACCAAGAAGATAATGATGATGAAGGCACAGCACTATCACATCATCTCACACATAGCCATCAGCTCAGATACTGACACTGCAAGGATGTGAGGGTTTTGACCCAACACCATTAGCATCTTGTCATAAGTGGATAGTCCTTGTTGCCCAGGGACCACCCTTTGGTTTGTTGTGGAGGCTGAATTACAGAATGAAGGTATTCTGACTGCTTTCAGAATACTGGGCATTGAACTGGTTGCTTCCCTGTCTTCAGCCTCACACCAGCTGGATGTTGAGGGAATGGAATTCCTTTTGAGTTGTGCATTGGGCAGAGTTGGCATATGGCATCTGCAAAACAACATATGTACAGGCACTGGCTCCAGTGGGGAGTCCTGAAACCCCTGCAAAGCCACATGCTCACTCTGCTTGTTTCTCACTGGCAAGACCGAATGAAATGTTGTTAGCTCTCTTTCAGTAGAGAGCCTCAGGGTCTCCCTTAGGCAACAATGGACAACACACTCTGAAATGTTATAAATATATCTAGCCTGAGAGCAGCCAGATGCCTTAAAATTCATCAACATGGTCACCTTCACAGCCCCTGCCAATGCCGTCCTCTTCCTGCTCTAATGTTGCAGTTGAGGCTGCAGAAGGTGGCAGATTTCAGAGAGGAAATCCTTTATGAAGCACTGAAGTCTCTCACATTGTTCCTCATTATGGTTTTGTTAGGCAAATTGCTCCTTTACCACACTTTACGACACCTCCCCCTGCCCTGCCCCACCGATATGCAGCAGCTTGTCCTGCTCTGTGTGGCCTCTGCATAATCTCCGAATCATAGGGTATTGTGAGGATTTTGACCCATGTCTAGGAGCACCTAATTTCTGCAGAAGCTTTGAAGTCAGCAAAAACTCCTTCAGCATTTGCCACTCCACTCCCTGTAGACTGTTGCAACTTGAAACAGCTTTAGAAAGCACCAAATACTTGTAGGATCACAGCCACAGGCACAAGAAATCACTCAGGAACTAATCTGTAAGTAGTTGATCTCTTTAAATTGTGGTGGTAGGAAAGTTGGGGAGGCAGGGTACCTTCCTGCTGCTGAATACATGTTCAGCAGTGAGTCTTTCAGAGAGGGCACTGCCTGAATAGTTCAGCATCAAAACAGTGCCACTGATGCCAATGTTGCCATAACGTGCCTGTTCTGCATATGCCTGATGGACATTCACCAACAATGTGCTATCTCTGCAATAATATGGCGTCCAGCACGATTTGCCTGAAAAGTTTTGGAACTGTAAAAGCACTCGTAATGACCAAAATTAAAACGTCAATGAATCCAATTTCTCAGCCAGTATTTTTGAACGAACATGCTGATTAACTGTTGTGAACAGGGTTTGTCTTCTCCACAGTTTGAAGGGAAGGGCAGGATTACAGCACAGGAAGCAGTCAGACATCACTACTTCAAAACCTTTGGGGAGAAAATCCTGGAATTGGCTGACAGTGAGTACAATCCATCATCTCTTCATTTAAAAGGTGACTCTTTATATCAGTATACTGACATCATATGTGGTAGGAATAGGGGAATGGGTGATCAGTCCATGTGAGCATGGTGATAGTGACACTAGTGATCAGCCCATGTGAGTGTAGTGATAGTGACACTAGTGATTAGTCCATGTGAGCACGATGATAGTGACAATAGTGATTAGTCCATCTAAGCATGGTGATAACGACATGAGTGATCAGCCCATGTGAGCACAGTGATAGTGACACTAGTGATCAGTCTATATGAGCGCAGTGATAGTGACACACATGATCAGTCCATGTGACCGCAGTGATAGCAACACTAATGATCAGTACATGTGAGCGCAGTGATAGTGACACTAGTGATCAGTTCATGTGAGCGCAGTGATCGTGACACGCATGATCAGTCCATGTAGGTGCAGTGATAGTGACACTCGTGATCAGTCCATGTGAGCACGGTGATGGTGACAATAGTGATCAGTACATGCTAGGACGGTGATAGTGACACTAGTGACCAGTATATGTCAAGACAGTGATAGTGACACTAGTGATCAGTCCATGTGAGTGCAGTGATAGTGACACTAGTGATCAGTCCATGTGAGCACGGTGATGGTGACAATAGTGATCAGTACATGCTAGGACGGTGATAGTGACACTAGTGACCAGTATATGTCAAGACAGTGATAGTGACACAAGTGATCAGTCCATGTGAGCACAGTGATAGCAACACTAGTGATCAATACATGTGAGCGCAGTGATAGTGACACTAATGATCAGTTCATGTGAGCATGGTGATAGTGACACTAGTGATCAATCCATGTAAGCATGGTGATAGTAACACTACTGATCAGTTCATGTGAGTGCAGTGATAGTGACACTAGTGATCAGTCCATGTGAGCACGATGATAGTGACAATAGTGATTAGACCATGTGAGCATGGTGATAATGACATGAGTGATCAGTCCAAGTGAACGCGGTGATAGTGACACTAGTGATCAGTCCATTTGAGCGCAGTGATAGTGACACGCATGATCAGCCCATGTGACCGCAGTGATAGCAACACTAATGATCAATCCATGTGAGCGCATGATAGTGACACTAGTGATCAGTTCATGTGAGCATGGTGATAGTGACACTAGTGATCAGTCCATGTAAGCATGGTGATAGTGATACTACTGATCAGTTCATGTGAGTGCAGTGATTGTGACACGCGTGATCAGTCCATGTGAGCACAGTGATTGTGACACTAGTGATCAGTCTATTTGAGCACAGTGATCATGACATTAGTGATCAGTTCATGTGAGCGCAGTGATTGTGACACTCATGATCAGTCCATGTAAGTGCAGTGATAGTGACAATAGTGATCAGTATATGTCAAGACAGTGATAGTGACACTAGTGATCAGTCCATGTGAGCGCAGTGAAAGTGACACTAGTGATCAGTCCATGTGAGCGCAGTGATAGTGACACGCGTGATCAGTCCATGTGAGCGCAGTGATCGTGACACTAGTGATCAGTTCATGTGAGCGCAGTGATTGTGACACGCATGATCAGTCCATGTAAGTGCAGTGATAGTGACATTAGTGATCAGTCCATGTGAGCACGGTGATGGTGACAATAGTGATCAGTACATGCCAGGATGGTGATGGTGACACTAGTGATCAGCCCATGTGAGCATAGTGATAGTGACACTAGTGATCAGTCCATGTGAGCGCAGTGAAAGTGACACTAGTGATCAGTCCATGTGAGTACAGTGATAGTGACACTAGTGATCAGTTCATGTGAGCACAGTGATTGTGACACTAGTGATCAATCCATGTAAGTGCAGTGATAGTGACACTAGTAATCAGTCCATGTGAGCACAGTGATGGTGACAACAGTGATCAGTACATGTGAGCACAGTGATAGTGACATTAGTGATCAGCCCATGTGATACGGTGATAGTGACACTAGTGATCAGTCCATGTGAGTGCAGTGAAAGTGACACTAGTGATCAGTCCAAGTGAGCGCAGTGACACTAGTGATCAGTCCATGTGAGCACAGTGATAGTGACACCAGTGATCAGTCCGTGTGAGCACAGTGATAGTGACACTAGTGATCAGTCCATGTGAATGCAGTGAAAGGGCGTGGCTGCTGTTGCAACATGCCGGATTGTGCTGACTAGTGATGACACATGGAAGCTCTTACTTGGATGAGAGTTGGTCAAGGGTGATGGGGGCTGAGTGAGTGGGTCACTGATAGCAGGGCAAGGACGACAGAGCGATGTGTCAGACTCGCCTGTGACACATTTTTATATCCAGATTCCAGCCAGAATGAGAACTTTTTTGATCTCTCAATCTGTGTTCAGCGCCAGAGATCTTAGGATTACAGTTTCTCACAAACAGCCAGACTGATGCTGTTGCATGCCGAGATCTGGATGTCTGTGTGAGATTACACATAAATATGACGCCCAGACCCTTGACCACGTGAAGCAATGGTGGGGCTAACAACTTCCTGCCTGTCCCTGCCGCATGATTGGCTGAGGCCTCTGACTCTGCATGGCTGGTTGCTCAGAGTTTTGGAGTGTGACTAATTGGGTAGTGCTTTCAAGGAACCAGCACAAGCACAATGGGCTGAAATTACGTCCTCTGTATAGTATTATTATTAAATACTACAGTTTAGGAAATGCAATCATGAAGATAGCAGCACTGTTCTACTTTTGTGGCCTCCTCACACATCAGTTCCCTCTCTTTCCCCTTTGTCAGTGCTGTCCCTCACTCCCATCCCTCAGACCCCTCACCATCCTGTTTTTCCTCGGTCGATCCATGGTGTATTGCTATGTGGTAACGTGCAACAACTAGAACCTTAAGAGTATTAACTTTACTTGCAGCAAGCTCGATATTTACCCTGAAGGATATTCAGTTACAGAAGGACCCAGGCTATCGGTCATTATACTTGGAGTCAGGTGAGTATCTGCCAAGTACCAACAACTGGATATCTGTCTTTCAGTCTGCCCATTGAGCTAGCCACTGCCTTTTCCACAATCAACACCCTTTTGGCCTGATTTACCCATACTCTCCAGACAGTAAAGGAACATCCTGTGGCAATATCAATTAGAGGTTCGAGTTTAAAAGTGGGGAGCAGAGCAGGTCTAAACATTCACATGGAATGTTTTGATTGGAAAATAGATGAAATCATGTGGAACTGTACCTGGGGTCACTGCATCTGAGTAATTTATTACATATACTGCAGTGTGCGCAGCATTATGATGTCATACAGGGACTTTACTGTGCCGCTGTGTGAAGTTCAGCTTGTGCTGGGGTCCAGTCCGTATTCTCTGGTCCCATTGATCCAGGGCAGCAGGGCGAAAACTCAGAGGCTGCACAGTAAAGGATCTCCACACAACTGGGGCCTCATCAGAGTTAACTGGGGGATGTCATTTTGTGTTCAGAGTCAAACTGAGTTGATGTATTGAGGAAATTCAGAACATCTGCAAATTTAGGAAAATCCTGATAACAAATCTACTCCAATCAAATTGGAGGTAATCACATCAAGGACTCCTGTGTCCTTGAGTTGACATGTGACTCCAGTCCCATACCAACATAGTTAACTCTTAACTGCCCTCCGATCCAACTCAATTGCATTAAATCAGGGCAATTAGGATGGATGATAAATGGCCACTGGTCCCCACATCCTGGGCTGAATCATTTTAAAAATTCTGAACTGGTTGATCACATTTTAAACTGAATCACAGACCTTACAAGGAACTTGTTTGCAGATCCTTTCTGTGGAAAAGTGGTCAATAATCCTAAACCGAGGTACATAAACACCACAAACACCACAATCAGCAAAGGTGCCACCCAGTGCGGGAGCTGCAATCACCCACTGTGACCTGGAGCCTGGATGAGACCTGTCAGCCTGAAGCTGCTGTTACCTGGGCCAGTTTCCTGGTTTGAATCTTATTTCCTATCCATGACAGAACCCCATCAGTGAGCAGGAACCTGATAAGGACCCAAATGTAAATGCTGCTCCTTTTTCTTATGCTGTCTGCATGAGCTGTAGGACAAGGTAGAAAGGATCAATCAGGCAGACTTTGGGCCTGAGCTTGGGCCTGGACCAACACTGACTGAGAGGGAGAGGTGCTTAATTTGGAGACCCTCACCCAACATGCTGCCCCAGTAATTATCCCCATCCCTCAGCTGGAATGCCTGGGGTTGGTGGCATTGTGTAGTGCCGGGCCTGGCCTGTCCTGCCACAATCAACATGCATCTGATAGGGATACCCTGGTAAACGCTGGGAAGTTCTCAGCAGGTCTGTAAAAGGAGTGGTTGGTCTCAGCACCCACCCATTGTTCAGTCACCAGGGCCCCTGATTTGGGGCAGGACTGTAGAGGAGAGTCCAGGCTTCATCTCAATGCCCTATCGGTGGAGTAGATTTCTAATGTACAATCAGGAGGGGAGATCAAATTATTGTTTGTCCATTTCACATTTGACAAATTTAACATTAATGCCTCTCAATTTTTATGCAGCAATGAGGAGCAAGAGCAGAACCTAATGACTGGGTCTTGTACCTTATGTAAGGTAATTCCTCTACAGCAGAATCTGGAGACAATGCTTCAGATCATTTTACTGCCCGCTGTTTCATTTTAAACACAAGCCGTTCTGATAGAAATATTGAGAAAGCATCTCTCACAATCAGTGCAATCATCCCAGCTTTGTGTTCACAGTATCTCACTCTGCACTCCTGGCTTACAGCTGAGTCTGGTTGTATTTTCTCCAGCTTTGCGTTGATCTCACTTCTCCAACTCCCCGGCTCAGCTTCCCTCTCAGCTCTGATTCCATCCTCCTGCTCTCAACAACAACTTGGATTTATATAGCACTTTTATCTGCCCCTCAGGATCTTCTCTGCCACAGAAGGAAAATTAGAGTGAGCAAGAACTCAGTCAAGGAGGCAGCTTTTAAAGATCATCTGAAATGAGCAGCGAAAGAGAGAGGTGGAGAGGTTTAAGGAGGAACTTAGGGCTCAGCCAGAAGAATGCTCAGCTCCTAATGGTCAGGTGAAGGGAGTAGGTGATTTACAAGAGGACAGAATTAGAGGAGCACAGATACCTTGGAGGGTTGTGAGGCTGGAGGAGATTCCAGGGAGAGGGAGAGGTGAGGTGAGGCCATTGGAAAGATTTAAAAACACTCATGACCATTTAAAATCAATGTTGCTGGGCCAGGAGCCAGTGTAAACCAGTGAGCACAGGGAGGTGAATGGGGTTTGCTGAGAGTTAAGACATGGGGAGCAGAGTTTTTGGATGACCTCAAGTTAATGGAGGGTAGAAAGTGGAAGAACAGGAGTGTGTTGGAATAGCCGAGCCTAGAGGTAGCAAAGGTATGGATGAGGGTTTCCGCATCATGTGGGCCTGGAGTTAGGAAATATTATGAAGGTCAATTTAAATAGTCTTGGTGATGGTCAGAAGGTAATTCTCTCCTCTTCCCACTCTGACCTTATTAGGCACTCACTCTGCCATGACTTTTCCTTTTATTCAGCAAATTTTGTTTTTCAAAGTTTAAATGCTTCACCTTCCTGTATCCATTTCTGACATTGTTTCATTGCCCAAAAACCACCTCTTGCTGAAGCCCCTGGTTCCTCTCTCCAATGTATCTTGCTATTTTCCCACACACACCATTTCGCTGCCTGCCACATACTGTAGCTCATCACCTTCCCACAGAAACTCCTGCTCTCTTCCATCCATCTCACTGCATTACCATCACTCAGTGTTACAAAGCTGTTACGGCACTGACTGAAAGGGCTGCAGTTGTGGTTGATCTCTTTAGATCCAGCTGGCTGTGTGTCTGGAGATTGAGAGTAACTGCATGATGGTGCATGATCTGCTTTCCAAGTAGACGATACAGAAATTGGTTGTGTGGTTGATAATGAAGAAAACTGCAGGAAGCTATCAAAGGACTGGTCAGGTGGGCAGAATAGTGACAAATAGAATTCAATCTGGAGAAATGAGAGGTGATGTATTTCAGGACGGTATAAAAGTCAAGAGGATAGACAATAAATGGTAAGTTACTGAGAAGTGTAGAGGAGCAGAGGAACCTTGGAGAGTATGTCTACAGATCCCTGGAAGGAGCAGGACAACTTGATAAGGTGGACAAGAAGCTAAATGGGATACTTTCCTTTATTGGCTGAGGTCTAGACTACCAGAGCACAGAGGCTATGCTAGAATTGTATAAAACACGAGTCATCCCACAGTCAGAGTACTGTGTACATGTCTGTCACCACAACAAATGATGTGATCACACTGGAGATGGTATGGCAGAGGGTTAAAGGAAGGATTGAACAGGCTGGGGTTGTTTCTTTGGAACAGAGGAGGCTGAGGGGAGATTTAATTGTGGTGTATAAAATTAGGAGGAACCCAGATAGAGTGAATCAAAAAGACTCTTAGTAGAGAAATCAATAATCGGAGGCATAGATTCAAAGTATTTGATGGAAGGATTAGCTGGGAGATGAGAAAACATTTTTTCAGCCTGTTACTTTGAACACTCTGCCTGAGAAGGTGGTAGAGACAGAAACTCTTAGCACATTTAGGAGTACTTGAATGTTTACGTGATGATCTGTAATTGCAGGGCCTATGGACCGAGTGCAGGAGGCTCGGATTAGGCTGGGTAGCTCATCATCGACTGCTACAATCATGATGGGCTGAATGGCCCCCTGTGTTGTAAATTTTCTATGATTCATGTATTCGACATGCTTGGACTTGGACTTCTTATACTTGCCATAGAGGGAATACAGCAAAGCATCATCAGACTGAGTCCTGGGATGGTGGGACTGTACTATGAGGGAAACTGGGCCTAGATACTCTAGAGCTTAGAAGAATGAGGTGACCTCATTGAAAGCCACAAAATTCTCACAGGACATGACAGGGTAGATGCAGGAAGGATGTTTCCCCTGGCTAGGAGGGTCTAGAAACAGGGGACACAGTCTCAGAATAATGGGGTAGACCATTTAAGACTGTGAAGAGGTGGAATTTCTTTACTCAGAGGGTGGTGAATATTTGGAGTTCTTTACCCCAGAGGGCTGTGGAAGGTCAATCACTGAGTATTTTCAAGATGGAAATTGATAGGTTTCTAACTATTAAAGAGAATAAGGAGATATGGGATAGTGGAGGAAGATGGTGCTGAGGGGGAAGATCAGCCACGATCTAGTTGAATGGTAGAGCAGGCTCGAGGGGCTGAATGTGTGCCTATGTTCTTCTGGGGATTCTTTACATGGGTTTCACCGTGGCATGTTGATGGGAAAATATCAATTCTAATTTTGCTGTTACAGTTACTCTTCCTCTTTATTATTCTGCATCATTTGAACTCAAGGTTGGATCTCTGTTTCCCATGATTTGTCTCAAATACATTTTAATATATCTGCTACAAGCAGAATCAGTCATAGATTCATAGAGTCGTTACATGCAAAGAAGGGGGCCATTCAGCCCATCGAGTTCATCCTGCCTTTCTGCAGAGCAATCCAATCAGTCCTACTTGCCTGCTTGGTCCCCGTAGCTTTTCATGTTTACTTCCTTTAAGTGCCCATCCAATTCCCTTTTGAAATCGGTCATTGTCTCCTCTTCCACGCGCCCCCACCCCCCCGCCCCCCCCTGCACACACAAAACTGAAGTTATACCTAGCACAGCTCATTGAATGTAAATTCTCATTGTATCACCAGCCTCTTTGAACTCCACCTCTTCTAACAATAAAACCCCTTTCATAGTACCAATTTTATTAGTAATAAAAACATATTGCTTGGTCTCTTCTACTAGGGACCAGAATTCACTCAACTTCTTGAATGCTCTACCTCTCTTACAACTCTAAACTAGCACATCAAAGCACCCAGACTAGCTGGCTTTAATCCAATTAAGACACATCCAGAGACTAAACCTCTATTTTAAAAAGAAATATTTTCCAATAATATTGATAACATTAATAGCTTCATGACAGTGGGTCCACTGCAGAGCTGAGACATTGAGGGCCCCGGCTTGCTTTGGTTGTCCTCCTGTGGGCCAGCTGCTCCCTCTGTGATGACGGAGGACAAGGTTGAGGGGTTCACAGGCAAAGGGCACTCTGAGGGTGTGGACAGGCTCTGAGATTCCTGAGTGGATGACCCAGGGCTGTCCAGCTGCTGCTCCTCCTCCCATCGGGTGCTTGGGGGCCTCGGCCTGACTCCTTGAGGGGAAGGAGCCCCTGGAGGGACGTTGAGGTGCCCCGTTTCCCTCTTGCGTTGTTACTGCAGGAACTCACCCATGGCTCCTTCGATGGGAGTGCAGGTCTGTGTGTATTTCCATGTTCTGCTGGACCAGGGCCTCCTTTGCATCCGCCACCTCCCCATGAGACCTTCATATGCGCACGTGTTGACACCACTTCATCAGAGAGCAGGCAGACACACTCCTCTGACATGTGTGCCACTCTGTTAAGGGCTTCCAACAGCTCTGCGTGATGTTCCCCTGCCTTCTGCTGACTCCCCACGATGAGTTGGAAGACTAAATCCAGAGGCTGGTCACCTGACTCGGACTTCATAAATACTTCTTCCTCAGCAGTACTCCGAGTGCTGGGGAGCTCGGCTGAACCTGCCTCCTCCTGCTGTGGACACGTATCCGTGTGGTGACCACCAGATTGTGAACCCGAGCCTGCTCTGGATCTAGATCCCACCGAGGCGTGTGTCTCTGCGCTGGTGAAGGGTTTGGGTAGACAGGGTGATGGGTCTTCCAGGCTGCTCATTTCCAGCTCTTCAGTGGAGGAGGTGTCCTCTTGGCCAGAGATGAGGACATGGATGGAGTTGAGGGACTGCCTGGCTGAGGATGTCAGTCACTTAGCAGAGCTCCCTGTGAACCAAAGTAGAGATAATTAATACACGACAGCAGAATCAAAAGTAGGAGAGAGAGCACACACAAATGCATTGAGAGAGGGATGATGTGATGCAGGATCCTCACGCGGGTGTTCGCCACCGATCTCACCATCACCACAGGCGCGGTCCACATCCTCACCAGCCAGCATGATGGCCGCTCCTCAATGTGAGTGAGGAGCCTAATGTGGGCCAATTCACCCCTGGTCTGAGACCTCTCTCTGCTGATGTGAGCAGGCTTCTCCTGCATGGAAACAGATGGAGGGAGTGTGAGCAGGACACATGGTACTGCATGGAATGTTTGTGTGGTGAGCGGAGTCATAGATGGGATGAGGACACAAGCTTCAGAGGAATTGAACCTGATGGTGATGTGAATGTGTGTGTGTGAGAGTTAGTGATGTTGTCCCTTGAGGTGTGAGATCCCTGAGGGTGTGTGATGGGTTTGTGAGGTGAGAGAGATAAGAGTGAACTTATCCTGTAGTGGCACTGGGTGGCTGTCCTCTTTTGCAAGTGTTGGTGCAGATCACCGCTGCCACCACCTCCCACACTGGATTGGTGACCTTGCTTGCTGGTCTCCCCCAGAGCGGGGGTAGGAGACATTTTGGGGGCCTCCACTGCATCCAGTAGGCACTGGAGGGAGGTGTCGCTAAACCTGGGGGCAGCATGTTTCCTTCCTTTGGCAGTTATCTGTTCACAGCAGCTTCCTATCCCTTTGAAGAGCCCTAACTCTGTGCAGGGGTGGCCTTTAAATATGCTGCCCAGTTTACTGAAGGCCTGAGGTGAATGAGAGGATACCCTGCCAGTGTTTCCCAGGAATGCATGATTAATGAGGCAGGAATTGGACGATACCACACAAAAAGCTGTGTTGTTGTCAGCAGGTAAAGCATCCTTTTTCCCACCCACTACCGCACTTAGTGCAAATCTGGGATAATTCCGCCAAATACCTCTATTTGTGAAGCCTAGGAACCCTTATGCTTTGCTAACCACTCTCTCAATACATTGTGCCACCAAAGATTGATGTACATGAACTCCCAGATCGCTCTGTTCCTGCACACTCTTTAGAACTGTACCATCTACTCTGTATTGCCCCTCTGTTCAGCCAAAACACTTCACCTCAAACTTCTCTGTATTAAATTCTATCTGCCACTTGCCTGCCCATTCTGCTAGCCTAGCCAAAAGATCCTTGCTTTTTTTCCCTAATTTCCTTTGCCACTGCTCCCTGATTGAAACAAGGTTTCAAGGATTTCTGTTGCCACTGCCTCGCACCCCACCGCCCCCCCAAGTTACCCCCTCACCCTCCCAACTGCCCCCTCTCCATTTTCTCTCCTAAGGGTTCATTGGACTCAGAGCCAAAACAGTCAGTGTACAATCATCAAACAGTTCATAGCTCTGTCTGCACACAGGTGTGCAATGTTGGAATCAGTCTGCACACAGGCATGCAGCATTGGAATCAGTCCACACACAGGCATGCATGCTGGAATCAGTCCGCACACAGGCGTGCAGCACTGGAATCAGTCTGCACACAGGTGTGCAGCATTGGAATCAGTCCACACACAGGCGTGCATGCTGGAATCAGTCCGCACACAGGCGTGCAGCGCTGGAATCAGTCCGCACACAGGCGTGCAGCGCTGGAATCAGTCCGCACACAGGCGTGCAGCGCTAGAATCAGTCCGCACACAAACGTGCAGCACTGGAATCAGTCCGCACACAGGCGTGCAGCGCTGGAATCAGTCAGCACACAGGCATGCAGCGCTGGAATCAGTCCGCACACAGGCGTGCAGCGCTGGAATCAGTCCGCACACAGGCGTGCAGCGCTGGAATCAGTCCGCACACAGGCGTGCAGCGCTGGAATCAGTCCGCACACAGGCGTGCAGCGCTGGAATCAGTCCGCACACAGACGTGCAGCGCTGGAATCAGTCCGCACACAGGCGTGCAGCGCTGGAATCAGTCCGCACACAGGCGTGCAGTGCTGGAATCAGTCTGCACAGTTCATTCATAGCCCAGGTAACAACACTGCTGATCAGCTGGTTCAGTAACCAACCACAATGAACAATTCTGAACTGTGGCTAACTGTCATTAAATGTGACTGTGACTCATAGGAGTAGAGTATTTTAAACTGGCAGGGTGGGTGAGCACCTGTCTGCGTGACAGATTCAAACAGCAGAAACTGTCAGTATGCCAGGACATTGGCAAGAACCCAACAACATCTGCCTTTACCCCTAGTGTGGTCTTCACCCTGTGGGAAGCCCTGAGGGACAGTCATGTCTGCCATTTAAATGTGTAAAATGATCGAGAATTTGGCTTGAACTCTGAGCAAAGGTGTTTCCTGAGCTCCCTCAAACTCCCCAGACAGAGCAAGCTGAGAGGATTGTGGTGTTTGTTAGGGCTGCTTACCCCATGTTTCCATGCTCAAGGTGAGAGGTTTTTGCTCACTAGGCTTGTTCTGAGAGGTGAAGTTGACTATCTTGGAGATGCTTTAAAATATTTTAGAGATCTTTTCCTCAACCTTGGAATTTTTTTGCCTTTGATCTGCACTTCCCGGCTCTTAGCAGCATGGGAGCAGCTTCTGCAGATCTGTCCTGGAGCTCTGAGCAACAAGAGGAACAGCACCAGCAGGGACCGATTCACTCTAAAGGCTGATACTCACAAATACAGCTTGTCATAGACTGCATCCATGTGGCACTCAGAGAAACCAAACCAAAAATCTACATATGTACATACATACATCCAAACGCACATTTACACATACATATGTACCTGTGAAAGAAACCCAGGGAGCTGCCATGATGCCTTCACCCTGCACCCTTCAAGTCTCCCACAAATATTCACATCCCAAAGCTGACCCAACGGACATCTGCTCAGAGACTTTGGCAGATGTCAAGCTGTGAGGAGCTCTTCCACTGATGCCCAGGAACAGAACAGCAGAGTCATAGGGACACAACAGTGGTTATTCAGCAAACATTTGGATTGCTGAACCTGTGATTCTGGTGCCCGGATAAATCTGGGAGTGTCCGACACCAGCTGGGTTATCCAGAATGGTTGTGGCCTGCGATACCATACACAATATAATGCTGCAGAGAGTAGCTGAAGGAGGCAGAAGGGGCTGAGCACACAGCCTGTTCAGAGCAACAGAAGGAGGAGGCAGGCTGTGATGTTGCAGGGGCTCCTGATGCCACTCAATGAGCTGGCAGAGGTGCTTGGGAATGACTGATTCAGACATGTTTCAGCTAGCCTAACAGTTGACTAACTGCAGATAGCTGCCTCTTACTGTTAATAACTGTGACTAACAGTGATGATTTAGCTCTAACTGTGACTGCTACAAACTGATTAACTGTGATCACCGGGGACTAATATAATCAACAATCTATGACTTTCGGTAACTAACTGACTATCTATGATTAGCTGCAATTTAATGTGATTAACTGAGTTTCTCGGCCAAAATTGACTACCTTTGATAAATGCAACAGTTAATAACCAACTGGGATTAACCATGACTTTCTCTGATTAATTGTGACTGTGATTAACAGCAACTAACTGACTAACTTGTTAACTATTACCGTTCTTACTGCGACTGTCATTAACTGAGACTAACAGCGTCTAACAGCAACTAAATAATCGTAACTAACTGCGATTAACTACAATCACTTATGATTAACTGTGACTAATGGTGATTCACTATCATTAACTATGACTAACTTGCTAACTGTCACTGATTTGACTAATTATGACTAACTCTTACTGTCGCTAACAGTTACTAACAATGATTAACTTTTGCTGACTGCAACTAACTGGCCAAATATCATTAATTGTCATTAATTGCTAATAGACAGTGACCAGCTGTGACTAACTGACAATCTGCCACTGATGATCACTTATTAACTGAGATAAAATGTGACCAACTGTCTAACAATCACTAACTGCAACTGTCACTAATTGTCACTAACTGTGACCAACTGTGATTAACTTACCAACTGCCATTAACTGTGACTAATACTGTCACTGAGTGTGACTTACCTTTGACCATCGGTAACTAACTTTTACTCACCATTATTAATGGTCCACTCAGTCATTAACTGCTATTGTCACTAACTAATTGACTGAGACTATCTGTTACAGACTGCCACTAACTGACATTGGTTTACTGAGTAACTGTGACTAACTGCAACTCGCTGACCATCTGCTGCTGACTGTCACTTATTAAAACTGAGACAAAATGTGACTAACTGTCTAACAGTCACTAATTGTGACAATCTCTGCCTGTGATTAACTGCAGTTAGCTCACTAACTGTGACTACGTACGACTAACTGCAACTAATAACTATCACTAACTTTAAGTAACCATGACTGACTACAACTAACTGTGACAAAGTGTCACTGAGACAAGCTGACTGATTGTTACTGAGTGTGACTATGACCAGCTGTGATTTCCTGAGTAAATGTCATTAAGTGTGGCTGAAAAGGACAGTAACTAACCTGTGAATAGCTTTTTAACTGTACTAAATGCCACTAATGTTTTGGAGCTGACCGTCAGTAACCATCATTGTTTCTAACTGAATGATTGACTGTGACTAGGATACCAACTATCATTAGCTGTGACTAACTGTAACTAATTGACTCTTACTGTTAATAACTATGACTAACAGTGACTAATTGACTTTAACTGGGACTGCCACTAACTGCAATTAACTGTAATCACCTGGGACTAATTGTGGACAAAAGACTAACTTTGACTAATTGTAACTACCTAACTGTAATTGACTGCAATTTTATTTGACTAACTGTGAGTATGGTTGTCTCACCCCTAACGCGAATGACCCTGACAAATATGAATGTCAATAATTTCTAACTTTCTGTGACAAACTAAACTAACTGCAACTAACTGTGATTAACTGAGACTTGTAATTATTTAATTACGGGATGTGGTGTCACTGGCTCGGCCAGCATTTATTGCCCATCCCTAATTGCCCTTGAGAAGGTGATGGTGAGCTGCCTTATTGAACTGCTGCAGTCCCTGTGGTGTAGGTACACCCACAGTGCTATTAGGGAGGGAGTTCCAGGATTTTGACCCAGTGACAGTGAAGGAACAGCGATATATTTCCAAATCAGGATGGCAAGTGGTGATCCCATCTATCCGCTGCCCTTATCCTTCTACATGGTAGTGGTCGTAGGTTTGGAAGGTGCTGTCTAAGGAGCCTTTCTACAATGCTTCTTGTAGATGGTGCACACTGCTGCTGTTGTTCATTGGTGGTGAAGAGAATGAACATTTGTGGATGTGGTGCCAATCAAGTGGGCTGCTTTGTCCTGGATGGTGTCAAGCTTCTTGAGTGCTGTGGGAGCTGCACTCATCCAGGCAAGTTGGGAGTATTCCATCACCCTCCTGGCTTGTGCCTTGTAGATGGTGGACAGGCTTTGGGGAGTCAGGAGGTGAGTTACTCACCACAGGATTCCTAGCCTTTGACCTGCTCTTGTAACCACAGTATTTATATGGCTAGTCCAGTTCAGTTTCTGGTCAATGGTAACCCCCAGGATGTTGATGGTGGGGGAATTCAGCGATGGTAATGCCGTTGAATGTCAAGGGGCGATGTCAAGGGAAGATTTTCTCTTATTGGAGATGGTCATTGCCTGGCGCTTGTGTGGTACGAATGTTACTTGCCACTTGTTAGCCCAAGCCTGGATATTGTCCAGGTCTTGCTGCATTTGGCCATGAACTGCTTCACTATCTGAGGAGTCGCGAATGGTGCTGGAAATTGTGCAATCATCAGCGAACATCGCCACTTGTGACCTTATGATGGAAGGAAGGTCACTGATGAAGCAGATGAAGATGGTTGGTCCTAGGACACTACCCTGAGGAACTCCTGCAGTGATGTCCTGGAACTGAGATGACAGACCTCCAACAATCACAACCTTTTTCCTTTGTGTTAGGCATGACTCCAACTAATGGAGATTTTTCCCCCTGATTCCCATTGACTCCAGTTTTGCTAGGGCTCATTGATGCCACACTCGGTCAAATGCAGCCTTGATACCAAGGGCAGTGACTCTCACCTCGGGAGTTCAGCTCTTTTGTCCATGTTTGAACCAAGGCTGTAATGAGGTCAGGAGCTGAGTGGCCCTGGAAGAACCCAAACTGGGCATCAGTGAGCAGGTTATTGCTAAGCAAATGCTGCTTGATAACACTGTTGGTGATCCCTTCCATTACTTTACTGATGATGGAGAGTAGACTGACGGGGTGGTAATTGGCTGGGTTGGATTTGTCCTGCTTTTTGTTTACAGACATACCTGGGCAATTTTCCACATTGCTGGGTGGATGCCAGTGTTGTAGCTGTACTGGAACAGCTTGGCTAGGGTTGCGTCAAGTTCTGGAGCACAAGCCTTCAGTACTATTGCCGGAATATTGTCAGGGCCCATAGCCTTTGCAGTATCCAGTGCCTTCAGCTGATGAAGCAGATGAAGATGGTTGGTCCTAGGACACTACCCTGAGGAACTCCTGCAGTGATGTCCTGGAACTGAGATGACAGACCTCCAACAATCACAACCTTTTTCCTTTGTGTTAGGCATGACTCCAACTAATGGAGTGAATTGAATTGGCTGAAAACTAGCATCTGTGATGCTGGGAACCTCTGGAGGAGGCCGAGATGGATCATCCACTCGGCACTTCTGGCTGAAGGTTGTCTTGATATCACGTGGAGTGAATTGAATTGGCTGAAAACTAGCATCTGTGATGCTGGGAACCTCCGGAGGAGGCCGAGATGGATCATCCACTCGGCACTTCTGGCTGAAGGTTGTTGCAAATGCTTGAGCCTTATCTTTTGTACTGATGTGCTGGGCTCCTCCATCATTGAGGATGGGGATGTTTGTGGAGCCGTCTCCTCCAGTGAGTTGTTTAATTGTCCACCACCATTCACGATCGGATGTGGCAGGACTGCAGAGCTTAGATATAATCCATTGATTGTGGGATTGCTTAGCTCTATCACTTGCACCTTATGATGTTTGGCATGCAAGTAGTCCTGTGTTATAGTTTCACCAGGTTCATAGATCATTTTTAGGTGCTGCTCCTGGCATGCCCTCCTGCACTCTTCATTGAACCAGGGTTGATTCCCTGGCTTAATGGTAATGGCAGAGTGGGGAATATACTGGGCTATGAGGTTACAGTGTTCAAGTACAATTCTGCTGCTGCTGATGGCCCACAGCGGCTCATGGATGCCCAGTCTTGAGTTGCTAGATCTGTTTGAAATCTATCCTATTTAGCACAGTGGTAGTGCCACACAACACAATAGGGGGGTATCCTCAATGTGAAGATGGGACTTTGTCTCCACAAGTAAGTGTGCGGTGGTCACTCCTACCGATACCGTCATGGATAGATGCATCTGCAGCCGGTAGGTTGGTGAGGATGTGGTCAAGTATGTTTTTCCTCTTTGTTGGTTCCCTCACCACCTGTCGTTGGCCCAGTCTAGCAACTAAGTCCTTTAGGACTCGGCCAGCTCAGTCAGTAGTGGTGCTACTGAGCCCAGTCTTGGTGATGGACATTGAAGTCCCCCATCCAGAGTACATTCTGCACCCTTGCAACCCTCACTGCTTCTTCCAAGTGGTGTTCAACATGGAGGAGCACTGATTCATCAGCTGAGGGAGGGCGGTATGTGGTAATCAGCAGGAGGTTTCCTTGCCCATGTTTGACCTGATGCCATGAGACTTCATTGGGTCCGGAGTTGATGTTGAGGATTCCCAGGGCAACTCCTTCCCGACTGTATACCACTGTGCCACCACTTCTGCTGGGCCTGTCCTGCCAGTGGGACAGGATATACCCAGGGATGGTGATGGTGGTGTCTGGGGCGTTACCTGTAAGGTATGATTCCATGAGTATGACCATGTCAGGCTGTTGCTTGACTAGTCTGTAAAACAGCTCTCCCAATTTTGGCACTAGCCCCCAGATGTTAGTAATGAAAATCTTGCAGGGTTGTTTCCAGTGCCTAGGTCAATGTCGGGTGGTCCATCCAATTTCATTACTTTTTATTGACTTTTTAGCAGTTTGACACAACTCAGTGACTAACTGTGACTATCATTGATTGGAACTAACTGCTAATAACTGTGACTAACTAACTGCTGTTACCTATTATGATTGCTAACTGAGTTTGTTATTAACTTCCACTAACTCTGCATAACATTGGCTAACTAACTATGATTAACTGACTGTCAAATTGTTGCTGGTTGTGAGTAACTGCACTTAACTATGACTAACTTGTCACTAACTAATTAACTGTAACTAGCTATAACTGACTACGATGAAGTGACTGACTGTGACTACCTGTTACTGAACTTTGGCTAACCGACCAAGCGTTACTAACTATAATTAACTGCCACTGTGACTAATCAAGTAACTGCAACTAACTTTGCTTAACTGACTGCCTGTTATGAACTGTGACTAACTGTAACTAATTAACAAACTGTGACCATCTCTGACTCTCTAGACTACACTGGTAATTGTGGCTAACTGTGAACGTCTGTGACTGACTGGAAAACTGACTTACTATGACTAACTATCACTCACTAAGTGTAAGTAACTGTTATTAACTTTCAAAACTCTCACCAGCTGTCATTAACTGGTCTTAACTGTGATTAACCATGACCTCCTGTGACAAATTGACTAGCTCCAATTAACTGGAATGAGCTTTGATCAACAGTGGAAAAATTAATTGCGATTATCACTAACTGTAAATAACAGCAACTAACAATGACTATCTGTGATTATTGCGACTAACTTTTATTGCTATTAACTGACCAACTGTCACTAACTGCAACTAATGTTGTCTAACTGATGGACTGGGACTAAAAGTGACTAACTGGTGGAGTGACTGTGACTAAATGCAATTAATTGACTAACTGTAATTAGCTGTATTCTAATGTTCATAACTGTGGCTAACCGACTGTCTCTAACTTTAAGCAAACTACAATTATCTGTGACTCGTGGTATACCTGTAATGAACAATGACTAATTATGACCTGCTGACTAATGGGGATGAATTGTGATGTGCTGTGACTAGCTTTGACCAACAACACCTAACTGCAGCTAACTGTGAATTTCTATGACTATCTTGCACTGTGATTAACCAAGTGTGATTAACTGTGACTAACTAGGATTAACTTTGATTAGCTGTGATTGTGACTAACTCATTAACTGTGGTCATGCATGACTAACTGTGACTACTGTGATGAACTTTTGTTAACTTTGATTAATTATGACTAACTGCAACTATGACTGTCACTAACTGTTACCAACTGACTGTGATTAACTGCGACTATCACTGTGACTAACTGCAACCAGTTGACTAACTGCGATTAGCTATCTATTACTGTCATTAATTGTCACTAACTTCCACCTATCTAACTGACCACTAACTGTTGCTAACTGTGACTACCTTCACTAACTGTCACTAAATATCTCTAGCTGTGACTAACTGAGTAACTGTGACTCACTTGACTGTGACTATCACTTATTAACTGTGGCTAACTATCCAACTGTCACTAACTGTAATGAGCTGCAAATAATTGTGACTGCCACTAACTGCGACTATCTGAGACCAGTTGTCACTCTTTATGACCAAAGGCAACAACTGATTAACTGAGACTTATGATTAATTATCACTGTCATTAACTAACTGCAACTAATTATAATTAACTTTGACTAGCAGTCACTAGAACCATGGAACAGTACAGCACAGGAAACAGGCCATTCGACCCTTCTAGTCTGTGCCGAAATATTATTTCACTAATCTCATTGACTTGCACCCAGTCCATAACCCTCTAGACTTCTCTCATCCATGTATCTATCCAATTTATTCTTAAAACTTAAGAGTGAGCCCGCATTTACCACGTCAGATGGTAGCTCGTTCCACACTCTCACCACTCTCTGAGTGAAGAAGATTCCCTAAACCTTTCCCTTTTCACCCTAAAGCCATGTCCTCTCGTGTTTATCTCTCCTAATCTAAGTGGAAAGAGCCTACTCGCATTTACTCTGTCTATACCCCTCATAATTTTGTAAACTTCTATCAAATCTCCCCTCATCCTTCTACGCTCTAAGGAATAAAGTCTTAACCTGTTTAATCTTTCCCTGTAACTCAACTCCTTAAGACCTGGCAACATCCTAGTAAATCTTCTCTGCACTCTTTCAATCTTACTGATATCCTTCCTGTAGTTAGGCGACCAGAACTGCATACAATACTCCAAAGTTGGCCTCACCAATGTCTTATACAACCTCCCCATAACATCCCAACTCTTATATTCAATACTTTGATTTATGAAGGCCATTATACCAAAAGCTTTCTTTACAACCTTTTCTACCTGTAACGCCACTTTCAGGGAATTATGTATCTGAACTCCCAGATTCTTTTGTTCCTCCGCACTCCTCAGTGCCCTACCATTTACTGTGTATGTCCTACCTTGGTTTGGCCTTCCAAAATGCAACACCTCACACTTTTCTGCATTACATTCCATCTGCCACTTCCTGGCCCATTTTTCCAGTTGGTTCAGATCTCTCTGCAAGCTTTGAAAGCCTTCCTCGCTGTCCACAATGCCTCTAATCTTAGTGTCATCAGCAAACTTGCTGATCCAATTTACCACATTATCATCCAAATCATTGATATAGACAACAAACAACAATGGTCCCAGCACAGATCCCTGAGGCACACCACTAGTCACAGACCTTCAGTCTGAGAAGCAATCATCCACTACCACTCTCTGTCTTCTCCCACACAGGCAATTTTGAATCCAGTTTACAACCTCTCCATGCATACCAAGTGTCTGAACCTTCTGAACTAACCTCCCACATGGGACCTTGTCAAAGGCCTTACTAAAGTCCATGTAGACAACATCCACAGCCTTTTCTTCATCTACGTTCTTCGTAAACTCCTCGAAAAACTCTATAAGGTTCGTTAAACATGACCTACCACGCACAAAGCCATGCTGTCTATCCTTAATCAGCCCTTGGCTGTCCAAATAATTGTATATCCGATCTCTCAGAACACCTTCCAATAACTTACGTGCTACTGACGTCAGGCTCACTGGCCTATAATTACCTGGTTTATTTTTGGAGCCTTTTTTAAACAACGGAACAACATGAGCTACTCTCCAATCCTCCAGCACCTCACCCGTGGCTAAGGACATTTTAAATATTTCTGCCAGGGCCCCTGCAATTTCTACACTAATCTCCCTCAAGGTCCGAGGGAATATCATGTCAGGCCCGGGGGATTATTTGCTGTAAGGCAGCAAGCACCTCCACCTTTTTAATCTCTATATGTTCCATGACATTATTGCTTGTTTCCCTTCCTTCCTTATACACTATGCTAGTTTCCTGAGTAAATGCTGATGCAAAAAAACTGTTTAAGATCTCCCCCATGTCGTGAGGCTCCACACATAGACGACCACTCTGATCTTCAAGGGGACCAGTTGTGTCCCTTACTAACCTTTTACTCTTAATATACTTGTAGAAACCCTTCGGGTTTACCTTCACATTATCTGCCAAAGCAACCTCATGTCTTCTTTTTGCCTTCCTGATTTCCTTCTTTAGTACTTTTTTACATTTTCTATACTCTACAAGTACCTCATTTGCTCCTTGTTGCCTATACCTGCTATACACCTCTCTCTTCTTCTTAACCAGATCGCCAATATCCCTTGAAAACCAAGGTTCTATTATTATTATTAGCTGTGACTAACTCCTGCCAACAGTGACTGTTAATAAATTAATTGCACCAACTGCTAACTGACCAAATGTCACTAACTGCAAGTAATCGTGATTGACTGTGACTAACTAACAGACTACCCATTTCAAACTGAAACTAACTGTGACAAACTGATGAGCTATGATGAACTTGTGACCAGCTCAGACAATTTATGACTAACTGGAACTTTCTGTGACTGTCACTAACTTTGTCTAAATGCCTCTAACTAAATGACAACTGTGACTGTCATAAATTGCCACTGTTACCAGCCAACTAACTGACTTTTGATCAGCTGACTGATTAGCTGTCTCTTAGCTGTGACTACTAGTCTACCCGTGATTAATTGTGACTAAAGTGGTAATGGTAGCAAACTGCCTGTTACTAATTGCAGCTGAGTAACTGTCATTAAGCTTGACTATCTGATTAGATTTGATTGTCACTAATTGTCTTTAACATTGACTAACTGACTGTGACTGTTACTGATTGCAACTAACTGACCAACTGTCACCACTTATTACTAACAACAACTAACTAAGTAACTGTGACTTTGTCTGTCACTAGTGTAACTGTCACAAACTGCAACCAACTATAACTAACTGACTAATTGTCACTAACTGTGACTAACTGACTAGCTGCAATTAATTGTGACTGTGAATAACTATGAATAATTTTGACAGACTGACTGTTCCTAACTAACCAACTGTCCAACTGTCTGTAACAGCCTTGATGATTAACTGCCACTAATTAACTGTAATTAATGACTTACTAACAAACTAACATGACTAACTAAGCAACAGAGTGACTAACAGAGTACCTGTCACTAACACCAATTAATTGTCTAATTGCAAATAACTGTGACTAATACTGAATAACTGGCAAACTGTTACTAACTGTAAGTGTCTTAATTAACTGTGAATAACCTGTCACTATCACTAATTGTGACTAACTGACCCAACCATCACTAACTGACTAAAAGACCGTGACTAATTTTGACTGTCATAAATTGCCACTGGCTGTGACTAGCTGTTTCTTACTATCATGAAACTGTAACTAACAATCTACCTGTGATTAACTGTCATTAATTAAGACCAACTGACTAAAGGTGATTCACGGTAATGGACTGCCAAATCACGAACTGCAGCTAACTGAGTAGCTCTCACTACGTGTGACTAACTTTGGCCCAATTGTGGTCCAATTGTTACTAACTGCATCAATCTCTGATTAACTGTCACTGACTTGAACACCCTGCAATCTTCTGTGACTAACTCTGACTCAATGTCACTAACTGTAATTAAATAACTAACTGAAACTAACTTAGTAACAGTGACTAACTGGCTGATTATAAACTGCTGTAGTTTACTGTCTTTAACTGAGATCAATACTAACTAACCATCACCAACTGCCCAACTTCAAATTTCTGCAACTTTGAGAGACATTTTTGTGATCAACCATGACTAACTAATTAACTGAGATTGTCTCTTACTATTGTTAACTGACCAACAGCAACTACTAGACTAACTGTTACTAACTGTAAAAGTAACTGTGATTGATGTTAATAGAATCCAAGCCGGTTAGTGAAGTCAAATTCAAGACACACAGCTTTCCTTTACCAAGGGAGTTTATTGATTTTATTCAGTCTCATACTTTTCTTTCCAACATCCAGTGTCCCAGCTGCCCCTTATTTATATGTGCTCAAAGTACTTTACCAAACATGCCCTTCACCTGTGTATCCTAACAATGTAATTAACATACTATTAACAATTGAATGTGGCTAGTTGAGACAAAGGATGTATTGTGATAAATGGTGACTAGCTGACTAATTGGGATTAACTTTTATTAACTTTGATTAATTATGATTAATTGTGACTAACTGATCAACTGTCATCACTGCATGTAAACTGTGATTAACTATGACTAACTTTCTATTTACGATGAACTGTGATTAACTGCAATTAACTGACCAACTGAGGCTGTCTCTTACTGTCACTAACTATGACTAGAATCATAGAATGGTTACAGCACAGATCTGGCCCCTCACGCCCATGTTGGCCCTCAGCAACAGTAACTCAGCTAGTCTCATTCCATTGCCTTTTCCCTATAACCCTGAAAATCTTTTTCATCAGATAAATCTGACCTCCAGTCCAAAATACAATTGTTCACCAGTACTCTCTGTTTCCTGTCACTCAGCCAACTTTGTATCCACTGTCATTGGCCACTGTTTCTTTTACTCCATGGGCTTCAACTTTGCTCACAAGTCCATCATGTGGCACTTAATCAAACACCTTTTGGAAATCTATGTTCTTCACATCAAATGCATCAACCCTCTCTGTTACCTCTACAAAAAGGTCAATCAGGTTAGTTAAGCATGGCTTTCCTTAATTAATCCACATTTATCCAAATGACTGTTAATTTTATCCCGAATTATTGTTTTAAAAAGTTTTCCCACCACCGAGGTTAAACTGACTGGCCCGTACATGCTGGGTTTATCCTTACATCCTTTTTTGAACAAGGGTGTAACATTTGTAATTCTCCAGTCCTCTGACACCACCCCTGTACTTCTGCAGTTTCTACCTTTACTTCCCTCAGTAACTCCCTGAAGCATCTCATCTGGTCTTGGTGACTTTGAGTTCTGCAAGCCTTTCCAATACCTCCGATTTATCAGTTTTTAGTCTATCCAGTATCTCACTACCTCCTCTTTCACTACGACTTTGACAACATCTTCCTTAGTAAATACAAATGTGGAGTACTCATTTAGTACCTCAGCCATACTCCCTACCTCCACCTTTCTGGTCCCTAATCCTCCATCCTCCTCTCACCACCTTTTTATTTTACACGCCTTTGGATTCTAGCACAAGTCCATCATGTGGCACTTTATCAAGCACCTTTTGGAAATCTATGTTCATCACATCAAATGCATTACCCTCATCAACCCTCTCTGTTAGCTCTACAAAAAGGTCAATCAGGTTAGCTAAACATGGCTTTCTTTAATTAAGCCACATTTGTCCAAATGACTGTTAATTTTATCCTACATTATTGTTTTAAAAAGTTTTTGGATTCCCCTTTATGTTAGCTGCCAGTCTCTTCTCATACTTGATCTTTGCTACTCTTCTTTCTTTTTTCATCTCCGTCTAAATTTTCCACGTTCTGTCTGGTTCTGAATTGTATTATCCACCTGACATTTGTCATAAGCACCCTTTTTCTGTTTGATCTTACTCTCTGCCTCTTTGATCTTCCAGGTAGCTCTGCATTTGTTTGCCCTTCCTTTCTTTCCCTCTCCCTTGGGAATATACGTTGAATGAGCTTGAACTAACTTCTCTTTAAAGGCAGCACATTGTTTCTTTACAGTTTTGCTTACTGATCTTTGATTCCAACTTACCTGAGCCAGATCCATTCTCACACCATTGAAGTTTGTCTACCCTCCAGTTAATTATTCCTAATCTGCTTTGCTCTCCTTGCCCTTTTCTATAGTCAACATAAACCTTATGATATAATGATCACTGTCCAGAAAATGTTCCCTCACTGACACTTGATCCATTTGGTCCCATCTCATTCCCAAAAACCAGGTCCGGAAATGTCTCCTTTCTTGTTGGACTGGAAACATACTGGTGTAAAAAAATTCCCCTGGACACACTTCAGAAAGTCAGAATCACAGAATGTTAAGGTGCAGAAGGAGGCCATTCGGCCCATCACGTCTGCACCAACTCTCCAAATGAGCATTATGACTCAGTGCCATTCTCTTGCCTTTTCCCAATACCCCTGCACATTGTTTCCATTCAAATAATCATCTAATGCCCTCTTAAATGCCTCGATTGAACCTGCCTCCACCGCATTTCCAGACAGTGCATTCCAAACCCGAACCACTCGCTGTGTTAAAAAGTTTTTTCTCACATCACATTTGCTTCTTTTGCAAATCACTTTATATCTGTGCCCTCTCATTCTTGATCTTTTTACGAGTGGAAACAGTTTCTCCCTATCTACTCTGTCCAGCCCCTTCATGATTTTGTACATCTCTATCAAATCTACTCTTATCCTTCTACTCTCCAAGGGGAACAGTCTCAAACTCTCCACCCTATCCTCATAGCTGAAGTTTCTCATCTTTGGAACCATTCTTGTAAAACTCTTCTGCACTCTCTCCAATGTGTTCACATCCTTCCTTCAATGTGGTGCCCAGAACTGTACATAATACTCCAGCTGAGATCTAACAAGTGTCTTATATAAATTCAGCATAACCTCCTTGCTCTTGTACTCGATGTTCCTATTAATAAAGCCCAGGCACTATATGCTTTATAAACTGCTCTCTCTACCTTTCCTGCCATCTTCAATGATCTATATACATATACATCTAGGTCCCTCTATTCCTGTGTCCCCTTAAGAATTGTACCCCTTATTTTATATTTTCTGTCCATGTTCTTCTTACCAAAATGAGTCACCTCACACTTGCATGGAACTTCATCTGCCATCTATCTGCCCACTCCACCAACTTGTCCTTTTGAAATTCTACACTGTCCTCCTCACAGTTTACAATGCTTACAAGATTCGTGTCATCTGCAAACTTGGAAATTGTCCCCTGCATTTAGATATAGATTGTTAATATATATCAGGAAAAGCAAGGGTCCCAATATCGACCCCTGAGGAACTCGACTACAAACCCTCCTCCAGCCCAAAAAATATCCATTAACCATTACTCAGTTTCCTATTACTCAACCAGTTTTGTATCCCTGATGCTCCTGTCCCTTTTATTCCATGACTCTTGTCCCTTTCTGCCTTTACACTATTACAGTCTATAATTAGAATTGCAATTGTCAATACTGTATGATTTTTGCACCTCTCTGTAATTTCCTTACAAATTGGTTCCTCAATATCTTTCGCGGCTGGTTGATGGCCTATAGAATATACCCAAGTAGTTTAATGGTACCTCTATTGATTATTAACTGTAACCGAATAGATTCTGTCCTCGATACCTCTGGGACATCCTTTCTCTCCAGCACTGCAATGTTCTCAATATTGCCACTCCTCCTTTCCTTCCTTTCCTGAACACCTTGTATCCAGGAATATTTAATACTCCGACCCAGGTCTCTGTTAACCTTATGACATCATATTTCCATGTGGTTATCTGCACCTGCAGTTCACCAACATTATTTACCACATTCTGCACATGCACATACATACACAGTAAACCTAATTTAAACCTTATTACATTCCATCAATGGCTATAGTCATTGACTAACTATGATATTCTCTGCTTAAGTATGACTAACTGGAGCTAACTATGGCTGAATTCTCTTGGTGGGATCAAGTTCCACTGCGAGGTCCAAAGCAGGAGCTGGCCATCCTCTGGCGGAGTGCAGGACCCTGAAGCAGCATTTTGATGTCAGAAGCCAATTAACAGGCCATTGCGAGGGTCACCGTCCAATTGAGGTGACCCTCCCTCAGGGCTGCTGCCCAGTCAGGGGGCTGGAAGCCTAGCAGCTTCAGCAACACCACCGCTAGCACTAACCAGTGCTGAGGCTTTATTACAAAGGAGAAGGCATCTCAATGCCAGCGTGCCCTTGAAGAACAGTGAACTCCACTAGGAGGCTGCCAGGATTTACCTGATTGTTTCCCCACATGCAGACAGACAGCTCCTGCTGTTACACAGAGCATGTTGGGGGCTTTGACCTTAATTGGTCCAAGTGGCTTGATTGCTCACCCAGTGGACACCACTGTTGCTGAGGTTACCAATGCTGGCACCTTCCAAATCCATGACCACTACCATCTAGAAGGACAAGGGCAGCAGATAGATGGGAACACCACCACCTGCATGTTCCCCTCCAAGTCACTCATCATCCTGACTTGGAAATATATTGCCGTTCCTTCAGTGTCACTGGGTCAAAATCCTGGAACTCCATCCCTAGCAGCACTGTAGGTGTACCTACACTACCTAGACTGCAGTGGTTCAAGAAGGCACCTTCACCACCACCTTCTCAAGGGCAATTAGGGATGGGCAATAAATGCTGACCTAGCCAGCAATGCCCACATCCCATGAAAGAATAATAAAAGTCTGCCATGGCAGTGCAAAGGTGGCTCCCCTTCACCATTTTACCAGCTCTCCCACCTGCAAAGGGCTGGGAAAATTCAACTCTCTGATTTTCTGATTTTAAATGCCACGAACTTTGTCTTTGACTAACTACAAATTTCACTAACTGATTAAATATGACTAACTGTTAACTGTGATTAATTTTTACTAAGTGGACTAACTGACTAACTGCAACAAACATCGCTAACTGTGACTAACTCACTAACTGGGATTAACATTGACTAAATGTGAATAACTGTGACTCACTGTCTGGACTGTCACTTATTAACTGCGACTAACTGTCTCCCTGAAATAAATGGTGACTAATTGTGACAAGCTTTGATTAATTGTTTCTAACTGTCACTAAGGCCCTCCAAGCCTGCGCCGATCATATTGCCTGTCAAACTAAAACATTTTGCACTTCTGGGGTCCATATCCCTCTATTCCTGTCCTATTTATCTATTTGTCAAGCTGCCTCTTAAACACCACTCTCGTACCTGCTTCCACCACCTCCTCTGGCACTAACTGTGACTTTGTCATTAACTGTAACATACTTTGATTATGCATGACTAACTGGGATTCATTTTGATTAATTCTGACTAGCTAATTGTGATTAACATCACTAGCTGTCACTAACAGTCATGAGCTGCAGCTAACTGGCTGACAGTTATTAATTGTGACTGGAGAAAAGAGTTGACGTTTCGAGTCCTCATGAGGACTCGAAACGTCAACTCTTTTCTCCTCCGCCGATGCTGCCAGACCTACTGAGTTTTTCCAGGTAATTCTGTTTTTGTTTTAGATTTCCAGCATCCGCAGTTTTCTTTGTTTTCAATTAATTGTGACTATGTGACTTTGGGAGTAACTTTGACTGTGACTAACTTTGACTAATTGTCATTAATTCTGACTGACTAATTGCTGCTACCTGTGACTGTCACTAATTGTGTCCAACTTTGACTAACTCATCAACAGCTAACCTGCATGACAACACGGATTACATTTCAAAAGTAGTTCATTGGTTGTTAAACACCCCAATATTGTGAAACGTGCTTTAGAAATGTAAGTTGTTTTGTCACTGCCTCTAATGGTAACTAACTAAGATTAACTGCAACTGAATAACCATAACTAACTGCGACTCACCAACTAGGGCTCATTATCACTTACTAAGTGTGAGTAATTGTGACTAACTGTCCAACTATTACAGACACTCATTGCAACTGTCACTCTGATTAACCAAGACTGTGTCTAACCAATTAAATAACATACGAACAAGGAACAGGTGGAGGCTATTCAGCCGCTCGGGTCTGCTCCACCATTCAATAAGATCATGGATGATCTGATAGTAACCTGAAATCTGCATCCCACCTACCAGTGATAACCTATCATCCCCTTGCTTACCAAGAATCTATCCACCTCTGCCTTAAAAATATTCAAAGACTCTGCTTCCACCGCCTTTTCAGGAAGAGTTCCAAAGAATCACCATCCTCTGAGAGAAAAAATTTCTCTTCATCTCTGTCTTAAATGAGTGACCCCTTATTTTTAAACAATGACCCATAGTTCTAGATTCTCCCACAAGAGGAAACATCCTCTCCACATCCACCCTGTCAAGACCTCTCAGGATCTTATTTGTTTCAATCAAGTCACCTCTTATTCTTCTGAATTCCAGTGGATACAAATCTAGCCTGTCCAACCTTTCCTCATAGACAACCCTCCCATTCCAGGTATTACTTTGGTAAACCTTCTCTGAACTGCTTCCAACGCATTTACATTGTGCTTCTTCTCACCTAATGTGCACCTTACCATAGGACGACCTAGTTCTCAGTAATGCAGGACCGTAGTAATGCCTACCCTCCTATATCCCTGTGAGTCACAGTCTACCTGCCTAATGCATATTAAGCAGTTGGACAGGTTTCCATGAGGTGCATTCGGAACACCATGGCTATCAAATGGGAGGACAAAGTGCCCAGCTCTGAGGTACTTCAAAGAACAGAAGTGTCTGAGATTGAAGCACTCATCATCAGAGCCCAGCTCACATGTACTGGACATGTATGACTGATGATTAAGTCCCTAAGGTGGTCATGTATTCATAACTTAAACTTGGACCTGAGCTGTGGGGTAGGCTAAGAGTAAGGTTTAAGGATTCCCTGAAGGTGACCTGAGGAAATGTGGCATGTCCACCACAAACTGGGAGAAAAACACACAAAGGAACTACCTGGGGAACAGTTTCAAATAGTGGTGTTGTTTCCTTCAAACAGCAAAGAATACAGGCTGCTAAAAACAAAAGGCAAACTAGAAAGACCAGGCAGTCCCAACCAAACCAAACAGTTCATCTTTTGTTGCACTGTCCAAAGCCATGCAGGTCTACAGTCTTGCTCCACAGCCACTTTAGAATGCACAGCAGGTGACTCTACGCACGTGAGAAGCAACCATCTTCAATCATGAAGGGAATACAAGCCCCAGCCCAGGTGTGTGTATCTCCACTGGTGGAAGGTGTACATGAGTTGGTGCATCTCATGCTGCTTACTCTCCTGAGGACTCCTTGGCCTCATCTCATTGCAACTCTCTTGAAAGCCTGGTGTGGGATCAAAGGCATGAGTTGCTGCTGACTTTGGGAAAGGGTACAAACTCTACATGGTGCTCATATGATATCTCAGTTTATGATGACATTAAATCAGCATGAGTTACTGTCGAGCACCAAGTGCCTGGATGTTATGTAATGTTGTCATCAGGTCTCCATCACTGATGCCTAATGCCTGTGCCACCCTGCCTGTCTCCAGGGCATCCTCCTCCAATGTGGTCAGGTTGGCAATGGCTGCAGGTCCACCTCCCCCATGCCTGGTTCTTTGCCTCTCCCTGGGCTCTCTTCTCCTGCAATGGGACAAAAGCAGAGTGTGAGAGGCGTCATGTGTGGAAAGGAAAGAATGAGGCCATTTAGAGAGGGTGATGGAGGAATGGGTGCAACTTGTCATTAGGATGAGGGCAGGTGTTGGTTGGTTCAGATCTCCATTTGAGGAGGTGTCTGGAGAGAGAGAAATGGAATTGCAGGGTGTCGGGGTCTATTGAATGCTGTGCAGGAGAATGCTGCGAGGATCGGAAAGCGATGGCTACGACCTGAAAGTGCTATGACACTCAACTTGCTAGACTTAATAAGATCATCAAACCTTTTCCAGCACTGAATCCAGGCCCTCGGTACCTCACTCCTGGTGCTCCCAGCCTCTCTACCTTCAGCCACTCTGCTTTCATTCGACTGCCTCGCCTTCTCACACCTTCCATTCTCTTGTTTTCACATTACTTCAGCAGCAGGTTTTCCAGCAGCTATTCCCTTTGTGGGGTTGACGGGGCTGGGCTGGGGGTGGGGGAGGGAGGGAGGGAGGGGGTGGTGGGGTTGGGGGGGTCCTTTCAAATAGAAATCCTCCCGTTTAAACGTGGCTCATCATTATATATATACTGTGATTGGCCAAGTTACCCGGAATTGGGATGCTAATGCTGTGGCTGTGTTAAGGATCACATCAAAGCCTACTTCACTCCCCAACGGGCCCCTGAGCCACTACCAGGCTTCCTGCTGGGTGAAGGTCAGCTTTGTTCAGACTCTATCCTAACTGTCTTTACCTGACTGACTGTGACTAACTCTTATTGATGATAACTAACAGACCAACTGTCACTGATGCAGGCTAACCATCACTAACTGCAACCGATTAAACTTGACTAACTATGACCAGCAGTCTTGCTGTGACCAACCATAACGAGCTATGGTCATAGAAGACAGAGGGTAGCAGTGGAAAGGTGCTTTTCTGAATGGAGAGCTGTGACTTGTGGAGTTCCGCAGGGGTCAGTGCTGGGACCTTTGCTGTTTGTAGTATATGTAAATGATTTGGAGGAAAATGTAACTTGGCTAATTAGTAAGTTTGCAGACGACACTAAGGTTGAAGGAGTTGCAGATAGTGAAGAGGATTGTCAAAGGATACAACGGGATCTAGATTGGTTGGAGACTTGAGCAGAGAAACGGCAGATGGAGTTTAATCCAGACAAATGCGAAGTAATGCATTTTGGAAGGTCTAATACAGGCAGGAATTATACAGTAAATGGTAGAACCCTTAAGTCCATCGACGGGCAGAGGGATCTGGGTGTACAGGTCCAGAGGTCACTGAAAGTGGCAACGCAGGTGGATAAGGTAGTCAGGAAGGCATGTGGCATGCTTGCCTTCATTGGCAGGGGTATTGAGTATAAAAGCTGGGAAGTCATGCTGCATCTGTATAGAACCTTGGTTAGGCCACACTTGGAATATTGCGTGCAATTCTGGTTGCCACATTACCAGAAGGATATGGAGGCATTGGAAAGGGTGCAGAGGAGTTTTACCAGGATGCTGCCTGGTCGGGAGGTTATTAGCTATGAGGAGAGATTGGAGAAACTCGGATTGTTCTCACTAGAGCGTCGGAGATTGAGGGGCGATTTGATAGAAATTTACAAAATTATGAGTGGCATGGACAGAGTAGATAGTCAGAAGCTTTTTCCCAGGGTGGAAGAGTCAATTACTAGGGGACATGGATTTAAGGTGAGAGGAGAAAACTTTAAAGGATATGTGTGGGGCAAGTTTTTTTACACAGAAGGTAATGAGTGTCTGGAATTCGCTGCCAGAGGAGGTGGTGGAAGCAGGTACGATAGTGGTGTTTAAGAGGCAGCTTGACAAATACATGAATAGGATGGGAATAGAGGGATATGAACCCCGGACGTGCAAAATGTTTTAGTTTGATGGGCAATATGATCAGCGCAGTCTTGGCGGGCTGAAGGGCCTGTTCCTGTTCTGTACTTTTCATTGTTCTTTGTATGACTAATTCTGATGAACTGGCTCAACTGACTAACCCTAATCTAGGGCACTTCTTTGGAAGGATTCTGGTATCATTATGTCTGAACACATTCTGGAATTATAAATACCAACCAACTTATCCTCAGCATTATGAGCAGTTGTTACACTTACCTAGAAACAACCATGGGAACCTGCAACAACTCAACAGCACCTTTCCAAACCCTCGACCGCTACAATCTAGAAGGACAAGGGCAGCAGATAGATGGGAACAGCACCACCTGCAAGTTCCCCTCCAAGTCGCTCACCATCCTGACTTGGAAATATATTGCTGTTCCTTCAGTGTCACTGGGTCAAAATCCTGGAACTCCCTCCCTAACACCACTGTGGGTGTACCTACACCACATGGATTGCAACAGAATCAGGGTATATGTGTGAAAGAGAGAATATGTGTATGTGAGAGAGAGAGCATTTAGGAGAGAGAATGTGTGCATGAACATGAGAACACCTGTGAGGGAGTGAGAGAGCACATATGAGAGAGAGGGATGGGGCATGCAGGAGAAAGAGAACAGTGAATGAGAGAGTACATGTGTGAGGGAGAGAGATGGAATGTGTGTGTGTGTGAGAGAGAGAGAGAATGAGAATAAACATGAGCTTTAAGGAAAGTGTATATGTAAAAGAAATAGAAAGAGCATGTGTGTGGGAGAGAGAGGGGAGAAATGATGCTGTTAATTTTGTTATATGCCAGGAATATCACCTTATAAAGTTCATATCCTTGTTGACTATTGCAGTAACTCTCAACTTGTGTCTGTGCTCCCCGTTAGCCTTTAGGAAGGACAGACGCCAGAGCATGTTGTTTTAACTGAATGACCCACCAGATACTGAGAATTCCAGAGATAAAAACAAAGAAAACTGCGGATGCTGGAAATCCAAAACAAAAACAGAATTACCTGGAAAAACTCAGCAGGTCTGGCAGCATCGGCGGAGAAGAAAAGAGTTGACTTTTCGAGTCCTCATGACCCTTTGACAGAACTTTGACTGAGAATTCCAGGTTGGGAGCATTACAGAGGAGAAGAGTATATGCTGAAATGAAGAGAGACAGCTGGAGTTGTCGGCATGGGATTGTGACAATGACACAGATTTATGGCTCACTGATAAGCTGAATGGTGATTGCTGACTTGTATCTGTAAAATGCAATGTAAACAATAATGCTTTTATCAGAGATAAAACCAAAACATGCCCAGTCACCTGCTACAACACTGCTGCTGAGGCCTTTCTGCCTTTCAGGGTCTTGCACATTATTTTCTTCAGGAGTTGTAGGAACAGTGTGAATAGGAGGGTTCTTGGAGCAGTTCCATTGTTCTGAATATAGACACAAAACTTGACACATACAATCCCTGCACACAACAGCAGAAGGAGCACTACAGCCAGCTGCTGCAACCAGCCATGGCCAGTATCTGTGCGAGTTCGCCCCAGTCTTTGACAAATAAATTTAATTACAGCAGGAGCTAGATAAACACAGACTCCTACAGAAATCCCATTCAATGGTTGGTATAAAGAAGGATTCCAACACTCTGTACATGCAAGAGTTTGTAAAAGCACTTCTTGTCTGTGTTCTCTTCCCTCCGCCCCACTCAATTAAACACTCAGGGTGGGGCCTGAGTTTTCTTCAGTTATTTCAGGGCAATCTGAGCAGAGTCAGCCTAGGGCAAAAGATCGGGCAATATTAAATGTGAGTTATGCCCAAAAGCATTACCAGTCTTGTTTTCCACAAACTTTTACAATGGCTCAATATTCAATTTATTTGGACCATGTCCTGCCCACGACACTAGCAATGCCCCCATGCCAACACTGATTGCACTCATTCAGGAAGACTGCTGAAATTGCATTCATGTTCTTAGACACACAGGCACATTTTTCATAATCCAAGAGTATTTAACTTACCCAGAAATTGACAATTGTATATTAATGAAACTACTGAAGTTTTTGTATAGTTTCTTCAAGTTATTTCCAGTTATTTTAAATCAGATGGAGGACTGGGCAGCCTTATTATTTTTGGTGATAAACTCATTTTCCGCTATAATAATAACATTGTACCATGTTACTATTCTTAAATAAACCCTAAAGGAAAAAAGAAAATCAATAATTACGTATGCTCACACTGCCTGATTGTGTTGGTTCATGGAAGATTTTACATGCCTAATGATGCAAATGGGTTTTACCAGAAAACATGAAACTTAATCAAAGCAATTTTGAATGGCTTAGATTACAACCATCCCAGAAGGAAAAAGCAGTAAAAACAGGGAAATGAGAATACTGGTCTGAACTGGTCTTGTATCCCTTAAAATGGAACACCAGTAAAAACTGGGAAGTTAGAGTACTGGACCAACTTGTTTTTTCCTTCTGGGATAGCAGAAACTCTGCTCTGTATTTCATGCAAATACAGAGCATAATCAGGACACTCACCCACAGAGAGCACAGGAAACTCACAGAGCACTGTCAGGAAATTCACACAAAGAGGGCACAGAAAATACAGAGAGAGAGCAGAGTCAGGAAAATCACAGAGATCACACTCAGGAAACTCACAAACAGAGAGCACAGGCAGGAAACTCACACAAAGGGCACAGTCAGGAAATTCACATACAGAGACCAGAGTCAGGAAACAAACACAGAGTATAGCCAGGAAAATCTCACACACACAGCACAGTCAGGAAACTCAGAGAGCACAGCCTGGAAAGTCACATGCACAATCAGGAAACCCTCGGAGCACAGGCAGTAAACCGACACACGCATCGAGTGCACGGCCAGGAAACCAACACACGCACAGAGCTCAGAGCCAGGAAACACACACACACTTGCACACAGCTCACAGTCAGGAAACTCGCACGCAGCTCACAGTCAGGAAACTCGCATGCATCTGACAGTCAGGGAACTCGCACGCAGCTCACAGTCAGGAAACTCGCACGCAGCTCACAGTCAGGAAATTCACACGCAGCTCACAGTCAGGAAACTCGCACGCAGCTCACAGTCAGGAAACTCGCATGCAGCTCACAGTCAGGAAACTCGCACACAACTCACAGTCAGGAAACTCGTACACAGCTCACAGTCAGGAAACTCACACACAGCTCACAGTCAGGAAACTCACACACAGAGGACAGTCAGGAAACTCACAAACAGAGAGCACAGTCAGAGAACTCACACAGAGCGCATGATCAGGAAACTCATACGCAGAGAGCACATGATACTCAGACAGAGGGAGCACAGTCTGCAAATCCACACACACAGAACACAATCAGAAAACTCACGCACAGCGCCCAGGCTGGAAACACTCACACACACAGAACACGATCAGAAAACTCACGCACAGAGGGCACAGTCAAGAAACTCATATACAGGGAGCACAGTCAGGAAATTCACATGCAGAGAGTACTGAAAACTCACAGAAAGAGAGCACAGTCAGAAAACACACGAGAGCACAGGAAACTGACACACAGAGTTCAGTCAGGAAACTCATACAGAGAGCACAGTCAGGAAACTCGTACACAGAGAGCACAAGCGGGAAGCCCACACTCACAGAGCACAGTCAGGAACTTGACATACGAGAGCACAGACAGGAACTTGACATATGAGAGCACAGGCAGGAATTTAACATACAGAGTGCGCAGGCAGGAAACTCAAACACAGATAGCACAGTCAGGAAGCCGTCACACACACCGAGCACAGTCAGGAAACACACACACACACACACACACACACACACACATACGAACGTTTACACAGAGCACAGCTAGGAAACTCACACAGAGAGCACAGGAAATTAACAAACAGACAAGCAGGGAGGGAGCGGACCAGCTGAATAGGGGGCCGGGTGGTGCGTGTTGGCGAGGGGCAGGTTCTCACCCAGACATTGGTCACCGCTGGAATTCGAAAGGAGTGACATCAGGACAAGGGAGAGAGCTGATTGGAAGGTAGTGTGTAAGTTGTTTTTTGTTGTTTTTTTTTCATTTTAAAGTGACATTAGAGAAGGTAAGAGTCTCAGCATTTGTTACTTTTTAAAGAAAAACTAAATAGTTTTTTAAAACAAGAACAAAAAATGCTGGAAAAAATCAGCAGGTCTGACAGCATCTGTGGAGAGAAAGACAGAGCTAACATTATGAGTCCAGATGACCCTTCTTCAGACAGACATCTGGACTTGAAACATTAACTTTATTTTTCTCTCCACAGATGCTGTCAGACCAGCTGAGGTTTTCCAGTACTTTCTGTTTTTGTTTCAGGTTTCCAGCATCCACAGTATTTTGCCTTTATAAATGGTTTTATATTTGGTTCAAATTTAAGGAAATAGTCTTTTAATTAAAAACAAACAAAAAGTATGACAAAGGAGCTCAGTCCCGTGTGCTGAAGGGCCTGCAGCATGTGAGAATTCTTAGACACTCCTTGCAGTCTGGATGACAACATGTGCAGGAAGTGCCACTGGCTTGACCAGCCTGAGCAATGGGTTTCAGAACTTGAGCGTCAGCTGGAGATACAGCGTTACATCCACGAGGCTGAGGGTTACGTGGATAGCATGTTTTTAGAGGTAGTCAATCTACAGCTTAAGAAAGTGCAGTGAGAGAGGGAATGGGTGACTAGTAGTCAGAAGAAGGGAGGCAGGCAGGTAGTCAGGAAAGCCCCAGAGTGCGTCTCACTCAAGAACCGTTTATCTGTATTGCAAAATGATGAGGGTGAATGTTCCTCTGGAGAGTGTAGCCAGAGCCAAGTTCACGGCACTGTGTATGGCTCAGCTGCACAAGGGGGAGGAGTAAGAGTGTAAGAAAAATAGTGGTCAGAGACTCAATAGTGAGGGGTGCAGACAGGTGCTTCTGCAGCTGTAGATGTGACTCCAAGATGGTGTGTTGTCTCCCTGGTGCCAGGGTCAAGGATGTCACAGAACAGCTGCAGGGCATTCTGAAGGGAGAGGGTGAACAGTTAGAGGCCGTGATTCACATTAGTGCCAACGATATAGGTAGAAAAAGGGATGTGGTCCTGTTTTAGGAATTTAGGGAGCTAGTAGCAGATTAAAAAGCAGGACCTCAAAGGTTGTAAACTCTGGATTACTCCCTGTGCCACGTGCTAGTGAGTATAGGAATAGGAGGATGGAGAGGATGAATGCATGGCTAAAGAGATGGTGCAGGAGTGAGGGCTTTATTTTCCTGGATCACTGTCTGTTTCTGGTGAAGGTGGGGCCTGAACAAATCAGACAGGTTGCACCTGAACTGGAATGGTACCAACATCCTTGCGGGGAGGTTTGCTAGTTGTGTTGGGGCGGGTCGGGGGGTGCGGTTAAACTACTTCAGCAGGGTGATGGGATACAGAGTGGAGGTACAGTAGGGGGTGATGAACAGCCAAATATAGAAGAGAAACTAAGGCTGGAAGGCAGAGCAAATATAGACCTGATCAGGCACAAGGGAGTGACACAAGGCTGGATTGCATTTACGTTAATGCAAGGAGTCTCACAAGCAAGGCAGATGAATTGAGGGCATTGATTAACATGGGAAAATGATATTGTTGCTATCACAGAGACATGGATGAGGGAAGGGCAGGACTGGCAGCTCAATATTCCAGGGTATAGAATCGTCAGGTGTGACAGGGTGGTTGTAAAAGAGGAGGTGGCTTTGCACTATTGACCAAGGAGTCAATTACTGCAATAAGAAGGGATAGTACTTTAGAAGGTTCCTCAAATGAGCCCATATGGGTAGAACATAACAAAAAGGGGGCAATCACTTTGCTGGGAGTATAACATAGGTCTCCAAAAAGTCATGGGGAGGTAGAGGAGCAGATATGTTGGCAAATCTCAGAGAAGTGTAAAAATAATGGAGTAATAATAGTAGGGGATTTCAACTTCCCCAATTTTAACGTGTCTTAGTGCGAACGGCTTGGAGGGGGTGGAATTATTAAAGTGCATCCAGGAGAGCTTTTTGAGCCAGCGTTTGGAAAGTCCGACAAAAGAAGGGGCAGTACTGGACCTAATCATAGGGAATGAAGATGGGCAAGTGGTAGAAATGTTAGTGGGGGAACATTTCGGGGATAGTGACCATAACCCTAAGATTTAAGGTACTTATGGAAAAGGACAAAGATGGACCAGAAATAAAGGTTTGGAATTAGGGAAGGCCAATTTCAATATGATAAGACAGGATCTGGCCAAAGTGGACTGGGAGTAGCTACTTGTAGGAAAGTCTACATCATAGCAGTGGGAGTCATTCAAAAAGGAAATCATGACAGTTCAGGGCCAACATGTTCCTGTAAAGGTGAGGGGTAGGACCAACAAATCCAGGGAATCCTGGATGTCAAGGGATATAGAGGATTGGATAAGGTAAAAAAAGAAGGCTTATGGCAGATACAGAGGACATGAAAACAGTGGAAGCCCTAGGAGAGTATAAAAAGTATAGGGGGGTACTTAAAGTGATTAGGAGAGTGAAGAGGGGAAATGAAAAAACACTGGCAGGCAAGATAATGGAAAATCCCATGGAATTTTATAAATATACTTAGGGCAGGAGGCAACCATCAGATGGGCAGATGGACTCAGATGGGCAGGAGGAAAGTCCATCAGAGACCAAAGTGGCAGTGGAGCTGAAAGATGTAGGTGAGCTTTTAAATTATTACTTTTCATCTGTGTTCAATATGGAGAAGGACGATGTAGGTGTAGAAATCAGGGAGGGAGACTATGATATACTTGAACAAATTAGCATTGAAAAGGAGGAGGTATTAACAGTTTTAGCAGGCTTAGAAGTGGATAAATCCCCAGGCCTAGATGAGATGTATCCCAGGCTGCTATGTGAGACAAGGGAGGAGATTGCAGGGGTTCTGACACTAATTTTCAAAACCTCTCTGGCCACAGGAGAGGTGCCAGAGGACTGGAGGACATCAAATGTGGTACCTTTAGTCAAGAAGGGTGGTGGGGATAAACCAGGGAACTATAGGGCAGTGAGTCTAACATCAGTGATAGGGGAACTATTGGAAAAAATTCTGAGCGACTGGCTTAATCTCCACTTGGAAAGGCAGGGGTTAAACAGGGATAGTCATCATGGCTTTGTCAGGGGGAGATTGTGTCTAACAAATTTGACATTTTTCGAAGAGGTGACTAGTTGTGTATATGAGGGTAGTACAATTGATGTAGTCTACATGGACTTCAGTAAGGCTTTTGACAAGGTCCTGCATGGGAGAATGGTCAAGAAGATAAGAGCCCATGGGATCCAAGGCAGCTTGACAAATTGGATCCAAAATTGGCTTAAGGCAGGAAGCAGAGGGTGATGGCCAAAGGTTGTTTTTGCGATTGGAAGACTGTGACGAGTGGTGTACCACAGGCATCGATGCTGGGACCCTCGCTGTTTGTAGTGTACATCAATGATTTAGATGTGAATATAGGGGTTATGATCAGTAAGTTTGCAGATGACAGTAGATAGTGAGGAGAAAGATGATATAAGCTGGTAAGAAGGGCAGAACAGTGGCAAATGGAATTTAATCCTGAGAAGTGTGAGGTGATGCATTTTAGGAGCTCTAACACAGCAAGGGAATCCATAATGAATGGCAGGACCCCAGGAAGTACAGATAAGAGAGACGTTGGTGTACATGTCCATAGATCCCTGAAGGCAGCAGCACAGGTAGATCAGCTGGTTAAGAAGGCACCTTGCCTTTATCAGCTGAGGTATAGAATAAAAGAGCAGGGAGGTTATGTTGGAGCTGTATAAATGTTAGTTAGGCCACAGCTAGAATACTGTGTGCAGTTCTGGTCACCGCACTATAAGAAGGATGTGAATGCAATGGAGAGGGTGCAGAGGACATTCACCAGGATGTTGCCTGGGCTAAAGAGTTTCAGCTATGAAGAGAGACTAGATAGGCTAGGGTTGTTTTCGGTAACACAGAGAAGGCTGAGTGGGGGGGACCTGACTGAGGTGTTCAAAATTATGAGGGCCATAGATAGGAAGAAATTTTTTCCCTTAATGGATGGGCCAATAACCAGGGGGCACTAATTTAAGGTAAGGGGCAGGAGGTTTAGAGGCGATTTGAGGAAATCTTTTTCACCCAGAAGGTGTTGGGAATCTGGAACAAACTGCCTGAGGGGGTGGTAGAGGCAGGAACGCTTACAACAATTAAGAAGTATTTAGATGAGCACTCAAAACACCATAGCACAGAGGGCTATGGGCCAAGTGCTGGAAAATGGGATTAGAATAGAAAGGTACTTGATGGCTGGCATGGACACAATGGGCCAAAGGGCCAGTTTTGTGCTGTATAACTCCGAATCTATGAAAGTCAGGAAATTCACATGCACAGAGCACAGGCAGGAAGCATGCACAGACACAACGAGCAGTCAGGAAGCTGGCACACAGACACGAGCAGTCATGAGACCGGCACACAGACAACATAGTCAGGAAACTGGCACACAGACACGAGCAGTCATGAGACCGGCACACAGACAACACAGTCAGGAAACTGGCACACAGACAACGAGCAGGCAGCAAACTGGAACACAGACAACACAGTCAGGAAACTGGCACACAGACAACAAAGTCAGGAAAATGGCACACAGACAACACAGTCAATAAACTGGCAGACAGACAACACAAGTCAGGAAACTGGCACACGGACAGCAAGAAGTCAGGAAACTGGCAAACAGAGAACACAAACAGAAAACTGGCACCCAGAAAAACAACAGTAAGGAAAATGGCACACCGACAACACAGTCAGGAACCTGGCACACCGACAACACAGTCAGGAAACTGGCACACAGACTGCAAGCAGTCAGGAAACTGGCACACAGACAGTGAGCAGTCAGGAGACAGGCACAACACAGCGAGCAATCAGGAACCTGGCGCACAGACAACACAGTCAGGAAACTGGCAAACACAACACAGTCAGGAAACTGGCACACACAACACAGTCAGGAAACTGGCACACAGAAAACTAACAGTCAGGAAACTGCCACACAGACAACACTGTCAGGAAACTGCCACACAGACAACGAGCAGTCAGATAACTGGCAGACAGACAACACAGTCAGGAAACTGCCACACAGACAGCAAGCAGTCAGGAAACTGGCAAACAGAGAACACAGATAGGAAACTGGCACCTAGAAAGACTACAGTGAGGAACCTGGCACACCAACAACACAGTCAGGAAACTCGCACACAGACAGCAAGCAGTCTGGAAACTGGCACACAGACAGTGAGCAGTCAGGAGACAGGCACAACACAGCGAGCAATCAGGAACCTGGCACACAGACAACACAGTCAGGAAACTGGCACACAGACAACAAAGTCGGGAAACTGGCGCACAGACAACACAATCAGGAAACTGGCACACAGACGACCAACAGTCAGGAAACTTTGACACAGACCATACTGTCAGGAAACTGGCACACAGACAACACTGTCAGGAAACTGGCACACAGACAACGAGCAGTCAGGAAACTGGCACACAGACAACGTGCAGTCAGGAAATTGGCACACAGACAACGAGCAGTCAGGAAAGAGCAACATAGACAATGAGTAGCCAGGAAATGGGCACACAGACAATGAGCAGTCAGGAAACTGGCACACAGACAGCGAGCAGCCAGGAAACTGGCACACAGACACGAACAGCCAGGAAACTGGCACACAGACTGCAAGCAGTCAGGAAACTGGCACACAACAATGAGCAGTCAGGAAACTGGCACACAGACAACAGAGTCAGGAAATTAGCGCATAGAGGCAACACAGTCAGGAAACTGGCAAAAAGACAACACAGTCAGGAAACTGGCTCACAGACAGCGAGCAGCCAGGAAACTGGCACACAGACACGAACAGCCAGGAAACTGGCACACCGACTGCAAGCTGTCAGGAAACTGGCACACAACAATGAGCAGTCAGGAAACTGGCACACAGACAACACAATCAGGAAACTGGCAAACAGATGACACAGTCAGGAAACTGGAACACAGATAACACAGTCAGGAAACTGGCACACAGAAAACTAGCAGTCAGGAAACTGGCACACAGACAATGAGCAGTTAGGAAAATGGCACATAGACAAAGAGCAGTCAGGAAACTGGCACACAGACAATACAGTCAGGAAACTGGCACACAGACAACAAGCAGTCAGGAAACTGGCAAACAGACAGTGAGCAGTCAGGAAACTGGCAAACAGACAACAAGCAGGCAGAAAACTGGCACACAGAAAACGAGTAGTCAGGAAACCGGCACACAGACAACGAGCAGTCAGGAAACTGGCACACAGACAGCGAGAAGTCAGGAAACTGGCACAACACAGCGAGCAGTCAGGAAAAAGGCACACAGATAACACAGTCAGGAAACAGGAACACAGACGACACAGTCAGGAAACTGGCACACAGACAACAGAGTCAGGAAACTGGCACACAGAAACCGAGCAGTCGGGATACTACCACACAGACAGGAAACTGGCATAACGACAACACAGGAAGGAAACGGGCACACGAAAACCAACAGTCAGGAAACTGGCACACAGGCAACGAGCAGTCAGGAAACTGGCACACAGCCTACCAACAGTCAGAAAACTGGCACACAGCCAAGCAACGGTCAGGAAACTGGCACACAGACAACACAGTCAGGAGACTGGCACACAGACAGCAAGCAGTCAGGAAACTGGCACACAGACAACACAGTCAGGGAGCTGGCACACAGAAAACCAACAGTCAGGTAACTGGCACACAGACAATGAGCAGTCAGGAAACTGGCACACCGACAACACAGTCAGGAAACTGGCACACAGACAGCAAGTAGTCAGGAAACTGGCACAAAACAGTGAGCAATCAGGAAACTGGCACACAGACAACACTGTCAGGAAACTGGCACACAGACAACACAGTCAGGAAACTGGCACACAGACAACGAACTGTCAGGAAACTGGCACACAGACAACGAGCAGACAGGAAACTGGCACACAGACAACACTGTCAGGAAACTGGCACACAGACAACACTGTCAGGAAACTGGCACACAGACAGCAAGCAGTCAGGAAATTGGGAGACAGACAACACAGTCAGGAAACTGGCACACGGACAGCAAGCAGTCAGGAAACGGGCACACAGACAATGTGCAGTCAGGAAATTGGCACACAGACAACGAGCAGTCAGGAAAGAGGAACATAGACAATGAGTAGTCAGGAAACTGCCACACAGACAATGAACAGTCAGGAAACTGGCACACAGACAATGAGCAGTCAGGAAACTGGCACACAGAAAGGGAGTAGTCAGGAATCTGGCACACAGAAACATTGTCAGGAAACTGGCAAACAGACAACACAGTCAGGAAACTGGCACACAGACAACAGAGTCAGGAAATTAGCGCATAGAGGCAACACAGTCAGGAAACTGGCAAACAGACAACACAGTCTGGAAACTGGCACACAGACAGCGAGCAGCCAGGAAACTGGCACACAGACACGAACAGCCAGGAAACTGGCACACAGACTGCAAGCAGTCAGGAAACTGGCACACAGACAACACAGTCAGGAAACTGGAAAACAGATGACACAGTCAGGAAACTGGAACACAGATGACACAGTCAGGAAAATGGCACACAGACAACAAAGTCAGGAAACTGGCACACAGACAACGAGCAGTCAGGAAACTGGCACACAGACAGGAAACTGGCACCCAGACAACACAGGCAGGAAATGGGCACACAGAAAACTAGCAGTCAGGAAACTGGCAAACAGACAGTGAGCAGTAAGGAAACTGGCAAACAGACAACAAGCAGGCAGAAAACTGGCACACAGAAAATGAGTAGTCAGGAAACTGGCACACAGACAACGAGCAGTCAGGAAATGGGCACACAGACAGCGAGAAGTCAGGAAACTGGCACAACACAGCGAGCAGTCAGGAAAAAGGCACACAGATAACACAGTCAGGAAACAGGAACACAGACGACACAGTCAGGAAACTGGAACACAGATAACACAGTCAGGAAACTGGCACACAGAAAACTAGCAGTCAGGAAACTGGCACACAGACAATGAGCAGTTAGGAAAATGGCACACAGACAACGGGCAGTCAGGAAACTGGCACACAGACAGCGAGAAGTCAGGAAACTGGCACAACACAGCGAGCAGTCAGGAAAAAGGCACACAGATAACACAGTCAGGAAACAGGAACACAGACGACACAGTCAGGAAACTGGCACACAGACAACAGAGGCAGGAAACTGGCAAACAGAAACCGAGCAGTCGGGATACTACCACACAGACAGGAAACTGGCATTACGACAACACAGGAAGGAAATGGGCACAAGAAAACCAACAGTCAGGAAACTGGCACACAGGCAACGAGCAGTCAGGAAATTGGCACACAGCCTACCAACAGTCAGAAAACTGGCACACAGCCAAGCAACGGTCAGGAAACTGGCACACAGACAACACAGTCAGGAAACTGGCACACAGACAGCAAGCAGTCAGGAAACTGGCACAACACAGTGAGCAATCTGGAAACTGGCACACAGATAACATTGTCAGGAAACTGGCACACAGAGAACAAAGTCAGGAAACTGGCACACAGACAACGAACAGTCAGGAAACTGGCACACAGACAACGAGCAGACAGGAAACTGGCACACAGACAGCAAGCAGTCAGGAAATTGGCAGACAGACAACAGAGTCAGGAAACTGGCACAACACAGTGAGCAATCTGGAAACTGGCACACAGACAACATTGTCAGGAAACTGGCACACAGACAACAAAGTCAGGAAACTGGCACACAGACAACGAACAGTCAGGAAACTGGCACACAGACAACGAGCAGACAGGAAACTGGCACACAGACAGCAAGCAGTCAGGAAATTGGCAGACAGACAACACAGTTAGGAAACTGGCACACAGACAACACTGTCAGGAAACTGGCACACAGACAACACTGTCAGGAAACTGGCACACGGACAGCAAGCAGCCAGGAAACGGGCACACAGACAACGAGCAGTCAGGAAACTGGCACACAGACAATGTGCAGTCAGGAAATTGGCACACAGACAACGAGCAGTCAGGAAAGAGGAACATAGACAATGAGTAGTCAGGAAATTGCCACACAGACAATGAACAGTCAGGAAACTGGCACACAGACAATGAGCAGTCAGGAAACTGGCACACAGAAAGAGAGTAGTCAGGAATCTGGCACACAGAAACATAGTCAGGAAACTGGCAAACAGACAACACTGTCAGGAAACTGGTACGCAGACAACAGAGTCAGGAAACTGGCACACAGACAGCAAACAGGCAGGAAACGGGCACACAGACAACGAGCAGTCAGGAAACTGGCAAAAAGACAACGAGCAGTCAGGAAACTGGCACACAGACAACGTGCAGTCAGGAAATTGGCACACAGACAACGAGCAGTCAGGAAAGAGGAACATAGACAATGAGTAGTCAGGAAACTGGCACACAGACAATGAACAGTCAGGAAACTGGCACACAGACAATGAGCAATCAGGAAGCTGGCACACAGAAAGGGAGTAGTCAGGAATCTGGCACACAGAAACATTGTCAGGAAACTGGCAAACAGACAACACAGTCAGGAAACTGGCACACAGACAACAGAGTCAGGATATTAGCGCATAGAGGCAACACAGTCAGGAAACTGGCTCACAGACAGCGAGCAGCCAGGAAACTGGCACACAGACACGAACAGCCAGGAAACTGGCACACAGACTGCAAGCAGTCAGGAAACTGGCACACAACAACGAGCAGTCAGGAAACTGGCACACAGACAACACAGTCAGGAAACTGGCAAACAGATGACACAGTCAGGAAACTGGAACACAGATGACACAGTCAGGAAACTGGCACACAGACAACAAAGTCAGGAAACTGGCACACAGACAATGAGCAGTCAGGAAACTGGCACACAGACAGGAAACTGGCACCCAGACAACACCGGCAGGAAATGGGCACACAGAAAACTAGCAGTCAGGAAACAGGCAAACAGACAATGAGCAGTTAGGAAAATGGCACATAGACAAAGAGCAGTCAGGAAACTGGCACACAGACAATTCAGTCAGGAAACTGGCACACAGACAACAAGCAGTCAGGAAACTGGCAAACAGACAGTGAGCAGTCAGGAAACTGGCAAACAGACAACAAGCAGGCAGAAAACTGGCACACAGAAAACGAGTAGTCAGGAAACCGGCACACAGACAACGAGCAGTCAGGAAACTGGCACACAGACAGCGAGAAGTCAGGAAACTGGCACAACACAGCGAGCAGTCAGGAAAAAGGCACACAGATAACACAGTCAGGAAACAGGAACACAGACGACACAGTCAGGAAACTGGCACACAGACAACAGAGTCAGGAAACTGGCACACAGAAACCGAGCAGTCGGGATACTACCACACAGACAGGAACTGGCATAATGACAAGACAGGAAGGAAACGGGCACACGAAAACCAACAGTCAGGAAACTGGCACACAGGCAACGAGCAGTCAGGAAACTGGCACACAGCCTACCAAGAGTCAGAAAACTAGCACACAGCCAACCAACAGTCAGGAAACTTGCACACAGACCACACAGTCAGGAAACTGGCACACAGACAACAAGCAGTCAGGAAAGAGGAACATAGACAATGAGTAGTCAGGAAATTGGCACACAGACAATGAACAGTCAGGAAACTGGCACACAGACAACACAGTCAGGAAACTGGCACACAGACAGCAAACAGGCAGGAAACGGGCACACAGACAACGAGCAGTCAGGAAACTGGCAAAAAGACAACGAGCAGTCAGGAAACTGGCACACAGACAACGTGCAGTCAGGAAATTGGCACACAGACAACGAGCAGTCAGGAAAGAGGAACATAGACAATGAGTAGTCAGGAAACTGGCACACAGACAATGAACAGTCAGGAAACTGGCACACAGACAATGAGCAGTCAGGAAACTGGCACACAGACAGGAAACTGGCACCCAGACAACACCGGCAGGAAATGGGCACACAGAAAACTAGCAGTCAGGAAACAGGCAAACAGACAATGAGCAGTTAGGAAAATGGCACATAGACAAAGAGCAGTCAGGAAACTGGCACACAGACAATTCAGTCAGGAAACTGGCACACAGACAACAAGCAGTCAGGAAACTGGCAAACAGACAGTGAGCAGTCAGGAAACTGGCAAACAGACAACAAGCAGGCAGAAAACTGGCACACAGAAAACGAGTAGTCAGGAAACCGGCACACAGACAACGAGCAGTCAGGAAACTGGCACACAGACAGCGAGAAGTCAGGAAACTGGCACAACACAGCGAGCAGTCAGGAAAAAGGCACACAGATAACACAGTCAGGAAACAGGAACACAGACGACACAGTCAGGAAACTGGCACACAGACAACAGAGTCAGGAAACTGGCACACAGAAACCGAGCAGTCGGGATACTACCACACAGACAGGAACTGGCATAATGACAAGACAGGAAGGAAACGGGCACACGAAAACCAACAGTCAGGAAACTGGCACACAGGCAACGAGCAGTCAGGAAACTGGCACACAGCCTACCAAGAGTCAGAAAACTAGCACACAGCCAACCAACAGTCAGGAAACTTGCACACAGACCACACAGTCAGGAAACTGGCACACAGACAACAAGCAGTCAGGAAAGAGGAACATAGACAATGAGTAGTCAGGAAATTGGCACACAGACAATGAACAGTCAGGAAACTGGCACACAGACAACACAGTCAGGAAACTGGCACACAGACAGCAAACAGGCAGGAAACGGGCACACAGACAACGAGCAGTCAGGAAACTGGCAAAAAGACAACGAGCAGTCAGGAAACTGGCACACAGACAACGTGCAGTCAGGAAATTGGCACACAGACAACGAGCAGTCAGGAAAGAGGAACATAGACAATGAGTAGTCAGGAAACTGGCACACAGACAATGAACAGTCAGGAAACTGGCACACAGACAATGAGCAATCAGGAAGCTGGCACACAGAAAGGGAGTAGTCAGGAATCTGGCACACAGAAACATTGTCAGGAAACTGGCAAACAGACAACACAGTCAGGAAACTGGCACACAGACAACAGAGTCAGGATATTAGCGCATAGAGGCAACACAGTCAGGAAACTGGCTCACAGACAGCGAGCAGCCAGGAAACTGGCACACAGACACGAACAGCCAGGAAACTGGCACACAGACTGCAAGCAGTCAGGAAACTGGCACACAACAACGAGCAGTCAGGAAACTGGCACACAGACAACACAGTCAGGAAACTGGCAAACAGATGACACAGTCAGGAAACTGGAACACAGATGACACAGTCAGGAAACTGGCACACAGACAACAAAGTCAGGAAACTGGCACACAGACAATGAGCAGTCAGGAAACTGGCACACAGACAGGAAACTGGCACCCAGACAACACCGGCAGGAAATGGGCACACAGAAAACTAGCAGTCAGGAAACAGGCAAACAGACAATGAGCAGTTAGGAAAATGGCACATAGACAAAGAGCAGTCAGGAAACTGGCACACAGACAATTCAGTCAGGAAACTGGCACACAGACAACAAGCAGTCAGGAAACTGGCAAACAGACAGTGAGCAGTCAGGAAACTGGCAAACAGACAACAAGCAGGCAGAAAACTGGCACACAGAAAACGAGTAGTCAGGAAACCGGCACACAGACAACGAGCAGTCAGGAAACTGGCACACAGACAGCGAGAAGTCAGGAAACTGGCACAACACAGCGAGCAGTCAGGAAAAAGGCACACAGATAACACAGTCAGGAAACAGGAACACAGACGACACAGTCAGGAAACTGGCACACAGACAACAGAGTCAGGAAACTGGCACACAGAAACCGAGCAGTCGGGATACTACCACACAGACAGGAACTGGCATAATGACAAGACAGGAAGGAAACGGGCACACGAAAACCAACAGTCAGGAAACTGGCACACAGGCAACGAGCAGTCAGGAAACTGGCACACAGCCTACCAAGAGTCAGAAAACTAGCACACAGCCAACCAACAGTCAGGAAACTTGCACACAGACCACACAGTCAGGAAACTGGCACACAGACAACAAGCAGTCAGGAAAGAGGAACATAGACAATGAGTAGTCAGGAAATTGGCACACAGACAATGAACAGTCAGGAAACTGGCACACAGACAACACAGTCAGGAAACTGGCACACAGACAGCAAACAGGCAGGAAACGGGCACACAGACAACGAGCAGTCAGGAAACTGGCAAAAAGACAACGAGCAGTCAGGAAACTGGCACACAGACAACGTGCAGTCTGGAAATTGGCACACAGACAACGAGCAGTCAGGAAAGAGGAACATAGACAATGAGTAGTCAGGAAACTGGCACACAGACAATGAACAGTCAGGAAACTGGCACACAGACAATGAGCAATCAGGAAGCTGGCACACAGAAAGGGAGTAGTCAGGAATCTGGCACACAGAAACATTGTCAGGAAACTGGCAAACAGACAACACAGTCAGGAAACTGGCACACAGACAACAGAGTCAGGAAATTAGCGCATAGAGGCAACACAGTCAGGAAACTGGCAAACAGACAACACAGTCAGGAAACTGGCTCACAGACAGCGAGCAGCCAGGAAACTGGCACACAGACACGAACAGCCAGGAAACTGGCACACAGACTGCAAGCAGTCAGGAAACTGGCACACAACAACGAGCAGTCAGGAAACTGGCACACAGACAACACAGTCAGGAAACTGGCAAACAGATGACACAGTCAGGAAACTGGAACCCAGATGACACAGTCAGGAAACTGGCACACAGACAACAAAGTCAGGAAACTGGCACACAGACAACGAGCAGTCAGGAAACTGGCACACAGACAGGAAACTGGCACCCAGACAACACCGGCAGGAAATGGGCACACAGAAAACTAGCAGTCAGGAAACAGGCAAACAGACAATGAGCAGTTAGGAAAATGGCACATAGACAAAGAGCAGTCAGGAAACTGGCACACAGACAATTCAGTCAGGAAACTGGCACACAGACAACAAGCAGTCAGGAAACTGGCAAACAGACAGTGAGCAGTCAGGAAACTGGCAAACAGACAACAAGCAGGCAGAAAACTGGCACACAGAAAACGAGTAGTCAGGAAACCGGCACACAGACAACGAGCAGTCAGGAAACTGGCACACAGACAGCGAGAAGTCAGGAAACTGGCACAACACAGCGAGCAGTCAGGAAAAAGGCACACAGATAACACAGTCAGGAAACAGGAACACAGACGACACAGTCAGGAAACTGGCACACAGACAACAGAGTCAGGAAACTGGCACACAGAAACCGAGCAGTCGGGATACTACCACACAGACAGGAACTGGCATAATGACAAGACAGGAAGGAAACGGGCACACGAAAACCAACAGTCAGGAAACTGGCACACAGGCAACGAGCAGTCAGGAAACTGGCACACAGCCTACCAAGAGTCAGAAAACTAGCACACAGCCAACCAACAGTCAGGAAACTTGCACACAGACCACACAGTCAGGAAACTGGCACACAGACAACAAGCAGTCAGGAAAGAGGAACATAGACAATGAGTAGTCAGGAAATTGGCACACAGACAATGAACAGTCAGGAAACTGGCACACAGAAACAGAGTAGTCAGGAATCTGGCACACAAAAACATAGTTTAGGAAACTGGCAAACAGACAACACAGTCAGAAAACTGGTACACAGACAACAGAATCAGGAAATTAGCGCATAGAGGCAACACAGTCAGGAAACTGGCAAACAGACAACACAGTCAGGAAACTGGCTCACAGACAGCGAGCAGCCAGGAAACTGGCATACAGATGGTGAACAGCCAGGAAACTGGCACACAGACTGCAAGCCGTCAGGAAACTGGCACACAACAATGAGCAGTCAGGTCACTGGCACACAGACAACACAGTCAGAAAACTGGCAAACAGATGACACAGTCAGGAAACTGGAACACAGACAACAAAGTCAGGAAACTGGCACACAGACAACGAGCAGTCAGGAAACCGGCACACAGACAGGAAACTGGCACCCAGACAACACAGGCAGGAAATGGGCATAGAGAAAACCAGCAGTCAGGAAACAGGCACACAGAAACTGAGCAGTCAGGAAAATGGCACACAGACAACGAGCAGTCAGGAAACTGGCACACAGACAATACAGTCAGGAAACTGGCACACAGACAACGAGCTGTCAGGAAACTGGCAAGCAGACAGTGAGCAGTCAGGAAACTGGCAAACAGACAACAAGCAGTCAGGAAACTGGCACACAGACAACGAGAAGTCAGCAAACTGGCACCACACAGCGAGCAGTCAGGAAAAAGGCACACAGATAACACAGTCAGGAAACAGGAACACAGATGTCACAGTCAGGAAAATGTCACACAGACAACAGAGTCAGGAAACTGGCCCACAGACACCGAGCAGTCGGGATACTACTACACAGACAGGAAACTGGCACAACAACAACACAGGCAGGAAACAGGCACACCTATACCAACAGTCAGGAAACTGGCTCACAGACAGGAAACTGGCACCCAGACAACACAGGCAGGAAATGGGCACACAGCAATCCAGCAGTCAGGAAACAGGCACACAGACAATGAGCAGTCAGGAAAATGGCACACAGACAATGAGCTGTCAAGAAATTGGCACACAGTCAATACAGTCAGGAAACTGGCACACAGACAACGAGCAGTCAGGAAATTGGCAAACAGACAACAAGCAGTCAGGAAACTGGCACACAGGCAACGAGAAGTCAGGAAACTGGCACCACACAGCGAGCAGTCAGGAAAAAGGCACACAGATATCATTGTCAGGAAACAGGAACACAGATGACACAGTCAGGAAACTGCAACACAGACAACAGAGTCAGGAAACTGGCACACAGACACCGAGCAGTTGGGATACTACCACACAGACAGGAAACTGGCACAACAACAACACAGGCAGGAAACAGGCACACAAAAACCAACAGTCAGGAAACTGGCACACAGACAACGAGCAGTCAGGAAACTGGCACACAGCCTACCAACAGTCAGAAAACTAGCACACAGCCAACCAACAGTTAGGAAACTTGCACACAGACCACAGAGTCAGGAAACTGGCACACAGACAGCAAGCAGTCAGGAAACTGGCACACAGACAACACAGTCAGGGAGCTGGCAAACAGAAAACCAACTGTCAGGAAACTGGCACACAGACAATGAGCAGTCAGGAAACTGGCACACAGACAACACAGTCAGGAAACTGGCAAACAGACAGCAAGCAGTCAGGAAACTGGCACACAGACAATGAGCAGTCAGGAAACTGGCACACAGTCAGGAAACTGGAACACAGATGACACAGTCAGGAAACTGACACACAGACAACATAGTCAGGAAACTGGCACTCAGACAACGAGCAGTCAGCAAACTGGCACACACAGGAAACTGGCAATCAGACAACACAGGCAGGAAACTGGCACACAGTCAACGAGTAGTCAGGAAACTGGCACACAGAAAATGAGCAGTCAGGAAATTGGCACACAGACAACGAGCAGTCAGGAAACTGGCACACAGACAGCAAGCAGTCAGGAAATTGGCAGACAGACAACACAGTCAGGAAACTGGCACACGGACAGCAAGCAGTCAGGAAACGGGCACACAGACAACGAGCAGTCAGGAAACTGGCACACAGACAACGTGCAGTCAGGAAATTGGCACACAGACAATGAGCAGTCAGGAAAGAGGAACATAGAGAATGAGTAGTCAGGAAATTGGCACACAGACAATGAACAGTCAGGAAACTGGCACACAGACAATGAGCAGTCAGGAAGCTGGCACACAGAAAGGGAGTAGTCAGGAATCTGGCACACAGAAACATTGTCAGGAAACTGGCAAACAGACAACACAGTCAGGAAACTGGCACACAGACAACAGAGTCAGGAAATTAGCGCATAGAGGCAACACAGTCAGGAAACTAGCAAACAGACAACACAGTCAGGAAACTGGCTCACAGACAGCGAGCAGCCAGGAAACTGGCACACAGACACAAACAGCCAGGAAACTGGCACACAGACTGCAAGCCATCAGGAAACTGGCACACAACAATGAGCAGTCAGGAAACTGGCACACAGACAACACAGTCAGGAAACTGGCAAACAGATGACACAGTCAGCAAACTGGAACACAGATGACACAGTCAGGAAACTGGCACACAGACAACAAAGTCAGGAAACTGGCACACAGACAACGAGCAGTCAGGAAACTGGCACACAGACAGGAAACTGGCACCCAGACAACACCGGCAGGAAATGGGCACACAGAAAACTAGCAGTCAGGAAACAGGCAAACAGACAATGAGCAGTTAGGAAAATGGCACATAGACAAAGAGCAGTCAGGAAACAGGCACACAGACAATACAGTCAGGAAACTGGCACACAGACAACAAGCAGTCAGGAAACTGGCACACAGACAGTGAGCAGTCAGGAAACTGGCACAACACAGCGAGCAGTCAGGAAAAAGGCACACAGATAACACAGTCAGGAAACAGGAACACAGACGACACAGTCAGGAAACTGGCACACAGACAACAGAGTCAGGAAACTGGCACACAGAAACCGAGCAGTCGGGATACTACCACACAGACAGGAACTGGCATAATGACAAGACAGGAAGGAAACGGGCACACGAAAACCAACAGTCAGGAAACTGGCACACAGGCAACGAGCAGTCAGGAAACTGGCACACAGCCTACCAAGAGTCAGAAAACTAGCACACAGCCAACCAACAGTCAGGAAACTTGCACACAGACCACAAGTCAGGAAACTGGCACACAGACAACAAGCAGTCAGGAAAGAGGAACATAGACAATGAGTAGTCAGGAAATTGGCACACAGACAATGAACAGTCAGGAAACTGGCACACAGAAACAGAGTAGTCAGGAATCTGGCACACAAAAACATAGTTTAGGAAACTGGCAAACAGACAACACAGTCAGGAAACTGGTACACAGACAACAGAATCAGGAAATTAGCGCATAGAGGCAACACAGTCAGGAAACTGGCAAACAGACAACACAGTCAGGAAACTGGCTCACAGACAGCGAGCAGCCAGGAAACTGGCATACAGATGGTGAACAGCCAGGAAACTGGCACACAGACTGCAAGCCGTCAGGAAACTGGCACACAACAATGAGCAGTCAGGACACTGGCACACAGACAACACAGTCAGAAAACTGGCAAACAGATGACACAGTCAGGAAACTGGAACACAGACAACAAAGTCAGGAAACTGGCACACAGACAACGAGCAGTCAGGAAACCGGCACACAGACAGGAAACTGGCACACAGACAACACAGGCAGGAAATGGGCATAGAGAAAACCAGCAGTCAGGAAACAGGCACACAGAAACTGAGCAGTCAGGAAAATGGCACACAGACAACGAGCAGTCAGGAAACTGGCACACAGACAATACAGTCAGGAAACTGGCACCACACAGCGAGCAGTCAGGAAAAAGGCACACAGATAACACAGTCAGGAAACAGGAACACAGATGTCACAGTCAGGAAAATGTCACACAGACAACAGAGTCAGGAAACTGGCCCACAGACACCGAGCAGTCGGGATACTACTACACAGACAGGAAACTGGCACAACAACAACACAGGCAGGAAACAGGCACATCTAAACCAACAGTCAGGAAACTGGCTCACAGACAGGAAACTGGCACCCAGACAACACAGGCAGGAAATGGGCACACAGCAATCCAGCAGTCAGGAAACAGGCACACAGACAATGAGCAGTCAGGAAAATGGCACACAGACAATGAGCAGTCAAGAAATTGGCACACAGTCAATACAGTCAGGAAACTGGCACACAGACAACGAGCAGTCAGGAAACTGGCAAACAGACAACAAGCAGACAGGAAACTGGCACACAGGCAACGAGAAGTCAGGAAACTGGCACCACACAGCGAGCAGTCAGGAAAAAGGCACACAGATATCATTGTCAGGAAACAGGAACACAGATGACACAGTCAGGAAACTGCAACACAGACAACAGAGTCAGGAAACTGGCACACAGACACCGAGCAGTTGGGATACTACCACACAGACAGGAAACTGGCACAACAACAACACAGGCAGGAAACAGGCACACGAAAACCAACAGTCAGGAAACTGGCACACAGACAACGAGCAGTCAGGAAACTGGCACACAGCCTACCAACAGTCAGAAAACTAGCACACAGCCAACCAACAGTTAGGAAACTTGCACACAGACCACAGAGTCAGGAAACTGGCACACAGACAGCAAGCAGTCAGGAAACTGGCACACAGACAACACAGTCAGGGAGCTGGCAAACAGAAAACCAACTGTCAGGAAACTGGCACACAGACAATGAGCAGTCAGGAAACTGGCACACAGACAACACAGTCAGGAAACTGGCAAACAGACAGCAAGCAGTCAGGAAACTGGCACACAGACAATGAGCAGTCAGGAAACTGGCACACAGTCAGGAAACTGGAACACAGATGACACAGTCAGGAAACTGACACACAGACAACATAGTCAGGAAACTGGCACTCAGACAACGAGCAGTCAGCAAACTGGCACACACAGGAAACTGGCAATCAGACAACACAGGCAGGAAACTGGCACACAGTCAACGAGTAGTCAGGAAACTGGCACACAGAAAATGAGCAGTCAGGAAATTGGCACACAGACAACGAGCAGTCAGGAAACTGGCACACAGACAGCAAGCAGTCAGGAAATTGGCAGACAGACAACACAGTCAGGAAACTGGCACACGGACAGCAAGCAGTCAGGAAACGGGCACACAGACAACGAGCAGTCAGGAAACTGGCACACAGACAACGTGCAGTCAGGAAATTGGCACACAGACAATGAGCAGTCAGGAAAGAGGAACATAGAGAATGAGTAGTCAGGAAATTGGCACACAGACAATGAACAGTCAGGAAACTGGCACACAGACAATGAGCAGTCAGGAAGCTGGCACACAGAAAGGGAGTAGTCAGGAATCTGGCACACAGAAACATTGTCAGGAAACTGGCAAACAGACAACACAGTCAGGAAACTGGCACACAGACAACAGAGTCAGGAAATTAGCGCATAGAGGCAACACAGTCAGGAAACTAGCAAACAGACAACACAGTCAGGAAACTGGCTCACAGACAGCGAGCAGCCAGGAAACTGGCACACAGACACAAACAGCCAGGAAACTGGCACACAGACTGCAAGCCATCAGGAAACTGGCACACAACAATGAGCAGTCAGGAAACTGGCACACAGACAACACAGTCAGGAAACTGGCAAACAGATGACACAGTCAGCAAACTGGAACACAGATGACACAGTCAGGAAACTGGCACACAGACAACAAAGTCAGGAAACTGGCACACAGACAACGAGCAGTCAGGAAACTGGCACACAGACAGGAAACTGGCACCCAGACAACACCGGCAGGAAATGGGCACACAGAAAACTAGCAGTCAGGAAACAGGCAAACAGACAATGAGCAGTTAGGAAAATGGCACATGGACAAAGAGCAGTCAGGAAACTGGCACACAGACAATACAGTCAGGAAACTGGCACACAGACAACAAGCAGTCAGGAAACTGGCAAACAGACAGTGAGCAGTCAGGAAACTGGCAAACAGACAACAAGCAGGCAGAAAACTGGCACACAGAAAACGAGTAGTCAGGAAACCGGCACACAGACAACGAGCAGTCAGGAAACTGGCACACAGACAGCGAGAAGTCAGGAAACTGGCACAACACAGCGAGCAGTCAGGAAAAAGGCACACAGATAACACAGTCAGGAAACAGGAACACAGACGACACAGTCAGGAAACTGGCACACAGACAACAGAGTCAGGAAACTGGCACACAGAAACCGAGCAGTCGGGATACTACCACACAGACAGGAAACTGGCATAACGACAACACAGGAAGGAAACGGGCACACGAAAACCAACAGTCAGGAAACTGGCACACAGGCAACGAGCAGTCAGGAAACTGGCAAACAGCCTACCAACAGTCAGAAAACTAGCACACAGCCAAGCAACAGTCAGGAAACTGGCAATCAGACAACACAGGCAGGAAACTGGCACACAGTCAACGAGTAGTCAGGAAACTGGCACACAGAAAATGAGCAGTCAGGAAATTGGCACACAGACAACGAGCAGTCAGGAAACTGGCACACAGACAGCAAGCAGTCAGGAAATTGGCAGACAGACAACACAGTCAGGAAACTGGCACACGGACAGCAAGCAGTCAGGAAACGGGCACACAGACAACAAGCAGTCAGGAAACTGGCACACAGACAACGTGCAGTCAGGAAATTGGCACACAGACAATGAGCAGTCAGGAAAGAGGAACATAGAGAATGAGTAGTCAGGAAATTGGCACACAGACAATGAACAGTCAGGAAACTGGCACACAGACAATGAGCAGTCAGGAAGCTGGCACACAGAAAGGGAGTAGTCAGGAATCTGGCACACAGAAACATTGTCAGGAAACTGGCAAACAGACAACACAGTCAGGAAACTGGCACACAGACAACAGAGTCAGGAAATTAGCGCATAGAGGCAACACAGTCAGGAAACTAGCAAACAGACAACACAGTCAGGAAACTGGCTCACAGACAGCGAGCAGCCAGGAAACTGGCACACAGACACAAACAGCCAGGAAACTGGCACACAGACTGCAAGCCATCAGGAAACTGGCACACAACAATGAGCAGTCAGGAAACTGGCACACAGACAACACAGTCAGGAAACTGGCAAACAGATGACACAGTCAGCAAACTGGAACACAGATGACACAGTCAGGAAACTGGCACACAGACAACAAAGTCAGGAAACTGGCACACAGACAACGAGCAGTCAGGAAACTGGCACACAGACAGGAAACTGGCACCCAGACAACACCGGCAGGAAATGGGCACACAGAAAACTAGCAGTCAGGAAACAGGCAAACAGACAATGAGCAGTTAGGAAAATGGCACATAGACAACGAGCAGTCAGGAAACTGGCACACAGACAATACAGTCAGGAAACTGGCACACAGACAACAAGCAGTCAGGAAACTGGCAAACAGACAGTGAGCAGTCAGGAAACTGGCAAACAGACAACAAGCAGGCAGAAAACTGGCACACAGAAAACGAGTAGTCAGGAAACCGGCACACAGACAACGAGCAGTCAGGAAACTGGCACACAGACAGCGAGAAGTCAGGAAACTGGCACAACACAGCGAGCAGTCAGGAAAAAGGCACACAGATAACACAGTCAGGAAACAGGAACACAGACGACACAGTCAGGAAACTGGCACACAGACAACAGAGTCAGGAAACTGGCACACAGAAACCGAGCAGTCGGGATACTACCACACAGACAGGAAACTGGCATAACGACAACACAGGAAGGAAACGGGCACACGAAAACCAACAGTCAGGAAACTGGCACACAGGCAACGAGCAGTCAGGAAACTGGCAAACAGCCTACCAACAGTCAGAAAACTGGCACACAGCCAAGCAACAGTCAGGAAACTGGCACACAGACAACACAGTCAGGAAACTGGCACACAGACAGCAAGCAGTCAGGAAACTGGCACACAGACAACACAGTCAGGGAGCTGGCACACAGAAAACCAACAGTCAGGTAACTGGCACACAGACAATGAGCAGTCAGGAAACTGGCACACAGACAACACAGTCAGGAAACTGGCACACAGACAGCAAGCAGTCAGGAAACTGGCACGCAGACAGCAAGTAGTCAGGAAACTGGCACAACACAGTGAGCAATCAGGAAACTGGCACACAGACAACACTGTCAGGAAACTGGCACATAGACAACAAAGTCAGGAAACTGGCACACAGACAACGAACTGTCAGGAAACTGGCACACAGACAACGAGCAGACAGGAAACTGGCACACAGACAACACTGTCAGGAAACTGGCACACAGACAACACTGTCAGGAAACTGGCACACAGACAGCAAGCAGTCAGGAAATTGGCAGACAGACAACACAGTCAGGAAATTGGCACACGGACAGCAAGCAGTCAGGAAACGGGCACACAGACAACGAGCAGTCAGGAAACTGGCACAAAGACAACGTGCAGTCAGGAAATTGGCACACAGACAACAAGCAGTCAGGAAAGAGGAACATAGACAATGAGTAGTCAGGAAACTGGCACACGGACAATGAACAGTCAGGAATCTGGCACACAGACAATGAGCAGTCAGGAAACTGGCGCACAGAAAGGGAGTAGTCAGGAATCTGGCACACAGAAACATAGTCAGGAAACTGGCAAACAGACAACACATTCAGGAAACTGGTACGCAGACAATAGAGTTAGGAAATTAGCGCATAGAAGCAACACAGTCAGGAAACTGGCAAACAGACAAAACAGTCAGGAAACTGGCCCACAGACAGCGAGCAGCCAGGAAATTGGCTCACAGTCAGCGAACAGCCAGGAAACTGGCACACAGACTGCAAGCAGTCAGGAAACTGGCACACAACAACGAGCAGTCAGGAAACTGGCACACAGACAACACAGTCAGGAAACTGGCAAACAGATGACACAGTCAGGAAACTGGCACACAGACAACAAAGTCAGGAAACCGGAACACAGACAACGAGCAGTCAGGAAACTGGCACACAGACAGCGAGAAGTCAGGAAACTGGCACAACACAGCGAGCAGTCAGGAAAAAGGCACACAGATAACACAGTCAGGAAACAGGAACACAGACGACACAGTCAGGAAACTGGCACACAGACAACAGAGTCAGGAAACTGGCACACAGAAACCGAGCAGTCGGGATACTACCACACAGACAGGAAACTGGCATAACGACAACACAGGAAGGAAACGGGCACACGAAAACCAACAGTCAGGAAACTGGCACACAGGCAACGAGCAGTCAGGAAACTGGCAAACAGCCTACCAACAGTCAGAAAACTGGCACACAGCCAAGCAACAGTCAGGAAACTGGCACACAGACAACACAGTCAGGAAACTGGCACACAGACAGCAAGCAGTCAGGAAACTGGCACACAGACAACACAGTCAGGGAGCTGGCACACAGAAAACCAACAGTCAGGTAACTGGCACACAGACAATGAGCAGTCAGGAAACTGGCACACAGACAACACAGTCAGGAAACTGGCACACAGACAGCAAGCAGTCAGGAAACTGGCACGCAGACAGCAAGTAGTCAGGAAACTGGCACAACACAGTGAGCAATCAGGAAACTGGCACACAGACAACACTGTCAGGAAACTGGCACATAGACAACAAAGTCAGGAAACTGGCACACAGACAACGAACTGTCAGGAAACTGGCACACAGACAACGAGCAGACAGGAAACTGGCACACAGACAACACTGTCAGGAAACTGGCACACAGACAACACTGTCAGGAAACTGGCACACAGACAGCAAGCAGTCAGGAAATTGGCAGACAGACAACACAGTCAGGAAATTGGCACACGGACAGCAAGCAGTCAGGAAACGGGCACACAGACAACGAGCAGTCAGGAAACTGGCACAAAGACAACGTGCAGTCAGGAAATTGGCACACAGACAACAAGCAGTCAGGAAAGAGGAACATAGACAATGAGTAGTCAGGAAACTGGCACACGGACAATGAACAGTCAGGAATCTGGCACACAGACAATGAGCAGTCAGGAAACTGGCGCACAGAAAGGGAGTAGTCAGGAATCTGGCACACAGAAACATAGTCAGGAAACTGGCAAACAGACAACACATTCAGGAAACTGGTACGCAGACAATAGAGTTAGAAAATTAGCGCATAGAAGCAACACAGTCAGGAAACTGGCAAACAGACAAAACAGTCAGGAAACTGGCCCACAGACAGCGAGCAGCCAGGAAATTGGCTCACAGTCAGCGAACAGCCAGGAAACTGGCACACAGACTGCAAGCAGTCAGGAAACTGGCACACAACAATGAGCAGTCAGGAAACTGGCACACAGACAACACAGTCAGGAAACTGGCAAACAGATGACACAGTCAGGAAACTGGCACACAGACAACAAAGTCAGGAAACCGGAACACAGACAACGAGCAGTCAGGAAACTGGCACACAGACAGGAAACTGGCACCCAGACAACACAGGCAGGAAATGGGCACACAGAAATCCAGCAGTCAGGAAACAGGCACACAGACAATGAAAAGTCAGGAAAATGGCACACAGACAATGAGCAGTCAGGATACTGGCACACAGTCAATACAGTCAGGAAACTGGCACACAGACAACGAGCAGTCAGGAAACTGGCAAACAGACAACGAGCAGTCAGGAAACTGGCACACAGACAGCGAGAAGTCAGGAAACTGGCACAACACAGCGAGCAGTCAGGAAACTGGCACACAGACAACAGAGTCAGGAAACTGGCACACAGACACCGAGCTTTCGGGATACTACCACACAGACAGGAAACTGGCACAAAGACAACGAGCAGTCAGGAAACTGGCACACAGCATACCAACAGTCAGAAAACTGGCACACAGACAACACAGTCAGGAAACTGGCACACAGAGAGCAAGCAGTCAGGAAACTGGCACACAGACAACAAAGTCAGGGAGCCGGCACACAGAAAACCAACAGTCAGGAAACTGGCACACAGACAATGAGCAGTCAGGAAACTGGCACACCGACAGCAAGCAGTCAGGAAACTGGCACAACACACCGAGCAATCAGGAAACTGGCACACAGGCAACACTGTCAGGAAACTGGCACACAGACAGGAAACTGGCACCCAGACAACACAGGCAGGAAATGGGCACACAGAAAACCAGCAGTCAGGAAACAGGCACACAGACAATGAGCAGTCAGGAAAATGGCACACAGACAACGAGCAGTCAGGAAACTGGCACACAGACAATACAGTCAGGAAACTGGCACACAGACAATGAGCAGTCAGGGAACTGGCAAACAGACAACAAGCAGGCAGAAAACTGGCACACAGAAAATGAGAAGTCAGGAAACTGGCACACAGAAAACGAGCAGTCAGGAAATTGGCGCACAGACAACAGAGTCAGGAAACTGGCACACAGACACGGAGCAGTCGGGATACTACCACACAGACAGGAAACTTGCATAAGGACAACACAGGCAGGAAATGGGCAAACGAAAACCAACAGTCAGGAAACTGGCACACAGACAACGAACAGTCAGAAAACTGGCACACAGCCTACCAACAGTTAGAAGATGGGCACACAGCCAACCAACAGTCAGGAAACTGGCACACAGACAACACAGTCAGGAAACTGGCACACAGACAGCAAGCAGTCAGGAAACTGGCACACAGACAACACAGTCAGGGAGCTTGCACACAGAAAACCAACAGTCAGGAAACTGGCACACAGACAATGAGCAGTCAGGAAACTGGCACACCGGCAACACAGGCAGGAAACTGGCAAACAGACAGCAAGCAGTCAGGAAACTGGCACGCAGACAGCAAGCAGTCAGGAAACTGGCACAACACAGCGAGCAATCAGGAAACTGGCACACAGACAACACTGTCAGGAAACTGGCACACAGACAACAAAGTCAGGAAACTTGACACACAGACAACGAACAGTCAGGAAACTGGCACACAGACAACGAGCAGTCAGGAAACTGGCACACAGAAAATCAACAGTCAGGAAACTGGCACACAGACAACACTGCCAGGAAACTGACACACAGACAACACTGTCAGGAAACTGGCACACAGACAGCAAGCAGTCAGGAAATTGGCACACAGACAACACAGTCAGGAAACTGGCACACAGAAAACCAACAGTCAGGAAAGTGGCACACAGACAACGAGCAGTCAGAAATCTGGCAGACAGACAACACAGTCAGGAAACTGGCACACAGACAGCAAGCAGTCAGGAAACTGGCAAACAGAGAACACAGACAGAAAACTGGCACCTAGAAAGACTACAGTGAGGAACCTGGCACACCAACAACACAGTCAGGAAACTCGCACACAGACAGCAAGCAGTCTGGAAACTGGCACACAGACAGTGAGCAGTCAGGAGACAGGCACAACACAGCGAGCAATCAGGAACCTGGCACACAGACAACACAGTCAGGAAACTGGCACACAGACAACAAAGTCAGGAAACTGGCGCACAGACAACACAGTCAGGAAACTGGCACACAGACGACCAACAGTCAGGAAACTTTGACACAGACCATACTGTCAGGAAACTGGCACACAGACAACACTGTCAGGAAACTGGCACACAGACAACGAGCAGTCAGAAAACTGGCAGCCAGACAATACAGTCAGGAAACTGGCACACGGACAGCAAGCAGTCAGGAAACTGGCAAACAGCGAACACAGACTTGAAGCTGGCACCCAGAGAAATAACAGTCAGGAAACTGGCACACCGATAACACAGTCAGGAACCTGGCACACAGACGACACAGTCAGGAAACTGGCACACAGGCAACACAGTCAGGCAGCTGGCACACAGGCAACACCGTCAGGAATCTGGCACGCAGGCAACAGTCAGGAAACTTTGACACAGACCATACTGTCAGGAAACTGGCACACAGACAACACTGTCAGGAAACTGGCACACAGACAACGAGCAGTCAAAAAACTGGCAGCCAGACAATACAGTCAGGAAACTGGCACACGGACAGCAAGCAGTCAGGAAACTGGCAAACAGAGAACACAGACTTGAAGCTGGCACCCAGAGAAATAACAGTCAGGAAACTGGCACACCGATAACACAGTCAGGAACCTGGCACACAGACGACACAGTCAGGAAACTGGCACAAAGACAACAAAGTCGGGAAACTGGCAGACAGACTTCGAGCAGTCAGGAAACTGGCACACAGACTGGAAACTGGCACACAGACAACACAAGGCAGGAACCTGGCACACCGACAACACAGTCAGGAAAATGGCACACAGACAGCAAACAGGCAGGAAACTGGCACACAGACAATGTGCAGTCAGGAAATTGGCACACAGACAATGAGCAGTCAGGAAACTGGGACACAGAAAGTGAATAGTCAGGAATCCGGCACAGAGAAACATAGTCAGGAAACTGGCAAACAGACAATAAAAGTCAGGAAACAGGTAACCAGACAACAGAGTCAGGAAATAAGTGCATAGAGGCAACACAGTCAGGAATCTGGTAAACAGACCACACTGTGAGGATACTGGCACACAGACAGCAAGCAGTCAGGAAATTGGCACACAGACAACACAGTCAGGAAACTGGCACACAGTCAACGAGCAGTCAGGAAACTGGCACACAGACAACGTGCAGTCAGGAAATTGGCACACAGACAACGTGCAGTCAGCAAACTGGCAAACAGATGACACAGTCAGGAAACTGGAACACAGATAACAAAGTCAGGAAACTGGCACACAGGCAACGAGCAGTCAGGAAACTGGCACACAGACAGGAAACTGGCACCCAGACAACACAGGGTGGAAGCTGGCACACAGACAACACAGTCAGAAAACTGGCACACAGAAAACCAACAGTCAGAAAACTGGCACACAGTCAACGAGCAGTCAGGAAACTGGAACACAGACAATGAGCAGTCAGGAAATCGGCACACAGACAACGAGCAGTCAGGAAACTGGCACTCAGACTGGAAACTGGCACATAGACAACACAGGCAGGAAACGGGCACACAGAAAACACAGGCAGGAAACTGGCACACAGAAAACCAAAGTCAGGAAACTGGCACACAGACAACGAGCAGTAACGAAACTCGCACACAGACAACGAGCAGTAAGGAAACTGGCACACAGACAGCGAGCAGTCAGGAAACTGGCACAACACAGCGAGCAATCAGGAAATTGGCACACAGACAAAGAGCAGTCAGGAAATTGGCACACAGACAACGAGCAGTCAGGAAACTGGCACAGAGAAAACCAACAGTCAGGAAATTGGCACACAGACAACACTGTCAGGAAACTGGCACACAGACAACACTGTCAGGAAACTGGCACACTGACAACACAGTCAGGAAACAGGTACACGGACAGCAAGCAGTCAGGAAACGGGCACACAGACAACGAGCAGCCAGCAAACTGGCACACAGACAACGTGCAGTCAGGAAATTGGCACACAGACAACAAGCAGTCAGGAAAGAGGAACATAGATAATGAGTAGTCAGGAAACTGGCACACAGACAATGAACAGTCAGGAATCTGGCACACAGACAATGAGCAGTCAGGAAACTGGCACACAGAAAGGGAGTAGTCAGGAATCTGGCACACAGAAACATAGTCAGGAAACTGGCAAACAGACAACACAGTCAGGAAACTGCTACGCAGACAATAGAGTGAGGAAATTAGCGCAAAGAGGCAACACAGTCAGGAAACTGCCAAACAGACGAAACAGTCAGGAAACTGGCCCACAGACAGCGAGCAGCCAGGAAACTGGCACACAGTCAGCGAACAGCCAGGAAACTGGCACACAGACAACACTGTCAGGAAACTGGCACACAGACAGCAAGCAGTCAGGAAATTGGCACACAGACAACACAGTCAGGAAACTGGCACACAGAAAACCAACAGTCAGGAAAGTGGCACACAGACAACGAGCAGTTATAAATCTGGCAGACAGACAACACAGTCAGGAAACTGGCACACAGACAGCAAGCAGTCAGGAAACTGGCAAACAGAGAACACAGACAGAAAACTGGCACCTAGAAAGACTACAGTGAGGAACCTGGCACACCAACAACACAGTCAGGAAACTCGCACACAGACAGCAAGCAGTCTGGAAACTGGCACACAGACAGTGAGCAGTCAGGAGACAGGCACAACACAGCGAGCAATAGGAACCTGGCACACAGACAACTCAGTCAGGAAACTGGCACACAGACAACAAAGTCAGGAAACTGGCGCACAGACAACACAGTCAGGAAACTGGCACACAGACGACCAACAGTCAGGAAACTTTGACACAGACCATACTGTCAGGAAACTGGCACACAGACAACACTGTCAGGAAACTGGCACACAGACAACGAGCAGTCAGAAAACTGGCAGCCAGACAATACAGTCAGGAAACTGGCACACGGACAGCAAGCAGTCAGGAAACTGGCAAACAGCGAACACAGACTTGAAGCTGACACCCAGAGAAATAACAGTCAGGAAACTGGCACACCGATAACACAGTCAGGAACCTGACACACAGACGACACAATCAGGAAACTGGCACAAAGACAACAAAGTCAGGAAACTGGCAGACAGACTTCGAGCAGTCAGGAAACCGGCACACAGACTGGAAACTGGCACACAGACAACACAAGGCAGGAACCTGGCACACCGACAACACAGTCAGGAAAATGGCACACAGACAGCAAACAGGCAGGAAACTGGCACACAGACAATGTGCAGTCAGGAAATTGGCACACAGACAATGAGCAGTCAGGAAACTGGGACACAGAAAGTGAATAGTCAGGAATCCGGCACAGAGAAACATAGTCAGGAAACTGGCAAACAGACAATAAAAGTCAGGAAACAGGTAACCAGACAACAGAGTCAGGAAATAAGTGCATAGAGGCAACACAGTCAGGAATCTGGTAAACAGACCACACTGTGAGGAAACTGGCACACAGACAGCAAGCAGTCAGGAAATTGGCACACAGACAACACAGTCAGGAAACTGGCACACAGACAACGAGCAGTCAGGAAATTGGCACACAGACAACACAGTCAGCAAACTGGCAAACAGATGACACAGTCAGGAAACTGGAACACAGACAGCAAGCAGTCAGGAAATTGGGAGACAGACAACACAGTCAGGAAACTGGCACACGGACAGCAAGCAGTCAGGAAACGGGCACACAGACAATGAGCAGTCAGGAAACTGGGACACAGAAAGTGAATAGTCAGGAATCCGGCACAGAGAAACATAGTCAGGAAACTGGCAAACAGACAATAAAAGTCAGGAAACAGGTAACCAGACAACAGAGTCAGGAAATAAGTGCATAGAGGCAACACAGTCAGGAATCTGGTAAACAGACCACACTGTGAGGAAACTGGCACACAGACAGCAAGCAGTCAGGAAATTGGCACACAGACAACACAGTCAGGAAACTGGCACACAGACAACGAGCAGTCAGGAAATTGGCACACAGACAACACAGTCAGCAAACTGGCAAACAGATGACACAGTCAGGAAACTGGAACACAGATAACAAAGTCAGGAAACTGGCACACAGGCAACGAGCAGTCAGGAAACTGGCACACAGACAGGAAACTGGCACCCAGACAACACAGGGTGGAAGCTGGCACACAGACAACACAGTCAGAAAACTGGCACACAGAAAACCAACAGTCAGGAAACTGGCACACAGTCAACGAGCAGTCAGGAAACTGGCACACAGACAATGAGCAGTCAGGAAATTGGCACACAGACAACGAGCAGTCAGGAAACTGGCACTCAGACAGGAAACTGGCACATAGACAACACAGGCAGGAAACGGGCACACAGAAAACACAGGCAGGAAACTGGCACACAGAAAACCAAAGTCAGGAAACTGGCACACAGACAACGAGCAGTAACGAAACTCGCACACAGACAACGAGCAGTAAGGAAACTGGCACACAGACAGCGAGCAGTCAGGAAACTGGCACAACACAGCGAGCAATCAGGAAATTGGCACAGAGACAAAGAGCAGGCAGGAAATTGGCACACAGACAACGAGCAGCCAGGAAACTGGCACACAGACATCACAGTCAGGAAACTGGCACTCAGACAATGAGCAGTCAGGAAACTGGCACACACAGGAAACTGGCACACAGACAACGAGCAGTCAGGAAACTGGCACACAGAAAACCAACAGTCAGGAAATTGGCACACAGACAACACTGTCCCGAAACTGGCGCACAGACAACACTGTCAGGAAACTGGCACACAGACAGCAAGCAGTCTGGAAATTGGCACACAGACGACACAGTCAGGAAACTGGCACACAGAAAACCAACAGTCAGGAAAGTGGCACACAGACAACGAGCAGTCAGAAAACTGGCACACTGACAACACATTCAGGAAACAGGTACACGGACAGCAAGCAGTCAGGAAACAGGCACACAGACAACGAGCAGCCAGCAAACTGGCACACAGACAACGTGCAGTCAGGAAATTGGCACACAGACAACACAGTCAGCAAACTGGCAAACAGATGACACAGTCAGGAAACTGGAACACAGACAACAAAGTCAGGAAACTGGTACACAGACAACGAGCAGTCAGGAAACTGGCACACAGACTGGAAACTGGCACCCAGACAACACAGGGTGGAAGCTGGCACACAGGCAACACAGTCAGGAATGTGGCACGATGACAACAATTTCAGTAAGCTGGCATGCAGGCAACACTTTCGGGAATCTGGCACGCAGACAACACAGTCAGGAAACTGGCATGCAGACAACATATTCGGGAACCTAGCACACAGACAACACAGTCGGGAATCTGGCACACAGACAACACAGTCGGGAATCTGGCACACAGACAACACAGTCGGGAATCTGGCAGCAAGACAACACAGACGGGAATCTGGCACACAGACAACACAGTCAGGGATCTGGCACAAAGACAACACAGTCAGGAAACTGGCATGCAGACAAAATATTCGGGAATCTGGCACACAGACAACACAATCAGGAATCTGGCACACAGACAACACAGTCGGGAAACTGGAACACAGACAACACAGTCGGGAATCTGGCACACAGACAACACAGTCGGGAATCTGGCACACAGACAACACAGTCGGGAATCTGGCACAAAGACAACACAGTCAGGAAACTGGCATGCAGACAAAATATTCGGGAATCAGGCACACAGACAACACAGTCAGGAATCTGGCACACAGACAACACAGTCGGGAAACTGGAACACAGACAACACCGTCGGGAATCTGGCACACAGACAACACAGTCGGGAATCTGGCACACAGACAACACAGTCGGGAATCTGGCACACAGACAAAACAGTCGGGAATCTGGCACACAGACAACACAGTCAGGAAACTGCATTGCAGACAAAATATTCGGGAATCTGGCACACAGACAACACAGTCGGGAATCTGGCACACTGTCAACACAGCCGGGAAACTGGAACACAGGCAACACAGTCGGGAATCTGGCACACAGACAACACAGTCGGGAATCTGGCACACAAAAAACACAGTCGGGAATCTGGCACACAGACAACACAGTCGCGAATTTGGCACTCAGACAACACAGTCAGGAAATGGCATGCAGACAAAATATTCGGGAATCTGGCACACAGACAACACAGTCAGGAATCTGGCACACAGACAACACAGTCGGGAATCTGGCACACAGAAAACACAGTCGGGAATCTGGCACACAAACAACACAGTCGGTAATCTGGCACACAGACAACACATTCGGGAATCTGGCACACAGACAACACAGTCGGGAATCTCGCATACAGACAACACAGTCAGGAATGTGGCACTCAGACACAATCAGGATTGTGGCACACAGACAACATAGTCAGGAATCTGGCACCCAGACATCAGAGTCAGAAATCTGGTCCCCAGGCAACACAATCAGAAATCTGGCACACAGACAACACAGTCAGGAATCTGGCACAGGAGCAACACAGTCGGGAAACTGGAACACAGACAACACAGTCGGGAATCTGGCACACAGACAACACAGTCGGGAATCTGGCACACAGACAACACAGTCAGGAAACTGGCATGCAGACAAAATATTCGGGATACTGGCACACAGACAATACAGTCGGGAATCTGGCACTCTGACAACACAGCCGGGAAACTGGAATACAGACAACACAGTTGGGAATCTGGAACACAGACAACACTGTCGGGAATCTGGCACACAGACAACACAGTCGGGAAACTGGCATGTAGACAAAATATTTGGGAATCTGGCACACAGACAACACAGTCAGGAATATGGCATACAGACAACACAGTCGGGAATCTGGTCCCCAGGCAACACAATCAGAAATCTGGCACACAGACAACACAGTCAGGAAACTGGAACCCAGGCAACACATTCGGGATGCGGCACACAGACAACATATTTGGGACTCTGGCACACAGGCAACACAGTCAGGAATCTGGTGCACAGGCAACACAGTCAGGAAGCTGGCAAACAGGCAACACAGTCAGGAAGCTGGCACACAGACAAAACTGTCAGGAAGCTGGCACACAGGCAACACAGTCAGGAAGCTGGCACACAGTCTACACAGTCAGGAAGCTGGCACAAAGCCAACACAGTCAGGAAGCTGGCACACAGGCAACATTGTCAAGAAGCTGGCACACAGGCAACACAGTCAGGAAGCTGGCACACAGGCAACACAGTCATGAAGCTGGCACACAGGCAACACAGTCAGGAAGCTGGCACACAGACAAAACTGTCAGGAAGCTGGCAGAAAGGCAACACAGTCAGGAAGCTGGCACACAGACAACACAGTCAGGAAGCTGGCTCAAAGGCAACACAGTCAGGAAGTTGCACACAGGCAACACTGTCAAGAAGCTGGCACACAGGCAACACAGTCAGCAAGCTGGCACACAGGCAGCACAGTCAGGGAGCTGGCACACAGGCAACACAGTCAGGAAGTTGGCACTCAGGCAACACAGTCAGAAAGCTGGCACACAGAAAACCAACAATCAGGAAACTGGCACACAGTCTACGAGCAGTCAGGAAACTGGCACACAGGCAATGAGCAGTCAGGAAATTGGCACACAGACCACGAGCAGTCAGGAAACTGGCACTCAGACAGGAAACTGGCACATAGACAACACAGGCAGGAAACGGGCACACAGAAAACCAAAGTCAGGAAACTGGCACACAAACAATGAGCAGTAAGGAAACTCGCACACAGACAACGAGCAGTAAGGAAACTGACACACAGACAGCAAGCAGTAAGGAAACTGGCACAACACAGCGAGCAATCAGGAAATTGGCAAACAGACAAAGAGCAGTCAGGAAATTGGCACACAGACAACGAGCAGTCAGGAAACTGGCGCACAGACAACACAGTCAGGAAACTGGCACTCAGACAATGAGCAGTCAGGAAACTGGCACACACAGGAAACTGGCACACAGACAACGAGCAGTCAGGAAAATGGCACATAGAAAACCAACAGTCAGGAAACTGGCACACAGACAACACTGTCAGGAAACTGGCACACAGACAACACTGTCAGGAAACTGGCACACAGACAACAAGCAGTCAGGAAATTGGCAGACAGACAACACAGTCAGGAAATTGGCACACGGACAGCAAGCAGTCAGGAAACGGGCACACAGACAACGAGCAGTCAGGAAACTGGCACAAAGACAACGTGCAGTCAGGAAATTGGCACACAGACAACAAGCAGTCAGGAAAGAGGAACATAGACAATGAGTAGTCAGGAAACTGGCACACGGACAATGAACAGTCAGGAATCTGGCACACAGACAATGAGCAGTCAGGAAACTGGCGCACAGAAAGGGAGTAGTCAGGAATCTGGCACACAGAAACATAGTCAGGAAACTGGCAAACAGACAACACATTCAGGAAACTGGTACGCAGACAATAGAGTTAGGAAATTAGCGCATAGAAGCAACACAGTCAGGAAACTGGCAAACAGACAAAACAGTCAGGAAACTGGCCCACAGACAGCGAGCAGCCAGGAAATTGGCTCACAGTCAGCGAACAGCCAGGAAACTGGCACACAGACTGCAAGCAGTCAGGAAACTGGCACACAACAATGAGCAGTCAGGAAACTGGCACACAGACAACACAGTCAGGAAACTGGCAAACAGATGACACAGTCAGGAAACTGGCACACAGACAACAAAGTCAGGAAACCGGAACACAGACAACGAGCAGTCAGGAAACTGGCACACAGACAGGAAACTGGCACCCAGACAACACAGGCAGGAAATGGGCACACAGAAATCCAGCAGTCAGGAAACAGGCACACAGACAATGAAAAGTCAGGAAAATGGCACACAGACAATGAGCAGTCAGGATACTGGCACACAGTCAATACAGTCAGGAAACTGGCACACAGACAACGAGCAGTCAGGAAACTGGCAAACAGACAACGAGCAGTCAGGAAACTGGCACACAGACAGCGAGAAGTCAGGAAACTGGCACAACACAGCGAGCAGTCAGGAAACTGGCACACAGACAACAGAGTCAGGAAACTGGCACACAGACACCGAGCTTTCGGGATACTACCACACAGACAGGAAACTGGCACAAAGACAACGAGCAGTCAGGAAACTGGCACACAGCATACCAACAGTCAGAAAACTGGCACACAGACAACACAGTCAGGAAACTGGCACACAGAGAGCAAGCAGTCAGGAAACTGGCACACAGACAACACAGTCAGGGAGCCGGCACACAGAAAACCAACAGTCAGGAAACTGGCACACAGACAATGAGCAGTCAGGAAACTGGCACACCGACAGCAAGCAGTCAGGAAACTGGCACAACACACCGAGCAATCAGGAAACTGGCACACAGGCAACACTGTCAGGAAACTGGCACACAGACAGGAAACTGGCACCCAGACAACACAGGCAGGAAATGGGCACACAGAAAACCAGCAGTCAGGAAACAGGCACACAGACAATGAGCAGTCAGGAAAATGGCACACAGACAACGAGCAGTCAGGAAACTGGCACACAGACAATACAGTCAGGAAACTGGCACACAGACAATGAGCAGTCAGGGAACTGGCAAACAGACAACAAGCAGGCAGAAAACTGGCACACAGAAAATGAGAAGTCAGGAAACTGGCACACAGAAAACGAGCAGTCAGGAAATTGGCGCACAGACAACAGAGTCAGGAAACTGGCACACAGACACGGAGCAGTCGGGATACTACCACACAGACAGGAAACTTGCATAAGGACAACACAGGCAGGAAATGGGCAAACGAAAACCAACAGTCAGGAAACTGGCACACAGACAACGAACAGTCAGAAAACTGGCACACAGCCTACCAACAGTTAGAAGACGGGCACACAGCCAACCAACAGTCAGGAAACTGGCACACAGACAACACAGTCAGGAAACTGGCACACAGACAGCAAGCAGTCAGGAAACTGGCACACAGACAACACAGTCAGGGAGCTTGCACACAGAAAACCAACAGTCAGGAAACTGGCACACAGACAATGAGCAGTCAGGAAACTGGCACACCGGCAACACAGGCAGGAAACTGGCAAACAGACAGCAAGCAGTCAGGAAACTGGCACGCAGACAGCAAGCAGTCAGGAAACTGGCACAACACAGCGAGCAATCAGGAAACTGGCACACAGACAACACTGTCAGGAAACTGGCACACAGACAACAAAGTCAGGAAACTTGACACACAGACAACGAACAGTCAGGAAACTGGCACACAGACAACGAGCAGTCAGGAAACTGGCACACAGAAAATCAACAGTCAGGAAACTGGCACACAGACAACACTGCCAGGAAACTGACACACAGACAACACTGTCAGGAAACTGGCACACAGACAGCAAGCAGTCAGGAAATTGGCACACAGACAACACAGTCAGGAAACTGGCACACAGAAAACCAACAGTCAGGAAAGTGGCACACAGACAACGAGCAGTCAGAAATCTGGCAGACAGACAACACAGTCAGGAAACTGGCACACAGACAGCAAGCAGTCAGGAAACTGGCAAACAGAGAACACAGACAGAAAACTGGCACCTAGAAAGACTACAGTGAGGAACCTGGCACACCAACAACACAGTCAGGAAACTCGCACACAGACAGCAAGCAGTCTGGAAACTGGCACACAGACAGTGAGCAGTCAGGAGACAGGCACAACACAGCGAGCAATCAGGAACCTGGCACACAGACAACACAGTCAGGAAACTGGCACACAGACAACAAAGTCAGGAAACTGGCGCACAGACAACACAGTCAGGAAACTGGCACACAGACGACCAACAGTCAGGAAACTTTGACACAGACCATACTGTCAGGAAACTGGCACACAGACAACACTGTCAGGAAACTGGCACACAGACAACGAGCAGTCAGAAAACTGGCAGCCAGACAATACAGTCAGGAAACTGGCACACGGACAGCAAGCAGTCAGGAAACTGGCAAACAGCGAACACAGACTTGAAGCTGGCACCCAGAGAAATAACAGTCAGGAAACTGGCACACCGATAACACAGTCAGGAACCTGGCACACAGACGACACAGTCAGGAAACTGGCACACAGGCAACACAGTCAGGCAGCTGGCACACAGGCAACACCGTCAGGAATCTGGCACGCAGGCAACAGTCAGGAAACTTTGACACAGACCATACTGTCAGGAAACTGGCACACAGACAACACTGTCAGGAAACTGGCACACAGACAACGAGCAGTCAAAAACTGGCAGCCAGACAATACAGTCAGGAAACTGGCACACGGACAGCAAGCAGTCAGGAAACTGGCAAACAGAGAACACAGACTTGAAGCTGGCACCCAGAGAAATAACAGTCAGGAAACTGGCACACCGATAACACAGTCAGGAACCTGGCACACAGACGACACAGTCAGGAAACTGGCACAAAGACAACAAAGTCGGGAAACTGGCAGACAGACTTCGAGCAGTCAGGAAACTGGCACACAGACTGGAAACTGGCACACAGACAACACAAGGCAGGAACCTGGCACACCGACAACACAGTCAGGAAAATGGCACACAGACAGCAAACAGGCAGGAAACTGGCACACAGACAATGTGCAGTCAGGAAATTGGCACACAGACAATGAGCAGTCAGGAAACTGGGACACAGAAAGTGAATAGTCAGGAATCCGGCACAGAGAAACATAGTCAGGAAACTGGCAAACAGACAATAAAAGTCAGGAAACAGGTAACCAGACAACAGAGTCAGGAAATAAGTGCATAGAGGCAACACAGTCAGGAATCTGGTAAACAGACCACACTGTGAGGATACTGGCACACAGACAGCAAGCAGTCAGGAAATTGGCACACAGACAACACAGTCAGGAAACTGGCACACAGTCAACGAGCAGTCAGGAAACTGGCACACAGACAACGTGCAGTCAGGAAATTGGCACACAGACAACGTGCAGTCAGCAAACTGGCAAACAGATGACACAGTCAGGAAACTGGAACACAGATAACAAAGTCAGGAAACTGGCACACAGGCAACGAGCAGTCAGGAAACTGGCACACAGACAGGAAACTGGCACCCAGACAACACAGGGTGGAAGCTGGCACACAGACAACACAGTCAGAAAACTGGCACACAGAAAACCAACAGTCAGAAAACTGGCACACAGTCAACGAGCAGTCAGGAAACTGGAACACAGACAATGAGCAGTCAGGAAATTGGCACACAGACAACGAGCAGTCAGGAAACTGGCACTCAGACTGGAAACTGGCACATAGACAACACAGGCAGGAAACGGGCACACAGAAAACACAGGCAGGAAACTGGCACACAGAAAACCAAAGTCAGGAAACTGGCACACAGACAACGAGCAGTAACGAAACTCGCACACAGACAACGAGCAGTAAGGAAACTGGCACACAGACAGCGAGCAGTCAAGAAACTGGCACAACACAGCGAGCAATCAGGAAATTGGCACACAGACAAAGAGCAGTCAGGAAATTGGCACACAGACAACGAGCAGTCAGGAAACTGGCACAGAGAAAACCAACAGTCAGGAAATTGGCACACAGACAACACTGTCAGGAAACTGGCACACAGACAACACTGTCAGGAAACTGGCACACTGACAACACAGTCAGGAAACAGGTACACGGACAGCAAGCAGTCAGGAAACGGGCACACAGACAACGAGCAGCCAGCAAACTGGCACACAGACAACGTGCAGTCAGGAAATTGGCACACAGACAACAAGCAGTCAGGAAAGAGGAACATAGATAATGAGTAGTCAGGAAACTGGCACACAGACAATGAACAGTCAGGAATCTGGCACACAGACAATGAGCAGTCAGGAAACTGGCACACAGAAAGGGAGTAGTCAGGAATCTGGCACACAGAAACATAGTCAGGAAACTGGCAAACAGACAACACAGTCAGGAAACTGCTACGCAGACAATAGAGTGAGGAAATTAGCGCAAAGAGGCAACACAGTCAGGAAACTGCCAAACAGACAAAACAGTCAGGAAACTGGCCCACAGACAGCGAGCAGCCAGGAAACTGGCACACAGTCAGCGAACAGCCAGGAAACTGGCACACAGACAACACTGTCAGGAAACTGGCACACAGACAGCAAGCAGTCAGGAAATTGGCACACAGACAACACAGTCAGGAAACTGGCACACAGAAAACCAACAGTCAGGAAAGTGGCACACAGACAACGAGCAGTTATAAATCTGGCAGACAGACAACACAGTCAGGAAACTGGCACACAGACAGCAAGCAGTCAGGAAACTGGCAAACAGAGAACACAGACAGAAAACTGGCACCTAGAAAGACTACTGTGAGGAACCTGGCACACCAACAACACAGTCAGGAAACTCGCACACAGACAGCAAGCAGTCTGGAAACTGGCACACAGACAGTGAGCAGTCAGGAGACAGGCACAACACAGCGAGCAATCAGGAACCTGGCACACAGACAACACAGTCAGGAAACTGGCACACAGACAACAAAGTCAGGAAACTGGCGCACAGACAACACAGTCAGGAAACTTTGACACAGACCATACTGTCAGGAAACTGGCACACAGACAACACTGTCAGGAAACTGGCACACAGACAACGAGCAGTCAGAAAACTGGCAGCCAGACAATACAGTCAGGAAACTGGCACACGGACAGCAAGCAGTCAGGAAACTGGCAAACAGCGAACACAGACTTGAAGCTGACACCCAGAGAAATAACAGTCAGGAAACTGGCACACCGATAACACAGTCAGGAACCTGACACACAGACGACACAATCAGGAAACTGGCACAAAGACAACAAAGTCAGGAAACTGGCAGACAGACTTCGAGCAGTCAGGAAACCGGCACACAGACTGGAAACTGGCACACAGACAACACAAGGCAGGAACCTGGCACACCGACAACACAGTCAGGAAAATGGCACACAGACAGCAAACAGGCAGGAAACTGGCACACAGACAATGTGCAGTCAGGAAATTGGCACACAGACAATGAGCAGTCAGGAAACTGGGACACAGAAAGTGAATAGTCAGGAATCCGGCACAGAGAAACATAGTCAGGAAACTGGCAAACAGACAATAAAAGTCAGGAAACAGGTAACCAGACAACAGAGTCAGGAAATAAGTGCATAGAGGCAACACAGTCAGGAATCTGGTAAACAGACCACACTGTGAGGAAACTGGCACACAGACAGCAAGCAGTCAGGAAATTGGCACACAGACAACACAGTCAGGAAACTGGCACACAGACAACGAGCAGTCAGGAAATTGGCACACAGACAACACAGTCAGCAAACTGGCAAACAGATGACACAGTCAGGAAACTGGAACACAGACAGCAAGCAGTCAGGAAATTGGGAGACAGACAACACAGTCAGGAAACTGGCACACGGACAGCAAGCAGTCAGGAAACGGGCACACAGACAATGAGCAGTCAGGAAACTGGGACACAGAAAGTGAATAGTCAGGAATCCGGCACAGAGAAACATAGTCAGGAAACTGGCAAACAGACAATAAAAGTCAGGAAACAGGTAACCAGACAACAGAGTCAGGAAATAAGTGCATAGAGGCAACACAGTCAGGAATCTGGTAAACAGACCACACTGTGAGGAAACTGGCACACAGACAGCAAGCAGTCAGGAAATTGGCACACAGACAACACAGTCAGGAAACTGGCACACAGACAACGAGCAGTCAGGAAATTGGCACACAGACAACACAGTCAGCAAACTGGCAAACAGATGACACAGTCAGGAAACTGGAACACAGATAACAAAGTCAGGAAACTGGCACACAGGCAACGAGCAGTCAGGAAACTGGCACACAGACAGGAAACTGGCACCCAGACAACACAGGGTGGAAGCTGGCACACAGACAACACAGTCAGAAAACTGGCACACAGAAAACCAACAGTCAGGAAACTGGCACACAGTCAACGAGCAGTCAGGAAACTGGCACACAGACAATGAGCAGTCAGGAAATTGGCACACAGACAACGAGCAGTCAGGAAACTGGCACTCAGACAGGAAACTGGCACATAGACAACACAGGCAGGAAACGGGCACACAGAAAACACAGGCAGGAAACTGGCACACAGAAAACCAAAGTCAGGAAACTGGCACACAGACAACGAGCAGTAACGAAACTCGCACACAGACAACGAGCAGTAAGGAAACTGGCACACAGACAGCGAGCAGTCAGGAAACTGGCACAACACAGCGAGCAATCAGGAAATTGGCACAGAGACAAAGAGCAGGCAGGAAATTGGCACACAGACAACGAGCAGCCAGGAAACTGGCACACAGACATCACAGTCAGGAAACTGGCACTCAGACAATGAGCAGTCAGGAAACTGGCACACACAGGAAACTGGCACACAGACAACGAGCAGTCAGGAAACTGGCACACAGAAAACCAACAGTCAGGAAATTGGCACACAGACAACACTGTCACGAAACTGGCGCACAGACAACACTGTCAGGAAACTGGCACACAGACAGCAAGCAGTCTGGAAATTGGCACACAGACGACACAGTCAGGAAACTGGCACACAGAAAACCAACAGTCAGGAAAGTGGCACACAGACAACGAGCAGTCAGAAAACTGGCACACTGACAACACATTCAGGAAACAGGTACACGGACAGCAAGCAGTCAGGAAACAGGCACACAGACAACGAGCAGCCAGCAAACTGGCACACAGACAACGTGCAGTCAGGAAATTGGCACACAGACAACACAGTCAGCAAACTGGCAAACAGATGACACAGTCAGGAAACTGGAACACAGACAACAAAGTCAGGAAACTGGTACACAGACAACGAGCAGTCAGGAAACTGGCACACAGACTGGAAACTGGCACCCAGACAACACAGGGTGGAAGCTGGCACACAGGCAACACAGTCAGGAATGTGGCACGATGACAACAATTTCAGTAAGCTGGCATGCAGGCAACACTTTCGGGAATCTGGCACGCAGACAACACAGTCAGGAAACTGGCATGCAGACAACATATTCGGGAACCTAGCACACAGACAACACAGTCGGGAATCTGGCACACAGACAACACAGTCGGGAATCTGGCACACAGACAACACAGTCGGGAATCTGGCAGCAAGACAACACAGACGGGAATCTGGCACACAGACAACACAGTCAGGGATCTGGCACAAAGACAACACAGTCAGGAAACTGGCATGCAGACAAAATATTCGGGAATCTGGCACACAGACAACACAGTCAGGAATCTGGCACACAGACAACACAGTCGGGAAACTGGAACACAGACAACACAGTCGGGAATCTGGCACACAGACAACACAGTCGGGAATCTGGCACACAGACAACACAGTCGGGAATCTGGCACAAAGACAACACAGTCAGGAAACTGGCATGCAGACAAAATATTCGGGAATCAGGCACACAGACAACACAGTCGGGAATCTGGCACACTGTCAACACAGCCGGGAAACTGGAACACAGGCAACACAGTCGGGAATCTGGCACACAGACAACACAGTCGGGAATCTGGCACACAAAAAACACAGTCGGGAATCTGGCACACAGACAACACAGTCGCGAATTTGGCACTCAGACAACACAGTCAGGAAATGGCATGCAGACAAAATATTCGGGAATCTGGCACACAGACAACACAGTCAGGAATCTGGCACACAGACAACACAGTCGGGAATCTGGCACACAGACAACACAGTCGGGAATCTGGCACACAAACAACACAGTCGGTAATCTGGCACACAGACAACACATTCGGGAATCTGGCACACAGACAACACAGTCGGGAATCTCGCATACAGACAACACAGTCAGGAATGTGGCACTCAGACACAATCAGGATTGTGGCACACAGACAACATAGTCAGGAATCTGGCACCCAGACATCACAGTCAGAAATCTGGTCCCCAGGCAACACAATCAGAAATCTGGCACACAGACAACACAGTCAGGAATCTGGCTCAGAGACAACACAGTCGGGAAACTGGAACACAGACAACACAGTCGGGAATCTGGCACACAGACAACACAGTCGGGAATCTGGCACACAGACAACACAGTCAGGAAACTGGCATGCAGACAAAATATTCGGGATACTGGCACACAGACAATACAGTCGGGAATCTGGCACTCTGACAACACAGCCGGGAAACTGGAATACAGACAACACAGTTGGGAATCTGGAACACAGACAACACTGTCGGGAATCTGGCACACAGACAACACAGTCGGGAAACTGGCATGCAGACAAAATATTCGGGAATCTGGCACACAGACAACACAGTCAGGAATATGGCATACAGACAACACAGTCGGGAATCTGGTCCCCAGGCAACACAATCAGAAATCTGGCACACAGACAACACAGTCAGGAAACTGGAACCCAGGCAACACATTCGGGATGCGGCACACAGACAACATATTTGGGACTCTGGCACACAGGCAACACAGTCAGGAATCTGGTGCAAAGGCAACACAGTCAGGAAGCTGGCAAACAGGCAACACAGTCAGGAAGCTGGCACACAGACAAAACTGTCAGGAAGCTGGCACACAGGCAACACAGTCAGGAAGCTGGCACACAGTCTACACAGTCAGGAAGCTGGCACAAAGCCAACACAGTCAGGAAGCTGGCACACAGGCAACATTGTCAAGAAGCTGGCACACAGGCAACACAGTCAGGAAGCTGGCACACAGGCAACACAGTCATGAAGCTGGCACACAGGCAACACAGTCAGGAAGCTGGCACACAGACAAAACTGTCAGGAAGCTGGCAGAAAGGCAACACAGTCAGGAAGCTGGCACACAGACAACACAGTCAGGAAGCTGGCTCAAAGGCAACACAGTCAGGAAGTTGCACACAGGCAACACTGTCAAGAAGCTGGCACACAGGCAACACAGTCAGCAAGCTGGCACACAGGCAGCACAGTCAGGGAGCTGGCACACAGGCAACACAGTCAGGAAGTTGGCACTCAGGCAACACAGTCAGAAAGCTGGCACACAGAAAACCAACAATCAGGAAACTGGCACACAGTCTACGAGCAGTCAGGAAACTGGCACACAGGCAATGAGCAGTCAGGAAATTGGCACACAGACCACGAGCAGTCAGGAAACTGGCACTCAGACAGGAAACTGGCACATAGACAACACAGGCAGGAAACGGGCACACAGAAAACCAAAGTCAGGAAACTGGCACACAAACAATGAGCAGTAAGGAAACTCGCACACAGACAACGAGCAGTAAGGAAACTGACACACAGACAGCAAGCAGTAAGGAAACTGGCACAACACAGCGAGCAATCAGGAAATTGGCAAACAGACAAAGAGCAGTCAGGAAATTGGCACACAGACAACGAGCAGTCAGGAAACTGGCGCACAGACAACACAGTCAGGAAACTGGCACTCAGACAATGAGCAGTCAGGAAACTGGCACACACAGGAAACTGGCACACAGACAACGAGCAGTCAGGAAAATGGCACATAGAAAACCAACAGTCAGGAAACTGGCACACAGACAACACTGTCAGGAAACTGGCACACAGACAACACTGTCAGGAAACTGGCACACAGACAACAAGCAGTCGGGAATTTGGCACACAGACAACACAGTCAGGAAACTGGCACACAGAAAACCAACAGTAAGGAAAGTGGCACACAGACAACGAGCAGTCAGAAAACTGGCACACTGACAACACAGTCAGGAAACAGGCACATGGACAGCAAGCAGTCAGGAAATTGGCACACAGACAACACAGTCAGGAAACTGGCACACAGTCAACGAGCAGTCAGGAAATTGGCACACAGACAACACAGTCAGCAAACTGGCAAACAGATGACACAGTCAGGAAACTGGAACACAGATAACAAAGTCAGGAAACTGGCACACAGACAACGAGCCGTCAGGAAACTGGCACACAGACAGGAAACTGGCACCCAGACAAGACAGGGTGGAAGCTGGCACACAGACAACACAGTCAGAAAACTGGCACACAGAAAACCAACAGTCAGGAAACTGGCACACAGTCAACAAGCAGTCAGGAATCTGGCACACAGACAAAGTGCAGTCAGGAAATTGGCACACAGACAACGAGCAGTCAGGAAACTGGCGCACAGACAACACAGTCAGGAAACTGGCACTCAGACAATGAGCAGTCAGGAAACTGGCACACACAGGAAACTGGCACACAGACAACGAGCAGTCAGGAAAATGGCACATAGAAAACCAACAGTCAGGAAACTGGCACACAGACAACACTGTCAGGAAACTGGCACACAGACAACACTGTCAGGAAACTGGCACACAGACAACAAGCAGTCGGGAATTTGGCACACAGACAACACAGTCAGGAAACTGGCACACAGAAAACCAACAGTAAGGAAAGTGGCACACAGACAACGAGCAGTCAGAAAACTGGCACACTGACAACACAGTCAGGAAACAGGCACATGGACAGCAAGCAGTCAGGAAATTGGCACACAGACAACACAGTCAGGAAACTGGCACACAGTCAACGAGCAGTCAGGAAATTGGCACACAGACAACACAGTCAGCAAACTGGCAAACAGATGACACAGTCAGGAAACTGGAACACAGATAACAAAGTCAGGAAACTGGCACACAGACAACGAGCCGTCAGGAAACTGGCACACAGACAGGAAACTGGCACCCAGACAAGACAGGGTGGAAGCTGGCACACAGACAACACAGTCAGAAAACTGGCACACAGAAAACCAACAGTCAGGAAACTGGCACACAGTCAACAAGCAGTCAGGAATCTGGCACACAGACAAAGTGCAGTCAGGAAATTGGCACACAGACAACGAGCAGTCAGGAAACTGGCACTCAGACAGGAAACTGGCACAGAGACAACACTGGCAGGAAACGGGCACACAGAAAACACAGGCAGGAAACGGGCACACAGAAAACCAAAGTCAGGAAACTGGCACACAGACAACGAGCAGTAACGAAACTCGCACACAGACAGCGAGCAGTAAGGAAACTGGCACACAGACAGCGAGCAGTCAGGAAACTGGCACAACACAGCGAGCAATCAGGAAATTGGCACAGAGACAAAGAGCAGGCAGGAAATTGGCACATAGACAACGAGCAGCCAGGAAACTGGCACACAGACATCACAGTCAGGAAACTGGCACTCAGACAATGAGCAGTCAGGAAACTGGCACACACAGGAAACTGGCACACAGACAACGAGCAGTCAGGAAACTGGCACACAGAAAACCAACAGTCAGGAAATTGGCACACAGACAACACTGTCACGAAACTGGCACACAGACAACACTGTCAGGAAACTGGCACACAGACAGCAAGCAGTCTGGAAATTGGCACACAGACGACACAGTCAGGAAACTGGCACACAGAAAACCAACAGTCAGGAAAGTGGCACACAGACAACGAGCAGTCAGAAAACTGGCACACTGACAACACATTCAGGAAACAGATACACGGACAGCAAGCAGTCAGGAAACAGGCACACAGACAACGAGCAGCCAGCAAACTGGCACACAGACAACGTGCAGTCAGGAAATTGGCACACAGACAACACAGTCAGCAAACTGGCAAACAGATGACACAGTCAGGAAACTGGAACACAGACAACAAAGTCAGGAAACTGGTACACAGACAACGAGCAGTCAGGAAACTGGCACACAGACTGGAAACTGGCACCCAGACAACACAGGGTGGAAGCTGGCACACAGGCAACACAGTCAGGAATGTGGCACGATGACAACAATTTCAGTAAGCTGGCATGCAGGCAACACTTTCGGGAATCTGGCACACAGACAACACAGTCAGGAAACTGGCATGCAGACAACATATTCGGGAACCTAGCACACAGACAACACAGTCGGGAATCTGGCACACAGACAACACAGTCGGGAATCTGGCACACAGACAACACAGTCGGGAATCTGGCAGCAAGACAACACAGACGGGAATCTGGCACACAGACAACACAGTCAGGGATCTGGCACAAAGACAACACAGTCAGGAAACTGGCATGCAGACAAAATATTCGGGAATCTGGCACACAGACAACACAGTCAGGAATCTGGCACGCAGACAACACAGTCGGGAAACTGGAACACAGACAACACAGTCGGGAATCTGGCACACAGACAACACAGTCGGGAATCTGGCACACAGACAACACAGTCAGGAAACTGGCATGCAGACAAAATATTCGGGAATCAGGCACACAGACAACACAGTCAGGAATCTGGCACACAGACAACACAGTCGGGAAACTGGAACACAGACAACACAGTCGGGAATCTGGCACACAGACAACACAGTCGGGAATCTGGCACACAGACAACACAGTCGGGAATCTGGCACACAGACAAAACAGTCGGGAATCTGGCACACAGACAACACAGTCAGGAAACTGCATTGCAGACAAAATATTCGGGAATCTGGCACACAGACAACACAGTCGGGAATCTGGCACACTGTCAACACAGCCGGGAAACTGGAACACAGACAACACAGTCGGGAATCTGGCACACAGACAACACAGTCGGGAATCTGGCACACAAAAAACACAGTCGGGAATCTGGCACACAGACTAAACTGTCAGGAAGCTGGCACACAGGCAACACAGTCAGGAAGCTGGCACACAGTCTACACAGTCAGGAAGCTGGCACAAAGCCAACACAGTCAGGAAGCTGGCACACAGGCAACATTGTCATGAAGCTGGCACACAGGCAACACAGTCAGGAAGCTGGCACACAGGCAACACAGTCATGAAGCTGGCACACAGGCAACACAGTCAGGAAGCTGGCACACAGACAAAACTGTCAGGAAGCTGGCAGAAAGGCAACACAGTCAGGAAGCTGGCACACAGACAACACAGTCAGGAAGCTGGCTCACAGGCAACACAGTCAGGAAGTTGCACACAGGCAACACTGTCAAGAAGCTGGCACACAGACAACACAGTCGGGAATCTGGCACACAGAAAACCATCAGTCAGGAAAGTGGCACAGAGACAACGAGCAGTCAGAAAATTGGCACACTGACAACACAGTCAGGAAACAGGTACACGGACAGCAAGCAGTCAGGAACCGGGCACACAGACAACGAGCAGTCAGCAAACTGGCAAACAGACAACGTGCAGTCAGGAAATTGGCACACAGCCAACACAGTCAGCAAACTGGCAAACAGATGACACAGTCAGGAAACTGGAACACAGACAACAAAGTCAGGAAACTGGTACACAGACAAAGAGCAGTAAGGAAACTGGCACACAGACAGGAAATTGGCAGCCAGACAACACAGGGTGGAAGCTGGCACACAGGCAACACAGTCAGGAAGCTGGAACACAGGCCACACAGTCAGGCAGCTGGCACACAGGCAACACAGTTAGGAATGTGGCACGCAGGCAACACATTCAGGAAGCTGGCACGCTGACAACAATTTCGGTAAGCTGGCATGCAGGCAACACTTTTGGGAATCTGGCACGCAGACAACACAGTCAGGAAACTGGCATGCAGACAACATATTCGGGAATCTAGCACACGGACAACACAGTTGGGAATCTGGCACACAGACAACACAGTCGGGAATCTGGCACGCAGACAACAAAGTCGGGAATCTGGCACACAGACAACACAGTCGGGAATCTGGCACACAGACAACACAGTCGGGAATCTGGCACACAGACAACACAGTCAGGGATGTGGCACAAAGACAACACAGTCAGGAAACTGGCATGCAGATTAAATATTCGGGAATCTGGCACACAGACAACACAGTCAGGAATCTGGCACACAGACAACACAGTCGGGAAACTGGAACACAGACAACACAGTCGGGAATCTGGCACACAGACAACTCAGTCGGGAATCTGGCACACAGACAACACAGTCGGGAATCTGGCACACAGACAACACAGTCAGAAATCAGGCACACAGACAACACAGTCGGGAATCTGGCACACAGACAACACAGTCGGGAATCTGGCACCCAAACAACACAGTCGGGAATCTGGCACACAGACAACAGAGTCAGGAATCTGGCACACAGACAACAGAGTCAGGAAATGGCATGCAGACAAAATATTCGGGAATCTGGCACACAGACAACACAGTCAGGAATCTGGCACACAGACAACACAGTCAGGAATCTGGCACACAGACAACACAGTCGGGAATCTGGCACACAGAAAACACAGTCGGGAATCTGGCATACAGGCAACACAGTCAGGAATGTGGCACTCAGACACAATCAGGAATGTGGCACACAGACAAAATAGTCAGGAATCTGGCACCCAGACATCACAGTCAGAAATCTGGTCCCCAGGCAACACAATCAGAAATCTGGCACACAGACAACACAGTCATGAATCTGGCACACAGACAACACAGTCGGGAAACTGGAACACAGACAACAGTCGGGAATCTGGCACACAGACAACACAGGCGGGAATCTGGCACCCAGACAACACAGACGGGAAACTGGCATGCAGGCAAAATATTTGGGAATCTGGCACAAAGACAATACAGTCGGGAATCTGGCACACTGACAACACAGCCGGGAAACTGGAATACAGACAACACAGTTGGGAATCTGGAACACAGACAACACTGTCGGGAATCTGGCACACAGAAAACACAGTCGGGAATCTGGCACACAGACAGCACAGTCGGGAATCTGGCACACAGACAACACAGTCGGGAATCTGGCACACAGACAACACAGTCGGGAATCTGGCACACAGACAACACAGTCAGGAAATGGCATGCAGACAAAATATTCGGGAATCTGGCACACAGACAACACAGTCAGGAATCTGGCACACAGACAACACAGTCGGGAAACTGGAACACAGACAACACAGTCGGGAATCTGGCACACAGACAACACAGTCGGGAATCTGGCACACAGACAACACAGGCGGGAATCTGGCACACAGACAACACAGTCGGGAATCTGGCAGACAGACAGCAAGCAGTCAGGAAACTGGCAAACAGAGAACACAGACAGAAAACTGGCACCTAGAAAGACTACAGTGAGGAACCTGGCACACCAACAACACAGTCATGAAACTCGCTCACAGACAGCAAGCAGTCTGGAAACTGGCACACAGACAGTGAGCAGTCAGGAGACAGGCACAACACAGCGAGCAATCAGGAACCTGGCACACAGACAACACAGTCAGGAAACTGGCACACAGACAACAAAGTCAGGAAACTGGCGCACAGACAACACAGTCAGGAAACTGGCACACAGACGACCAACAGTCAGGAAACTTTGACACAGACCATACTGTCAGGAAACTGGCACACAGACAACACTGTCAGGAAACTGGCACACAGACAACGAGCAGTCAGAAAACTGGCAGCCAGACAATACAGTTTGGAAACTGGCACAAGGACAGCAAGCAGTCAGGAAACTGGCAAACAGAGAACACAGACTTGAAGCTGGCACCCAGAGAAATAACAGTCAGGAAACTGGCACACCGATAACACAGTCAGGAACCTGGCACACAGACGATACAGTCAGGAAACTGGCACACAGACAACAAAGTCAGGAAACTGGCAAACAGACTTCGAGCAGTCAGGAAACCGGCACACAGACTGGAAACTGGCACACAGACAACACAAGGCAGGAACCTGGCACACCGACAACACAGTCAGGAAAATGGCACACAGACAGCAAACAGCAGGAAACTGCACACAGAGAATGTGCAGTCAGGAAATTGGCACACAGACAACGAGCAGTCAGGAAACTGGGACACAGAAAGTGAATAGTCAGGAATCCGGCACAGAGAAACATAGTCAGGAAACTGGCAAACAGACAATAAAAGTCAGGAAACAGGTAACCAGACAACAGAGTCAGGAAATAAGTGCATAGAGGCAACACAGTCAGGAAACTGGTAAACAGACCACACTGTGAGGAAACTGGCACACAAACAGCAAGCAGTCAGGAAATTGGCACACAGACAACACAGTCAGGAAACTGGCACACAGACAACGAGCAGTCAGGAAACTGGCACGCAGACAACGTGCAGTCAGGAAATTGGCACACAGACAACGTGCAGTCAGCAAACTGGCAAACAGATGACACAGTCAGGAAACTGGAACACAGATAACAAAGTCAGGAAACTGGCACACAGACAACGAGCAGTCAGGAAACTGGCACACAGACAGGAAACTGGCACACAGAAAACACAGGTGGAAGCTGGCACACAGACAACACAGTCAGAAAACTGGCACACAGAAAACCAACAGTCTGGAAACTGGCACACAGTCAATGAGCAGTCAGGAAACTGGCACACAGACAGCGAGCAGTCAGGAAACTGGCACAACACAGCGAGCAATCAGGAAATTGGCACACAGACAAAGAGCAGTCAGGAAATTGGCACACAGACAACGAGCAGTCAGGAAACTGGCACACAGACATCACAGTCAGGAAACTGGCACTCAGACAATGAGCCGTCAGGAAACTGGCACAAACAGGAAACTGGCACACAGACAACGAGCAGTCAGGAAACTGGCACACAGAAAACCAACAGTCAGGAAATTGGCACACAGACAACACTGTCAGGAAACTGGCACACAGACAACACTGTCAGGAAACTGGCACACAGACAGCAAGCAGTCAGGAAATTGGCACACAGACAACACAGTCAGGAAACTGGCACACAGAAAACCAACAGTCAGGAAAGTGGCACACAGACAACGAGCAGTGAGAAAACAGGCACACTGACAACACAGTCAGGAAACAGGTACACAGACAGCAAGCAGTCAGGAAACGGGCACACAGACAACGAGCAGCCAGCAAACTGGCACACAGACAACGTGCAGACAGGAAATTGGCACACAGACAACACAGTCAGCAAACTGGCAAACAGATGACACAGTCAGGAAACTGGAACACAGACAACAAAGTCAGGAAACTGGTACACAGACAACGAGCAGTCAGGAAACTGGCACACAGACAGGAAACTGGCACCCAGACAACACAGGGTGGAAGCTGGCACACAGGCAACACCGTTAGGAATGTGGCACGCTGACAACAATTTCGGTAAGCTGGCATGCAGGCAACACTTTCGGGAATCTGGCACACAGACAACACAGTCAGGAAACTGGCATGCAGACAACATATTCGGGAATCTAGCACACAGACAACACAGTCGGGAATCTGGCACACAGACAACACAGTCGGGAATCTGGCACACAGACAAGACAGTCAGGAATCTGGCACACAGACAACACAGTCGGGAATCTGGCACACAGACAACACAGTCGGGAATCTGGCACACAGACAACACAGTCGGGAATCTGGCACACAGACAACACAGTCAGGGATCTGGCACAAAGTCAACAAAGTCAGGAAACTGGCATGCAGACAAAATATTCGGGAATCTGGCACACAGACAACACAGTCAGGAAAATGGCACACAGACAACACAGTCGGGAAACTGGAACACAGACAACGCCGTCGGGAATCTGGCACACAGACAACACAGTCGGGAATCTGGCACACAGACAACACAGTCAGGAACCTGCATTGCAGGCAAAATATTCGGGAATCTGGCACACAGACAACACAGTCGGGAATCTGGCAGATTGACAACAGAGCCGGGAAACTGGAACACAGACAACACAGTCGGGAATCTGGCACACAGACAACACAGTCGGGAATCTGGCACACAGACAACACAGTCGGGAATCTGGCAGATTGACAACAGAGCCGGGAAACTGGAACACAGACAACACAGTCGGGAATCTGGCACACAGACAACACAGTCAGGAATCTGGCACACAGACAACATAGTCAGGAAATGGCATGCAGACAAAATATTCGGGAAACTGGCACACAGACAACACAGTCAGGAATCCGGCACACAGACAATACAGTCCGGAATCTTGCACACAGACAACACAGTCGGGAATCTGGCACACAAACAACACAGTCGGGAATCTGGCACACAGACAACACAGTCGGGAATCTGGCATACAGACAACACAGTCAGGAATGTGGCACTCAGACACAATCAGGAATATGGCACACAGACAACATAGTCAGGAATCTGGCACCCAGACATCACAGTCAGGAATCTGGTCCCCAGGCAACACAATCAGAAATCTGGCACACAGACAACACAGTCAGGAATCTGGCACACAGACAACACAGTCGGGAAACTGGAACACAGACAACACAGTCAGGGATCCGGCACAAAGTCAACACAGTCAGGAAACTGGCATGCAGACAAAATATTCGGGAATCTGGCACACAGACAACACAGTCAGGAATCTGGCACCCAGACAACACAGTCGGGAAACTGGAACACAGACAACACCGTCGGGAATCTGGCACACAGACAACACAGTCGGGAATCTGGCACACAGACAACACAGTCGGGAATCTGGCACAATGACAACACAGTCGGGAAACTGGAACACAGACAACACAGTCAGGAATCTGGCACACAGACAACACAGTCAGGAATCTGGCACACAGACAACACAGTCGGGAATCTGGCACACAGACAGCACAGTCGGGAATCTGGCACACAGACAACACAGTAAGGAAACTGGCATGCAGACAACATATTCGGGAATCTGGCACACAGACAACACAGTCAGGAATCTGGCACACAGACAACACAGTCAGCAAACTGGCAAACAGATGACACAGTCAGGAAACTGAAACACAGACAACAAAGTCAGGAAACTGGTACACAGACAACGAGCAGTCAGGAAACTGGCACACAGACAGGAAACTGGCACCCAGACAACACAGGGTGGAAGCTGGCACACAGGCAACACAGTTAGGAATGTGGCACGCTGACAACAATTTCGGTAAGCTGGCATGCAGGCAACACTTTTGGGAATCTGGCACGCAGACAACACAGTCAGGAAACTGGCATGCAGACAACATATTCGGGATTCTAGCACACAGACAACACAGTCGGGAATCTGGCACACAGACAAGACAGTCGGGAATCTGGCACACAGACAACACAGTCGGGAATCTGGCACACAGACAACACAGTCGGGAATCTGGCACACAGACAACACAGTCAGGGATTTGGCACAAAGTCAACAAAGTCAGGAAACTGGCATGCAGACAAAATATTCGGGAATCTGGCACACAGACAACACAGTCAGGAATCTGGCACACAGACAACACAGTCGGGAAACTGGAACACAGACAACACCGTCGGGAATCTGGCACACAGACAACACAGTCGGGAATCTGGCACACAGACAACACAGTCAGGAACCTGCATTGCAGACAAAATATTCGGGAATCTGGCACACAGACAACACAGTCGGGAATCTGGCAGATTGACAACAGAGCCGGGAAACTGGAACACAGACAACACAGTCGGGAATCTGGCACACAGACAACACAGTCGGGAATCTGGCACACAGACAACACAGTCGGGAATCTGGCAGATTGACAACACAGCCGGGAAACTGGAACACAGACAACACAGTCGGGAATCTGGCACACAGACAACACAGTCAGGAATCTGGCACATAGACAACATAGTCAGGAAATGGCATGCAGACAAAATATTCGGGAAACTGGCACACAGACAACACAGTCAGGAATCCGGCACACAGACAATACAGTCCAGAATCTTGCACACAGACAACACAGTCGGGAATCTGGCACACAAACAACACAGTCGGGAATCTGGCACACAGACAACACAGTCGGGAATCTGGCATACAGACAACACAGTCAGGAATGTGGCACTCAGACACAATCAGGAATATGGCACACAGACAACATAGTCAGGAATCTGGCACCCAGACATCACAGTCAGAAATCTGGTCCCCAGGCAACACAATCAGAAATCTGGCACACAGACAACACAGTCAGGAATCTGGCACACAGACAACACAGTCGGGAAACTGGAACACAGACAACACAGTCAGGGATCCGGCACAAAGTCAACACAGTCAGGAAACTGGCATGCAGACAAAATATTCGGGAATCTGGCACACAGACAACACAGTCAGGAATCTGGCACCCAGACAACACAGTCGGGAAACTGGAACACAGACAACACCGTCGGGAATCTGGCACACAGACAACACAGTCGGGAATCTGGCACACAGACAACACAGTCAGGAACCTGCATTGCAGACAAAATATTCGGGAATCTGGCACACAGACAACACAGTCGGGAATCTGGCAGATTGACAACAGAGCCGGGAAACTGGAACACAGACAACACAGTCGGGAATCTGGCACACAGACAACACAGTCGGGAATCTGGCACACAGAAAACACAGTCGGGAATCTGGCACACAGACAACACAGTCAGGAATATGGCACACAGACAACATAGTCAGGAAATAGCATGCAGACAAAATATTCGGGAAACTGGCACACAGACAAAACAGTCAGGAATCCGGCACACAGACAACACAGTCGGGAATCTTGCACACAGACAACACAGTCGGGAATCTGGCACACAAACAACACAGTCGGGAATCTTGCACACAGACAACACAGTCGGGAATCTGGCATACAGACAACACAGTCAGGTATGTGGCACTCAGACACAATCAGGAATATGGCACACAGACAACATAGTCAGGATTCTGGCACCCAGACATCACAGTCATAAATCTGGTCCCCAGGCAACACAATCAGAAATCTGGCACACAGACAACACAGTCAGGAATCTGGCACACAGACAGCACAGTCGGGAAACTGCAACACAGACAACACAGTCGGGAATCTGGCACACAGACAACACAGTCGGGAGTCTGGCACACAGACAACACAGGCGGGAATCTGGCACACAGACAACACAGTCAGGAAACTGGCACACAGAAAACCAACAGTCAGGAAAGAGGCACACAGACAACGAGCAGTCAGAAAACTGGCACACTGACAACACAGTCAGGAAACAGGTACACGGACAAAAAAATTCAGGAAACGGGCACACAGACAATGAGCAGTCAGCAAACTGGCACACAGACAACGTGCAGTCAGGAAATTGGCACACAGACAACACAGTCGGGAATCTGGCACACAGACAACACAGTCGGGAATCTGGCACACAGACAACACAGTCAGGAAACTGGCATGCAGACAAAATATTCGGGAATCTGGCACACAGACAACAGAGTCAGGAATCTGGCACACAGACAACACAGTATGGAAACTGTAAAACAGACAACACAGTCGGGAATCTGGCACACAGACAACACAGTCGGGAATCTGGCACAAAGACAACACAGTCAGGAAACTGGCATGCAGAGAAAATATTCGGGATCTGGCACACAGACAACACAGTCGGGAATCTGGCACACAGACAACACAGTCGGGATACTGGCACACAGACAACACAGTCGGGAATCTGGCACACAGACAACGCAGTCGGGAATCTTGCACACAGACAACACAGTCGGGAATCTGGCAAACAGACAACATAGTCAGGAAATAGCATGCAGACAAAATATTCGGGAAACTGGCACACAGACAAAACAGTCAGGAATCCGGCACACAGACAACACAGTCGGGAATCTTGCACACAGACAACACAGTCGGGAATCTGGCACACAAACAACACAGTCGGGAATCTGGCACACAGACAACACAGTCGGGAATCTGGCATACAGACAACACAGTCAGGAATGTGGCACTCAGACACAATCAGGAATATGGCACACAGACAACATAGTCAGGAATCTGGCACCCAGACATCACAGTCAGAAATCTGGTCCCCAGGCAACACAATCAGAAATCTGGCACACAGACAACACAGTCAGGAATCTGGCACACAGACAACACAGTCGGGAAACTGGAACACAGACAACACAGTCAGGGATCCGGCACAAAGTCAACACAGTCAGGAAACTGGCATGCAGACAAAATATTCGGGAATCTGGCACACAGACAACACAGTCAGGAATCTGGCACCCAGACAACACAGTCGGGAAACTGGAACACAGACAACACCGTCGGGAATCTGGCACACAGACAACACAGTCGGGAATCTGGCACACAGACAACACAGTCGGGAATCTGGCACAATGACAACACAGTCGGGAAACTGGAACACAGACAACACAGTCAGGAATCTGGCACACAGACAACACAGTCGGGAATCTGGCACACAGACAACACAGTCGGGAATCTGGCACACAGACAGCACAGTCGGGAATCTGGCACACAGACAACACAGTAAGGAAACTGGCATGCAGACAACATATTCGGGAATCTGGCACACAGACAACACAGTCAGGAATATGGCACACAGACAACACAGTCAGCAAACTGGCAAACAGATGACACAGTCAGGAAACTGAAACACAGACAACAAAGTCAGGAAACTGGTACACAGACAACGAGCAGTCAGGAAACTGGCACACAGACAGGAAACTGGCACCCAGACAACACAGGGTGGAAGCTGGCACACAGGCAACAAAGTTAGGAATGTGGCACGCTGACAACAATTTCGGTAAGCTGGCATGCAGGCAACACTTTTGGGAATCTGGCACGCAGACAACACAGTCAGGAAACTGGCATGCAGACAACATATTCGGGATTCTAGCACACAGACAACACAGTCGGGAATCTGGCACACAGACAAGACAGTCGGGAATCTGGCACACAGACAACACAGTCGGGAATCTGGCACACAGACAACACAGTCGGGAATCTGGCACACAGACAACACAGTCAGGGATTTGGCACAAAGTCAACAAAGTCAGGAAACTGGCATGCAGACAAAATATTCGGGAATCTGGCACACAGACAACACAGTCAGGAATCTGGCACACAGACAACACAGTCGGGAAACTGGAACACAGACAACACCGTCGGGAATCTGGCACACAGACAACACAGTCGGGAATCTGGCACACAGACAACACAGTCAGGAACCTGCATTGCAGACAAAATTTTCGGGAATCTGGCACACAGACAACACAGTCGGGAATCTGCCAGATTGACAACAGAGCCGGGAAACTGGAACACAGACAACACAGTCGGGAATCTGGCACACAGACAACACAGTCGGGAATCTGGCACACAGACAACACAGTCGGGAATCTGGCAGATTGACAACACAGCCGGGAAACTGGAACACAGACAACACAGTCGGGAATCTGGCACACAGACAACACAGTCAGGAATCTGGCACATAGACAACATAGTCAGGAAATGGCATGCAGACAAAATATTCGGGAAACTGGCACACAGACAACACAGTCAGGAATCCGGCACACAGACAATACAGTCCAGAATCTTGCACACAGACAACACAGTCGGGAATCTGGCACACAAACAACACAGTCGGGAATCTGGCACACAGACAACACAGTCGGGAATCTGGCATACAGACAACACAGTCAGGAATGTGGCACTCAGACACAATCAGGAATATGGCACACAGACAACATAGTCAGGAATCTGGCACCCAGACATCACAGTCAGAAATCTGGTCCCCAGGCAACACAATCAGAAATCTGGCACACAGACAACACAGTCAGGAATCTGGCACACAGACAACACAGTCGGGAAACTGGAACACAGACAACACAGTCAGGGATCCGGCACAAAGTCAACACAGTCAGGAAACTGGCATGCAGACAAAATATTCGGGAATCTGGCACACAGACAACACAGTCAGGAATCTGGCACCCAGACAACACAGTCGGGAAACTGGAACACAGACAACACCGTCGGGAATCTGGCACACAGACAACACAGTCGGGAATCTGGCACACAGACAACACAGTCAGGAACCTGCATTGCAGACAAAATATTCGGGAATCTGGCACACAGACAACACAGTCGGGAATCTGGCAGATTGACAACAGAGCCGGGAAACTGGAACACAGACAACACAGTCGGGAATCTGGCACACAGACAACACAGTCGGGAATCTGGCACACAGAAAACACAGTCGGGAATCTGGCACACAGACAACACAGTCAGGAATATGGCACACAGACAACATAGTCAGGAAATAGCATGCAGACAAAATATTCGGGAAACTGGCACACAGACAAAACAGTCAGGAATCCGGCACACAGACAACACAGTCGGGAATCTTGCACACAGACAACACAGTCGGGAATCTGGCACACAAACAACACAGTCGGGAATCTTGCACACAGACAACACAGTCGGGAATCTGGCATACAGACAACACAGTCAGGTATGTGGCACTCAGACACAATCAGGAATATGGCACACAGACAACATAGTCAGGATTCTGGCACCCAGACATCACAGTCATAAATCTGGTCCCCAGGCAACACAATCAGAAATCTGGCACACAGACAACACAGTCAGGAATCTGGCACACAGACAGCACAGTCGGGAAACTGCAACACAGACAACACAGTCGGGAATCTGGCACACAGACAACACAGTCGGGAGTCTGGCACACAGACAACACAGGCGGGAATCTGGCACACAGACAACACAGTCAGGAAACTGGCACACAGAAAACCAACAGTCAGGAAAGAGGCACACAGACAACGAGCAGTCAGAAAACTGGCACACTGACAACACAGTCAGGAAACAGGTACACGGACAAAAAAATTCAGGAAACGGGCACACAGACAATGAGCAGTCAGCAAACTGGCACACAGACAACGTGCAGTCAGGAAATTGGCACACAGACAACACAGTCGGGAATCTGGCACACAGACAACACAGTCGGGAATCTGGCACACAGACAACACAGTCAGGAAACTGGCATGCAGACAAAATATTCGGGAATCTGGCACACAGACAACAGAGTCAGGAATCTGGCACACAGACAACACAGTATGGAAACTGTAAAACAGACAACACAGTCGGGAATCTGGCACACAGACAACACAGTCGGGAATCTGGCACAAAGACAACACAGTCAGGAAACTGGCATGCAGAGAAAATATTCGGGATCTGGCACACAGACAACACAGTCGGGAATCTGGCACACAGACAACACAGTCGGGATACTGGCACACAGACAACACAGTCGGGAATCTGGCACACAGACAACGCAGTCGGGAATCTTGCACACAGACAACACAGTCGGGAATCTGGCAAACAGACAACATAGTCAGGAAATAGCATGCAGACAAAATATTCGGGAAACTGGCACACAGACAAAACAGTCAGGAATCCGGCACACAGACAACACAGTCGGGAATCTTGCACACAGACAACACAGTCGGGAATCTGGCACACAAACAACACAGTCGGGAATCTGGCACACAGACAACACAGTCGGGAATCTGGCATACAGACAACACAGTCAGGAATGTGGCACTCAGACACAATCAGGAATATGGCACACAGACAACATAGTCAGGAATCTGGCACCCAGACATCACAGTCAGAAATCTGGTCCCCAGGCAACACAATCAGAAATCTGGCACACAGACAACACAGTCAGGAATCTGGCACACAGACAACACAGTCGGGAAACTGGAACACAGACAACACAGTCAGGGATCCGGCACAAAGTCAACACAGTCAGGAAACTGGCATGCAGACAAAATATTCGGGAATCTGGCACACAGACAACACAGTCAGGAATCTGGCACCCAGACAACACAGTCGGGAAACTGGAACACAGACAACACCGTCGGGAATCTGGCACACAGACAACACAGTCGGGAATCTGGCACACAGACAACACAGTCGGGAATCTGGCACAATGACAACACAGTCGGGAAACTGGAACACAGACAACACAGTCAGGAATCTGGCACACAGACAACACAGTCGGGAATCTGGCACACAGACAACACAGTCGGGAATCTGGCACACAGACAGCACAGTCGGGAATCTGGCACACAGACAACACAGTAAGGAAACTGGCATGCAGACAACATATTCGGGAATCTGGCACACAGACAACACAGTCAGGAATATGGCACACAGACAACACAGTCAGCAAACTGGCAAACAGATGACACAGTCAGGAAACTGAAACACAGACAACAAAGTCAGGAAACTGGTACACAGACAACGAGCAGTCAGGAAACTGGCACACAGACAGGAAACTGGCACCCAGACAACACAGGGTGGAAGCTGGCACACAGGCAACACAGTTAGGAATGTGGCACGCTGACAACAATTTCGGTAAGCTGGCATGCAGGCAACACTTTTGGGAATCTGGCACGCAGACAACACAGTCAGGAAACTGGCATGCAGACAACATATTCGGGATTCTAGCACACAGACAACACAGTCGGGAATCTGGCACACAGACAAGACAGTCGGGAATCTGGCACACAGACAACACAGTCGGGAATCTGGCACACAGACAACACAGTCGGGAATCTGGCACACAGACAACACAGTCAGGGATTTGGCACAAAGTCAACAAAGTCAGGAAACTGGCATGCAGACAAAATATTCGGGAATCTGGCACACAGACAACACAGTCAGGAATCTGGCACACAGACAACACAGTCGGGAAACTGGAACACAGACAACACCGTCGGGAATCTGGCACACAGACAACACAGTCGGGAATCTGGCACACAGACAACACAGTCAGGAACCTGCATTGCAGACAAAATTTTCGGGAATCTGGCACACAGACAACACAGTCGGGAATCTGCCAGATTGACAACAGAGCCGGGAAACTGGAACACAGACAACACAGTCGGGAATCTGGCACACAGACAACACAGTCGGGAATCTGGCACACAGACAACACAGTCGGGAATCTGGCAGATTGACAACACAGCCGGGAAACTGGAACACAGACAACACAGTCGGGAATCTGGCACACAGACAACACAGTCAGGAATCTGGCTCATAGACAACATAGTCAGGAAATGGCATGCAGACAAAATATTCGGGAAACTGGCACAGAGACAACACAGTCAGGAATCCGGCACACAGACAATACAGTCCAGAATCTTGCACACAGACAACACAGTCGGGAATCTGGCACACAAACAACACAGCCGGGAATCTGGCACACAGACAACACAGTCGGGAATCTGGCATACAGACAACACAGTCAGGAATGTGGCACTCAGACACAATCAGGAATATGGCACACAGACAACATAGTCAGGAATCTGGCACCCAGACATCACAGTCAGAAATCTGGTCCCCAGGCAACACAATCAGAAATCTGGCACACAGACAACACAGTCAGGAATCTGGCACACAGACAACACAGTCGGGAAACTGGAACACAGACAACACAGTCAGGGATCCGGCACAAAGTCAACACAGTCAAGAAACTGGCATGCAGACAAAATATTCGGGAATCTGGCACACAGACAACACAGTCAGGAATCTGGCACCCAGACAACACAGTCGGGAAACTGGAACACAGACAACACCGTCGGGAATCTGGCACACAGACAACACAGTCGGGAATCTGGCACACAGACAACACAGTCAGGAACCTGCTTTGCAGACAAAATATTCGGGAATCTGGCACACAGACAACACAGTCGGGAATCTGGCAGATTGACAACAGAGCCGGGAAACTGGAACACAGACAACACAGTCGGGAATCTGGCACACAGACAACACAGTCGGGAATCTGGCACACAGAAAACACAGTCGGGAATCTGGCACACAGACAACACAGTCAGGAATATGGCACACAGACAACATAGTCAGGAAATAGCATGCAGACAAAATATTCGGGAAACTGGCACACAGACAAAACAGTCAGGAATCCGGCACACAGACAACACAGTCGGGAATCTTGCACACAGACAACACAGTCGGGAATCTGGCACACAAACAACACAGTCGGGAATCTTGCACACAGACAACACAGTCGGGAATCTGGCATACAGACAACACAGTCAGGTATGTGGCACTCAGACACAAGCAGGAATATGGCACACAGACAACATAGTCAGGATTCTGGCACCCAGACATCACAGTCATAAATCTGGTCCCCAGGCAACACAATCAGAAATCTGGCACACAGACAACACAGTCAGGAATCTGGCACACAGACAGCACAGTCGGGAAACTGCAACACAGACAACACAGTCGGGAATCTGGCACACAGACAACACAGTCGGGAGTCTGGCACACAGACAACACAGGCGGGAATCTGGCACACAGACAACACAGTCAGGAAACTGGCACACAGAAAACCAACAGTCAGGAAAGAGGCACACAGACAACGAGCAGTCAGAAAACTGGCACACTGACAACACAGTCAGGAAACAGGTACACGGACAAAAAAATTCAGGAAACGGGCACACAGACAATGAGCAGTCAGCAAACTGGCACACAGACAACGTGCAGTCAGGAAATTGGCACACAGACAACACAGTCGGGAATCTGGCACACAGACAACACAGTCGGGAATCTGGCACACAGACAACACAGTCAGGAAACTGGCATGCAGACAAAATATTCGGGAATCTGGCACACAGACAACAGAGTCAGGAATCTGGCACACAGACAACACAGTATGGAAACTGTAAAACAGACAACACAGTCGGGAATCTGGCACACAGACAACACAGTCGGGAATCTGGCACAAAGACAACACAATCAGGAAACTGGCATGCAGACAAAATATTCGGGATCTGGCACACAGGCAACACTGTCGGGAATCTGGCACACAGACAACACAGTCGGGAATCTGGCACACAGACAACACAGTCGGGAATCTGGCACACAGACAACGCAGTCGGGAATCTTGCACACAGACAACACAGTCGGGAATCTGGCACACAGACAACAGAGTCAGGAAAATGGCATGCGGACAAAATATTCGGGTATCTGGCACACAGACAACACAGACAGGAATCTGGCACACAGACAACACAGTCGGGAATCTGGCACAAAGACAACACAGTAGGGAATCTGGCACACAGACAACACAGTCGGGAATCTGGCATACCGACAACACAGTCGGGAATCTGGCATACAGGCAACACAGTCAGGAATGTGGCACTCAGACACAATCAGGAATGTGGCACACAGACAATATAGTCAGGAATCCAGCACACAGACATCACAGTCAGGAATATGGTCCCCAGGCAACACAATCAGAAATCTGGCACACAGACAACACAGTCACGAAACTGGAACCCAGACAACACATTCGGGATCCGGAACACAGACAACATATTTGGGACTCTGGCACACAGGTAACACAGTCAGGAATCTGGTGCACAGGCAACACAGTCAGGAAGCTGGCACACAGGCAACACAGTGAGGAAGCTGGCACACAGACAAAACTGTCAGGAAGCTGGCACACAGGCAACACAGTCAGGAAGCTGGCACACAGACAAAACTGTCAGGAAGCTGGCACAAAGGCAACACAGTCAGGAAGCTGGCACACAGGAAACACTGTCAAGAAGCTGGCACACAGGCAACACAGTCAGGAAGCTGGCACACAGGCAACACAGTCATGAAGCTGGCACACAGGCAAGACAGTCAGGAAGCTGGCACACAGGCAACACAGTCAGGCAGCTGGCACACAGGCAACACCGTCAGGAATCTGGCACGCAGGCAACAGTCAGGAAACTTTGACACAGACCATACTGTCAGGAAACTGGCACACAGACAACACTGTCAGGAAACTGGCACACAGACAACGAGCAGTCAGAAAACTGGCAGCCAGACAATACAGTCAGGAAACTGGCACAAGGACTGAAAGCAGTCAGGAAACTGGCAAACAGAGAACACAGACTTGAAGCTGGCACGCAGAGAAATAACAGTCAGGAAACTGGCACACCGATAACACAATCAGGAACCTGGCACAGAGACGACACAGTCAGGAAACTGGCACACAGACAACAAAGTCAGGAAACTGGCAGACAGACTTCGAGCAGTCAGGAAACCGGCACACAGACTGGAAACTGGCACACAGACAACACTGTCAGGAAACTGGCACACAGACAGCAAGCAGTCAGGAAATTGGCACAAAGACAACACAGTTAGGAAACTGGCTCATAGAAAACCAACAGTCAGGAAAGTGGCACACAGACAACGAGCAGTCAGAAAACTGGCACACTGACAACACAGTCAGGAAACAGGCACACGGACAGCAAGCAGTCAGGAAACGGGCACACAGACAACGAGCAGTCAGGAGAATGGCACACAGAAAACGTGCAGTCAGGAAATTGGCACACAGAGAACACAGTCAGCAAACTGGCAAACAGATGACACAGTCCGGAAACTGGAACAAAGACAACAAAGTCAGGAAACTGGCACAAGGACAATGAGCAGTCAGGAAACTGGCACACAGACAGGAAACTGGCACCCAGACAACACAGGGTGGAAGCTGGCACACAGGCAACACAGTCAGGAATCTGGCACACAGGCGACACAGTCAGGCAGCTGGCACACAGGCAACACAGTTAGGAATGTGGCACGCAGGCAAAACATTCAGGAAGCTGGCACACAACAACAATTTCGGTAAGCAGGCATGCAGGCAACACTTTCGGGAATCTGGCACGCAGACAACACAGTCAAGAAACTGGCATGCAGACAATATATTCGGGAATCTGGCACACAGACAACACAGTCGGGAATCTGGCACAATGACAACACAGTCGGGAAACTGGAACACAGACAACACAGTCAGGAATCTGGCACACAGACAACACAGTCGGGAATCTGGCACACAGACAACACAGTCGGGAATCTGGCACACAGACAACACAGTCGGGAATCTGGCACACAGACAACACAGTAAGGAAACTGGCATGCAGACAAGATATTCGGGAATCTGGCACACAGACAACACAGTCAGCAAACTGGCAAACAGATGACACAGTCAGGAAACTGAAACACAGACAACAAAGTCAGGAAACTGGTACACAGACAACGAGCAGTCAGGAAACTGGCACACAGACAGGAAACTGGCACCCAGACAACACAGGGTGGAAGCTGGCACACAGGCAACACAGTTAGGAATGTGGCACGCTGACAACAATTTCGGTAAGCTGGCATGCAGGCAACACTTTTGGGAATCTGGCACGCAGACAACACAGTCAGGAAACTGGCATGCAGACAACATATTCGGGATTCTAGCACACAGACAACACAGTCGGGAATCTGGCACACAGACAAGAAAGTCAGGAATCTGGCACACAGACAACACAGTCGGGAATCTGGCACACAGACAACACAGTCGGGAATCTGGCACACAGACAACACAGTCAGGGATCTGGCACAAAGTCAACAAAGTGAGGAAACTGGCATGCAGACAAAATATTCGGGAATCTGGCACACAGACAACACAGTCAGGAATCTGGCACACAGACAACACAGTCGGGAAACTGGAACACAGACAACACCGTCGGGAATCTGGCACACATACAACACAGTCGGGAATCTGGCACACAGACAACACAGTCAGGAACCTGCATTGCAGACAAAATATTCGGGAATCTGGCACACAGACAACACAGTCGGGAATCTGGCAGATTGACAACAGAGCCGGGAAACTGGAACACAGACAACACAGTCGGGAATCTGGCACACAGACAACACAGTCGGGAATCTGGCACACAGACAACACAGTCGGGAATCTGGCAGATTGACAACAGAGCCGGGAAACTGGAACACAGACAACACAGTCGGGAATCTGGCACACAGACAACACAGTCAGGAATCTGGCACACAGACAACATAGTCAGGAAATGGCATGCAGACAAAATATTCTGGAAACTGGCACACAGACAACACAGTCAGGAATCCGGCACACAGACAATACAGTCCGGAATCTTGCACACAGACAACACAGTCGGGAATCTGGCACACAAACAACACAGTCGGGAATCTGGCACACAGACAACACAGTCGGGAATCTGGCATACAGACAACACAGTCAGGAATGTGGCACTCAGACACAATCAGGAATATGGCACACAGACAACATAGTCAGGAATCTGGCACCCAGACATCACAGTCAGAAATCTGGTCCCCAGGCAACACAATCAGAAATCTGGCACACAGACAACACAGTCAGGAATCTGGCACACAGACAACACAGTCGGGAAACTGGAACACAGACAACACAGTCGGGAATCTGGCACACAGACAACACAGTCGGGAGTCTGGCACACAGACAACACAGGCGGGAATCTGGCACACAGACAACACAGTCAGGAAACTGGCACACAGAAAACCAACAGTCAGGAAAGTGGCACACAGACAACGAGCAGTCAGAAAACTGGCACACTGACAACACAGTCAGGAAACAGGTACACGGACAAAAAAACAGTCAGGAAACGGGCACACAGACAATGAGCAGTCAGCAAACTGGCACACAGACAACGTGCAGTCAGGAAATTGGCACACAGACAACACAGTCGGGAATCTGGCACACAGACAACACAGTCGGGAATCTGGCACACAGACAACACAGACAGGAAACTGGCATGCAGACAAAATATTCGGGAATCTGGCACACAGACAACAGAGTCAGGAATCTGGCACACAGACAACACAGTTGGGAAACCGTAAAACAGACAACACAGTCGGGAATCTGGCACACAGACAACACAGTCGGGAATCTGGCACAAAGACAACACAGTCAGGAAACTGGCATGCAGACAAAATATTCGGGAATCTGGCACACAGACAACACAGTCGGGAATCTGGCACACTGACAACACAGTCGGGATACTGGAACACAGACAACACAGTCGGGAATCTGGCACACAGACAACACAGTCGGGAAACTTGCACACAGACAACACAGTCGGGAATCTGCCACACAGACAACAAAGTCAGGAATCTGGCACACAGACAACACAGTCGGGAATCTGGCACAAAGACAACACAGTCAGGAAACTGGCATGCAGACAAAATATTCGGGATCTGGCACACAGACAACACAGTCGGGAATCTGGCACACAGACAACACAGTCGGGAATCTGGCACACAGACAACACAGTCGGGAATCTGGCACACAGACAACACAGTCGGGAATCTTGCACACAGACAACACAGTCGGGAATCTGGCACACAGACAACAGAGTCAGGAAAATGGCATGCAGACAAAATATTCGGGAAACTGGCACACAGACAACACAGTCAGGAATCCGGCACACAGACAATACAGTCGGGAATCTTGCACACAGACAACACAGTCGGGAATCTGGCACACAAACAACACAGTCGGGAATCTGGCACACAGACAACACAGTCGGGAATCTGGCATACAGACAACACAGTCAGGAATGTGGCACTCAGACACAATCAGGAATATGGCACACAGACAACATAGTCAGGAATCTGGCACCCAGACATCACAGTCAGAAATCTGGTCCCCAGGCAACACAATCAGAAATCTGGCACACAGACAACACAGTCAGGAATCTGGCACACAGACAACACAGTTGGGAAACTGGAACACAGACAACACAGTCGGGAATCTGGCACACAGACAACACAGTCGGGAGTCTGGCACACAGACAACACAGGCGGGAATCTGGCACACAGACAACACAGTCAGGAAACTGGCACACAGAAAACCAACAGTCAGGAAAGTGGCACACAGACAACGAGCAGTCAGAAAACTGGCACACTGACAACACTGTCAGGAAACAGGTACACGGACAAAAAAACAGTCAGGAAACGGGCACACAGACAATGAGCAGTCAGCAAACTGGCACACAGGCAACGTGCAGTCAGGAAATTGGCACACAGACAACACAGTCGGGAATCTGGCACACAGACAACACAGTCGGGAATCTGGCACACAGACAACACAGTCAGGAAACTGGCATGCAGACAAAATATTCGGGAATCTGGCGCACAGACAACAGAGTCAGGAATCTGGCACACAGACAACACAGTTGGGAAACCGTAAAACAGACAACACAGTCGGGAATCTGGCACACAGACAACACAGTCGGGAATCTGGCACAAAGACAACACAGTCAGGAAACTGGCATGCAGACAAAATATTCGGGAATCTGGCACACAGACAACACAGTCGGGAATCTGGCACACTGACAACACAGTCGGGATACTGGAACACAGACAACACAGTCGGGAATCTGGCACACAGACAACACAGTCGGGAAACTTGCACACAGACAACACAGTCGGGAATCTGCCACACAGACAACAAAGTCAGGAATCTGGCACACAGACAACACAGTCGGGAATCTGGCACAAAGACAACACAGTCAGGAAACTGGCATGCAGACAAAATATTCGGGATCTGGCACACAGACAACACAGTAGGGAATCTGGCACACAGACAACAGAGTCGGGAATCTGGCACACAGACAACACAGTCGGGAATCTGGCACACAGACAACGCAGTCGGGAATCTTGCACACAGACAACACAGTCGGGAATCTGGCACACAGACAACAGAGTCAGGAAAATGGCATGCGGACAAAATATTCGGGTATCTGGCACACAGACACACAGTCAGGAATCTGGCACACAGACAACACAGTCGGGAATCTGGCACAAAGACAACACAGTCGGGAATCTGGCACACAGACAACACAGTCGGGAATCTGGCACACAGACAACACAGTCGGGAATCTGGCATACAGGCAACACAGTCAGGAATGTGGCACTCAGACACAATCAGGAATGTGGCACACAGACAATATAGTCAGGAATCTGGCACACAGACATCACAGTCAGGAATCTGGTCCCCAGGCAACACAATCAGAAATCTGGCACACAGACAACACAGTCACGAAACTGGAACCCAGACAACACATTCGGGATCCGGAACACAGACAACATATTTGGGACTCTGGCACACAGGTAACACAGTCAGGAATCTGGTGCACAGGCAACACAGTCAGGAAGCTGGCACACAGTCAACACAGTGAGGAAGCTGGCACACAGACAAAACTGTCAGGAAGCTGGCACACAGGCAACGCAGTCAGGAAGCTGGCACACAGACAACACTGTCAGGAAGCTGGCACAAAGGCAACACAGTCAGGAAGCTGGCACACAAGAAACACTGTCAAGAAATTGGCACACAGGCAACACAGTCAGGAAGCTGGCACACAGGCAACACAGTCATGAAGCTGGCACACAGGCAAGACAGTCAGGACGCTGGCACACAGGCAACACAGTTAGGCAGCTGGCACACAGGCAACACCGTCAGGAATCTGGCACGCAGGCAACAGTCAGGAAACTTTGACACAGACCATACTGTCAGGAAACTGGCACACAGACAACACTGTCAGGAAACTGGCACACAGACAACGAGCAGTCAGAAAACTGGCAGCCAGACAATACAGTAAGGAAACTGGCACAAGGACTGAAAGCAGTCAGGAAACTGGCAAACAGAGAACACAGACTTGAAGCTGGCACCCAGAGAAATAACAGTCAGGAAACTGGCACACCGATAACACAGTCAGGAACCTGGCACACAGACGACACAGTCAGGAAACTGGCACACAGACAACAAAGTCAGGAAACTGGCAGACAGACAGCAAGCAGTCAGGAAATTGGCACAAAGACAACACAGTCAGGAAACAGGCACACGGACAGCAAGCAGTCAGGAAACGGGCACACAGACAACGAGCAGTCAGGAGAATGGCACACAGAAAACGTGCAGTCAGGAAATTGGCACACAGAGAACACAGTCAGCAAACTGGCAAACAGATGACACAGTCCGGAAACTGGAACACAGACAACAAAGTCAGGAAAATGGCACACGGACAACGAGCAGTCAGGAAACTGGCACACAGACAGGAAACTGGCACCCAGACAACACAGGGTGGAAGCTGGCACACAGGCAACACAGTCAGGAATCTGGCACACAGGCGACACAGTCAGGCAGCTGGCACAAAGGCAACACAGTTAGGAATGTGGCACGGAGGCAACACATTCAGGAAGCTGGCACACAACAACAATTTCGGTAAGCTGGCATGCAGGCAACACTTTCGGGAATCTGGCACGCAGACAACACATTCAAGAAACTGGCATGCAGACAATATATTCGGGAATCTGGCACACAGACAACACAGTCGGGAATCTAGCACACAGACAACACAGTCGGGAATCTGGCACACAGACAACACAGTCGGGAATCTTGCACACAGACAACACAGTCGGGAATCTGGCACACAGACAACAGAGTCAGGAAAATGGCATGCGGACAAAATATTCGGGTATCTGGCACACTGACACACAGTCAGGAATCTGGCACACAGACAACACAGTCGCGAATCTGGCACAAAGACAAAGCAGTCGGGAATCTGGCACACAGACAACACAGTCGGGAATCTGGCATACAGACAACACAGTCGGGAATCTGGCATACAGGCAACACAGTCAGGAATGTGGCACTCAGACACAATCAGGAATGTGGCACACAGACAATATAGTCAGGAATCCAGCACACAGACATCACAGTCAGGAATCTGGTCCCCAGGCAACACAATCAGAAATCTGGCACACAGACAACACAGTCACGAAACTGGAACCCAGACAACACATTCGGGATCCTGAACACAGACAACATATTTGGGACTCTGGCACACAGGTAACACAGTCAGAAATCTGGTGCACAGGCAACACAGTCAGGAAGCTGGCACACAGGCAACACTGTCAGGAAGCTGGCACACAGACAAAACTGTCAGGAAGCTGGCACACAGGCAACACAGTCAGGAAGCTGGCACACAGACAACACTGTCAGGAAGCTGGCACAAAGGCAACACAGTCAGGAAGCTGGCACACAAAAAACACTGTCAAGAAGCTGGCACACAGGCAACACAGTCAGGAAGCTGGCACACAGGCAACACAGTCATGAAGCTGGCACATAGGCAAGACAGTCAGGAAGCTGGCACACAGGCAACACAGTCAGGCAGCTGGCACACAGGCAACACCGTCAGGAATCTGGCACGCAGGCAACAGTCAGGAAACTTTGACACAGACCATACTGTCAGGAAACTGGCACACAGACAACACTGTCAGGAAACTGGCACACAGACAACGAGCAGTCAGAAAACTGGCAGCCAGACAATACAGTCAGGAAACTGGCACAAGGACTGAAAGCAGTCAGGAAACTGGCAAACAGAGAACATAAACTTGAAGCTGCACCCAGAGAAATAACAGTCAGGAAACTGGCCCACCGATAACACAGTCAGGAACCTGGCACAGAGACGACACAGTCAGGAAACTGGCACACAGACAACAAAGTCAGGAAACTGGCAGACAGACTTCGAGCAGTCAGGAAACCGGCACACAGACTGGAAACTGGCACACAGACAACACTGTCAGGAAACTGGCACACAGACAGCAAGCAGTCAGGAAATTGGCACAAAGACAACACAGTTAGGAAACTGGCACACAGAAAACCAACAGTCAGGAAAGTGGCACACAGACAACGAGCAGTCAGAAAACTGGCACACTGACAACACAGTCAGGAAACAGGCACACGGACAGCAAGCAGTCAGGAAACGGGCACACAGACAACGAGCAGTCAGGAGAATGGCACACAGAAAACGTGCAGTCAGGAAATTGGCACACAGAGAACACAGTCAGCAATCTGGCAAACAGATGACACAGTCCGGAAACTGGAACACAGACAACAAAGTCAGGAAAATGGCACACGGACAACGAGCAGTCAGGAAACTGGCACACAGACAGGAAACTGGCACCCAGACAACACAGAGTGGAAGCTGGCACACAGGCAACACAGTTAGGAATCTGGTACACAGGCGACACAGTCAGGCAGCTGGCACATAGGCAACACAGTTAGGAATGTGGCACGCAGGCAACACATTCAGGAAGCTGGCACACAACAACAATTTCGGTAAGCTGGCATGCAGGCAACACTTTCGGGAATCTGGCACGCAGACAACACATTCAAGAAACTGGCATGCAGACAATATATTCGGGAATCTGGCACACAGACAACACAGTCGGGAATCTGGCACAATGACAACACAGTCGGGAAACTGGAACACAGACGACACAGTCAGGAATCTGGCACACAGACAACACAGTGGGGAATCTGGCACAAAGACAACACAGTCTGGAAACTGGCATGCAGACAAAATATTCGGGATCTGGCACACAGACAACACAGTCGGGAATCTGGCACACAGACAACACAGTCGGGAATCTGGCACACAGACAACACAGTCGGGAATCTGGCACACAGACAACACAGTCGGGATTCTTGCACACAGACAACACAGTCGGGAATCTGGCACACAGACAACACAGTCAGGAACCTGCATTGCAGACAAAATATTCGGGAATCTGGCACACAGACAACACAGTCGGGAATCTGGCAGATTGACAACAGAGCCGGGAAACTGGAACACAGACAACGCAGTCGGGAATCTGGCACACAGACAACACAGTCGGGAATCTGGCACACAGACAACACAATCGGGAATCTGGCAGATTGACAACAGAGCCGGGAAACTGGAACACAGACAACACAGTCGGGAATCTGGCACACAGACAACACAGTCGGGAATCTGGCACACAGAAAACACAGTCGGGAATCTGGCACACAGACAACACAGTCGGGAATCTGGCACACAGACAACACGGTCAGGAATCTGGCACACAGACAACATAGTCAGGAAATGGCATGCAGAGAAAATATTCGGGAAACTGGCACACTGACAACACAGTCAGGAATCCGGCACACAGACAATACAGTCGGGAATCTTGCACACAGACAACACAGTCGGGAATCTGGCACACAAACAACACAGTCGGGAATCTGGCACACAGACAACACAGTCAGCAATGTGGCACACAGACACAATCAGGAATATGGCACACAGACAACATAGTCAGGAATCTGGCACCCAGATATCACAGTCAGAAATCTGGTCCCCAGGCAACACAGTCAGAAATCTGGCACACAGACAACACAGTCAGGAATCTGGCACACAGACAACACAGTCGGGAAACTGGAACACAGACAACACAGTCGGGAATCTGGCACACAGACAACACAGTCGGGAGTCTGGCACGCAGACAACACAGGCGGGAATCTGGCACACAGACAACACAGTCAGGAAACTGGCACACAGAAAAGCAACAGTCAGGAAAGTGGCACACAGACAACGAGCAGTCATAAAACTGGCACACTGACAACACAGTCAGGAAACAGGTACACAGACAAAAAAACAGTCAGGAAACGGGCACACAGACAATGAGCAGTCAGCAAACTGGCACACAGACAACGTGCAGTCAGGAAATTGGCACACAGACAACACAGTCGGGAATCTGGCACACAGACAACACAGTCGGGAAACTGGAACACAGACAACACAGTCGGGAATCTGGCACACAGACAACACAGTCGGGAGTCTGGCACACAGACAACACAGGCGGGAATCTGGCACACAGACAACACAGTCAGGAAACTGGCACACAGAAAACCAACAGTCAGGAAAGTGGCACACAGACAACGAGCAGTCAGAAAACTGGCACACTGACAACACAGTCAGGAAACAGGTACACAGACAAAAAAACAGTCAGGAAACGGGCACACAGACAATGAGCAGTCAGCAAACTGGCACACAGACAACGTGCAGTCAGGAAATTGGCACACAGACAACACAGTCGGGAATCTTGCACACAGACAACACAGTCGGGAATCTGGCACACAGACAACACAGTAAGGAAACTGGCATGCAGACAAAATATTCGGGAATCTGGCACACAGACAACAGAGTCAGCAATCTGGCACACAGACAACACAGTTGGGAAACTGTAAAACAGACAACACAGTCGGGAATCTGGCACTCAGACAACACAGTCGGGAATCTGGCACAAAGACAACACAGTCAGGAAACTGGCATGCAGACAAAATATTCGGGAATCTGGCACACAGACAACACAGTCGGGAATCTGGCACACTGACAACACAGTCGGGATACTGGAACACAGACAACACAGTCGGCAATCTGGCACACAGACAACACAGTCGGGAAACTTGCACACAGACAACACAGTCGGGAATCTGCCACACAGACAACAAAGTCAGGAATCTGGCACACAGACAACACAGTCGGGAATCTGGCACAAAGACAACGCAGTCGGGAATCTGGCACACAGACAACACAGTCGGGAATCTGGCATACAGACAACACAGTCAGGAATCTGGCATACAGGCAACACAGTCAGGAATGTGGCACTCAGACACAATCAGGAATGTGGCACACAGACAATATAGTCAGGAATCCAGCACACAGACATCACAGTCAGGAATCTGGTCCCCAGGCAACACAATCAGAAATCTGGCACACAGACAACACAGTCACGAAACTGGAACCCAGACAACACATTCGGGATCCTGAACACAGACAACATATTTGGGACTCTGGCACACAGGTAACACAGTCAGAAATCTGGTGCACAGGCAACACAGTCAGGAAGCTGGCACACAGGCAACACAGTCAGGAAGCTGGCACACAGACAAAACTGTCAGGAAGCTGGCACACAGGCAACACAGTCAGGAAGCTGGCACACAGACAACACTGTCAGGAAGTTGGCACAAAGGCAACACAGTCAGGAAGCTGGCACACAAGAAACACTGTCAAGAAGCTGGCACACAGGCAACACAGTCAGGAAGCTGGCACACAGGCAACACAGTCATGAAGCTGGCACACAGGCAAGACAGTCAGGAAGCTGGCACACAGGCAACACAGTCAGGCAGCTGGCACACAGGCAACACCGTCAGGAATCTGGCATGCAGGCAACAGTCAGGAAACTTTGACACAGACCATACTGTCAGGAAACTGGCACACAGACAACACTGTCAGGAAACTGGCACACAGACAACGAGCAGTCAGAAAACTGGCAGCCAGACAATACAGTCAGGAAACAGGCACAAGGACTGAAAGCAGTCAGGAAACTGGCAAACAGAGAACACAGACTTGAAGCTGGCACCCAGAGAAATAACAGTCAGGAAACTGGCCCACCGATAACACAGTCAGAAACCTGGCACAGAGAGGACACAGTCAGGAAACTGGCACACAGACAACAAAGTCAGGAAACTGGCAGACAGACTTCGAGCAGTCAGGAAACCGGCACACAGACTGGAAACTGGCACACAGACAACACTATCAGGAAACTGGCACACAGACAGCAAGCAGTCAGGAAATTGGCACAAAGACAACACAGTTAGGAAACTGGCACACAGAAAACCAACAGTCAGGAAAGTGGCACACAGACAACGAGCAGTCAGAAAACTGGCACACTGACAACACAGTCAGGAAACAGGCACACGGACAGCAAGCAGTCAGGAAACGGGCACACAGACAACGAGCAGTCAGGAGAATGGCACACAGAAAACGTGCAGTCAGGAAATTGGCACACAGAGAACACAGTCAGCAAACTGGCAAACAGATGACACAGTCCGGAAACTGGAACACAGACAACAAAGTCAGGAAAATGGCACACGGACAACGAGCAGTCAGGAAACTGGCACACAGACAGGAAACTGGCACCCAGACAACACAGAGAAGAAGCTGGCACACAGGCAACACAGTCAGGAATCGGGTACACAGGCGACACAGTCAGGCAGCTGGCACACAGGCAACACAGTTAGGAATGTGGCACGCAGGCAACACAATCAGAAATCTGGCACACAGACAACACAGTCACGAAACTGGAACCCAGACAACACATTCGGGATCCTGAACACAGACAACATATTTGGGACTCTGGCACACAGGTAACACAGTCAGAAATCTGGTGCACAGGCAACACAGTCAGGCGGCTGGCACACAGGCAACACTGTCAGGAAGCTGGCACACAGACAAAACTGTCAGGAAGCTGGCACACAGGCAACACAGTCAGGAAGCTGGCACACAGACAACACTGTCAGGAAGCTGGCACAAAGGCAACACAGTCAGGAAGCTGGCACACAAGAAACACTGTCAAGAAGCTGGCACACAGGCAACACAGTCAGGAAGCTGGCACACAGGCAACACAGTCATGAAGCTGGCACACAGGCAAGACAGTCAGGAAGCTGGCACACAGGCAACACAGTCAGGCAGCTGGCACACAGGCAACACCGTCAGGAATCTGGCACGCAGGCAACAGTCAGGAAACTTTGACACAGACCATACTGTCAGGAAACTGGCACACAGACAACACTGTCAGGAAACTGGCACACAGACAACGAGCAGTCAGAAAACTGGCAGCCAGACAATACAGTCAGGAAACTGGCACAAGGACTGAAAGCAGTCAGGAAACTGGCAAACAGAGAACACAAACTTGAAGCTGCACCCAGAGAAATAACAGTCAGGAAACTGGCCCATCGATAACACAGTCAGGAACCTGGCACAGAGACGACACAGTCAGGAAACTGGCACACAGACAACAAAGTCAGGAAACTGGCAGACAGACTTCGAGCAGTCAGGAAACCGGCACACAGACTGGAAACTGGCACACAGACAACACTGTCAGGAAACTGGCACACAGACAGCAAGCAGTCAGGAAATTGGCACAAAGACAACACAGTTAGGAAACTGGCACACAGAAAACCAACAGTCAGGAAAGTGGCACACAGACAACGAGCAGTCAGAAAACTGGCACACTGACAACACAGTCAGGAAACAGGCACACGGACAGCAAGCAGTCAGGAAACGGGCACACAGACAACGAGCAGTCAGGAGAATGGCACACAGAAAACGTGCAGTTAGGAAATTGGCACACAGAGAACACAGTCAGCAATCTGGCAAACAGATGACACAGTCCGGAAACTGGAACACAGACAACAAAGTCAGGAAAATGGCACACGGACAACGAGCAGTCAGGAAACTGGCACACAGACAGGAAACTGGCACCCAGACAACACAGAGAAGAAGCTGGCACACAGGCAACACAGTCAGGAATCGGGTACACAGGCGACACAGTCAGGCAGCTGGCACACAGGCAACACAGTTAGGAATGTGGCACGCAGGCAACACAATCAGGAAGCTGGCACACAACAACAATTTCGGTAAGCTGGCATGCAGGCAACACTTTCGGGAATCTGGCACGCAGACAACACATTCAAGAAACTGGCATGCAGACAATATATTCGGGAATCTGGCACACAGACAACACAGTCGGGAATCTGGCACAATGACAACACAGTCGGGAAACTGGAACACAGACGACACAGTCAGGAATCTGGCACACAGACAACACAGTGGGGAATCTGGCACAAAGACAACACAGTCTGGAAACTGGCATGCAGACAAAATATTCGGGATCTGGCACACAGACAACACAGTCGGGAATCTGGCACACAGACAACACAGTCGGGAATCTGGCACACAGACAACACAGTCGGGAATCTGGCACACAGACAACACAGTCGGGATTCTTGCACACAGACAACACAGTCGGGAATCTGGCACACAGACAACACAGTCAGGAACCTGCATTGCAGACAAAATATTCGGGAATCTGGCACACAGACAACACAGTCGGGAATCTGGCAGATTGACAACAGAGCCGGGAAACTGGAACACAGACAACGCAGTCGGGAATCTGGCACACAGACAACACAGTCGGGAATCTGGCACACAGACAACACAATCGGGAATCTGGCAGATTGACAACAGAGCCGGGAAACTGGAACACAGACAACACAGTCGGGAATCTGGCACACAGACAACACAGTCGGGAATCTGGCACACAGAAAACACAGTCGGGAATCTGGCACACAGACAACACAGTCGGGAATCTGGCACACAGACAACACGGTCAGGAATCTGGCACACAGACAACATAGTCAGGAAATGGCATGCAGACAAAATATTCGGGAAACTGGCACACTGACAACACAGTCAGGAATCCAGCACACAGACAATACAGTCGGGAATCTTGCACACAGACAACACAGTCGGGAATCTGGCACACAAACAACACAGTCGGGAATCTGGCACACAGACAACACAGTCGGGAATCTGGCATACAGACAACACAGTCAGCAATGTGGCACACAGACACAATCAGGAATATGGCACACAGACAACATAGTCAGGAATCTGGCACCCAGATATCACAGTCAGAAATTGGTCCCCAGGCAACACAATCAGAAATCTGGCACACAGACAACACAGTCAGGAATCTGGCACACAGACAACACAGTCGGGAAACTGGAACACAGACAACACAGTCGGGAATCTGGCACACAGACAACACAGTCGGGAGTCTGGCACACAGACAACACAGGCGGGAATCTGGCACACAGACAACACAGTCAGGAAACTGGCACACAGAAAACCAACAGTCAGGAAAGTGGCACACAGACAACGAACAGTCATAAAACTGGCACACTGACAACACAGTCAGGAAACAGGTACACAGACAAAAAAACAGTCAGGAAACGGGCACACAGACAATGAGCAGTCAGCAAACTGGCACACAGACAACGTGCAGTCAGGAAATTGGCACACAGACAACACAGTCGGGAATCTGGCACACAGACAACACAGTCGGGAAACTGGAACACAGACAACACAGTCGGGAATCTGGCACACAGACAACACAGTCGGGAGTCTGGCACACAGACAACACAGGCGGGAATCTGGCACACAGACAACACAGTCAGGAAACTGGCACACAGAAAACCAACAGTCAGGAAAGTGGCACACAGACAACGAGCAGTCAGAAAACTGGCACACTGACAACACTGTCAGGAAACAGGTACACAGACAAAAAAACAGTCAGGAAACGGGCACACAGACAATGAGCAGTCAGCAAACTGGCACACAGACAACGTGCAGTCAGGAAATTGGCACACAGACAACACAGTCGGGAATCTGGCACACAGACAACACAGTCGGGAATCTGGCACACAGACAACACAGTAAGGAAACTGGCATGCAGACAAAATATTCGGGAATCTGGCACACAGACAACAGAGTCAGCAATCTGGCACACAGACAACACAGTTGGGAAACTGTAAAACAGACAACACAGTCGGGAATCTGGCACTCAGACAACACAGTCGGGAATCTGGCACAAAGACAACACAGTCAGGAAACTGGCATGCAGACAAAATATTCGGGAATCTGGCACACAGACAACACAGTCGGGAATCTGGCACACTGACAACACAGTCGGGACACTGGAACACAGACAACACAGTCGGGAATCTGGCACACAGACAACACAGTCGGGAAACTTGCACACAGAAAACCAACAGTCAGGAAAGTGGCACACAGACAACGAGCTGTCAGAAAACTGGCACACTGACAACACAGTCAGGAAACAGGTACACAGACAAAAAAACAGTCAGGAAACGGGCACACAGACAATGAGCAGTCAGCAAACTGGCACACAGACAACGTGCAGTCAGGAAATTGGCACACAGACAACACAGTCGGGAATCTGGCACACAGACAACACAGTCGGGAATCTGGCACACAGACAACACAGTAAGGAAACTGGCATGCAGACAAAATATTCGGGAATCTGGCACACAGACAACAGAGTCAGCAATCTGGCACACAGACAACACAGTTGGGAAACTGTAAAACAGACAACACAGTCGGGAATCTGGCACTCAGACAACACAGTCGGGAATCTGGCACAAAGACAACACAGTCAGGAAACTGGCATGCAGACAAAATATTCGGTAATCTGGCACACAGACAACACAGTCGGGAATCTGGCACACTGACAACACAGTCGGGATACTGGAACACAGACAACACAGTCGGGAATCTGGCACACAGACAACACAGTCGGGAAACTTGCACACAGACAACACAGTCGGGAATCTGCCACACAGACAACAAAGTCAGGAATCTGGCACACAGACAACACAGTCGGGAATCTGGCACAAAGACAATGCAGTCGGGAATCTGGCACACAGACAACACAGTCGGGAATCTGGCATACAGACAACACAGTCAGGAATCTGGCATACAGGCAACACAGTCAGGAATGTGGCACTCAGACACAATCAGGAATGTGGCACACAGACAATAAGGTCAGGAATCCAGCACACAGACATCACAGTCAGGAATCTGGTCCCCAGGCAACACAATCAGAAATCTGGCACACAGACAACGCAGTCACGAAACTGGAACCCAGACATCACATTCGGGATCCTGAACACAGACAACATATTTGGGACTCTGGCACACAGGTAACACAGTCAGAAATCTGGTGCACAGGCAACACAGTCAGGAAGCTGGCACACAGGCAACACAGTCAGGAGCTGGCACACAGACAAAACTGTCAGGAAGCTGGCACACAGGCAACACAGTCAGGAAGCTGGCACACAGACAAAACTGTCAGGAAGCTGGCACACAGGCAACACAGTCAGGAAGCTGGCACACAGACAACACTGTCAGGAAGTTGGCACGCAGGCAACAGTCAGGAAACTTTGACACAGACCATACTGTCAGGAAACTGGCACACAGACAACACTGTCAGGAAACTGGCACACAGACAACGAGCAGTCAGAAAACTGGCAGCCAGACAATACAGTCAGGAAACTGGCACAAGGACTGAAAGCAGTCAGGAAACTGGCAAACAGAGAACACAGACTTGAAGCTGGCACCCAGAGAAATAACAGTCAGGAAACTGGCCCACCGATAACACAGTCAGGAACCTGGCACAGAGACGACACAGTCAGGAAACTGGCACACAGACAACAAAGTCAGGAAACTGGCAGACAGACTTCGAGCAGTCAGGAAACCGGCACACAGACTGGAAACAGGCACACCGACAACACTATCAGGAAACTGGCACACAGACAGCAAGCAGTCAGGAAATTGGCACAAAGACAACACAGTTAGGAAACTGGCACACAGAAAACCAACAGTCAGGAAAGTGGCACACAGACAACGAGCAGTCAGAAAACTGGCACACTGGCAACACAGTCAGGAAACAGGCACACGGACAGCAAGCAGTCAGGAAACGGGCACACAGAAAACGAGCAGTCAGGAGAATGGCACACAGAAAACGTGCAGTCAGGAAATTGGCACACAGAGAACACAGTCAGCAAACTGGCAAACAGATGACACAGTCCGGAAACTGGAACACAGACAACAAAGTCAGGAAAATGGAACACGGACAACGAGCAGTCAGGAAACAGGCACACAGACAGGAAACTGGCACCCAGACAACACAGAGAGGAAGCTGGCACACAGGCAACACAGTCAGGAATCGGGTACACAGGCGACACAGTCAGGCAGCTGGCACACAGGCAACACAGTTAGGAATGTGGCACGCAGGCAACACATTCAGGAAGCTGGCACACAACAACAATTTCGGTAAGCTGGCATGCAGGCAACACTTTCGGGAATCTGGCACGCAGACAACACATTCAAGAAACTGGCATGCAGACAAGATATTCGGGAATTTGGCACACAGACAACACAGTCGGGAATCTGGCACAATGACAACACAGTCGGGAAACTGGAACACAGACGACACAGTCTGGAATCTGGCACACAGACAACACAGTCGGGAATCTGGCACAAAGACAACACAGTCCGGAAACTGGCATGCAGACAAAATATTCGGGATCTGGCACACAGACAACACAGTCGGGAATCTGGCACACAGACAACACAGTCGGGAATCTGGCACACAGACAACACAGTCGGGAATCTGGCACACAGACAACACAGTCGGGATTCTTGCACACAGACAACACAGTCGGGAATCTGGCACACAGTCAACACAGTCAGGAACCTGCATTGCAGACAAAATATTCGGGAATCTGGCACACAGACAACACAGTCGGGAATCTGGCAGATTGACAACAGAGCCGGGAAACTGGAACACAGACAACACAGTCGGGAATCTGGCACACAGACAACACAGTCGGGAATCTGGCACACAGACAACACAGTCGGGAATCTGGCAGATTGACAACAGAGCCGGGAAACTGGAACACAGACAACACAGTCGGGAATCTGGCACACAGACAACACAGTCGGGAATCTGGCACACAGAAAACACAGTCGGGAATCTGGCACACAGACAACACAGTCGGGAATCTGGCACACAGACAACACAGTCAGGAATCTGGCACACAGACAACATAGTCAGGAAATGGCATGCAGACAAAATATTCGGGAAACTGGCACACTGACAACACAGTCAGGAATCCGGCACACAGACAATACAGTCGGGAATCTTGCACACAGACAACACAGTCGGGAATCTGGCACACAAACAACACAGTCGGGAATCTGGCACACAAACAACACAGTCGGGAATCTGGCATACAGACAACACAGTCAGCAATGTGGCACACAGACACAATCAGGAATATGGCACACAGACAACATAGTCAGGAATCTGGCACCCAGATATCACAGTCAGAAATCTGGTCCCCAGGCAACACAATCAGAAATCTGGCACACAGACAACACAGTCAGGAATCTGGCACACAGACAACACAGTCGGTAAACTGGAACACAGACAACACAGGCGGGAATCTGGCACACAGACAACACAGTCGGGAGTCTGGCACACAGACAACACAGGCGGGAATCTGGCACACAGACAACACAGTCAGGAAACTGGCACACAAAAAACCAACAGTCAGGAAAGTGGCACACAGACAACGAGCAGTCAGAAAACTGGCACACTGACAACACAGTCAGGAAACAGGTACACGGACAAAAAAACAGTCAGGAAACGGGCACACAGACAATGAGCAGTCAGCAAACTGGCACACAGACAACGTGCAGTCAGGAAATTGGCATGTTCTGTCGAAGGGTCATGAGGACTCGAAACGTCAACTCTTTTCTCCTCCGCCGATGCTGCCAGACCTACTGAGTTTTTCCAGGTAATTCTGTTTTTGTTTTGACACAGACAACACAGTCGGGAATCTGGCACACAGACAACACAGTCAGGAAACTGGCATGCAGACAAAATATTCGGGAATCTGGCACACAGACAACAGAGTCGGGAATCTGGCACACAGACAACACAGTTGGGAAACTGTAAAACAGACAACACAGTCGGGAATCTGGCACACAGACAACACAGTCGGGAATCTGGCACAAAGACAACACAGTCAGGAAACTGGCATGCAGACAAAATATTCGGGAATCTGGCACACAGACAACACAGTCGGGAATCTGGCACACTGACAACACAGTCGGGATACTGGAACACAGACAACACAGTCGGGAATCTGGCACACAGACAACACAGTCGGGAAACTTGCACACAGACAACACAGTCGGGAATCTGGCACACAGACAACAGAGTCAGGAAAATGGCATGCGGACAAAATATTCGGGTATCTGGCACACAGACACACAGTCAGGAATCTGGCACACAGACAACACAGTCGGGAATCTGGCACAAAGACAACACAGTCGGGAATCTGGCACACAGACAACACAGTCGGGAATCTGGCACACAGACAACACAGTCGGGAATCTGGCATACAGGCAACACAGTCAGGAATGTGGCACTCAGACACAATCAGGAATGTGGCACACAGACAATATAGTCAGGAATCCGGCACACAGACATCACAGTCAGGAATCTGGTCCCCAGGCAACACAATCAGAAATCTGGCACACAGACAACACAGTCACGAAACTGGAACCCAGACAACACATTCGGGATCCGGAACACAGACAACATATTTGGGACTCTGGCACACAGGTAACACAGTCAGGAATCTGGTGCACAGGCAACACAGTCAGGAAGCTGGCACACAGTCAACACAGTGAGGAAGCTGGCACACAGACAAAACTGACAGGAAGCTGGCACACAGGCAACACAGTCAGGAAGCTGGCACACAGACAACACTGTCAGGAAGCTGGCACAAAGGCAACACAGTCAGGAAGCTGGCACACAGGAAACACTGTCAAGAAGCTGGCACACAGGCAACACAGTCAGGAAGCTGGCACACAGGCAACACAGTCATGAAGCTGGCACACAGGCAAGACAGTCAGGAAGCTGGCACACAGGCAACACAGTCAAGCAGCTGGCACACAGGCAACACCGTCAGGAATCTGGCACGCAGGCAACAGTCAGGAAACTTTGACACAGACCATACTGTCAGGAAACTGGCACACAGACAACACTGTCAGGAAACTGGCACACAGACAACGAGCAGTCAGAAAACTGGCAGCCAGACAATACAGTCAGGAAACTGGCACAAGGACTGAAAGCAGTCAGGAAACTGGCAAACAGAGAACACAGAATTGAAGCTGGCACCCAGAGAAATAACAGTCAGGAAACTGGCACACCGATAACACAGTCAGGAACCTGGCACAGAGACGACACAGTCAGGAAACTGGCACACAGACAACAAAGTCAGGAAACTGGCAGACAGACTTCGAGCAGTCATTAAACCGGCACACAGACTGGAAACCGGCACACAGACAACACTGTCAGGAAACTGGCACACAGACAGCAAGCAGTCAGGAAATTGGCACACAGACAACACAGTTAGGAAACTGGCACACAGAAAACCAACAGTCAGGAAAGTGGCACACAGACAACGAGCAGTCAGAAAACTGGCACACTGACAACACAGTCAGGAAACAGGCACATGGACAGCAAGCAGTCAGGAAACGGGCACACAGACAACGAGCAGTCAGGAGAATGGCACACAGAAAACGTGCAGTCAGGAAATTGGCACACAGAGAACACAGTCAGCAAACTGGCAAACAGATGACACAATCCGGAAACTGGAACACAGACAACAAAGTCAGGAAAATGGCACACGGACAACGAGCAGTCAGGAAACTGGCACACAGACAGGAAACTGGCACCCAGACAACACAGGGTGGAAGCTGGCACACAGGCAACACAGTCAGGAATCTGGCACACAGGCGACACAGTCAGGCAGCTGGCACACAGGCAACACAGTTAGGAATGTGGCACGCAGGCAACACATTCAGGAAGCTGGCACACAACAACAATTTCGGTAAGCTGGCATGCAGGCAACACTTTCGGGAATCTGGCACGCAGACAACACATTCAAGAAACTGGCATGCAGACAATATATTCGGGAATCTGGCACACAGACAACACAGTCGGGAATCTGGCACAATGAGAACACAGTCGGGGAACTGGAACACAGACGATACAGTCAGGAATCTGGCACACAGACAACACAGTCGGGAATCTGGCACAAAGACAACACAGTCAGGAAACTGGCATGCAGACAAAATATTCGGGATCTGGCACACAGACAACACAGTCGGGAATCTGGCACACAGACAACACAGTCGGGAATCTGGCACACAGACAACACAGTCGGGATTCTTGCACACAGACAACACAGTCGGGAATCTGGCACACAGACAACACAGTCAGGAAAATGGCATGCGGACAAAATATTCGCGTATCTGGCACACAGACAACACAGTCAGGAATCTGGCACACAGACAACACAGTCGGGAATCTGGCACAAAGACAACACAGTCGGGAATCTGGCACACAGACAACACAGACGGGAATCTGGCATACAGACAACACAGTCGGGAATCTGGCATACAGGCAACACAGTCAGGAATGTGGCACTCAGACACAATCAGGAATGTGGCACAAAGACAATATAGTCAGGAATCCGGCACACAGACATCACAGGCAGGAATCTGGTCCCCAGGCAACACAATCAGAAATCTGGCACACAGACAACACAGTCACGAAACTGGAACCCAGACAACACATTCGGGATCCGGAACACAGACAACATATTTGGGACTCTGGCACACAGGTAACACAGTCAGAAATCTGGTGCACAGGCAACACAGTCAGGAATCTGGCACACAGGCAACACAGTGAGGAAGCTGGCACACAGACAAAACTGTCAGGAAGCTGGCACACAGGCAACACAGTCAGGAAACTGGCACACAGACAACACTGTCAGGAAGCTGGCACAAAGGCAACACAGTCAGGAAGCTGGCACACAGGAAACACTGTCAAGAAGCTGGCACACAGGCAACACAGTCAGGAAGCTGGCACACAGGCAACACAGTCATGAAGCTGGCACACAGGCTAGACAGTCAGGAAGCTGGCACACAAGCAACACAGTCAGGCAGCTGGCACACAGGTAACACCGTCAGGAATCTGGCACGTAGGCAACAGTCAGGAAACTTTGACACAGACCATACTGTCAGGAAACTGGCACACAGACAACACTGTCAGGAAACTGGCACACAGACAACGAGCAGTCAGAAAACTGGCAGCCAGACAATACAGTCAGGAAACTGGCACAAGGACTGAAAGCAGTCAGGAAACTGGCAAACAGAGAACACAGACTTGAAGCTGGCACGCAGAGAAATTACAGTCGGGAAACTGGTACACCGATAACACAGTCAGGAACCTGGCAAACAGACGACACAGTCAGGAAACTGGCACACAGACACAAAGTGAGGAAACTGGCAGACAGACTTCGAGCAGTCAGGAAACCGGCACACGGACTGGAAACTGGCACACAGACAATACTGTCAGGAAACTGGCACACAGACAGCAAGCAGTCAGGAAATTGGCACAAAGACAACACAGTTAGGAAACTGGCACACAGAAAACCAACAGTCAGGAAAGTGGCACACAGACAACGAGCAGTCAGAAAACTGGCACACTGACAACACAGTCAGGAAACAGGCACACGGACAGCAAGCAGTCAGGAAACGGGCACACAGACAACGAGCAGTCAGGAGAATGGCACACAGAAAACGTGCAGTCAGGAAATTGGCACACAGAGAACACAGTCAGCAAATTGGCAAACAGATGACACAGTCCGGAAACTGGAACACAGACAACAAAGTCAGGAAAATGGCACACGGACAACGAGCAGTCAGGAAACTGGCACACAGACAGGAAACTGGCACCCAGACAACACAGGGTGGAAGCTGGCACCCAGGCAACACAGTCAGGAATCTGGCACACAGGCGACACAGTCAGGCAGCTGGCACACAGGCAACACAGTTAGGAATGTGGCACGCAGGCAACACATTCAGGAAGCTGGCACACAACAACAATTTCGGTAAGCTGGCATGCAGGCAACACTTTCGGGAATCTGGCACGCAGACAACACATTCAAGAAACTGGCATGCAGACAATATATTCGGGAATCTGGCACACAGACAACACAGTCGGGAATCTGGCACAATGACAACACAGTCGGGAAACTGGAACACAGACAACACAGTCAGGAATCTGGCACACAGACAACACAGTCGGGAATCTGGTACACAGACAACACAGTCGGGAATCTGGCACACAGACAACACAGTAAGGAAACTGGCATGCAGACAACATATTCGGGAATCTGGCACACAGACAACACAGTCAGGAATATGGCACACAGACAACACAGTCGGGAATCTGGCACACAGACAACACAGTCGGGAATCTGGCACACAAACAACACAGTCGGGTATCTGGCTCACAGACAACACAGTCGGGAATCTGGCACACAGACAACACAGTCGGGAATCTGGCATACAGACATCAAAGTCAGAAATCTGGTCCCCAGGCAACACAATCAGAAATCTGGCACACAGACAACACAGTCAGGAAACTGGAACCCAGACAACACATTCGGGATGCGGCACACAGACAACATATTTGGGACTCTGGCACACAGGCAACACAGTCAGGAATCTGGTGCACAGGCAACACAGTCAGGAAGCTGGCAAACAGGCAACACAGTCAGGAAGCTGGCACACAGACAAAACTGTCAGGAAGCTGGCACACAGGCAACACAGTCAGGAAGCTGGCACACAGACAACACAGTCAGGAAGCTGGCACAAAACCAACACAGTCAGGAAGCTGGTACACAGGCAACATTGTCAAGAAGCTGGCACACAGGCAACACAGTCAAGAAGCTGGCACACAGGCAACACAGTCAGGAAGCTGGCACACAGGCAACACAGTCATGAAGTTGGCACACAGACAAAACTGTCAGGAAGCTGGCTCACAGGCAACACAGCCAGGAAGCTGGCACACAGACAACACAGTCAGGAAGCTGGCTCAAAGGAAAAGCAGTCTGGAAGTGGTACACAGGCAACACTGTCAAGAAGCTGGCACACAGGCAACACAGTCAGCAAGCTGGCACACAGGCAACACAGTCAGGAAGCTGGCACACAAGCAACACAGTCAGGAAGCTGGCACTCAGGCAACACAGTCAGAAAACTGGCACACAGAAAACCAACAGTCAGGAAACCGGCACACAGTCTACGAGCAGTCAGGAAACTGGCACACAGGCAATGAGCAGTCAGGAAATTGGCACACAGACAACGAGCAGTCAGGAAACTGGCACTCAGACAGGAAACTGGCACATAGACAACACAGGCAGGAAATGGGCACACAGAAAACCAAAGTCAGGAAACTGGCACAAAGACAACGAGCAGTAAGGAAACTCACACACAGACAACGAGCAGTAAGGAAACTGGCACACAGACAGCAAGCAGTCAGGAAACTGGCACAACACAGCGAGCAATCAGGAAATTGGCAAACAGACAAAGAGCAGTCTGGAAATTGGCACACAGACAACGAGCAGTCAGGAAACTGGCGCACAGACAACACAGTCAGGAAACTGTCACTCAGACAACGAGCAGTCAGGAAACTGGCACACACAGGAAACTGGCACACAGACAACGAGCAGTCAGGAAACTGGCACACAGACAACACAGTCAGGAAACTGGCACACAGAAAACCAACAGTCAGGAAAGTGGCACACAGACAATGAGCAGTCAGAAAAGTGGCACACTGACAACACAGTCAGGAAACAGGCACACGGACAGCAAGCAGTCAGGAAACGGGCACACAGACAACGAGCAGTCAGGAAACTGGCACACAGAAAACGTGCAGTCAGGAAATTGGCACACAGAGAACACAGTCAGCAAACTGGCAAACAGATGACACAGTCAGGAAACTGGAACACGAACAACAAAGTCAGGAAACTGGCACACAGACAACGAGCAGTCAGGAAACTGGCACACAGACAGGAAACTGGCACCCAGACAACACAGGGTGGAAGCTGGCATATAGGCAACACAGTCAGGAAGATGGCACACAGGCAACACAGTCAGGAAGCTGGCACAAAACCAACACAGTCAGGAAGCTGGTACACAGGCAACATTGTCAAGAAGCTGGCACACAGGCAACACAGTCAAGAAGCTGGCACACAGGCAACACAGTCAGAAAGCTGGCACACAGGCAACGCAGTCAGGAAGTTAGCACACAGACAAAACTGTCAGGAAGCTGGCTCACAGGCAACACAGTCAGGAAGCTGGCACACAGACAACACAGTCAGGAAGCTGGCACACAGACAAAACTGTCAGGAAGCTGGCACACAGGCAACACAGTCAGGAAGCTGGCACACAGACAACACAGTCAGGAAGCTGGCACACAGGCAACACAGTCAGCAAGCTGGTACACAGGCAACACAGTCAGGAAGCTGGCACACAGGCAACACAGTCAGGAAGCTGGCACTCAGGCAACACAGTCAGAAAACTGGCACACAGAAAACCAACAGTCAGGAAACTGGTACACTGTCTACGAGCAGTCAGGAAACTGGCACACAGGCAATGAGCAGTCAGGAAATTGGCACACAGACAACGAGCAGTCAGGAAACTGGCACTCAGACAGGAAACTGGCACATAGACAACACAGGCATAAAAACGGGCACACAGAAAACCAAAGTCAGGAAACTGGCACAAAGACAACGAGCAGTAAGGAGACTCAAACACAGACAACGAGCAGTAAGGAAACTGGCACACAGACAGCAAGCAGTAAGGAAACTGGCACAACACAGCGAGCAATCAGGAAATTGGCAAACAGACAAAGAGCAGTCAGGAAATTAGCACACAGACAACGAGCAGTCAGGAAACTGGCGCACAGACAACACAGTCAGGAAACTGGCACTCAGACAACGAGCAGTCAGGAAACTGGCACTCACAGGAATCTGGCACAAAGACAACGAGCAGTCAGGAAACTGGCACATAGAAAACCAACAGTCAGGAAACTGGCACACAGACTACACTGTCAGGAAACTGGCACACAGACAACACTGTCAGGAAACTGGCACACAGTAAACCAACAGTCAGGAAAGTGGCACCCAGACAACGAGCAGTCAGAAAACTGGCACACTGACAACACAGTCAGGAAACTGGCAAACAGATGACACAGTCAGGAAACTGGAACACAGACAACAAAGTCAGGAAACTGGCACACAGACAACGAGCAGTCAGGAAACTGGCACACAGACGGAAACTGGCACCCAGACAACACAGGGTGGAAGCTGGCATATAGGCAACACAGTCAGGAAGCTGGCACACAGGCAACACATTCAGGAAGCTGGCACCCAGACAACAATTTCGGTAAGCTGCCATGCAGGCAACACGTTTGGGAATCTGGAACGCAGACAACACATTCAGGAAACTGGCATGCAGACAATATATTCGGGAATCTGGAACACAGACAACACAGTCGGGAATCTGGCAAACTGACAACACAGTCGGGAATCTGGCACACAGACAACACAGTCAGGAAACTGGCATGCAGACAAAATATTCAGGAATCTGGCATGCAGACAAAATATTCAGGAATCTGGCACACAGACAACACAGTCGGGAATCAGGCACACTGACAACGCAGTCGGGATACTGGAACACAGACAACACAGTCGGGAATCTGGCACACAGACAACACAGTCGGCAATTTGGCACACAGACGACACAGTCGGGAATCTGGCACACAGACAACACAGTCGGGAATCTGGCACACAGACAACACAGTCGGGAATCTGGCCCAAAGACAACACAGTCAGGAAACTGGCATGCAGACAAAATATTCGGGAATCTGGCATACAGACAACACAGTAAGGAATGTGGCACACAGACAACATAGTCAGGAATCTGGCACCCAGACATCACAGTCAGAAATCTGGTCCCCAGGCAACACAATCAGAAATCTGGCACACAGACAACACAGTCAGGAATCTGGCACACAGACAACACAGTCGGGAAATTGGAACACAGACAACACAGTCGGGAATCTGGCACAGAGACAACACAGTCGGGAATGTGGCACTCAGACACAATCAGGAATGTGGCACACAGACAACATAGTCAGGAATCTGGCACCCAGACATCACAGTCAGAAATCTGGTCTCAAGGCAACACAATCAGAAATCTGGCACACAGAGAACACAGACAGGAATCTGGCACACAGACAACACAGTCGGGAAACTGGAACACAGACAACACAGTCGGGAATCTGGCACACAGACAACACAGTCGGGAATCTGGCACACTGACAACACAGTCGGGATACTGGAACACAGACAACACAGGCGGGAATCTGGCACACAGACATCACAGTCGGGAAACTTGCACACAGACAACACAGTCGGGAATCTGGCACACAGACAACAAAGTCAGGAATCTGGCACACAGACAACACAGTCGGGAATCTGGCACAAAGACAACACAGTCAGGAAACTGGCATGCAGACAAAATATTCGGGATCTGGCACACACACAACACAGTCGGGAATCTGGAACACAGACAACACAGTCGGGAATCTGGCACACAGACAACACAGTCGGGAATCTGGCACACAGACAACAGAGTCAGGAAAATGGCATGCGGACAAAATATTCGGGTATCTGGCACACAGACAACACAGTCCGGAATCTGGCACAGAGACAACAGAGTCGGGAATCTGGCACAAAGACAACACAGTCGGGAATCTGGCACACAGACAACACAGTCGGGAATCTGGCATACAGACAACACAGTCGGGAATCTGGCATACAGGCAACACAGTCAGGAATGTGGCACTCAGACACAATCAGGAATGTGGCACACAGACAATATAGTCAGGAATCCGGCACACAGACATCACAGTCAGGAATCTGGTCCCCAGGCAACACAATCAGAAATCTGGCACACAGACAACACAGTCACGAAACTGGAACCCGGATAACACATTCGGGATCCGGCACACAGACAACATATTTGGGACTCTGGCACACAGGTAACACAGTCAGGAATCTGGTGCACAGGCAACACAGTCAGGAAGCTGGCACACAGGCAACACAGTCAGGAAGCTGGCACACAGACAAAACTGTCAGGAAGCTGGCACACAGGCAACACAGTCAGGAAGCTGGCACACCGACAACACTGTCAGGAAGCTGGCACAAAGGCAAAACAGTCAGGAAGCTGGCACACAGGAAATACTGTCAAGAAGCTGGCACACAGGCAACACAGTCAGGAAGCTGGCACACAGGCAACACAGTCATGAAGCCGGCACACAGGCAAGAGAGTCAGGAAGCTGGCACACAGGCAACACAGACAGGCAGCTGGCACACAGGCAACACCGTCAGGAATCTGGCACGCAGGCAACAGTCAGGAAACTTTGACACAGACCATACTGTCAGGAAACTGGCACACAGACAACACTGTCAGGAAACTGGCACACAGACAACGAGCAGTCAGAAAACTGGCAGCCAGACAATACAGTCAGGAAACTTGCACAAGGACTGAAAGCAGTCAGGAAACTGGCAAACAGAGAACACAGACTTGAAGCTGGCACCCAGAGAAATAACAGTCAGGAAACTGGCCCACCGATAACACAGTCAGGAACCTGGCACAGAGACGACACAGTCAGGAAACTGGCACACAGACAACAAAGTCAGGAAACTGGCAGACAGACTTCGAGCAGTCAGGAAACCGGCACACAGACTGGAAACTGGCACACAGACAACACTGTCAGGAAACTGGCACACAGACAGCAAGCATTCAGGAAAGTGGCACACAGACAACGAGCAGTCAGAAAACTGGCACACTGACAACACAGTCAGGAAACAGGCACACGGACAGCCAGCAGTCAGGAAACGGGCACACAGACAACGAGCAGTCAGGAGAATGGCACACAGAAAACGTGCAGTCAGGAAATTGGCACACAGAGAACACAGTCAGCAAACTGGCAAACAGATGACACAGTCAGGAAACTGGAACACAGACAACAAAGTCAGGAAACTGGCACACGGACAACGAGCAGTCAGGAAACTGGCACACAGAAACTGGCACCCAGACAACGCAGGGTGGAAGCTGGCACACAGGCAACACAGTCAGGAATCTGGCACACAGGCAACACAGTCAGGCAGCTGGCACACAGGCAACACAGTTAGGAATGTGGCACGCAGGCAACACATTCAGGAAGCTGGCACACAACAACAATTTCGGTAAGCTGGCATGCAGTCAACACTTTCGGGAATCTGGCACGCAGACAACACATTCAAGAAACTGGCATGCAGACAATATATTCGGGCATCTGGCACACAGACAACACAGTTGGGAATCTGGCACAATGACAACACAGTCGGGAAACTGGAACACAGACGACACAGTCAGGTATCTGGCACACAGACAACACAGTCGGGAATCTGGCACACAGACAACACAGTCGGGAATCTGGCACACAGACAACACAGTCGGGAATCTGGCACACAGACAACACAGTCAGGAAACTGGCATGCAGACAAAATATTCGGGAATCTGGCACACAGACAACACAGTCAGGAATATGGCACACAGACAACACAGTCGGGAATCTGGCACACCGACAGCACTGTCGGGAATTGGGCACACAAACAACACAGTCGGGAATCTGGCATACAGACATCACAGTCAGAAATCTGGTCCCCAGGCAACACAATCAGAAATCTGGCACACAGACAACACAGTCAGGAAACTGGAACCCAGACAACACATTCGGGATGCGGCACACAGACAACATATTTGGGACTCTTCCACACAGGCAACACAGTCAGGAAGCTGGCACACAGACAACACAGTCAGGAAGCTGGCACAATACCAACACAGTCAGGAAGCTGGTACACAGGCAACATTGTCAAGAAGCTGGCACACAAGCAACACAGTCAAGAAGCTGGCACACAGGCAACACAGTCAGGAAGCTGGCACACAGGCAACACAGTCAGGAAGCTGGCACACAGACAAAACTGTCAGGAAGCTGGCACACAGGCAACACAGTCAGGAAGCTGGCACACAGACAACACAGTCAGGAAGCTGGCTCAAAGGCAACACAGTCAGGAAGTGGCACACAGGCAACACTGTCAAGAAGCTGGCACACAGGCAACACAGTCAGCAAGCTGGCACACAGGCAACACAGTGAGGAAGCTGGCACACAGGCAACACAGTCAGGAAGCTGGCACTCAGGCAACACAGTCAGAAAACTGGCACACAGAAAACCAACAGTCAGGAAACTGGTACACTGTCTACGAGCAGTCAGGAAACTGGCACACAGGCAATGAGCAGTCAGGAAATTGGCACACAGACAACGAGCAGTCAGGAAACTGGCACTCAGACAGGAAACTGGCACATAGACAACACAGGCATAAAAACGGGCACACAGAAAACCAAAGTCAGGAAACTGGCACAAAGACAACGAGCAGTAAGGAAACTCAAACACAGACAACGAGCAGTAAGGAAACTTGCACACAGACAGCAAGCAGTAAGGAAACTGGCACAACACAGCGAGCAATCAGGAAATTGGCAAACAGACAAAGAGCAGTCAGGAAATTAGCACACAGACAACGAGCAGTCAGGAAACTGGCGCACAGACAACACAGTCAGGAAACTGGCACACAGACAACGAGCAGTCAGGAAACTGGCACACACAGGAATCTGGCACACAGACAACGAGCAGTCAGGAAACTGGCACACAGAAAACCAACAGTCAGGAAACTGGCACACAGACAACACTGTCAGGAAACTGGCACACAGACAACACTGTCAGGAAACTGGCAAACAGAAAACCAACAGTCAGGAAAGTGGCACACAGACAACGAGCAGTCAGAAAACTGGCACACTGACAACACAGTCAGGAAACAGGCACACGGACAGCAAGCAGTCAGGAAACGGGCACACAGACAACAAGCAGTCAGGAAACTGGCACACAGAAAACGTGCAGTCAGGAAATTGGCACACAGAGAACACAGTCAGCAAACTGGCAAACAGATGACACAGTCAGGAAACTGGAACACAGACAACAAAGTCAGGAAACTGGCACACAGACAACGAGCAGTCAGGAAACTGGCACACAGACGGAAACTGGCACCCAGACAACACAGGGTGGAAGCTGGCACATAGGCAACACAGTCAGGAAGCTGGCACACAGGCAACACATTCAGGAAGCTGGAACCCAGACAACAATTTCGGTAAGCTGCCATGCAGGCAACACTTTTGGGAATCTGGAACGCAGACAACACATTCAGGAAACTGGCATGCAGACAATATATTCGGGAATCTGGAACACAGACAACACAGTCGGGAATCTGGCAAACTGACAACACAGTCGGGAAACTGGAACACAGACAACACAGTCGGGAATCTGGCACACAGACAACACAGTCGGGAATCTGGCACACAGACAACACAGTCGGGAATCTGGCACACAGACAACACAGTCGGGAATCTGGCACACAGACAACACAGTCAGAAAACTGGCATGAAGAGAAAATATTCAGGAATCTGGCACACAGACAACACAGTCGGGAATCAGGCACACTGACAACACAGTCGGGATACTGGAACACAGACAACACAGTCGGGAATCTGGCACACAGACAACACATTCGGCATTTGGCACACAGACGACACAGTCGGGAATCTGGCACACAGACAACAGTGTCGGGAATCTGGCACACAGACAACACAGTCGGGAATCTGGCCCAAAGACAACACAGTCAGGAAACTGGCATGCAGACAAAATATTCGGGAATCTGGCACACAGACAACACAGTAAGGAATGTGGCACACAGACAACATAGTCAGGAATCTGGCACCCAGACATCACCGTCAGAAATCTGGTCCCCAGGCAACACAATCAGAAATCTGGCACACAGACAACACAGTCAGGAATCTGGCACACAGACAACACAGTCGGGAAATTGGAACACAGACAACACAGTCGGGAATCTGGCACAGAGACAACAGAGTCGGGAATGTGGCACTCAGACACAATCAGGAATGTGGCACACAGACAACATAGTCAGGAATCTGGCACCCAGACATCACTGTCAGAAATCTGGTCTCCAGGCAACACAATCAGAAATCTGGCACACAGAGAACACAGACAGGAATCTGGCACACAGACAACACAGTCGGGAAACTGGAACACAGACAACACAGTCGGGAATCTGGCACACAGACAACACAGTCTGGAATCCGGCACACAGACAACACAGGCGGGAATCTGGCACACAGACAACACAGTCGGGAATCTGGCACACAGACAACACAGTCAGGAAACTGGCATGCAGACAAAATATTCGGGAAACTGGCACAGAGACAATACAGTCGGGAATCTGGCACACTGACAACACAGCCGGGAAACTGGAATACAGACAACACAGTTGGGAATCTGGAACACAGACAACACTGTCGGGAATCTGGCACACAGAAAACACAGTCGGGAATGTGGCACACAGACAACACAGTCGGGAATTTGGCACACAGACAACACAGTCAGGAAACTGGCACGCAGACAAAATATTCGGGAATCGGGCACACAGACAACACAGTCAGGAACATGGCACACAGACAAAACAGTCGGGAATCTGGCACACAGACAACACAGTCGGGAATCTGGCACACAAACAACACAGTCGGGAATCTGGCACACAGATAACACATTCGGGAATCTGGCACACAGACAACAGAGTCGGGAATCTGGCACACAGACATCACAGTCAGGAAACTGGAACCCAGACAACACATTCGGGATGCGGCACACAGACAACATATTTGGGACTCTGGCACACAGGCAACACAGTCAGGAATCTGGTGCACAGGCAACACAGTCAGGAAGCTGGCAAACAGACAAAACTGTCAGGACGCTGGCTCAAAGGCAACACAGTCAGGAAGTGGCACACAGGCAACACTGTCAAGAAGCTATCACACAGGCAACACAGTCAGCAAGCTGGCACACAGGCAGCACAGTCAGGAAGCTGGCACACAGGCATCACAGTCAGGAAGCTGGCACTCAGGCAACACAGTCAGAAAACTGGCACACAGAAAACCAACAGTCAGGAAACTGTCACACAGTCTACGAGCAGTCAGAAAACTGGCACACAGGCAATGAGCAGTCAGGAAATTGGCACACAGACAACGAGCAGTCAGGAAACTGGCACTCAGACAGGAAACTGGCACATAGACAACACAGGCAGGAAACGGGCACACAGAAAACCAAAGTCAGGAAACTGGCACAAAGACAACGAGCAGTAAGGAAACTCACACACGGACAACGAGCAGTAAGGAAACTGGCACACAGACAGCAAGCAGTCAGGAAACTGGCACAACACAGCGAGCAATCAGGAAATTGGCAAACAGACAAAGAGCAGTCAGGAAATTGGCACACAGACAACGAGCAGTCAGGAAACTGGCGCACAGACAACACAGTCAGGAAACTGGCACTCAGACAACGAGCAGTCAGGAAACTGGCACACACAGGAAACTGCCACACAGACAACGAGCAGTCAGGAAACTGGCACACAGAAAACCAACAGTCAGGAAACTGGCACACAGACAACACTGTCAGGAAACTGGCACACAGACAACACTGTCAGGAAACTGGCACACAGAAAACCAACAGTCAGGAAATTGGCACACAGACAACGAGCAGTCAGAAATCTGGCAAACTGACAACACAGTCAGGAAACTGGCACACGGACAGCAAGCAGTCAGGAAACGGGCACACAGACAACGAGCAGTCAGGAAACTGGCACACAGAAAACGTGCAGTCAGGAAATGGGCACACAGAGAACACAGTCAGCAAACTGGCAAACAGATGACACAGTCAGGAAACTGGAAACAGACAACAAAGTCAGGAAACTGGCACACAGACAACGAGCAGTCAGGAAACTGGCACACAGACAGGAAACTGGCACCCAGACAACACAGGGTGGAAGCTGGCACATAGGCAACACAGTCAGGAAGCTGGCACACAGGCAACACAGTCAGGCAGCTGGCACACAGGAAACACAGTTAGGAATGTGGCACGCAGGCAACACATTCAGGAAGCTGGCACACAGACAACAATTTCGGTAAGCTGGCATGCAGGCAACACTTTCGGGAATCTGGAACGCAGACAACACATTCAGGAAACTGGCATGCAGACAATATATTAGGGAATCTGGCACACAGACAACACAGTCGGGAATCTGGCACACTGACAACACGGTCGGGAAACTGCAACACAGACAACACAGTCGGGAATCTGGCACACTGACAACACAGTCGGGAATCTGGCAAACAGACAACACAGTCGGGAATCTGGCACACAGACAACGCAGTCGGGAATCTGGCACACAGACAACACAGTCGGGAATCTGGCACACAGACAACACAGTCAGGAAACTGGCATGCAGACAAAATATTCGGGAATCTGGCAGACAGACAACACAGTCAGGAATCTGGCACACAGACAACACAGTTGGGAAACTGGAAAACAGACAACACAGTCGGGAATCTGGCACACAGACAACACAGTCGGGAATCTGGCACAAAGACAACACAGTCAGGAAACTGGCATGCAGACAAAATATTTGGGAATCTGGCACACAGACAACACAGTCGGGAATCTGGCATACAGACATCAGAGTCAGAAATCTGGTCCCCAGGCAACACAATCAGAAATCTGGCACACAGACAACACAGTCAGGAAACTGGAACCCAGACAACACAATCGGGATGCGGCACAAAGACAACATATTTGGGACTCTGGCACACAGGCAACACAGTCAGGAATCTGGTGCACAGGCAACACAGCCAGGAAGCTGGCAAACAGGCAACACAGTCAGGAAGCTGGCACACAGACAAAACTGTCAGGAAGCTGGCACACAGGCAACACAGTCAGGAAGCTGGCACACAGACAACACAGTCAGGAAGCTGGCACAAAGCCAACACAGTCAGGAAGCTGGCACACACAACATTGCAAAGAAGCTGGCACACAGGCAACAGAGTCAGGAAGCTGGTGCACAGGCAACACAGTCAGGAAGCTGGCACACAGGCAACACAGTCAGGAAGCTGGCACACAGACAAAACTGTCAGGAAGCTGGCACACAGGCAACACAGTCAGGAAGCTGGCACACAGACAACACAGTCAGGAAGCTGGCTCAAAGGCAACACAGTCAGGAAGTGGCACACAGGCAACACTGTCAAGAAGCTGGCACACAGAAAACACAGTCAGCAAGCTGGCACACAGGCAGCACAGTCAGGAAGCTGGCACACAGGCAACACAGTCAGGAAGCTGGCACACAGGCAACACAGTCAGGAAGCTGGCACTCAGGCAGCACCGTCAGAAAACTGGCATACAGAAAACCAACAGTCAGGAAACTGGCACACAGTCTACGAGCAGTCAGGAAACTGGCACACAGGCAATGAGCAGTCAGGAAATAGGCACACAGAGAACGAGCAGTCAGGAAACTGGCACTCAGACAGGAAACTGGCACATAGACAACACAGGCAGGAAACGGGCACACAGAAAACCATAGTCAGGAAACTGGCACAAAGACAACGAGCAGTAAGGAAACTCGCACACAGACAACGAGCAGTAAGGAAACTGGCACACAGATAGCAAGCAGTCAGGAAACTGGCACAACACAGCGAGCAATCAGGAAATTGGCAAACAGACAAAGAGCAGTCAAGAAATTGGCACACAGACAACGAGCAGTCAGGAAACTGGCGCACAGACAACACAGTCAGGAAACTGGCACTCAGACAACGAGCAGTCAGGAAACTGGCACACACAGGAAACTGGCACACAGACAACGAGCAGTCAGGAAACTGGCACACAGGCAATGAGCAGTCAGGAAATAGGCACACAGACAACGAGCAGTCAGGAAACTGGCACTCAGACAGGAAACTGGCACATAGACAACACAGGCAGGAAACGGGCACACAGAAAACCAAAGTCAGGAAACTGGCACAAAGACAACGAGCAGTAAGGAAACTCGCACACAGACCACGAGCAGTAAGGAAACTGGCACACAGACAGCAAGCAGTCAGGAAACTGGCACAACACAGCAAGCAATCAGGAAATTGGCAAACAGACAAAGAGCAGTCTGGAAATTGGCACACAGACAACGAGCAGTCAGGAAACTGGCGCACAGACAACACAGTCAGGAAACTGGCACTCAGACAACGAGCAGTCAAGAAACTGGCACACACAGGAAACTGGCACACAGACAACGAGCAGTCAGGAAACTGGCACACAGAAAACCAACAGTCAGGAAACTGGCACACAGACAACCAACAGTCAGGAAAGTGGCACACAGACAACGAGCAGTCAGAAAACTGGCACACTGACAACACAGTCAGGAAACAGGCACACGGACAGCAAGCAGTCAGGAAACGGGCACACAGACAACGAGCAGTCAGGAAACTGGCACACAGAAAACGTGCAGTCAGGAAATTGGCACACAGAGAACACAGTCAGCAAACTGGCAAACAGATGACACAGTCAGGAAACTGGAACACAGACAACAAAGTCAGGAAACTGGCACACAGACAACGAGCAGTCAGGAAACTGGCACACAGACAGGAAACTGGCACCCAGACAGCACATGGTGGAAGCTGGCACATAGGCAACACAGTCAGGAAGCTGGCACACAGGCAACACAGTCAGGCAGTGGGCACACAGGAAACACAGTTAGGAATGTGGCAAGCAGGCAACACATTCAGGAAGCTGGCACACAGACAACAATTTCGGTAAGCTGGCATGCAGGCAAAACATTCGGGAAGCTGGAACGCAGACAACACATTCAGGAAACTGTCATGCAGACAATATATTCGGGAATCTGGCACACAGACAACACAGTCGGGAATCTGGCACACTGACAACACAGTCGGGAAACTGGAACACAGACAACACAGTCGGGAATAAGGCACACAGACAACACATTCGGGAATCTGGCACACAGACAACACAGTCGGGAATCTGGCACACAGACAACACAGTCGGGAATCTGGCACACAGACAATACAGTCAGGAAACTGGCATGCAGACAAAATATTCGGGAATCTGGCACACAGACAACACAGTCAGGAAGCTGGCACACAGACAACACAGTTGGGAAACTGGAAAACAGACAACACAGTCGGGGATCTGGCACACAGACAACACAGTCCGGAGTCTGGCACACAGACAACACAGTCAGGAAACTGGCATGCAGACAAAATATTCGGGAATCTGGCACACAGACAACACAGTCGGGAATCTGGCATACAGACATCACAGTCAAAAATCTGGTCCCCAGGCAACACAATCAGACATCTGGCACACAGACAACACAGTCAGGAAACTGGAACCCAGACAACACATTCGGGATGCGGCACACAGACAACATATTTGGGACTCTGGCACACAGACAACACAGTCAGGAATCTGGTACACAGGCAACACAGTCAGGAAGCTGGCAAACAGGCAACACAGTCAGGAAGCTGGCACACAGACAAAACTGTCAGGAAGCTGGCACACAGGCAACACAGTCAGGAAGCTGGCACACAGACGACACAGTCAGGAAGCTGGCACAAAGCCAACACAGTCAGGAAGCTGGTACACAGCAACATTGTCAAGAAGCTGGCACACAGGCAACACAGTCAGGAAGCTGGCACACAGGCAACACAGTCAGGAAGCTGGCACACAGGCAACACAGTCAGGAAGCTGGCACACAGACAAAACTGTCAGGAAGCTGGCACACAGGCAACACAGTCAGGAAGCTGGCACACAGACAACACAGTCAGGAAGCTGGCTCAAAGGCAACACAGTCAGGAAGTGGCACACAGGCAACACTGTCAAGAAGCTGGCACACAGGCAACACAGTCAGCAAGCTGGCACACAGGCAGCACAGTCAGGAAGCTGGCACACAGGCAACACAGTCAGGAAGCTGGCACTCAGGCAACACAGTCAGAAAACTGGCACACAGAAAACCAACAGTCAGGAAACTGGCACACAGTCTACGAGCAGTCAGGAAACTGGCACACAGGCAATGAGCAGTCAGGAAATTGGCACACAGACAACGAGCAGTCAGGAAACTGGCACTCAGACAGGAAACTGGCACATAGACAACACAGGCAGGAAACGGGCACACAGAAAACCAAAGTCAGGAAACTGGCACAAAGACAACGAGCAGTAAGGAAACTCGCACACAGACAACGAGCAGTAAGGAAACTGGCACACAGACAGCAAGCAGTCAGGAAACTGGCACAACACAGCGAGCAATCAGGAAATTGGCAAACAGACAAAGAGCAGTCAGGAAATTGGCACACAGACAACGAGCAGTCAGGATACTGGCGCACAGACAACACAGTCAGGAAACTGGCACTCAGACAACGAGCAGTCAGGAAACTGGCACACACAGGAAACTGGCACACAGACAATGAGCAGTCAGGAAACTGGCACACAGAAAACCAACAGTCAGGAAACTGGCACACAGACAACACTGTCAGGAAACTGGCACACAGAAAACCAACAGTCAGGAAAGTGGCACACAGACAACGAGCAGTCAGAAAACTGGCACACTGACAACGCAGTCAGGAAACAGGCACACAGACAACACAGTCGGGAATCTGGCACACAGACAACACAGTCGGGAATCTGGCACAAGGACAACACAGTCAAGAAATTGGCATGCAGACAAAATATTCGGGAATCTGGCAGACAGACAACACAGTCAGGAATCTGGCACACAGACAACACAGTTGGGAAACTGGAAAACAGACAACACAGTCGGTAATCTGGCACACAGACAACACAGTCGGGAATCTGGCACAAAGACAACACAGTCAGGAAACTGGAATGCAGACAAAATATTCGGGAATCTGGCACACAGACAACACAGTCGGGAATCTGGCACAGTGACAACACAGTCGGGATACTGGAACACAGACAACACAGTCGGGAATCTGGCACACAGACAACACAGTCGGCAATCTGGCACACAGACAACAGAGTCGGGAATCTGGCACACAGACAACACAGTCGGGAATCTGGCACACAGACAACACAGTCGGAAATCTGGCACAAAGACAACACAGTCAGGAAACTGGCATGCAGACAAAATATTCGGGAATCTGGCACACAGAAAACACAGTCAGGAATGTGGCACTCAGACACAATCAGGAATGTGGCACACAGACAACATAGTCAGGAATCTGGCACCCAGACATCACAGTCAGAAATCTGGTCCCCAGGCAACACGATCAGAAATCTGGCACACAGACAACACAGTCAGGAATCTGGCACACAAACAACACAGTCGGGAAACTGGAACACAGACAACACAGTCGGGAATCTGGCACACAGACAACACAGTGAGAAATCTGGCACACAGACAAAAAACGCGGGAATCTGGCACACAGACAACACAGTCGGGAATCTGGCACACAGACAACACAGTCAGGAAACTGGCATGCAGAAAAAATATTCGGGATCTGGCACACAGACAATACAGTCGGGAATCTGGCACACTGACAACACAGCCGGGAAACTGGAATACAGACAACACAGTTGGGAATCTGGAACACAGACAACACAGTCAGGAATCTGGCATGCAGACAAAATATTCGGTAATCTGGCACACAGACAACACAGTCGGGAATCTGGCACACAGACAACACATTCGGGAATCTGGCACACAGACAACACAGTCGGGAATCTGGCACACAAACAACACAGTCGGGATTCTGGCACACAGACAACACATTCGGGAATCTAGCACACAGACAACACAGTCGGGAATCTGGCACACAGACATCACAGTCAAAAATCTGGTCCCCAGGCAACACAATCAGAAATCTGGCACACAGACAACACAGTCAGGAAACTGGAACCCAGACAACACATTCGGGATGCGGCACACAGACAACATAATTGGGACTCTGGTACACAGGCAAAACAGTCAGGAATCTGGTGCACAGGCAACACAGTGAGGAAGCTGGAAAACAGGCAACACAGTCAGGTAGCTGCCACACAGACAAAACTGTCAGGAAGCTGGCACACAGGCAACACATTCAGGAAGCTGGCACACAGACAACACAGTCAGGAGACTGGCACAAAGCCAGCACAGTCAGGAAGCTGGCACAAAGGCAACATTGTCAAGAAGCTGGCACACAGGCAACACAGTCAGGAAGCTGCCACACAGACAAAACTGTCAGGAAGCTGGCACACAGGCAACACAGTCAGGAAGCTGGCACACAGAGAACACAGTCAGGAGACTGGCACAAAGCCAACACAGTCAGGAAGCTGGCACACAGGCAACATTGTCAAGAACCTGGCACACAGGCAACACAGTCAGGAAGCTGGCACACAGGCAACACAGTCAGGAAGCTGGCACACAGGCAACATAGTCAGGAAGCTGGCACACAGACAAAACTGTCAGGAAGCTGGCACACAGGCAACACCGTCAGGAAGCTGGCACACAGACAACACATTCAGGAAGCTGGCTCAAAGGCAACACAGTCAGGAAGTGGCACACAGGCAACACTGTCAAGAAGCTGGCACACAGGCAACACAGTCAGCAAGCTGGCACAAGGGCAGCACAGTCAGGACGCTGGCACACAGGCCACATAGTCAGGAAGCTGGCACTCAGGCTACACAGTCAGAAAACTGGCACACAGAAAACCAACTGTCAGGAAACTGTCACACAGTCTACGAGCAGTCAGGAAACTGGCACACAGGCAATGAGCAGTCAGGAAATTGGCACACAGACAACGAGCAGTCAGGAAACTGGCACTCAGACAGGAAACTGGCACATAGACAAAACAGGCAGGAAATGGGCACACAGAAAACCAAAGTCAGGAAACTGGCACAAAGACAACGAGCAGTAAGGAAACTCGCACACAGACAACGAGCAGTAAGGAAACTGGCACACAGACAGCAAGCAGTCAGGAAACTGGCACAACACAGTGAGCAATCAGGAAATTGGCAAACAGACAAAGAGCAGTCAGGAAATTGGCACACAGACAACGAGCAGTCAGGAAACTGGCGCACAGACAACACAGTCAGGAAACTGGCACTCAGACAACGAGCAGTCAGGAAACTGGCACACACAGGAAACTGGCACACAGACAACGAGCAGTCAGGAAACTGGCACACAGAAAACCAACAGTCAGGAAACTGGCACACAGACAACACTGTCAGGAAACTGGCACACAGACAACACTGTCAGGAAACTGGCACACAGAAAACCAACAGTCAGGAAAGTGGCACACAGACAACGAGCAGTCAGAAAACTGGCACACTGACAACACAGTCAGGAAACAGGCACACGGACAGCAAGCAGTCAGGAAACGGGGACACAGACAACGAGCAGTCAGGAGAATGGCACACAGAAAACGTGCAGTCAGGGTATTGGCACACAGAGAACACAGTCAGCAAACTGGCAAACAGATGACACAGTCAGGAAACTGGAACACAGACAACAAAGTCAGGAAACTGGCACACAGACAACGAGCAGTCAGGAAACTGGCACACAGACAGGAAACTGGCACCCAGACAACACAGGGTGGAAGCTGGCACATAGGCAACACTGTCAGGAAGCTGGCACACAGGCAACACAGTCAGGCAGCTGGCACACAGGCAACACAGTTAGGAATGTGGCACGCAGGCAACACATTCAGGAAGCTGGCACACAGACAAGAATTTCGGTAAGCTGGCATGCAGGCAGCACTTTCGGGAATCTGGCACACAGACAACACATTCAGGAAACTGGCATGCAGACAATATATTCGGGAATCTGGCACACAGACAACACAGTCGGGAATCTGGCTCACTGACAACACAGTCGGGAATCTGGCACACAGACAACACAGTCGGCAATCTGGCACACAGACACCACAGTCGGGAATCTGGCACAGAGACAACACAGTCGGGAATCTGGCACACAGACAACACAGTCGGGAATCTGCCACAAAGACAACACAGTCAGGAAAATGGCATGCAGACAAAATATTCGGGAATCTGGCACACAGACAACACAGTCAGGAATGTGGCACTCAGACACAATCAGGAATGTGGCACACAGACAACATAGTTAGGAATCTGGCACCCAGACATCACAGTCAGAAATCTGGTCCCCAGGCAACACAATCAGAAATCTGGCACACAGACAACACAGTCAGGAATCTGGCACACAGACAACACAGTCGGGAAACTGTAACACAGACAACACAGTCGGGAATCTGGCACACAGACAACACAGTTCGGGAATCTGGCACACAGACAACACAGTCGGGAATCTGGCACACAGACAACACAGACAGGAAACTGGCATGCAGACAAAATATTCGGGAATCTGGCACACAGACAATACAGTCGGGAATCTGGCACACTGACAACACAGCCGGGAAACTGGAATACAAACAACACAGTTGGGAATCTGGAACACAGACAACACTGTCGGGAATCTGGCACACAGACAACACAGTCGAGAATCTGGCACACAGACAACACAGTCGGGAATCTGGCACGCAGACAACACAGTCAGGACTCTGGCACACAGACAACACAGTCAGCAAACTGGCATTCAGACAAACTATTAGGGAATCTGGCACACAGACAACACAGTCAGGAATATGGCACACAGACAACACATTCGGGAATCTGGCACACAGACAACACAGTCGGGAATCTGGCATACAGACATCACAGTCAGAAATCTGGTCCCCAGGCAACACAATCAGAAATCTGGCACACAGACAACACAGTCAGGAAACTGGAACCCAGACAACACATTCGGGATGCGGCACACAGACAACATACTTGGGACTCTGGCACACAGGCAACACAGTCAGGAATCTGGCAAACAGGCAACACTGTCAAGAAGCTGGCACACAGGCAACACAGTCAGCAAGCTGGCACAAGGGCAGCACAGTCAGGACGCTGGCACACAGGCCACATAGTCAGGAAGCTGGCACTCAGGCTACACAGTCAGAAAACTGGCACACAGAAAACCAACTGTCAGGAAACTGTCACACAGTCTACGAGCAGTCAGGAAACTGGCACACAGGCAATGAGCAGTCAGGAAATTGGCACACAGACAACGAGCAGTCAGGAAACTGGCACTCAGACAGGAAACTGGCACATAGACAAAACAGGCAGGAAATGGGCACACAGAAAACCAAAGTCAGGAAACTGGCACAAAGACAACGAGCAGTAAGGAAACTCGCACACAGACAACGAGCAGTAAGGAAACTGGCACACAGACAGCAAGCAGTCAGGAAACTGGCACAACACAGTGAGCAATCAGGAAATTGGCAAACAGACAAAGAGCAGTCAGGAAATTGGCACACAGACAACGAGCAGTCAGGAAACTGGCGCACAGACAACACAGTCAGGAAACTGGCACTCAGACAACGAGCAGTCAGGAAACTGGCACACACAGGAAACTGGCACACAGACAACGAGCAGTCAGGAAACTGGCACACAGAAAACCAACAGTCAGGAAACTGGCACACAGACAACACTGTCAGGAAACTGGCACACAGACAACACTGTCAGGAAACTGGCACACAGAAAACCAACAGTCAGGAAAGTGGCACACAGACAACGAGCAGTCAGAAAACTGGCACACTGACAACACAGTCAGGAAACAGGCACACGGACAGCAAGCAGTCAGGAAACGGGGACACAGACAACGAGCAGTCAGGAGAATGGCACACAGAAAACGTGCAGTCAGGGTATTGGCACACAGAGAACACAGTCAGCAAACTGGCAAACAGATGACACAGTCAGGAAACTGGAACACAGACAACAAAGTCAGGAAACTGGCACACAGACAACGAGCAGTCAGGAAACGGGCACACAGACAGGAAACTGGCACCCAGACAACACAGGGTGGAAGCTGGCACATAGGCAACACTGTCAGGAAGCTGGCACACAGGCAACACAGTCAGGCAGCTGGCACACAGGCAACACAGTTAGGAATGTGGCACGCAGGCAACACATTCAGGAAGCTGGCACACAGACAAGAATTTCGGTAAGCTGGCATGCAGGCAGCACTTTCGGGAATCTGGCACACAGACAACACATTCAGGAAACTGGCATGCAGACAATATATTCGGGAATCTGGCACACAGACAACACAGTCGGGAATCTGGCTCACTGACAACACAGTCGGGAATCTGGCACACAGACAACACAGTCGGCAATCTGGCACACAGACACCACAGTCGGGAATCTGGCACAGAGACAACACAGTCGGGAATCTGGCACACAGACAACACAGTCGGGAATCTGCCACAAAGACAACACAGTCAGGAAACTGGCATGCAGACAAAATATTCGGGAATCTGGCACACAGACAACACAGTCAGGAATGTGGCACACAGACACAATCAGGAATGTGGCACACAGACAACATAGTTAGGAATCTGGCACCCAGACATCACAGTCAGAAATCTGGTCCCCAGGCAACACAATCAGAAATCTGGCACACAGACAACACAGTCAGGAATCTGGCACACAGACAACACAGTCGGGAAACTGTAACACAGACAACACAGTCGGGAATCTGGCACACAGACAACACAGTTCGGGAATCTGGCACACAGACAACACAGTCGGGAATCTGGCACACAGACAACACAGACAGGAAACTGGCATGCAGACAAAATATTCGGGAATCTGGCACACAGACAATACAGTCGGGAATCTGGCACACTGACAACACAGCCGGGAAACTGGAATACAAAAAACACAGTTGGGAATCTGGAACACAGACAACACTGTCGGGAATCTGGCACACAGACAACACAGTCGAGAATCTGGCACACAGACAACACAGTCGGGAATCTGGCACGCAGACAACACAGTCAGGACTCTGGCACACAGACAACACAGTCAGCAAACTGGCATTCAGACAAACTATTAGGGAATCTGGCACACAGACAACACAGTCAGGAATATGGCACACAGACAACACATTCGGGAATCTGGCACACAGACAACACAGTCGGGAAACTGTAACACAGACAACACAGTCGGGAATCTGGCACACAGACAACACAGTTCGGGAATCTGGCACACAGACAACACAGTCGGGAATCTGGCACACAGACAACACAGACAGGAAACTGGCATGCAGACAAAATATTCGGGAATCTGGCACACAGACAATACAGTCGGGAATCTGGCACACTGACAACACAGCCGGGAAACTGGAATACAAAAAACACAGTTGGGAATCTGGAACACAGACAACACTGTCGGGAATCTGGCACACAGACAACACAGTCGAGAATCTGGCACACAGACAACACAGTCGGGAATCTGGCACGCAGACAACACAGTCAGGACTCTGGCACACAGACAACACAGTCAGCAAACTGGCATTCAGACAAACTATTAGGGAATCTGGCACACAGACAACACAGTCAGGAATATGGCACACAGACAACACATTCGGGAATCTGGCACACAGACAACACAGTCGGGAATCTGGCATACAGACATCACAGTCAGAAATCTGGTCCCCAGGCAACACAATCAGAAATCTGGCACACAGACAACACAGTCAGGAAACTGGAACCCAGACAACACATTCGGGATGCGGCACACAGACAACATACTTGGGACTCTGGCACACAGGCAACACAGTCAGGAATCTGGCAAACAGGCAACACAGTGAGGAAGCTGGCACACAGACAAAACTGTCAGGAAGCTGGCACACAGGCAACACAGTCAGGAAGCTGGCACACAGGCAACACAGTCAGGAAGCTGGCACAAAGCCAACATAATCAGGAAGCTGGCACACAGGCAACATTGTCAAGAAGCTGGCACACAGGCAACACAGTCAGGAAGCTGGCACACAGGCAACACAGTCAGGAAGCTGGCACACAGGCAACACAGTCAGGAAGCTGGCACACAGACAAAACTGTCAGGAAGCTGACACACAGGCAACACAGTCAGGAAGCTGGCACACAGACAACACAGTCAGGAAGCTGGCTCAAAGGCAACACAGTCAGGAAGTGGCACACAGGCAACACTGTCAAGAAGCTGGCACACAGGCAACACAGTCAGCAAGCAGGCACACAGGCAACACAGTCAGGAAGCTGGCACTCAGGCAACAAAGTCAGAAAACTGGCACACAGAAAACCAACAGTCAGGAAACTGGCACACAGTGTACGAGCAGTCAGGAAACTGGCACACAGGCAATGAGCAGTCTGGAAATTGGCACACAAACAACGAGCAGTCAGGAAACTGGCACTCAGACAGGAAACTGGCACATAGACAACACAGGCAGGAAACGGGCACACAGAAAACCAAAGTCAGGAAACTGGCACACAGACAACGAGCAGTAAGGAAACTCGCACACAGACAACGAGCAGTAAGGAAACTGGCACACAGACAGCAAGCAGTCAGGAAACTGGCACAACACAGCGAGCAATCAGGAAATTGGCAAACAGACAAAGAGCAGTCAGGAAATTGGCACACAGACAACGAGCAGTCAGGAAACTGGCGCACAGACAACACAGTCAGGAAACTGGCACTCAGACAACGAGCAGTCAGGAAACTGGCACACACAGGAAACTGGCACACAGACAACGAGCAGTCAGGAAACTGGCACACAGAAAACCAACAGTCAGGAAACTGGCACACAGACAACACTGTCAGGAAACTGGCACACAGACAACACTGTCAGGAAACTGGCACACGAACAGCAAGCAGTCAGGAAATTGGCACACAGACAACACAGTCAGGAAACTGGCACACAGACAACCAACAGTCAGGAAAGTGGCACACAGACAACGAGCAGTCAGAAAACTGGAACACTGACAACACAGTCAGGAAACAGGCACACGGACAGCGAGCAGTCAGGAAACGGGCACACAGACAACGAGCAGTCAGGAAACTGGCACACAGAAAACGTGCAGTCAGGAAATTGGCACACAGAGAACACAGTCAGCAAACTGGCAAACAGATGACACAGTCAGGAAACTGGAACACAGACAACAAAGTCAGGAAACTGGCACACAGGCAAGGAGCAGTCAGGAAACTGGCACACAGACAACACAGGGTTGAAGCTGGCACATAGGCAACACATTCAGGAAGCTGGCACACAGGCAACACAGTCAGGAAACAGGCACACAGGCAACACAGTTAGGAATGTGGCACGCAGGCAACACATTCAGGAAGCTGGCACACAGGCAACAATTTCGGTAAGCTGGCATGCAGGCAACACTTTCGGGAATCTGGAACGCAGACAACACATTCAGGAAACTCGCATGCAGACAATATATTCGGGAATCTGGCACACAGACAACACAGTCTGGAATCTGGCACACTGACAACACAGTCGGGAAACTGGAACACAGACAACACAGTCGGGAATCTGGCACACAGACAACACAGTCGGGAATCTGGCACACAGACAACACAGTCAGGAAACTGGCATGCAGACAAAATATTCGGGAATCTGGCAGACAGACAACACAGTCAGGAATCTGGCACACAGACAACACAGTTGGGAAACTGGAAAACAGAGAACACAGTCGGGAATCTGGCACACAGACAACACAGTCGGGAATCTGACACAAAGACAACACAGTCAGGATACTGGCATGCAGACAAAATATTCGGGAATCTGGCACACAGACAACACAGTCGGGAATCTGGCACACTGACCAACACAGTCGGGAAACTGGAACACAGACAACACAGTCGGGAATCTGGAACACAGACAAGACAGTCGGGAATCTGGCACACAGACAACACATTCGGGAATCTGGCACACAGACAACACAGTCGGGAATCTGGCACACAGACAACACAGTCAGGAAACTGGCATGCAGACAAAATATTCGGGATACTGCCAGACAGACAACACAGTCAGGAATCTGGCACACAGACAACAGAGTTGGGAAACTGGAAAACAGACAACACAGTCGGGAATCTGGCACACAGACAACACAGTCGGGAATCTGGCACAAAGACAACACAGTCAGGATACTGGCATGCAGATAAAATATTCGGGAATCCGGCACACAGACAACACAGTCGGGAATCTGGCACACTGACAACACAGTCGGGATACTGGAACACAGACAACACAGTCGGGAATCTGGCACACAGACAACACAGTCGGCAATCTGGCACACAGACAACACAGTCGGGAATCTGGCACACAAACAACACAGTCGGGAATCTGGCACACAGACAACACAGTCGGGAATCAGGCACAAAGACAACACAGTCGGGAAACTGGCATGCAGACAAAATATTCGGGAATCTGGCGCTCAGACAACACAGTCAGGAATGTGGCACTCAGACACAATCAGGATTGTGGCACACAGACAACATAGTCAGGAATCTGGCACCCAGACATCACAGTCAGAAATCTGGTACCCAGGCAACACAATCAGAAAACTGGCACACAGACAACACAGTCAGGAACCTGGCACACAGACAACACAGTCGGGAATCTGGCACAAAGACAACACATTCGGGAATCTGGCACACAGACAACACAGTCAGGAAACTGGCATGCAGACAAAATATTCGGGAATCTGGCGCACAGACAATACAGTCGGGAATCTGGCACACAGACATCACAGCCGGGAAACTGGAATACAGACAAGACAGTTGGGAATCTGGAACACTGACAACACTGTCGGGAATCTGGCACACAGACAACACAGTCGGGAATCTGGCACAAAGACAACACATTCGGGAATCTGGCACACAGACAACACAGTCAGGAAACTGGCATGCAGACAAAATATTCGCGAATCTGGCACACAGACAATACAGTCGGGAATCTGGCACACTGACAACACAGCCGGGAAACTGGAATACAGACAAGACAGTTGGGAATCTGGAACAGTGACAACACTGTCGGGAATCTGGCACACAGAAAACACAGTCGGGAATCTGGCACACAGACAACACAGTCAGGAATCTGGCACACAGACAACACAGTCAGGAAACTGGCATGCAGACAAAATATTCCGGAAACTGGCACACAGACAACACAGTCAGGAATATGGCACACAGACAACACAGTCGGGAATCTGGCACACAGGCAACACAGTCAGGAATCTGGCACACAAACAAGACAGTCTGGAATCTGGCACACAGACAACACATTCGGGAATCTGCCACACAGACAACACAGTCGGGAATCTGGCATACAGACATCACAGTCAGAAATCTGGTCCCCAGGCAACACAATCAGAAATCTGGCACACAGACAACACAGTCAGGAAACTGGAACCCTGACAACACATTCGGGATGCGGCACAAAGACAACATATTTGGGACTCTGGCACACAGGCAACACAGTCAGGAATCTGGTGCACAGGCAACACAGTCAGGAAGCTGGCAAACAGGCAACACAGTCAGGAAGCTGGCACACAGACAAAACTGTCAGGAAGCTGGCACACAGGCAACACAGTCAGGAGGCTGGCACACAGACAACACAGTCATGAAGCTGGCACAAAACCAACACAGTCAGGAAGCTGGCACATAGGCAACATTGTCAAGAAGCTTGCACACAGGCAACACAGTCAGGAAGCTGGCACACAGGCAACACAGTCAGGAAGCTGGCAAACAGGGAACACAGTCAGGAAGCTGGCACACAGACAAAACTGTCAGGATGCTGGCACACAGGCAACACAGTCAGGAAGCTGGCACACAGACACCACAGTCAGGAAGCTTGCTCAAAGGCAACACAGTCAGGAAGTGGCACACAGGCAGCACAGTCAGGAAGCTGGCACACAGGCAACACAGTCAGGAAGCTGGCACTCAGGCAACACAGTCAGAAAACTGGCACACAGAAAACCAACAGTCAGGAAACGGTCACACAGTCTACGAGCAGTCAGGAAACTGGCACACAGGCAATGAGCAGTCAGGAAATTGGCACACAGACAACGAGCAGTCAGGAAACTGGCACTCAGACAGGAAACTGGCACATAGACAACACAGGCAGGAAACGGGCACACAGAAAACCAAAGTCAGGAAACTGGCACACACAGACAACGAGCAGTAAGGAAACTCGCACACAGACAACGAGCAGTAAGGAAACTGGCACACAGACAGCAAGCAGTCAGGAAACTGGCACAACACAGCGAGCAATCAGGAAATTGGCAAACAGACAAAGAGCAGTCAGGAAATTGGCACACAGACAACGAGCAGTCAGGAAACTGGCGCACAGACAACACAGTCAGGAAACTGGCACTCAGACAACGAGCAGTCAGGAAACTGGCACACACAGGAAACTGGCACACAGACAACGAGCAGTCAGGAAACTGGCACACAGAAAACCAACAGTCAGGAAACTGGCACACAGACAACACTGTCAGGAAACTGGCACACAGACAACACTGTCAGGAAACTGGCACACAGACAGCAAGCAGTCAGGAAATTGGCACACAGACAACACAGTCAGGAAACTGGCACACAGAAAACCAACAGTCAGGAAAGTGGCACACAGACAACGAGCAGTCAGAAATCTGGCACACTGACAACACAGTCAGGAAACAGGCACACGGACAGCAAGCAGTCAGGAAACGGGCACACAGACAACGAGCAGTCAGGAAACGGGCACACAGAAAACGTGCAGTCAGGAAATTGGCACACAGAGAACACAGTCAGCAAACTGGCAAACAGATGACACAGTCAGGAAACTGGAACACAGACAACAAAGTCAGGAAACTGGCACACAGACAACGAGCAGTCAGGAAACTGGCACACAGACAGGAAACTGGCACCCAGACAACACAGGGTGGAAGCTCGCACAAAGGCAACACAGTCAGGAAGCTGGCACACAGACAACACAGTCAGGCAGCTGGCACACAGGCAACACAGTTAGGAATGTGGCACGCAGGCAACACATTCAGGAAACTGGCACACAGACAACAATTTCGCTAAGCTGGCATGCAGGCAACACTTTTGGGAATCTGGAAAGCAGACAACACATTCAGGAAACTGTCATGCAGACAATATATTCGGGAATCTGGCACACAGACAACACAGTCGGGAATCTGGCACACTAACAACACAGTCGGGAAACTGGAACACAGACAATACAGTCGGGAATCTGGCACACAGACAACACAGTCGGTAATCTGGCACACAGAAAACACATTCGGGAATCTGGCACTCAGACAACACTGTCGGGAATCTAGCACACAGACAACACAATCGGGAATCTGGCACACAGACAACACAGTCAGGAAACTGGCATGCAGACAAAATATTCGGGAATCTGGTACACAGACAATACAGTCGGGAATCTGGCACACTGACAACAAAGCCGGGAAACTGGAATACAGACAACACAGTTGGGAATCTGGAACACTGACAACACTGTCGGGAATCTGGCACACAGAAAATACAGTCGGGAATCTGGCACACAGACAACACAGTCGGGAATCTGGCACACAGAAACACAGTCGGGAATCTGGCACACAGACAACACAGTCAGGAATCTGGCACACAGACAACACAGTTGGGAAACTGGAAAACAGACAACACAGTCGGGAATCTGGCACACAGACAACAGAGTCAAGAAACTGGCATGCAGACAAAATATTCGGGAATCGGGCACACAGACAATACAGTCGGGAATCTGGCACACTGACAACAAAGCCGGGAAACTGGAATACAGACAACACAGTTGGGAATCTGGAACACTGACAACACTGTCGGGAATCTGGCACACAGAAAACACAGTCGGGAATCTGGCACACAGACAACACAGTCGGGAATCTGGCACACAGAAAACACATTCGGGAATCTGGCACACAGACAACACATTCGGGAATCTGGCACACAGACAACACAGTCGGGAATCTGGCACACAGACAACACAGTCAGGAAACTGGCATGCAGACAAAATATTCGGGAATCTGGCAGACAGACAACACGGTCAGGAATCTGGCACACAGGCAACACAGTTGGGAAACTGGAAAACAGACAACACAGTCGGGAATCTGGCACACAGACAACACAGTCAGGAAACTGGCATGCAGACAAAATATTCGGGAATCTGGCACACAGACAATACAGTCGGGAATCTGGCACACTGACAACACAGCCGGGAAAAAGGAATACAGACAACACAGTTGGGAATCTGGAACTCTGACAACACTGTCGGGAATCTGGCACACAGAAAACACAGTCGGGAATCCGGCCCAGAAACAACACGGTCGGGAATCTGACACACAGACAACACAGTCAGGAATCTGGCACACAGAGAACACAGTCAGGAAACTGGCATGCAGACAAACTATTAGGGAATCTGGCTCAAAGACAACACAGTCAGGAATATGGCACACAGACAACACAGTCGGGAATCTGGCACTCAGGCAACACAGTCAGGAATATGGCACACAAACAAGACAGTCTGGAATCTGGCACACAGACAACACATTCGGGAATGCGGCACAAAGACAACATATTTGGGACTCTGGCACACAGGCAACACAGTCAGGAATCTGGTGCACAGGCAACACAGTCAGGAAGCTGGCAAACAGGCAACACAGTCAGGAAGCTGGCACACGGACAAAACTGTCAGGAAGCTGGCACACAGGCAACACAGTCAGGAAGCTGGCACACAGACAACACAGTCAGGAAGCTGGCTCAAAGGCAACACAGTCAGGAAGTGGCACACAGGCAACACTGTCAAGAAGCTGGCACACAGGCAACACAGTCAGCAAGCTGGCACACAGGCAACACAGTCAGCAAGCAGGCACACAGGCAACACAGTCAGGAAGCTGGCACTCAGGCAACAAAGTCAGAAAACTGGCACACAGAAAACCAACAGTCAGGAAACTGGCACACAGTGTACGAGCAGTCAGGAAACTGGCACACAGGCAATGAGCAGTCTGGAAATTGGCACACAAACAACGAGCAGTCAGGAAACTGGCACTCAGACAGGAAACTGGCACATAGACAACACAGGCAGGAAACGGGCACACAGAAAACCAAAGTCAGGAAACTGGCACACAGACAACGAGCAGTAAGGAAACTCGCACACAGACAACGAGCAGTAAGGAAACTGGCACACAGACAGCAAGCAGTCAGGAAACTGGCACAACACAGCGAGCAATCAGGAAATTGGCAAACAGACAAAGAGCAGTCAGGAAATTGGCACACAGACAACGAGCAGTCAGGAAACTGGCGCACAGACAACACAGTCAGGAAACTGGCACTCAGACAACGAGCAGTCAGGAAACTGGCACACACAGGAAACTGGCACACAGACAACGAGCAGTCAGGAAACTGGCACACAGAAAACCAACAGTCAGGAAACTGGCACACAGACAACACTGTCAGGAAACTGGCACACAGACAACACTGTCAGGAAACTGGCACACGAACAGCAAGCAGTCAGGAAATTGGCACACAGACAACACAGTCAGGAAACTGGCACACAGACAACCAACAGTCAGGAAAGTGGCACACAGACAACGAGCAGTCAGAAAACTGGAACACTGACAACACAGTCAGGAAACAGGCACACGGACAGCGAGCAGTCAGGAAACGGGCACACAGACAACGAGCAGTCAGGAAACTGGCACACAGAAAACGTGCAGTCAGGAAATTGGCACACAGAGAACACAGTCAGCAAACTGGCAAACAGATGACACAGTCAGGAAACTGGAACACAGACAACAAAGTCAGGAAACTGGCACACAGGCAAGGAGCAGTCAGGAAACTGGCACACAGACAACACAGGGTTGAAGCTGGCACATAGGCAACACATTCAGGAAGCTGGCACACAGGCAACACAGTCAGGAAACAGGCACACAGGCAACACAGTTAGGAATGTGGCACGCAGGCAACACATTCAGGAAGCTGGCACACAGGCAACAATTTCGGTAAGCTGGCATGCAGGCAACACTTTCGGGAATCTGGAACGCAGACAACACATTCAGGAAACTCGCATGCAGACAATATATTCGGGAATCTGGCACACAGACAACACAGTCTGGAATCTGGCACACTGACAACACAGTCGGGAAACTGGAACACAGACAACACAGTCGGGAATCTGGCACACAGACAACACAGTCGGGAATCTGGCACACAGACAACACAGTCAGGAAACTGGCATGCAGACAAAATATTCGGGAATCTGGCAGACAGACAACACAGTCAGGAATCTGGCACACAGACAACACAGTTGGGAAACTGGAAAACAGAGAACACAGTCGGGAATCTGGCACACAGACAACACAGTCGGGAATCTGACACAAGGACAACACAGTCAGGATACTGGCATGCAGACAAAATATTCGGGAATCTGGCACACAGACAACACAGTCGGGAATCTGGCACACTGACCAACACAGTCGGGAAACTGGAACACAGACAACACAGTCGGGAATCTGGAACACAGACAAGACAGTCGGGAATCTGGCACACAGACAACACATTCGGGAATCTGGCACACAGACAACACAGTCGGGAATCTGGCACACAGACAACACAGTCAGGAAACTGGCATGCAGACAAAATATTCGGGATACTGCCAGACAGACAACACAGTCAGGAATCTGGCACACAGACAACAGAGTTTGGAAACTGGAAAACAGACAACACAGTCGGGAATCTGGCACACAGACAACACAGTCGGGAATCTGGCACAAAGACAACACAGTCAGGATACTGGCATGCAGATAAAATATTCGGGAATCCGGCACACAGACAACACAGTCGGGAATCTGGCACACTGACAACACAGTCGGGATACTGGAACACAGACAACACAGTCGGGAATCTGGCACACAGACAACACAGTCGGCAATCTGGCACACAGACAACACAGTCGGGAATCTGGCACACAAACAACACAGTCGGGAATCTGGCACACAGACAACACAGTCGGGAATCAGGCACAAAGACAACACAGTCGGGAAACTGGCATGCAGACAAAATATTCGGGAATCTGGCGCTCAGACAACACAGTCAGGAATGTGGCACTCAGACACAATCAGGATTGTGGCACACAGACAACATAGTCAGGAATCTGGCACCCAGACATCACAGTCAGAAATCTGGTACCCAGGCAACACAATCAGAAAACTGGCACACAGACAACACAGTCAGGAACCTGGCACACAGACAACACAGTCGGGAATCTGGCACAAAGACAACACATTCGGGAATCTGGCACACAGACAACACAGTCAGGAAACTGGCATGCAGACAAAATATTCGGGAATCTGGCGCACAGACAATACAGTCGGGAATCTGGCACACAGACATCACAGCCGGGAAACTGGAATACAGACAAGACAGTTGGGAATCTGGAACACTGACAACACTGTCGGGAATCTGGCACACAGACAACACAGTCGGGAATCTGGCACAAAGACAACACATTCGGGAATCTGGCACACAGACAACACAGTCAGGAAACTGGCATGCAGACAAAATATTCGCGAATCTGGCACACAGACAATACAGTCGGGAATCTGGCACACTGACAACACAGCCGGGAAACTGGAATACAGACAAGACAGTTGGGAATCTGGAACAGTGACAACACTGTCGGGAATCTGGCACACAGAAAACACAGTCGGGAATCTGGCACACAGACAACACAGTCAGGAATCTGGCACACAGACAACACAGTCAGGAAACTGGCATGCAGACAAAATATTCCGGAAACTGGCACACAGACAACACAGTCAGGAATATGGCACACAGACAACACAGTCGGGAATCTGGCAAACAGGCAACACAGTCAGGAATCTGGCACACAAACAAGACAGTCTGGAATCTGGCACACAGACAACACATTCGGGAATCTGCCACACAGACAACACAGTCGGGAATCTGGCATACAGACATCACAGTCAGAAATCTGGTCCCCAGGCAACACAATCAGAAATCTGGCACACAGACAACACAGTCAGGAAACTGGAACCCTGACAACACATTCGGGATGCGGCACAAAGACAACATATTTGGGACTCTGGCACACAGGCAACACAGTCAGGAATCTGGTGCACAGGCAACACAGTCAGGAAGCTGGCAAACAGGCAACACAGTCAGGAAGCTGGCACACAGACAAAACTGTCAGGAAGCTGGCACACAGGCAACACAGTCAGGAGGCTGGCACACAGACAACACAGTCATGAAGCTGGCACAAAACCAACACAGTCAGGAAGCTGGCACATAGGCAACATTGTCAAGAAGCTTGCACACAGGCAACACAGTCAGGAAGCTGGCACACAGGCAACACAGTCAGGAAGCTGGCAAACAGGGAACACAGTCAGGAAGCTGGCACACAGACAAAACTGTCAGGATGCTGGCACACAGGCAACACAGTCAGGAAGCTGGCACACAGACACCACAGTCAGGAAGCTTGCTCAAAGGCAACACAGTCAGGAAGTGGCACACAGGCAGCACAGTCAGGAAGCTGGCACACAGGCAACACAGTCAGGAAGCTGGCACTCAGGCAACACAGTCAGAAAACTGGCACACAGAAAACCAACAGTCAGGAAACGGTCACACAGTCTACGAGCAGTCAGGAAACTGGCACACAGGCAATGAGCAGTCAGGAAATTGGCACACAGACAACGAGCAGTCAGGAAACTGGCACTCAGACAGGAAACTGGCACATAGACAACACAGGCAGGAAACGGGCACACAGAAAACCAAAGTCAGGAAACTGGCACACACAGACAACGAGCAGTAAGGAAACTCGCACACAGACAACGAGCAGTAAGGAAACTGGCACACAGACAGCAAGCAGTCAGGAAACTGGCACAACACAGCGAGCAATCAGGAAATTGGCAAACAGACAAAGAGCAGTCAGGAAATTGGCACACAGACAACGAGCAGTCAGGAAACTGGCGCACAGACAACACAGTCAGGAAACTGGCACTCAGACAACGAGCAGTCAGGAAACTGGCACACACAGGAAACTGGCACACAGACAACGAGCAGTCAGGAAACTGGCACACAGAAAACCAACAGTCAGGAAACTGGCACACAGACAACACTGTCAGGAAACTGGCACACAGACAACACTGTCAGGAAACTGGCACACAGACAGCAAGCAGTCAGGAAATTGGCACACAGACAACACAGTCAGGAAACTGGCACACAGAAAACCAACAGTCAGGAAAGTGGCACACAGACAACGAGCAGTCAGAAATCTGGCACACTGACAACACAGTCAGGAAACAGGCACACGGACAGCAAGCAGTCAGGAAACGGGCACACAGACAACGAGCAGTCAGGAAACGGGCACACAGAAAACGTGCAGTCAGGAAATTGGCACACAGAGAACACAGTCAGCAAACTGGCAAACAGATGACACAGTCAGGAAACTGGAACACAGACAACAAAGTCAGGAAACTGGCACACAGACAACGAGCAGTCAGGAAACTGGCACACAGACAGGAAACTGGCACCCAGACAACACAGGGTGGAAGCTCGCACAAAGGCAACACAGTCAGGAAGCTGGCACACAGACAACACAGTCAGGCAGCTGGCACACAGGCAACACAGTTAGGAATGTGGCACGCAGGCAACACATTCAGGAAACTGGCACACAGACAACAATTTCGCTAAGCTGGCATGCAGGCAACACTTTTGGGAATCTGGAAAGCAGACAACACATTCAGGAAACTGTCATGCAGACAATATATTCGGGAATCTGGCACACAGACAACACAGTCGGGAATCTGGCACACTAACAACACAGTCGGGAAACTGGAACACAGACAATACAGTCGGGAATCTGGCACACAGACAACACAGTCGGTAATCTGGCACACAGAAAACACATTCGGGAATCTGGCACTCAGACAACACTGTCGGGAATCTAGCACACAGACAACACAATCGGGAATCTGGCACACAGACAACACAGTCAGGAAACTGGCATGCAGACAAAATATTCGGGAATCTGGTACACAGACAATACAGTCGGGAATCTGGCACACTGACAACAAAGCCGGGAAACTGGAATACAGACAACACAGTTGGGAATCTGGAACACTGACAACACTGTCGGGAATCTGGCACACAGAAAATACAGTCGGGAATCTGGCACACAGACAACACAGTCGGGAATCTGGCACACAGAAACACAGTCGGGAATCTGGCACACAGACAACACAGTCAGGAATCTGGCACACAGACAACACAGTTGGGAAACTGGAAAACAGACAACACAGTCGGGAATCTGGCACACAGACAACAGAGTCAAGAAACTGGCATGCAGACAAAATATTCGGGAATCGGGCACACAGACAATACAGTCGGGAATCTGGCACACTGACAACAAAGCCGGGAAACTGGAATACAGACAACACAGTTGGGAATCTGGAACACTGACAACACTGTCGGGAATCTGGCACACAGAAAACACAGTCGGGAATCTGGCACACAGACAACACAGTCGGGAATCTGGCACACAGAAAACACATTCGGGAATCTGGCACACAGACAACACATTCGGGAATCTGGCACACAGACAACACAGTCGGGAATCTGGCACACAGACAACACAGTCAGGAAACTGGCATGCAGACAAAATATTCGGGAATCTGGCAGACAGACAACACGGTCAGGAATCTGGCACACAGGCAACACAGTTGGGAAACTGGAAAACAGACAACACAGTCGGGAATCTGGCACGCAGACAACACAGTCAGGAAACTGGCATGCAGACAAAATATTCGGGAATCTGGCACACAGACAATACAGTCGGGAATCTGGCACACTGACAACACAGCCGGGAAAAAGGAATACAGACAACACAGTTGGGAATCTGGAACTCTGACAACACTGTCGGGAATCTGGCACACAGAAAACACAGTCGGGAATCCGGCCCAGAAACAACACGGTCGGGAATCTGACACACAGACAACACAGTCAGGAATCTGGCACACAGAGAACACAGTCAGGAAACTGGCATGCAGACAAACTATTAGGGAATCTGGCTCAAAGACAACACAGTCAGGAATATGGCACACAGACAACACAGTCGGGAATCTGGCACTCAGGCAACACAGTCAGGAATATGGCACACAAACAAGACAGTCTGGAATCTGGCACACAGACAACACATTCGGGAATGCGGCACAAAGACAACATATTTGGGACTCTGGCACACAGGCAACACAGTCAGGAATCTGGTGCACAGGCAACACAGTCAGGAAGCTGGCAAACAGGCAACACAGTCAGGAAGCTGGCACACGGACAAAACTGTCAGGAAGCTGGCACACAGGCAACACAGTCAGGAAGCTGGCACACAGACAACACAGTCAGGAAGCTGGCTCAAAGGCAACACAGTCAGGAAGTGGCACACAGGCAACACTGTCAAGAAGCTGGCACACAGGCAACACAGTCAGCAAGCTGGCACACAGGCAGCACAGTCAGGAAGCTGGCACACATGCAACGCAGTCAGGAAGCTGGCACTCAGGCAACACAGTCAGAAAACTGGCACACAGGAAACCAACAGTCAGGAAACTGGCACACAGTCTACGAGCAGTCAGAAAACTGGCACACAGGCAATGAGCAGTCAGAAATTGGCACACAGACAACGAGCAGTCAGGAAACTGGCACTCAGACAGGAAACTGGCACATAGACAACACAGGCAGCAAACGGGCACACAGAAAACCAAAGACAGGAAACTGGCACACAGACAACGAGCAGTAAGGAAACTGGCACACAGACAACGAGCAGTAAGGAAACTGGCACACAGACAGCAAGCAGTCAGGAAACTGGCACAACACAGCGAGCAATCAGGAAATTGGCAAACAGACAAAGAGTAGTCAGGAAATTGGCACACAGACAACGAGCAGTCAGGAAACTGGCGCACAGACAACAAAGTCAGGAAACTGGCACTCAGACAACGAGCAGTCAGGAAACTGGCACACACAGGAAACTGGCACACAGACAACGAGCAGTCAGGAAACTGGCACACAGAAAACCAACAGTCAGGAAAATGGCACACAGACAGCAAGCAGTCAGGAAATTGGCACACAGACAACACAGTCAGGAAACTGGCACACAGAAAACCAACAGTCAGGAAAGTGGCACACAGACAACGAGCAGTCAGAAAACTGGCACACTGACAACACAGTCAGGAAACAGGCACACGGACAGCAAGCAGTAAGGAAACGGGCACACAGACAACGAGCAGTCAGGAAACGGGCACACAGAAAACGTGCAGTCAGGAAATTGGCACACAGAGAACACAGTCAGCAAACTGGCAAACAGATGACACAGTCAGGAAACTGGAACACAGACAACAAAGTCAGGAAACTGGCACACAGACAACGAGCAGTCAGGAAACTGGCACACAGACAGGAAACTGGCACCCAGACAACACAGGGTGGAAGCTCGCACAAAGGCAACACAGTCAGGAAGCTGGCACACAGGCAACACAGTCAGGCAGCTGGCACACAGGCAACACAGTTAGGAATGTGGCACGGAGGCAACACATTCAGGAAACTGGCACACAGACAACAATTTCGGTAAGCTGGCACGCAGGCAACACTTTTGGGAATCTGGAAAGCAGACAACACATTCAGGAAACTGTCATGCAGACAATATATTCGGGAATCTGGCACACAGACAACACAGTCGGGAATCTGGCACACTAACAACACAGTCGGGAAACTGGAACACAGACAACACAGTCGGGAATCTGGCACACAGACAACACAGTCGGGAATCTGGCACACAGAAAACACATTCGGGAATCTGGCACACAGACAACACTGTCGGGAATCTAGCACACAGACAACACAGTCGGGAATCTGGCACACAGACAACACTGTCAGGAAACTGGCATGCAGGCAACACTTTTGGGAATCTGGAACGCAGACAACACATTCAGGAAACTGTCATGCAGACAATATATTCGGGAATCTGGCACACAGACAACACAGTCGGGAATCTGGCACACTGACAACACAGTCGGGAAACTGGAACACAGACAACACAGTCGGGAATCTGGCACACAGACAACACAGTCGGGAATCTGACACAGAGAAAACACATTCGGGAATCTGGCACACAGACAACACAGTCGGGAATCTGGCACACAGACAACACAGTCGGGAATCTGGCACACAGACAACACAGTCAGGAAACTGGCATGCAGACAAAATATTCGGGAATCTGGCAGAAAAACAACACAGTCAGGAATCTGGCACACAGACAACACAGTTGGGAAACTGGAAAACAGACAATACAGTCGGGAATCTGGCACACAGACAACACGGTCGGGAATCTGGCACAAAGACAACACAGTCAGGGTACTGGCATGCAGACAAAATATTCGGGAATCTGGCACACAGACAACACAGTCGGGAATCTGGCACACTGACAACACAGTCGGAAAATTGGAACACAGACAACACAGTCGGGAATCTGGCACACAGACAACACAGTCGGCAATCTGGCACACAGACAACACAGTCGGGAAACTGCCACACAGACAACACAGTCGGGAATCTGGCACACAGACAACACAGTCGGGAATCTGGCACAAAGACAACACAATCGGGAAACTGGCATGCAGACAAAATATTCGTGAATCTGGCACACAGACAACACAGTCCGGAATGTGGCACTCAGACACAATCAGGATTGTGGCACACAGACAACATAGTCAGGAATCTGGCACCCAGACATCACAGTCAGAAATCTGGTACCCAGGCACACAATCAGAAATCTGGCACACAGACAACACAGACAGGAATCTTGCACACAGACAACACAGTCGGGAAACTGGAACACAGACAACACAGTCGGGAATCTGGCACATAGACAACACAGTCGGGAATCGGGCACACAGACAACACAGTCGGGAATCTGGCACACAGACAACACAGTCAGGAAACTGGCATGCAGACAAAATATTCGGGAATCTGGCACACAGACAATACAGTCGGGAATCTGGCACACTGACAACACAGCCGGGAAACTGGAATACAGACAACACAGTTGGGAATCTGGAACACTGACAACACTGTCGGGAATGTGGCACACAGAAAACACAGTCGGGAATCGGGCACACAGACAACACAGTCGGGAATCTGACACACAGACAACACAGTCAGGAATCTGGCACACAGACAACACAGTCAGGAAACTGGCATGCAGACAAAATATTAGGGATTCTGGCACACAGACAACACAGTCAGGAATATGGCACACAGACAACACAGTCGGGAATCTGGCACACAGGCAACACAGTCGGGAATCTGGCACACAAACAAGACAGTCTGGAATCTGGCACACAGACAACACATTCGGGAATCTGCCACACAGACAACACAGTCGGGATTCTGGCATACAGACATCACAGTCAGAAATCTGATCCCCAGGCAACACAATCAGAAATCTGGCACACAGACAGCACAGTCAGGAAACTGGAACCCAGACAACACATTCGGGATGCGGCACAAAGACAACAAATTTGGGACTCTGGCACACAGGCAACACAGTCAGGAATCTGGTGCACAGGCAACACAGTCAGTTAGCTGGCAAACAGGCAACACAGTCAGGAAGCTGGCACACAGACAACAAAGTCAGGAAGCTGGCACAAAGCCAACACAGTCAGGAAGCTGGCACACAGGCAACATTGTCAAGAAGCTGGCACACAGGCAACACATTCAGGAAGCTGGCACACAATCAACACAGTCAGGAAGCTGGCACACAGGCAACACAGTCAGGAAGCTGGCACACAGACAAAACAGTCAGGAAGCTGGCACACAGGCAACACAGTCAGGAAGCTGGCACACAGACAACACAGTCAGGAAGCTGGCTCAAAGGCAACACAGTCAGGAAGTGGCACACAGGCAACACTGTCAAGAAGCTGGCACACAGGCAACACAGTCAGCAAGCTGGCACACAGGCAGCACAGTCAGGAAGCTGGCACACAGGCAACACAGTCAGGAAGCTGGCACTCAGGCAACACAGTCAGAAAACTGGCACAAATTAAACCACAGTCAGGAAACTGGCACACAGTCTATGAGCAGTCAGGAAACTGGCACACAGGCAATGAGCAGTCAGGAAATTGGCACACAGACAACGAGCAGTCAGGAAACTGGCACTCAGACAGGAAACTGGCACATAGACAACACAGGCAGGAAACGGGCACACAGAAAACCAAAGTCAGGAAACTGGCACACAGACAACGAGCAGTAAGGAAACTCACACACAGACAACGAGCAGTAAGGAAACCGGCACACAGACAGCCATCAGTCAGGAAACTGGCACAACACAGCGAGCAATCAGGAAATTGGCAAACAGACAAAGAGCAGTCAGGAAATTGGCACACAGATAACGAGCAGTCAGGAAACTGGCGCACAGACAACACAGTCAGGAAACTGGCACTCAGACAACGAGCAGTCAGGAAACTGGCACACACAGGAAACTGGCACACAGACAACGAGCAGTCAGGAAACTGGCACACAGAAAACCAACAGTCAGGAAACTGGCACACAGACAACACTGTCAGGAAACTGGCACACAGACAGCAAGCAGTCAGGAAATTGGCACACAGACAACACAGTCAGGAAACTGGCAGACAGAAAACCAACAGTCAGGAAACTGGCACACAGAAAACGTGCAGTCAGGAAATTGGCACACAGAGAACACAGTCAGCAAACTGGCAAACAGATGACACAGTCAGGAAACTGGAACACAGACAACAAAGTCAGGAAACTGGCACACAGACAACGAGCAGTCAGGAAACTGGCACACAGACAGGAAACTGGCACCCAGACAACACAGGGTGGAAGCTCGCACAAAGGCAACACAGTCAGGAAGCTGGCACACAGGCAACACAGTCAGGCAGCTGGCACACAGGCAACACAGTTAGGAATGTGGCACGCAGGCAACACATTCAGGAAACTGGCACACAGACAACAATTTCGGTAAGCTGGCATGCAGGCAACACTTTTGGGAATCTGGAAAGCAGACAACACATTCAGGAAACTGTCATGCAGACAATATATTCGGGAATCTGGCACACAGACAACACAGTCGGGAATCTGGCACACTAACAACACAGTCGGGAAACTGGAACACAGACAATACAGTCGGGAATCTGGCACAGAAACAACACAGTCGGTAATCTGGCACACAGAAAACACATTCGGGAATCTGGCACTCAGACAACACTGTCGGGAATCTAGCACACAGACAACACAATCGGGAATCTGGCACACAGACAACACAGTCAGGAAACTGGCATGCAGACAAAATATTCGGGAATCTGGCACACAGACAATACAGTCGGGAATCTGGCACACTGACAACAAAGCCGGGAAACTGGAATACAGACAACACAGTTGGGAATCTGGAACACTGACAACACTGTCGGGAATCTGGCACACAGAAAATACAGTCGGGAATCTGGCACACAGGCAACACAGTCGGGAATCTGGCACACAGAAACACAGTCGGGAATCTGGCACACAGACAACAAAGTCAGGAATCTGGCACACAGACAACTCAGTTGGGAAACTGGAAAACAGACAACACAGTCGGGAATCTGGCACACAGACAACAGAGTCAAGAAACTGGCATGCAGACAAAATATTCGGGAATCGGGCACACAGACAATACAGTCGGGAATCTGGCACACTGACAACAAAGCCGGGAAACTGGAATACAGACAACACAGTTGGGAATCTGGAACACTGACAACACGGTCGGGAATCTGGCACACAGAAAACACAGTCGGGAATCTGGCACACAGACAACACAGTCGGGAATCTGGCACACAGAAAACACATTCGGGAATCTGGCACACAGACAACACATTCGGGAATCTGGCACACAGACAACACAGTCGGGAATCTGGCACACAGACAACACAGTCAGGAACCTGGCATGCAGACAAAATATTCGGGAATCTGGCAGACAGACAACACGGTCAGGAATCTGGCACACAGGCAACACAGTTGGGAAACTGGAAAACAGACAACACAGTCGGGAATCTGGCACACAGACAACACAGTCAGGAAACTGGCATGCAGACAAAATATTCGGGAATCTGGCACACAGACAATACAGTCGGGAATCTGGCACACTGACAACACAGCCGGGAAAAAGGAATACAGACAACACAGTTGGGAATCTGGAACTCTGACAACACTGTCGGGAATCTGGCACACAGAAAACACAGTCGGGAATCCGGCACAGAAACAACACAGTCGGGAATCTGGCACACAGACAATACAGTCAGGAATCTGGCACACAGACAACACAGTCAGGAAACTGGCATGCAGACAAACTATTAGGGAATCTGGCTCACAGACAACACAGTCAGGAATATGGCACACAGACAACACAGTCGGGAATCTGGCACTCAGGCAACACAGTCAGGAATATGGCACACAAACAAGACAGTCTGGAATCTGGCACACAGACAACACATTCGGGAATGCGGCACAAAGACAACATCTTTGGGACTCTGGCACACAGGCAACACAGTCAGGAATCTGGTGCACAGGCAACACAGTCAGGAAGCTGGCAAACAGGCAACACAGTCAGGAAGCTGGCACACGGACAAAACTGTCAGGAAGCTGGCACACAGGCAACACAGTCAGGAAGCTGGCACACAGACAACACAGTCAGGAAGCTGGCTCAAAGGCAACACAGTCAGGAAGTGGCACACAGGCAACACTGTCAAGAAGCTGGCACACAGGCAACACAGTCAGCAAGCTGGCACACAGGCAGCACAGTCAGGAAGCTGGCACACATGCAACGCAGTCAGGAAGCTGGCACTCAGGCAACACAGTCAGAAAACTGGCACACAGAAAACCAACAGTCAGGAAACTGGCACACAGTCTACGAGCAGTCAGAAAACTGGCACACAGGCAATGAGCAGTCAGGAAATTGGCACACAGACAACGAGCAGTCAGGAAACTGGCACTCAGACAGGAAACTGGCACATAGACAACACAGGCAGGAAACGGGCACACAGAAAACCAAAGACAGGAAACTGGCACACAGACAACGAGCAGTAAGGAAACTGGCACACAGACAACGAGCAGTAAGGAAACTGGCACACAGACAGCAAGCAGTCAGGAAACTGGCACAACACAGCGAGCAATCAGGAAACTGGCACACAGACAACGAGCAGTCAGGAAACTGGCGCACAGACAACACAGTCAGGAAACTGGCACTCAGACAACGAGCAGTCAGGAAACTGGCACACACAGGAAACTGGCACACAGACAACGAGCAGTCAGGAAACTGGCACACAGAAAACCAACAGTCAGGAAAATGGCACACAGACAGCAAGCAGTCAGGAAATTGGCACACAGACAACACAGTCAGGAAACTGGCACACAGAAAACCAACAGTCAGGAAAGTGGCACACAGACAACGAGCAGTCAGAAAACTGGCACACTGACAACACAGTCAGGAAACAGGCACACGGACAGCAAGCAGTCAGGAAACGGGCACACAGACAACGAGCAGTCAGGAAACGGGCACACAGAAAACGTGCAGTCAGGAAATTGGCACACAGAGAACACAGTCAGCAAACTGGCAAACAGATGACACAGTCAGGAAACTGGAACACAGACAACAAAGTCAGGAAACTGGCACACAGACAACGAGCAGTCAGGAAACTGGCACACAGACAGGAAACTGGCACCCAGACAACACAGGGTGGAAGCTCGCACAAAGTCAACACAGTCAGGAAGCTGGCACACAGGCAACACAGTCAGGCAGCTGGCACACAGGCAACACAGTTAGGAATGTGGCACGGAGGCAACACATTCAGGAAACTGGCACACAGACAACAATTTCGGTAAGCTGGCACGCAGGCAACACTTTTGGGAATCTGGAAAGCAGACAACACATTCAGGAAACTGTCATGCAGACAATATATTCGGGAATCTGGCACACAGACAACACAGTCGGGAATCTGGCACACTAACAACACAGTCGGGAAACTGGAACACAGACAACACAGTCGGGAATCTGGCACACAGACAACACAGTCGGGAATCTGGCACAGAGACAACACAGTCGGGAATCTGGCACACAGACAACACTGTCGGGAATCTAGCACACAGACAACACAGTCGGGAATCTGGCACACAGACAACACTGTCAGGAAACTGGCATGCAGGCAACACTTTTGGGAATCTGGAACGCAGACAACACATTCAGGAAACTGTCATGCAGACAATATATTCGGGAATCTGGCACACACACAACACAGTCGGGAATCTGGCACACTGACAACACAGTCGGGAAACTGGAACACAGACAACACAGTCGGGAATCTGGCACACAGACAACACAGTCGGGAATCTGACACACAGAAAACACATTCGGGAATCTGCCACACAGACAACACAGTCGGGAATCTAGCACACAGACAACACAGTCGGGAATCTGGCACACAGACAACACAGTCAGGAAACTGGCATGCAGACACTATATTCGGGAATCTGGCAGAAAAACAACACAGTCAGGAATCTGGCACACAGACAACACAGTTGGGAAACTGGAAAACAGACAATACAGTCGGGAATCTGGCACACAGACAACACGGTCGGGAATCTGGCACAAAGACAACACAGTCAGGGTACTGGCATGCAGACAAAATATTCGGGAATCTGGCACACAGACAACACAGTCGGGAATCTGGCACACTGACAACACAGTCGGAAAATTGGAACACAGACAACACAGTCGGGAATCTGGCACACAGACAACACAGTCGGCAATCTGGCACACAGACAACACAGTCGGGAAACTGCCACACAGACAACACAGTCGGGAATCTGGCACAAAGACAACACAGTCGGGAAACTGGCATGCAGACAAAATATTCGTGAATCTGGCACACAGACAACACAGTCCGGAATGTGGCACTCAGACACAATCAGGATTGTGGCACACAGACAACATAGTCAGGAATCTGGCACCCAGACATCACAGTCAGAAATCTGGTACCCAGGCACACAATCAGAAATCTGGCACACAGACAACACAGTCAGGAATCTTGCACACAGACAACACAGTCGGGAAACTGGAACACAGACAACACAGTCGGGAATCTGGCACATAGACAACACAGTCGGGAATCGGGCACACAGACAACACAGTCGGGAATCTGGCACACAGACAACACAGTCAGGAAACTGGCATGCAGACAAAATATTCGGGAATCTGGCACACAGACAATACAGTCGGGAATCTGGCACACTGACAACACAGCCGGGAAACTGGAATACAGACAACACAGTTGGGAATCTGGAACACTGACAACACTGTCGGGAATGTGGCACACAGAAAACACAGTCGGGAATCGGGCACACAGACAACACAGTCTGGAATCTGACACACAGACAACACAGTCAGGAATCTGGCACACAGACAACACAGTCAGGAAACTGGCATGCAGACAAAATATTAGGGATTCTGGCACACAGACAAAACAGTCAGGAATATGGCACACAGACAACACAGTCGGGAATCTGGCACACAGGCAACACAGTCGGGAATCTGGCACACAAACAAGACAGTCTGGAATCTGGCACACAGACAACACTGTCGGGAATCTAGCACACAGACAACACAGTCGGGAATCTGGCACACAGACAACACTGTCAGGAAACTGGCATGCAGGCAACACTTTTGGGAATCTGGAACGCAGACAACACATTCAGGAAACTGTCATGCAGACAATATATTCGGGAATCTGGCACACAGACAACACAGTCGGGAATCTGGCACACTGACAACACAGTCGGGAAACTGGAACACAGACAACACAGTCGGGAATCTGGCACACAGACAACACTGTCGGGAATCTGGCACACAGAAAACACAGTCGGGAATCTGGCACACAGACAACACAGTCGGGAATCTGGCACACAGAAAACACATTCGGGAATCTGGCACACAGACAACACATTCGGGAATCTGGCACACAGACAACACAGTCGGGAATCTGGCACACAGACAACACAGTCAGGAACCTGGCATGCAGACAAAATATTCGGGAATCTGGCAGACAGACAACACGGTCAGGAATCTGGCACACAGGCAACACAGTTGGGAAACTGGAAAACAGACAACACAGTCGGGAATCTGGCACACAGACAACACAGTCAGGAAACTGGCATGCAGACAAAATATTCGGGAATCTGGCACACAGACAATACAGTCGGGAATCTGGCACACTGACAACACAGCCGGGAAAAAGGAATACAGACAACACAGTTGGGAATCTGGAACTCTGACAACACTGTCGGGAATCTGGCACACAGAAAACACAGTCGGGAATCCGGCACAGAAACAACACAGTCGGGAATCTGGCACACAGACAACACAGTCAGGAATCTGGCACACAGACAACACAGTCAGGAAACTGGCATGCAGACAAACTATTAGGGAATCTGGCTCACAGACAACACAGTCAGGAATATGGCACACAGACAACACAGTCGGGAATCTGGCACTCAGGCAACACAGTCAGGAATATGGCACACAAACAAGACAGTCTGGAATCTGGCACACAGACAACACATTCGGGAATGCGGCACAAAGACAACATATTTGGGACTCTGGCACACAGGCAACACAGTCAGGAATCTGGTGCACAGGCAACACAGTCAGGAAGCTGGCAAACAGGCAACACAGTCAGGAAGCTGGCACACGGACAAAACTGTCAGGAAGCTGGCACACAGGCAACACAGTCAGGAAGCTGGCACACAGACAACACAGTCAGGAAGCTGGCTCAAAGGCAACACAGTCAGGAAGTGGCACACAGGCAACACTGTCAAGAAGCTGGCACACAGGCAACACAGTCAGCAAGCTGGCACACAGGCAGCACAGTCAGGAAGCTGGCACACATGCAACGCAGTCAGGAAGCTGGCACTCAGGCAACACAGTCAGAAAACTGGCACACAGTCTACGAGCAGTCAGAAAACTGGCACACAGGCAATGAGCAGTCAGGAAATTGGCACACAGACAACGAGCAGTCAGGAAACTGGCACTCAGACAGGAAACTGGCACATAGACAACACAGGCAGCAAACGGGCACACAGAAAACCAAAGACAGGAAACTGGCACACAGACAACGAGCAGTAAGGAAACTGGCACACAGACAACGAGCAGTAAGGAAACTGGCACACAGACAGCAAGCAGTCAGGAAACTGGCACAACACAGCAAGCAATCAGGAAATTGGCAAACAGACAAAGAGCAGTCAGGAAATAGGCACACAGACAACGAGCAGTCAGGAAACTGGCGCACAGACAACACAGTCAGGAAACTGGCACTCAGACAACCAGCAGTCAGGAAACTGGCACACACAGGAAACTGGCACACAGACAACGAGCAGTCAGGAAACTGGCACACAGAAAACCAACAGTCAGGAAAATGGCACACAGACAGCAAGCAGTCAGGAAATTGGCACACAGACAACACAGTCAGGAAACTGGCACACAGAAAACCAACAGTCAGGAAAGTGGCACACAGACAACGAGCAGTCAGAAAACTGGCACACAGACAACACAGTCAGGAAACAGGCACACGGACAGCAAGCAGTCAGGAAACGGGCACACAGACAACGAGCAGTCAGGAAACGGGCACACAGAAAACGTGCAGTCAGGAAATTGGCACACAGAGAACACAGTCAGCAAACTGGCAAACAGATGACACAGTCAGGAAACTGGAACACAGACAACAAAGTCAGGAAACTGGCACACAGACAACGAGCAGTCAGGAAACTGGCACACAGACAGGAAACTGGCACCCAGACAACACAGGGTGGAAGCTCGCACAAAAGCAACACAGTCAGGAAGCTGGCACACAGGCAACACAGTCAGGCAGCTGGCACACAGGCAACACAGTTAGGAATGTGGCACGGAGGCAACACATTCAGGAAACTGGCACACAGACAACAATTTCGGTAAGCTGGCACGCAGGCAACACTTTTGGGAATCTGGAAAGCAGACAACACATTCAGGAAACTGTCATGCAGACAATATATTCGGGAATCTGGCACACAGACAACACAGTCGGGAATCTGGCACACTAACAACACAGTCGGGAAACTGGAACACAGACAACACAGTCGGGAATCTGGCACACAGACAACACAGTCGGGAATCTGGCACACAGAAAACACATTCGGGAATCTGGCACACAGACAACACTGTCGGGAATCTAGCACACAGACAACACAGTCGGGAATCTGGCACACAGACAACACTGTCAGGAAACTGGCATGCAGGCAACACTTTTGGGAATCTGGAACGCAGACAACACATTCAGGAAACTGTCATGCAGACAATATATTCGGGAATCTGGCACACAGACAACACAGTCGGGAATCTGGCACACTGACAACACAGTCGGGAAACTGGAACACAGACAACACAGTCGGGAATCTGGCACACAGACAACACAGTCGGGAATCTGACACACAGAAAACACATTCGGGAATCTGGCACACAGACAACACAGTCGGGAATCTGGCACACAGACAACACAGTCGGGAATCTGGCACACAGACAACACAGTCAGGAAACTGGCATGCAGACAAAATATTCGGGAATCTGGCAGAAAAACAACACAGTCAGGAATCTGGCACACAGACAACACAGTTGGGAAACTGGAAAACAGACAATACAGTCGGGAATCTGGCACACAGACAACACGGTCGGGAATCTGGCACAAAGACAACACAGTCAGGGTACTGGCATGCAGACAAAATATTCGGGAATCTGGCACACAGACAACACAGTCGGGAATCTGGCACACTGACAACACAGTCGGAAAATTGGAACACAGACAACACAGTCGGGAATCTGGCACACAGACAACACAGTCGGCAATCTGGCACACAGACAACACAGTCGGGAAACTGCCACACAGACAACACAGTCGGGAATCTGGCACACAGACAACACAGTCGGGAATCTGGCACAAAGACAACACAGTCGGGAAACTGGCATGCAGACAAAATATTCGTGAATCTGGCACACAGACAACACAGTCCGGAATGTGGCACTCAGACACAATCAGGATTGTGGCACACAGACAACATAGTCAGGAATCTGGCACCCAGACATCACAGTCAGAAATCTGGTACCCAGGCACACAATCAGAAATCTGGCACACAGACAACACAGTCAGGAATCTTGCACACAGACAACACAGTCGGGAAACTGGAACACAGACAACACAGTCGGGAATCTGGCACATAGACAACACAGTCGGGAATCGGGCACACAGACAACACAGTCGGGAATCTGGCACACAGACAACACAGTCAGGAAACTGGCATGCAGTCAAAATATTCGGGAATCTGGCACACAGACAATACAGTCGGGAATCTGGCACACTGACAACACAGCCGGGAAACTGGAATACAGACAACACAGTTGGGAATCTGGAACACTGACAACACTGTCGGGAATGTGGCACACAGAAAACACAGTCGGGAATCGGGCACACAGACAACACAGTCGGGAATCTGACACACAGACAACACAGTCAGGAATCTGGCACACAGACAACACAGTCAGGAAACTGGCATGCAGACAAAATATTAGGGATTCTGGCACACAGACAACACAGTCAGGAATATGGCACACAGACAACACAGTCGGGAATCTGGCACACAGGCAACACAGTCGGGAATCTGGCACACAAACAAGACAGTCTGGAATCTGGCACACAGACAACACATTCGGGAATCGGCCACACAGACAACACAGTCGGGATTCTGGCATACAGACATCACAGTCAGAAATCTGATCCCCAGGCAACACAATCAGAAATCTGGCACACAGACAGCACAGTCAGGAAACTGGAACCCAGACAACACATTCGGGATGCGGCACAAAGACAACAAATTTGGGACTCTGGCACACAGGCTACACAGTCAGGAATCTGGTGCACAGGCAACACAGTCAGTTAGCTGGCAAACAGGCAACACAGTCAGGAAGCTGGCACACAGACAACAAAGTCAGGAAGCTGGCACAAAGCCAACACAGTCAGGAAGCTGGCACACAGGCAACATTGTCAAGAAGCTGGCACACAGGCAACACAGTCAGGAAGCTGGCACACAATCAACACAGTCAGGAAGCTGGCACACAGGCAACACAGTCAGGAAGCTGGCACACAGACAAAACAGTCAGGAAGCTGGCACACAGGCAACACAGTCAGGAAGCTGGCACACAGACAACACAGTCAGGAAGCTGGCTCAAAGGCAACACAGTCAGGAAGTGGCACACAGGCAACACTGTCAAGAAGCTGGCACACAGGCAACACAGTCAGCAAGCTGGCACACAGGCAGCACAGTCAGGAAGCTGGCACACAGGCAACACAGTCAGGAAGCTGGCACTCAGGCAACACAGTCAGAAAATTGGCACACATTAAACCACAGTCAGGAAACTGGCACACAGTCTATGAGCAGTCAGGAAACTGGCACACAGGCAATGAGCAGTCAGGAAATTGGCACACAGACAACGAGCAGTCAGGAAACTGGCACTCAGACAGGAAACTGGCACATAGACAACACAGGCAGGAAACGGGCACACAGAAAACCAAAGTCAGGAAACTGGCACACAGACAACGAGCAGTAAGGAAACTCACACACAGACAACGAGCAGTAAGGAAACCGGCACACAGACAGCCATCAGTCAGGAAACTGGCACAACACAGCGAGCAATCAGGAAATTGGCAAACAGACAAAGAGCAGTCAGGAAATTGGCACACAGATAACGAGCAGTCAGGAAACTGGCGCACAGACAACACAGTCAGGAAACTGGCACTCAGACAACGAGCAGTCAGGAAACTGGCACACACAGGAAACTGGCACACAGACAACGAGCAGTCAGGAAACTGGCACACAGAAAACCAACAGTCAGGAAACTGGCACACAGACAACACTGTCTTGAAACTGGCACACAGACAGCAAGCAGTCAGGAAATTGGCACACAGACAACACAGTCAGGAAACTGGCAGACAGAAAACCAACAGTCAGGAAACTGGCACACAGAAAACGTGCAGTCAGGAAATTGGCACACAGAGAACACAGTCAGCAAACTGGCAAACAGATGACACAGTCAGGAAACTGGAACACAGAGAACAAAGTCAGGAAACTGGCACACAGACAACGAGCAGTCAGGAAACTGGCACACAGACAGGAAACTGGCACCCAGACAACACAGGGTGGAAGCTCGCACAAAGGCAACACAGTCAGGAAGCTGGCACACAGGCAACACAGTCAGGCAGCTGGCACACAGGCAACACAGTTAGGAATGTGGCACGCAGGCAACACATTCAGGAAACTGGCACACAGACAACAATTTCGGTAAGCTGGCATGCAGGCAACACTTTTGGGAATCTGGAAAGCAGACAACACATTCAGGAAACTGTCATGCAGACAATATATTCGGGAATCTGGCACACAGACAACACAGTTGGGAATCTGGCACACTAACAAAACAGTCGGGAAACTGGAACACAGACAATACAGTCGGGAATCTGGCACACAGACAACACAGTCAGGAAGCTGGCTCAAAGGCAACACAGTCAGGAAGTGGCACACAGGCAACACTGTCAAGAAGCTGGCACACAGGCAACACAGTCAGCAAGCTGGCACACAGGCAGCACAGTCAGGAAGCTGGCACACAGGCAACACAGTCAGGAAGCTGGCACTCAGGCAACACAGTCAGAAAATTGGCACACATTAAACCACAGTCAGGAAACTGGCACACAGTCTATGAGCAGTCAGGAAACTGGCACACAGGCAATGAGCAGTCAGGAAATTGGCACACAGACAACGAGCAGTCAGGAAACTGGCACTCAGACAGGAAACTGGCACATAGACAACACAGGCAGGAAACGGGCACACAGAAAACCAAAGTCAGGAAACTGGCACACAGACAACGAGCAGTAAGGAAACTCACACACAGACAACGAGCAGTAAGGAAACCGGCACACAGACAGCCATCAGTCAGGAAACTGGCACAACACAGCGAGCAATCAGGAAATTGGCAAACAGACAAAGAGCAGTCAGGAAATTGGCACACAGATAACGAGCAGTCAGGAAACTGGCGCACAGACAACACAGTCAGGAAACTGGCACTCAGACAACGAGCAGTCAGGAAACTGGCACACACAGGAAACTGGCACACAGACAACGAGCAGTCAGGAAACTGGCACACAGAAAACCAACAGTCAGGAAACTGGCACACAGACAACACTGTCTTGAAACTGGCACACAGACAGCAAGCAGTCAGGAAATTGGCACACAGACAACACAGTCAGGAAACTGGCAGACAGAAAACCAACAGTCAGGAAACTGGCACACAGAAAACGTGCAGTCAGGAAATTGGCACACAGAGAACACAGTCAGCAAACTGGCAAACAGATGACACAGTCAGGAAACTGGAACACAGAGAACAAAGTCAGGAAACTGGCACACAGACAACGAGCAGTCAGGAAACTGGCACACAGACAGGAAACTGGCACCCAGACAACACAGGGTGGAAGCTCGCACAAAGGCAACACAGTCAGGAAGCTGGCACACAGGCAACACAGTCAGGCAGCTGGCACACAGGCAACACAGTTAGGAATGTGGCACGCAGGCAACACATTCAGGAAACTGGCACACAGACAACAATTTCGGTAAGCTGGCATGCAGGCAACACTTTTGGGAATCTGGAAAGCAGACAACACATTCAGGAAACTGTCATGCAGACAATATATTCGGGAATCTGGCACACAGACAACACAGTTGGGAATCTGGCACACTAACAAAACAGTCGGGAAACTGGAACACAGACAATACAGTCGGGAATCTGGCACACAGACAACACAGTCGGTAATCTGGCACACAGAAAACACATTCGGGAATCTGGCACTCAGACAACACTGTCGGGAATCTAGCACACAGACAACACAATCGGGAATCTGGCACACAGACAACACAGTCAGGAAATTGGCATGCAGACAAAATATTCGGGAATCTGGCACACAGACAATACAGTCGGGAATCTGGCACACTGACAACAAAGCCGGGAAACTGGAATACAGACAACACAGTTGGGAATCTGGAACACTGACAACACTGTCGGGAATCTGGCACACAGAATATACAGTCGGGAATCTGGCACACAGACAACACAGTCGGGAATCTGGCACACAGAAACACAGTCGGGAATCTGGCACACAGACAACACAGTCAGGAATCTGGCACACAGACAACACAGTTGGGAAACTGGAAAACAGACAACACAGTCGGGAATCTGGCACACAGACAACAGAGTCAAGAAACTGGCATGCAGACAAAATATTCGGGAATCGGGCACACAGACAATACAGTCGGGAATCTGGCACACTGACAACAAAGCCGGGAAACTGGAATACAGACAACACAGTTGGGAATCTGGAACACTGACAACACTGTCGGGAATCTGGCACACAGAAAACACAGTCGGGAATCTGGCACACAGACAACACAGTCGGGAATCTGGCACACAGAAAACACATTCGGGAATCTGGCACACAGACAACACATTCGGGAATCTGGCACACAGACAACACAGTCGGGAATCTGGCACACAGACAACACAGTCAGGAAACTGGCATGCAGACAAAATATTCGGGAATCTGGCAGACAGACAACACGGTCAGGAATCTGGCACACAGGCAACACAGTTCGGAAACTGGAAAGCAGACAACACAGTCGGGAATCTGGCACACAGACAACACAGTCAGGAAACTGGCATGCAGACAAAATATTCGGGAATCTGGCACACAGACAATACAGTCGGGAATCTGGCACACTGACAACACAGCCGGGAAAAAGGAATACAGACAACACAGTTTGGAATCTGGGACTCTGACAACACTGTCGGGAATCTGGCACACAGAAAACACAGTCGGGAATCCGACACAGAAACAACACAGTCGGGAATCTGGCACACAGACAACACAGTCAGCAATCTGGCACACAGACAACACAGTCAGGAAACTGGCATGCAGACAAACTATTAGGGAATCTGGCTCACAGACAACACAGTCAGGAATATGGCACACAGACAACACAGTCGGGAATCTGGCACTCAGGCAACACAGTCAGGAATATGGCACACAAACAAGACAGTCTGGAATCTGGCACACAGACAACACATTCGGGAATGCGGCACAAAGACAACATATTTGGGACTCTGGCACACAGGCAACACAGTCAGGAATCTGGTGCACAGGCAACACAGTCAGGAAGCTGGCAAACAGGCAACACAGTCAGGAAGCTGGCACACGGACAAAACTGTCAGGAAGCTGGCACACAGGCAACACAGTCAGGAAGCTGGCACACAGACAACACAGTCAGGAAGCTGGCTCAAAGGCAACACAGTCAGGAAGTGGCACACAGGCAACACTGTCAAGAAGCTGGCACACAGGCAACACAGTCAGCAAGCTGGCACACAGGCAGCACAGTCAGGAAGCTGGCACACATGCAACGCAGTCAGGAAGCTGGCACTCAGGCAACACAGTCAGAAAACTGGCACACAGAAAACCAACAGTCAGGAAACTGGCACACAGTCTACGAGCAGTCAGAAAACTGGCACACAGGCAATGAGCAGTCAGGAAATTGGCACACAGACAACGAGCAGTCAGGAAACTGGCACTCAGACAGGAAACTGGCACATAGACAACACAGGCAGGAAACGGGCACACAGAAAACCAAAGACAGGAAACTGGCACACAGACAACGAGCAGTAAGGAAACTGGCACACAGACAACGAGCAGTAAGGAAACTGGCACACAGACAGCAAACAGTCAGGAAACTGGCACAACACAGCGAGCAATCAGGAAATTGGCAAACAGACAAAGAGCAGTCAGGAAATTGGCACACAGACAACGAGCAGTCAGGAAACTGGCGCACAGACAACACAGTCAGGAAACTGGCACACAGACAACGAGCAGTCAGGAAACTGGCACACAGAAAACCAACAGTCAGGAAAATGGCACACAGACAGCAAGCAGTCAGGAAATTGGCACACAGACAACGAGCAGTCAGGAAACTGGCGCACAGACAACACAGTCAGGAAACTGGCACACAGACAACGAGCAGTCAGGAAACTGGCACACAGAAAACCAACAGTCAGGAAAATGGCACACAGACAGCAAGCAGTCAGGAAATTGGCACACAGACAACACAGTCAGGAAACTGGCACACAGAAAACCAACAGTCAGGAAAGTGGCACACAGAAAACGAGCAGTCAGAAAACTGGCACACTGACAACACAGTCAGGAAACAGGCACACGGACAGCAAGCAGTCAGGAAACGGGCACACAGACAACGAGCAGTCAGGAAACGGGCACACAGAAAACGTGCAGTCAGGAAATTGGCACACAGAGAACACAGTCAGCAAACTGGCAAACAGATGACACAGTCAGGAAACTGGAACACAGACAACAAAGTCAGGAAACTGGCACACAGACAACGAGCAGTCAGGAAACTGGCACACGGACAGGAAACTGGCACCCAGACAACACAGGGTGGAAGCTCGCACAAAGGCAACACAGTCAGGAAGCTGGCACACAGGCAACACAGTCAGGCAGCTGGCACACAGGCAACACAGTTAGGAATGTGGCACGGAGGCAACACATTCAGGAAACTGGCACACAGACAACAATTTCGGTAAGCTGGCACGCAGGCAACACTTTTGGGAATCTGGAAAGCAGACAACACATTCAGGAAACTCTCATGCAGACAATATATTCGGGAATCTGGCACACAGACAACACAGTCGGGAATCTGGCACACTAACAACACAGTCGGGAAACTGGAACACAGACAACACAGTCGGGAATCTGGCACACAGACAACACAGTCGGGAATCTGGCACACAGAAAACACATTCGGGAATCTGGCACACAGACAACACTGTCGGGAATCTAGCACACAGACAACACAGTCGGGAATCTGGCACACAGACAACACAGTCAGGAAACTGGCATGCAGACAAAATATTCGGGAATCTGGCAGACAGACAACACGGTCAGGAATCTGGCACACAGACAACACAGTTGGGAAACTGGAAAACAGACAACACAGTCGGGAATCTGGCACACAGACAACACAGTCAGGAAACTGGCATGCAGACAAAATATTCGGGAATCTGGCACACAGACAATACAGTCGGGAATCTGGCACACTGACAACAAAGCCGGGAAACTGGAATACAGACAACACAGTTGGGAATCTGGAACACTGACAACACTGTCGGGAATCTGGCACACAGAAAACACTGTCGGGATTCTGGCACACAGACAACACAGTCGGGAATCTGGCACACAGAAAACACATTCGGGAATCTGGCACACCGACAACACAGTCGGGAATCTGGCACACAGACAACACAGTCGGGAATCTGGCACAAAGACAACACAGTCAGGAAACTGGCATGCAGACAAAATATTCGGGAATCTGGCAGACAGACAACACGGTCAGGAATCTGGCACACAGACAACACAGTCGGGAATCTGGCACAAAGACAACACAGTCAGGAAACTGGCATGCAGACAAAATATTCGGGAATCTGGCAGACAGACAACACGGTCAGGAATCTGGCACACAGACAACACAGTTGGGAAACTGGAAAACAGACAACACAGTCGGGAATCTGGCACACAGACAACACAGTCAGGAAACTGGCATGCAGACAGAATATTCGGGAATCTGGCACACAGACAATACAGTCGGGAATCTGGCACACTGACAACACAGCCGGGAATCTGGCACACAAACAACACAGTCGGGAATCTGGCACACAGACAACACAGTCAGGAATCTGGCACACAGACAACACAGTCAGGAAACTGGCATGCAGACAAACTATTAGGGAATCTGGCACACAGACAACACAGTCAGTAATATGGCACACAGACAACACAGTCGGGAATCTGGCACACTGGCAACACAGTCAGGAATCTGGCACACAAACAAGACAGTCTGGAATCTGGCACACAGACAACACATTCGGGAATCTGCCACACAGACAACACAGTCGGGTTTCTGGCATACAGACATCACAGTCAGAAATCTGGTCCCCAGGCAACACAATCAGAAATTTGGCACACAGACAACACAGTCAGGAAACTGGAACCCAGACAACACATTCGGGATGCGGCACAAAGACAACATATTTGGGACTCTGGCACACAGGCAACACAGTCAGGAATCTGGTGCACAGGCAACAAAGTCAGGAAGCTGGCAAACAGGCAACACAGTCAGGAAGCTGGCACACAGACAAAACTGTCAGGAAGCTGGCACACAGGCAACACAGTCAGGAAGCTGGCACACAGACAACACTGTCAGGAAGCTGGCACACAGCCAACACAGTCAGGAAGCTGGCACACAGGCAACATTGTCAAGAACATGGCACACAGTCAACACAGTCAGGAAGCTGGCACACAGGCAACACAGTCAGGAAGCTGGCACACAGACAAAACTGTCAGGAAGCTGGCACACAGGCAACACAGTCAGGAAGCTGGCACACAGACAACACAGTCAGGAAGCTGGCTCAAAGGCAACACAGTCAGGAAGTGGCACACAGGCAACACTGTCAAGAAGCTGGCACACAGGCAACACAGTCAGCAAGCTGGAACACAGGCAGTACAGTCAGGAAGCTGGCACACAGGCAACACAGTCAGGAAGCTGGCACTCAGGCAACACAGTCAGAAAACTGGCACACAGAAAACCAACAGTCAGGAAACTGGCACACAGTCTACGAGCAGTCAGGAAACTGGCACACAGGCAATGAGCAGTCAGGAAATTGGCACACAGACAACGAGCAGTCAGGAAACTGGCACTCAGACAGGAAACTGGCACATAGACAACACAGGCAGGAAACGGGCACACAGAAAACCAAAGTCAGGAAACTGGCACACAGACAACGAGCAGTAAGGAAACTGGCACAAAGACAACGAGCAGTAAGGAAACTGGCACACAGACAGCAAGCAGTCAGGAAACTGGCACAACACAGCGAGCAATCAGGAAATTGGCAAACAGACAAAGAGCAGTCAGGAAGTTGGCACACAGACAACGAGCAGTCAGGAAACTGGCGCACAGACAACACAGTCAGGAAACTGGCACTCAGACAACGAGCAGTCAGGAAACTGGCACACAGAAAACCAACAGTCAGGAAACTGGCACACAGACAACACTGTCAGGAAACTGGCACACAGACAACACTGTCAGGAAACTGGCACACACAGGAAACTGGCACACAGACAACGAGCAGTCAGGAAACTGGCACACAGAAAACCAACAGTCAGGAAGCTGGCACACAGACAACACTGTCAGGAAACTGGCACACAGACAACACAGTCAGGAAACTGGCACACAGAAAACCAACAGTCAGGAAACAGGCACACAGACAACGAGCAGTCAGAAAACTGGCACACTGACAACACAGTCAGGAAACAGGCACACGGACAGCAAGCAGTCAGGAAACGGGCACACAGACAACTCGCAGTCAGGAAACTGGCACACAGAAAACGTGCAGTCAGGAAATTGGCACACAGAGAACACAGTCAGCAAACTGGCAAACAGATGACACAGTCAGGAAACTGGAACACAGACAACAAAGTCAGGAAACTGGCAACAGACAACGAGCAGTCAGGAAACTGGCACACAGACAGGAAACTGGCACCCAGACAACACAGGGTGGAAGCTCGCACAAAGGCAACACAGTCAGGAAGCTGGCACATAGGCAACACAATCAGGCAGCTGGCACACAGGCAACACAGTTAGGAATGTTGCACGCAGGCAACACATTCAGGTAGCTGGCACACAGACAACAATTTCGGTAAGCTGGCATGCAGGCAATATATTCGGGAATCTGGCACACAGACAACACAGTCGGGAATCTGGCACACTGACAACACAGTCGGGAAACTGGAACACAGACAACACAGTCGGGAATCTGGCACACAGACAACACAGTCTGGAATATGGCACACAGAAAACACATTCGGGAATCTGGCACACAGACAACACAGTCGGGAATCTGGCACACAGACAACACAGTCGGGAATCTGGCACACAGACAACACAGTCAGGAATCTGGCACACAGACAACACAGTCGGGAAACTGGAAAACAGACAACACAGTCGGGAATCTGGCACACAGACAACACAGTCGGGAATCTGGCACAAAGACAACACAGTCAGGATACTGGCATGCAGACAAAATATTCGGGAATCTGGCACACAGACAACACAGTCGGGAATCTGGCACACTGACAACACAGTCGGGATACTGGAACACATACAACACAGTCGGCAATCTGGCACACAGACAACACAGTCGGGAATCTGGCACACAGACAACACAGTTGGGAATCTGGCACACAGACAACACAGTCGGGAATCTGGCATACAGACATCACAGTCAGAAATCTGTTCCCAGGCAACACAATCAGAAATCTGGCACACAGACAACACAGTCAGGAAACTGGAACCCAGACAACACTTTCGGGATGCGGCACAAAGACAACATATTTGGGACTCTGCCACACAGGCAACACAGTCAGGAATCTGGTGCACAGGCAACACAGTCAGGAAGCTGGCAAACAGGCAACACAGTCAGGAAGCTGGCACACAGACAAAACTGTCAGGAAGCTGGCACACAGGCAGCACAGTCAGGAAGCTGGCACACAGACAACACAGTCAGGAAGCTGGCACAAAGGCAACACAGTCAGGAAGCTGGCACACAGGCAACATTGTCAAGAAGCTGGCACACAGGCAACACAGTCAGGAAGCTGGCACACAGGCAACACAGTCAGGAAGCTGGCACACAGGCAACACAGTCAGGAAGCTGGCACACAGACAAAACTGTCAGGAAGCTGGCACACAGGCAACACAGTCAGGAAGCTGGCACACAGACAACACAGTCAGGAAGCTGGCTCAAAGGCAACACAGTCAGGAAGTGGCACACAGGCAACACTGTCAAGAAGCTGGCACACAGGCAACACAGTCAGCAAGCTGGCACACAGGCAGCACAGTCAGGAAGCTGGCAAACAGGCAACACAGTCAGGAAGCTGGCACTCAGGCAACACAGTCAGAAAACTGGCACACAGAGAACCAACAGTCAGGAAACTGGCACACAGTCTACGAGCAGTCAGGAAACTGGCACACAGGCAATGAGCAGTATGGAAATTGGCACACAGACAACGAGCAGTCAGGTAACTGGCACTCAGACAGGAAACTGGCACATAGACAACACAGGCAGGAAACGGGCACACAGAAAACCAAAGTCAGGAAACTGGCACACAGACAACGAGCAGTAAGGAAACTGGCACACAGACAATGAGCAGTAAGGAAACTGGCACACAGACAGCAAGCAGTCAGGAAACTGGCACAACACAGCGAGCAATCAGGAAATTGGCAAACAGACAAAGAGCAGTCAGGAAATTGGCATACAGACAACGAGCAGTCAGGAAACTGGCGCACAGACAACACAGTCAGGAAACTGGCACTCAGACAACGAGCAGTCAGGAAACTGGCACACACAGGAAACTGGCACACAGACAACGAGCAGTCAGGAAACTGGCACACAGAAAACCAACAGTCAGGAAACTGGCACACAGACAACACTGTCAGGAAACTGGCACACAGACAACACTGTCAGGAAACTGGCACACAGACAGCAATCAGTCAGGAATTTGGCACACAGACAACAAAGTCAGGAAACTGGCACACAGAAAACCAACAGTCAGGAAAGTGGCACACAGACAACGGGCAGTCAGAAAACTGGCACACTGACAACACAGTCAGGAAACAGGCCCACGGACAGCAAGCAGTCAGGAAACGGGCACACAGAAAACGTGCAGTCAGTAAATTGGCACACAGAGAACACAGTCAGCAAACTGGCAAACAGATGACACAGTCAGGAAACTGGAACACAGACAACAAAGTCAGGAAACGGGCACACAGACAACGAGCAGTCAGGAAACTGGCACACAGAAAACGTGCAGTCAGGAAATTGGCACACAGAGAACACAGTCAGCAAACTGGCAAACAGATGACACAGTCAGGAAACTGGAACACAGACAACAAAGTCAGGAAACTGGCACACAGACAACGAGCAGTCAGGAAACTGGCACCCAGACAACATAGGGTGGAAGCTCGCACAAAGGCAACACAGTCAGGAAGCTGGCACACAGGCAACACAGTCAGGCAGCTGGCACACAGGCAACACAGTTAGGAATGTGGCACGCAGACAACACTGTCAGGAAACTGGCACACAGACAACACTGTCAGGAAACTGGCATGCAGGCAACACTTTTGGGAATCTGGAACGCAGACAACACATTCAGGAAACTGTCATGCAGACAATATATTCGGGAATCTGGCACACAGACAACACAGTCGGGAATCTGGCACACTGACAACACAGTCGGGAAACTGGAACACAGACAACACAGTCGGGAATCTGGCACACAGACAACACAGTCGGGAATCTGACACACAGAAAACACATTCGGGAATCTGGCTCACAGACAACACAGTCGGGAATCTGGCACACAGACAACACAGTCGGGAATCTGGCACACAGACAACACAGTCAGGAAACTGGCATGCAGACAAAATATTCGGGAATCTGGCAGAAAAACAACTCAGTCAGGAATCTGGCACACAGACAACACAGTTGGGAAACTGGAAAACAGACAATACAGTCGGGAATCTGGCACACAGACAACACGGTCGGCAATCTGGCACAAAGACAACACAGTCAGGGTACTGGCATGCAGACAAAATATTCGGGAATCTGGCACACAGACAACACAGTCGGGAATCTGGCACACTGACAACACAGTCGGAAAATTGGAACACAGACAACACAGTCGGGAATCTGGCACACAGACAACACAGTCGGCAATCTGGCACACAGACAACACAGTCGGGAAACTGCCACACAGACAACACAGTCGTGAATCTGGCACACAGACAACACAGTCGGGAATCAGGCACAAAGACAACACAGTCGGGAAACTGGCATGCAGACAAAATATTCGTGAATCTGGCACACAGACAACACAGTCCGGAATGTGGCACTCAGACACAATCAGGATTGTGGCACACAGACAACATAGTCAGGAATCTAGCACCCAGACATCACAGTCAGAAATCTGGTACCCAGGCACACAATCAGAAATCTGGCACACAGACAACACAGTCAGGAATCTTGCACACAGACAACACAGTCGGGAAACTGGAACACAGACAACACAGTCGGGAATCTGGCACATAGACAACACAGTCGGGAATCGGGCACACAGACAACACAGTCGGGAATCTGGCACACAGACAACACAGTCAGGAAACTGGCATGCAGACAAAATATTCGGGAATCTGGCACACAGACAATACAGTCGGGAATCTGGCACACTGACAACACAGCCGGGAAACTGGAATACAGACAACACAGTTGGGAATCTGGAACACTGACAACACTGTCGGGAATGTGGCACACAGAAAACACAGTCGGGAATCGGGCACACAGACAACACAGTCGGGAATCTGACACACAGACAACACAGTCAGGAATCTGGCACACAGACAACACAGTCAGGAAACTGGCATGCAGACAAATTATTAGGGATTCTGGCACACAGACAACACAGTCAGGAATATGGCACACAGACAACACAGTCGGGAATCTGGCACACAGGCAACACAGTCAGGAATCTGGCACACAAACAAGACAGTCTGGAATCTGGCACACAGACAACACATTCGGGAATCTGCCACACAGACAACACAGTCGGGATTCTGGCATACAGACATCACAGTCAGAAATCTGATCCCCAGGCAACACAATCAGAAATCTGGCACACAGACAGCACAGTCTGGAAACTGGAACCCAGACAACACATTCGGGATGCGGCACAAAGACAACAAATTTGGGACTCTGGCACACAGGCAACACAGTCAGGAATCTGGTGCACAGGCAACACAGTCAGTTAGCTGGCAAACAGGCAACACAGTCAGGAAGCTGGCACACAGACAACAAAGTCAGGAAGCTGGCACAAAGCCAACACAGTCAGGAAGCTGACACACAGGCAACATTGTCAAGAAGCTGGCACACAGGCAACACAGTCAGGAAGCTGGCACACAATCAACACAGTCAGGAAGCTGGCACACAGGCAACACAGTCAGGAAGCTGGCACACAGACAAAACAGTCAGGAAGCTGGCACACAGGCAACACAGTCAGGAAGCTGGCACACAGACAACACAGTCAGGAAGCTGGCTCAAAGGCAACACAGTCAGGAAGTGGCACACAGGCAACACTGTCAAGAAGCTGGCACACAGGCAACACGGTCAGCAAGCTGGCACACAGGCAGCACAGTCAGGAAGCTGGCACACAGGCAACACAGTCAGGAAGCTGGCACTCAGGCAACACAGTCAGAAAACTGGCACACATTAAACCACAGTCAGGAAACTGGCACACAGTCTATGAGCAGTCAGGAAACTGGCACACAGGCAATGAGCAGTCAGGAAATTGGCACACAGACAACGAGCAGTCAGGAAACTGGCACTCAGACTGGAAACTGGCACATAGACAACACAGGCAGGAAACGGGCACAAAGAAAACCAAAGTCAGGAAACTGGCACACAGACAACGAGCAGTAAGGAAACTCAAACACAGACAACGAGCAGTAAGGAAACCGGCACACAGACAGCCATCAGTCAGGAAACTGGCACAACACAGCGAGCAATCAGGAAATTGGCAAACAGACAAAGAGCAGTCAGGAAATTGGCACACAGATAACGAGCAGTCAGGAAACTGGCGCACAGACAACACAGTCAGGAAACTGGCACTCAGACAACGAGCAGTCAGGAAACTGGCACACAGAGGAAACTGGCACACAGACAACGAGCAGTCAGGAAACTGGCACACAGAAAACCAACAGTCAGGAAACTGGCACACAGACAACACTGTCAGGAAACTGGCACACAGACAGCAAGCAGTCAGGAAATTGGCACACAGACAACACAGTCAGGAAACTGGCACACAGAAAACCAACAGTCAGGAAACTGGCACACAGAAAACGTGCAGTCAGGAATTTGGCACACAGAGAACACAGTCAGCAAACTGGCAAACAGATGACACAGTCAGGAAACTGGAACACAGAAAACAAAGTCAGGAAATGGCACACAGACAACGAGCAGTCAGGAAACTGGCACACAGACAGGAAACTGGCACCCAGACAACACAGGGTGGAAGCTCGCACACAGGCAACACAGTCAGGAAGCTGGCACACAGGCAACACAGTCAGGCAGCTGGCACACAGGCAACACAGTTTGGAATGTGGCACGCAGACAACACATTCAGGAAACTGGCACACAGACAACAATTTCGGTAAGCAGGCATGCAGGCAACACTTTCGGGAATCTGGAACACAGACAACACATTCAGGAAACTGGCATGCAGACAATATATTCGGGAATCTGGCACACAGACAACACAGTCGGGAATCTGGCACACTGACAACACAGTCGTGAAACTGGAACACAGACAACACAGTCGGGGATCTAGCACACAGACAACACAGTCGGGAATCTGGCACACAGAAAAGACATTCGGGAATCTGGCACACAGACAACACAGTCGGGAATCTGGCACACAGACAACACAGTCGGGAATCTGGCACACAGACAACACAGTCAGGAAACTGGCATGCAGACAGAATGTTCGGGAATCTGGCACACAGACAACACAGTCAGGAATCTGGCACACAGACAACACAGTTGGGAAACTGGAAAACAGACAACACAGTCGGGAATCTGGCACACAGACAACACAGTCGGGAATCTGGCACAAAGACAACACAGTCAGGATACTGGCATGCAGACAAAATATTCGGGAATCTGGCACATTGACAACACAGTCGGGATACTGGAACACAGACAACACAGTCGGGAATCTGGCACACAGACAACACAGTCGGCAATCTGGCACACAGACAACACAGTTGGATTCTGGCATACAGACAACACAGTCGGGAATCTGGCGCACAGACAACACAGTTGGGAATCTGGCACAAAGACAACATTGTCAGGAAACTGGCATGCAGACAAAATATTCGGGAATCTGGCACACCGACAACACAGTCGGGAATCTGGCACACAGACAACACAGTCGGGAATCTCGCACACAGACAACACAGTCGGGAATCTTGCACACAGACAACACAGTCGGAAATCTGGCACACAGACAACAGAGTCAGGAAAATGGCATGCAGACAAAATATTCGGGTATCTGGCACACAGACAACACAGTCAGGAATCTGGCACACAGACAACACAGTCGGGAATCTGGCACAAAGTCAACACAGTCGGGAATCTGGCACACAGACAACACAGTCGGGAATCTGGCATACAGACAACACAGTCGGGAATCTGGCATACAGGCAACACAGTCAGGAATGTGGCACTCAGACACAATCAGGAATGTGGCACACAGACATTATAGTCAGGAATCTGGCACACATACATCACAGTCGGGAATCTGGTCCCCTGGCAACACAATCAGAAATCTGGCACACAGACAACACAGTCATGAAACTGGAACCCAGACAACACATTCGGGATCCGGTACACAGACAACATATTTGGGACTCTGGCACACAGGTAACACAGTCAGGAATCTGGTGCACAGGCAACACAGTCAGGAAGCTGGCACACAGGCAACACAGTCAGGAAGCTGGCACACAGACAAAACTGTCAGGAAGCTGGCACACAGGCAACACAGTCAGGAAGCTGGCACACAGACAACACTGTCAGGAAGCTGGCACAAAGGCAACACAGTCAGGAAGCTGGCACACAGGAAACACTGTCAAGAAGCTGGCACACAGGCAACACAGTAAGGAAGCTGGCACACAGGCAACACAGTCATGAAGCTGGCACACAGGCAAGACAGTCAGGAAGCTGGCACACAGGCAACACAGTCAGGCAGCTGGCACACAGGCAACACCGTCAGGAATCTGGCACGCAGGCAACAGTCAGGAAACTTTGACACAGACCACACTGTCAGGAAACTGGCACACAGAGAACACTCTCAGGAAACTGGCACACAGACAACGAGCAGTCAGAAAAAATGGCAGCCAGACAATACCGTCAGGAAACTGGCACACGGACAGCAAGCAGTCAGGAAACTGGCAAACAGAGAACACAGACTTGAAGCTGGCACCCAGAGAAATAACAGTCAGGAAACTGGCACACCGATAACACAGTCAGGAACCTGGCACACAGACGACACAGTCAGGAAACTGGCACACAGACAACAAAGTCAGGAAACTGGCAGACAGACTTCGAGCAGTCAGGAAACCGGCACACAGACTGGAAACTGGCACACAGACAACACAAGGCAGGAACCTGGCACACCGACAACACAGTCAGGAAAATGGCACACAGACAGCAAACAGGCAGGAAACTGGCACAAAGACAATGTGCAGTCAGGAAATTGGCACACAGACAACGAGCAGTCAGGAAATTGGGACACAGAAAGTGAATAGTCAGGAATCCGGCACAGAGAAACATAGTCAGGAAACTGGCAAACAGACAACAGAGTCAGGAAATAAGTGCATAGAGGCAACACAGTCAGGAAACTGGTAAACAGACCTCACTGTGAGGAAACTGGCACACAGACAGCAAGCAGTCAGGAAATTGGCACACAGACAACACAGTCAGGAAACTGGCACACAAACAACACAGTCGGGAATCTGGCACACAGACAACACATTCGGGAATGTGGCATACAGACAACACAGTCGGGAATGTGGCACTCAGACACAATCAGGAATGTGACACACAGACAACATAATCAGCAATCTGGCACCCAGACAACACAGGGTGGAAGCTCGCACAAAGGCAACACAGTCAGGAAGCTGGCACACAGGCAACACAGTCAGGCAAATGGCACACAGGCAACACAGTTAGGAATGTGGCACGCAGACAACACTGTCAGGAAACTGGCACACAGACAACACTGTCAGGAAACTGGCATGCACGCAACACTTTTGGGAATCTGGAACGCAGACAACACATTCAGGAAACTGTCACGCAGACAATATATTCGGGAATCTGGCACACAGACAACACAGTCGGGAATCTGGCACACTGACAACACAGTCGGGAAACTGGAACACAGACAACACAGTCGGGAATCTGGCACACAGACAACACAGTCGGGAATCTGACACACAGAAAACACATTCGGGAATCTGGCACACAGACAACACAGTCGGGAATCTGGCACACAGACAACACAGTCGGGAATCTGGCACACAGACAACACAGTCAGGAAATTGGCATGCAGACAAAATATTCGGGAATCTGGCAGAAAAACAACACAGTCAGGAATCTGGCACACAGACAACACAGTTGGGAAACTGGAAAACAGACAATACAGTCGGGAATCTGGCACACAGACAACACAGTCGGGAATCTGGCACAAAGACAACACAGTCAGGGTACTGGCATGCAGACAAAATATTTGGGAATCTGGCACACAGACAACACAGTCGGGAATCTGGCACACTGACAACACAGTCGGAAAACTGGAACACAGACAACACAGTCGGGAATCTGGCACACAGACAACACAGTCGGCAATCTGGCACACAGACAACACAGTCGGGAATCTGGCACACAGACAACACAGTCGGGAATCTGGCACACAGACAACACAGTCTGGAATCTGGCACAAAGACAACACAGTCGGGAAACTGGCATGCAGACAAAATATTCGTGAATCTGGCACACAGACAACACAGTCCGGAATGTGGCACTCAGTCACAATCAGGATTGTGGCACACAGACAACATCGTCAGGAATCTGGCACCCAGACATCACAGTCAGAAATCTGGTACCCAGGCACACAATCAGAAATCTGGCACACAGACAACACAGTCAGGAATCTTGCACACAGACAACACAGTCGGGAAACTGGAACACAGACAACACAGTCGGGAATCTGGCACATAGACAACACAGTCGGGAATCTGGCACACAGACAACACAGTCGGGAATCTGGCACACAGACAACACATTCAGGATACTGGCATGCAGACAAAATATTCGGGAATCTGGCACACAGACAATACAGTCGGGAATCTGGCACACTGACAACACAGCCGGGAAACTGGAATACAGACAACACAGTTGGGAATCTGGAACACTGACAACACTGTCGGGAATGTGGCACACAGAAAACACAGTCGGGAATCTGGCACGCAGACAACACAGTCAGGAATCTGGCACACAGACAACACAGTGAGGAAACTGGCATGCAGACAAAATATTAGGGAATCTGGCACACAGACAACACAGTCAGGAATATGGCACACAGACAACACAGTCGGGAATCTGGCACACAGGCAACACAGTCGGGAATCTGGCACACAAACAAGACAGTCTGGAATCTGGCACACAGACAACACATTCGGGAATTTGCCATACAGACAACACAGTCGGGATTC